>QXEO01000189.1:1200000-1944777 GCA_007115705.1 Dactylis glomerata | reverse complement strand
ATGAACTAGAGCTTGTTACTAGCGCCCGGATCACAAGACATGTTGAAATGGACCAAAATTTGGCACAGGGGTGCAGGATGGCATGACAAATGACGTTAGGCCCAGGTCTACCATCCATAGTCGCTCTAGCATCTTCGCATCCACCGGTGAAGTCTAGTTGAGGCAGATGCAATCCATTTTCGAGTGACTAGAGCTAGTTATGAGCACCCGAGGAACAAGACACGTTGAAATGGACCAAAATTGGCACATGGGTGCATGGTGGCATGACAAATGATGTTAGGCCCTGGTCTACCATCCACAGTCCCTCTAGCATCTTCTCATCCACCACTGAAGTCTAGTTAAGGCAGATGTAATCCGTTTTCGAGTGACTAGAGCTTGTTATGAGCACCCGAGGAACAAGACACGTTGAAAGGGACCAAAATTTGGCACATCGGTGCATGATGGCATGAAAGTGACGTTAGGCCCGGGTCTACGATCCACAGTCACTCGAGCATCTTTGCGTCCACTAGTGAAGTCTAGTTAAGGCAGATGCAATCCGTTTTCGAGTGACTAGGAGCTTGTTATGACAACCTGAGGAACATGACACGTTGAAATGGACCAAAATTTGGCACATGGGTGCATGATGGCATGACAAATGACGTTAGGGGCCCGGTTCTAGCATCCACAGTCGCTGAGCATCTTCGCATCCACCGGTGAAGTCCTAGTTAACGCTGAGCAATCCATTTTTGATGACTAGAGCTTGTTATGAGCACCCAAGGAACAAGACATGTTGAAATGACCAAAATTTGGCAAATGGGTGCATGATGGCATGACAGATGACGTTAGGCCTGGGTCTACCATCCATAGTCGCTCCAGCATCTTCTCATCCACCACTGAAGTCTAGTTAAGGCAGATGCAATGCGTTTTCGAGTGACTAGAGCTTGTTATGAGCACCCGAGGAACAAGACACGTTGAAATGGACCAAAATTTGGCAAATGGGTGCATGATGGCATGCCAAATGACGTTAGACCCAGGTCTACCATCCAAAGTCACTCTAGTATCTTCGCGTCCACTAGTGAAGTCTCGTTAAGGCAGATGCAATCCGTTTTTGAGTGACTAGAGCTTGTTATGAGCACCTGTGGAACAGGACATGTTGAAATGGACCAAAATTTGGCACATGGGTGCATGATGGCATGACAAATGACGTTAGGCCCAGGTCTACCATCCATAGTCGCTCTAGCATCTTCGCATCCACCGGTGAAGTCTAGTTAAGGCAGATGCAATCCGTTTTCGAGTGACTAGAGCTAGTTATGAGCACCCGAGGAACAAGACACGTTGAAATGGACCAAAATTTGGCACATGGGTGCATGGTGGCATGACAAATGATGTTAGGCCCTGGTCTACCATCCACAGTCGCTCTAGCATCTTCTCATCCACCACTGAAGTCTAGTTAAGGCAGATGTAATCCGTTTTCGAGTGACTAGAGCTTGTTATGAGCACCCGAGGAACAAGACACGTTGAAAGGGACCAAAATTTGGCACATCGGTGCATGATGGCATGAAAAGTGACGTTAGGCCCGGGTCTACGATCCACAGTCACTCGAGCATCTTTGCGTCCACTAGTGAAGTCTAGTTAAGGCAGATGCAATCCGTTTTCGAGTGACTAGAGCTTGTTATGAGCACCTGAGGAACAGGACACGTTGAAATGGACCAAAATTTGGCACATGGGTGCATGATGGCATGACAAATGACGTTAGGCCCGGTCTAGCATCCACAGTCGCTTGAGCATCTTCGCATCCACCGGTGAAGTCTAGTTAACGCTGATGCAATCCATTTTTGAGTGAGTAGAGCTTGTTATGAGCACCCAAGGAACAAGACATGTTGAAATGGACCAAAATTTGGCAAATGGGTGCATGATGGCATGACAGATGACGTTAGGCCTGGGTCTACCATCCATAGTCGCTCCAGCATCTTCTCGTCCACCGCTGAAGTCTAGTTAAGGCAGATGCAATCCGTTTTCGAGTTACTAGAGCTTGTTATGAGCACCCGAGGAACAAGACACATTGAAATGGACCAAAATTTGGCACATCGGTACATGATGGCATGAAAAATGACGTTAGGCCCAGGTCTACGATCCACAGTCACTCGAGCATATTCGCATCCACCGGTGAAGTCTAGTTAAGGCAGATGCAATGCGTTTTCGAGTGACTAGAGCTTGTTATGAGCACCCGAGGAACAAGACACGTTGAAATGGACCAAAATTTGGCAAATGGGTGCATGATGGCATGCCAAATGACGTTAGACCCAGGTCTACCATCCAAAGTCACTCTAGCATCTTCGCGTCGACTAGTGAAGTCTAGTTAAGGCAGATGCAATCCGTTTTTGAGTGACTAGAGCTTGTTATGAGCACCTGTGGAACAGGACATGTTGAAATGGACCAAAATTTGGCACATGGGTGCATGATGGCATGACAAATGACGTTAGGCCCAGGTCTACCATCCATAGTCGCTCTAGCATCTTCGCATCCACCGGTGAAGTCTAGTTAAGGCAGATGCAATCCGTTTTCAAGTGACTAGAGCTTGTTATGAGCACCCGAGGAATAAGACATGTTGAAATGGACCAAAATTTGGTACATGGGTGCATGATGGCACGAAAGATGATGTTAGGCCTATGTCTACCATCCACAGTCACTCTACCATCTTCGTATCCACCGGTGAAGTCTAGTTAAGGCAGATGCAATCCGCTTCCGACTGACTAGAGGTTGTTATGAGCATCCGAGGAACAAGACAGGTTGAAATAGACCAAAATTTGAAACATGGGTGCATGATGGCATGACTGATGACGTTAGGCCCGGGTCTACCATCCACATTCGCTCTAGCATCTTCGCATCCACCAGTGAAGTCTAGTTAAGGTAGATGCAATCCGTTATCGAGTGACTAGAGCTTGTTATGAGCACCTGAGGAACAAGACACATTGAAATGGACCAAAATTTGGCACATGGGTGCATTATGGCATGACAGATGACATTAGGCCCGGCTCTACCATCCACAGTCGCTTGAGCATCTTCGCATCCACCGGTGAAGTCTAGTTAACGCTGATGCAATCCATTTTTGAGTGAGTAGAGCTTGTTATGAGCACCCAAGGAACAAGACATGTTGAAATGGACCAAAATTTGGCAAATGGGTGCATGATGGCATGACAGATGACGTTAGGCCTGGGTCTACCATCCATAGTCGCTCCAGCATCTTCTCATCCACCACTGAAGTCTAGTTAAGGCAGATGCAATCCGTTTTTGAGTGACTAGAGCTTGTTATGAGCACCCGAGGAACAAGACACACTGAAATGGACCAAAATTTGGCACATCGGTACATGATGGCATGAAAAATGACGTTAGGCCCAGGTCTACGATCCACAGTCACTCGAGCATATTCGCATCCACCGGTGAAGTCTAGTTAAGGCAGATGCAATGCGTTTTCGAGTGACTAGAGCTTGTTATGAGCACCCGAGGAACAAGACACGTTGAAATGGACCAAAATTTGGCAAATGGGTGCATGATGGCATGCCAAATGACGTTAGACCCAGGTCTACCATCCAAAGTCACTCTAGCATCTTCGCGTCCACTAGTGAAGTCTCGTTAAGGCAGATGCAATCCGTTTTTGAGTGACTAGAGCTTGTTATGAGCACCTGTGGAACAGGACATGTTGAAATGGACCAAAATTTGGCACATGGGTGCATGATGGCATGACAAATGACGTTAGGCCCAGGTCTACCATCCATAGTCGCTCTAGCATCTTCGCATCCACCGGTGAAGTCTAGTTAAGGCAGATGCAATCCGTTTTCGAGTGACTAGAGCTAGTTATGAGCACCGAGGAACAAGACACGTTGAAATGGACCAAAATTTGGCACATGGGTGCATGGTGGCATGACAAATGATGTTAGGCCCTGGTCTACCATCCACAGTCGCTCTAGCATCTTCTCATCCACCACTGAAGTCTAGTTAAGGCAGATGTAATCCGTTTTCGAGTGACTAGAGCTTGTTATGAGCACCCGAGGAACAAGACACGTTGAAAGGGACCAAAATTTGGCACATCGGTGCATGATGGCATGAAAAGTGACGTTAGGCCCGGGTCTACGATCCACAGTCACTCGAGCATCTTTGCGTCCACTAGTGAAGTCTAGTTAAGGCAGATGCAATCCGTTTTCGAGTGACTAGAGCTTGTTATGAGCACCTGAGGAACAGGACACGTTGAAATGGACCAAAATTTGGCACATGGGTGCATGATGGCATGACAAATGACGTTAGGCCCGGGTCTAGCATCCACAGTCGCTTGAGCATCTTCGCATCCACCGGTGAAGTCTAGTTAACGCTGATGCAATCCATTTTTGAGTGAGTAGAGCTTGTTATGAGCACCCAAGGAACAAGACATGTTGAAATGGACCAAAATTTGGCAAATGGGTGCATGATGGCATGACAGATGACGTTAGGCCTGGGTCTACCATCCATAGTCGCTCCAGCATCTTCTCGTCCACCGCTGAAGTCTAGTTAAGGCAGATGCAATCCGTTTTCGAGTGACTAGAGCTTGTTATGAGCACCCGAGGAACAAGACACATTGAAATGGACCAAAATTTGGCACATCGGTACATGATGGCATGAAAAATGACGTTAGGCCCAGGTCTACGATCCACAGTCACTCGAGCATATTCGCATCCACCGGTGAAGTCTAGTTAAGGCAGATGCAATGCGTTTTCGAGTGACTAGAGCTTGTTATGAGCACCCGAGGAACAAGACACGTTGAAATGGACCAAAATTTGGCAAATGGGTGCATGATGGCATGCCAAATGACGTTAGACCCAGGTCTACCATCCAAAGTCACTCTAGCATCTTCGCGTCCACTAGTGAAGTCTCGTTAAGGCAGATGCAATCCGTTTTTGAGTGACTAGAGCTTGTTATGAGCACCTGTGGAACAGGACATGTTGAAATGGACCAAAATTTGGCACATGGGTGCATGATGGCATGACAAATGACGTTAGGCCCAGGTCTACCATCCATAGTCGCTCTAGCATCTTCGCATCCACCGGTGAAGTCTAGTTAAGGCAGATGCAATCCGTTTTCGAGTGACTAGAGCTAGTTATGAGCACCCGAGGAACAAGACACGTTGAAATGGACCAAAATTTGGCACATGGGTGCATGGTGGCATGACAAATGATGTTAGGCCCTGGTCTACCATCCACAGTCGCTCTAGCATCTTCTCATCCACCACTGAAGTCTAGTTAAGGCAGATGTAATCCGTTTTCGAGTGACTAGAGCTTGTTATGAGCACCTGAGGAACAAGACACGTTGAAAGGGACCAAAATTTGGCACATCGGTGCATGATGGCATGAAAAGTGATGTTAGGCCCGGGTCTACGATCCACAGTCACTCGAGCATCTTTGCGTCCACTGGTGAAGTCTAGTTAAGGCAGATGCAATCCGTTTTCGAGTGACTAGAGCTTGTTATGAGCACCTGAGGAACATGACACGTTGAAATGGACCAAAATTTGGCACATGGGTGCATGATGGCATGACAAATGACGTTAGGCCCGGGTCTAGCATCCACAGTCGCTTGAGCATCTTCGCATCCACCGGTGAAGTCTAGTTAACGCTGATGCAATCCATTTTTGAGTGACTAGAGCTTGTTATGAGCACCCAAGGAACAAGACATGTTCAAATGGACCAAAATTTGGCAAATGGGTGCATGATGGCATGACAGATGACGTTAGGCCTGGGTCTACCATCCATAGTCGCTCCAGCATCTTCTCATCCACCACTAAAGTCTAGTTAAGGCAGATGCAATCCGTTTTTGAGTGACTAGAGCTTGTTATGAGCACCCGAGGAACAAGACACACTGAAATGGACCAAAATTTGGCACATCGGTACATGATGGCATGAAAAATGATGTTAGGCCCAGGTGTACGATCCACAATCACTCGAGCATATTCGCATCCACTGGTGAAGTCTAGTTAAGGCAGATGCAATGCGTTTTCGAGTGACTAGAGCTTGTTATGAGCACCCGAGGAACAAGACATATTGAAATGGACCAAAATTTGGCAAATGGGTGCATGATGGCATGCCAAAGGATGTTAGACCCAGGTCTACCATCCAAAGTCACTCTAGCATCTTCGCGTCGACTAGTGAAGTCTAGTTAAGGCAGATGCAATCCGTTTTCGAGTGACTAGAGCTTGTTATGAGCACCTGTGGAATAGGACATGTTGAAATGGACCAAAATTTGGCACATGGGTGCATGATGGCATGACAAATGACATTAGGCCCAGGTCTACCATCCATAGTCGCTCTAGCATCTTCGCATCCACCGGTGAAGTCTAGTTAAGGCAGATGCAATCCGTTTTCGAGTGACTAGAGCTTGTTATGAGCACCCGAGGAATAAGACATGTTGAAATGGACCAAAATTTGGTACATGGGTGCATGATGGCACGAAAGATGATGTTAGGCCTAGGTCTACCATCCACAGTCACTCTAGCATCTTCGTATCCACCGGTGAAGTCTAGTTAAGGCAGATGCAATCCGCTTCTGACTGACTAGAGTTTGTTATGAGCATCCGAGGAACAAGACAGGTTGAAATAGACCAAAATTTGAAACATGGGTGCATGATGGCATGACAGATGACGTTAGGCCCGGGTCTACCATCCACAGTCGCTCTAGCATCTTCGCATCCACCAGTGAAGTCTAGTTAAGGTAGATGCAATCCGTTATCGAGTGACTAGAGCTTATTATGAGCACCTGAGGAACAAGACACATTGAAATGGACCAAAATTTGGCACATGGGTGCATTATGGCATGACAGATGACATTAGGCCCGGCTCTACCATCCACAGTCGCTCTAGCATCTTTGCATCCACCGGTAAAGTCTTGTTAATGCAGATGCAATTTGTTTTCGAGTGACTAGAGGTTCTTATGAGCACCCAAGGAACAAGACACATTGAAATGGACCAAAACTTGGCACATATGTGCTTGATAGCATGACAAATGACATTGCCCGAGTCTACCATCCGCAGTCACTCTAGCATCTTTGCATCCACCAGTGAAGTCTAATTAAGGCAGATGCAATCCGTTTTTGAGTGACTAGAGCTTGTTATGAGCACCCGAGTAATAAGACATGTTGAAATGGACCAAAATTTGGTACATGGGTGCATGATGGCATGACAGATGACGTTAGGTACGGTTCTACCATCCAATGTCGCTCTAGCATCTTTGCATCCACTGGTAATGTCTAGTTAAGGCAGATGCAATCTGTTTTCAAGTGAGTAGAGCTTGTTATGAGCACCCGAGGAACAAGACATGTTGACATGGACCAAAATTTCGCACATGGGTGCATGATGGCATGCCAAATGACGTTAGACCCGGGTCTACCATCCAAAGTCACTCTAGCATCTTCGCGTCCACTAGTGAAGTCTAGTTAAGGCAGATGCAATCCGTTTTCAAGTGACTAGAGCTTGTTATGAGCACCCGAGGAACAAGACACGTTGAAATTGACCAAAAATTGGCACATGGGTGCATGATGGCATGACAGATGACGTTAGGCCTGGGTCTAGCATCCACAGTCCCTTGAGCATCTTCGCATCTACCAGTGAAGTCTGGTTAAGGCAGATGCAATCCATTTTTGAGTGAGTAGAGCTTGTTATGAGCACCCAAGGAACAAGACACGTTGAAATGGACCAAAATTTGGCAAATTGGTGCATGATGGCATGACAAATGACGTTTGGCCTGGGTCTACCATCCACAGTCGCTCTAGCATCTTCGCATCCACCTGTGAAGTTTAGTTAAGGTAGAAGCAATCCGTTTTTGAGGGACTCGAGCTTGTTATGAGCACCCGAGGAACAAGACATGTTGAAATGGACCAAAATTTGGCACATCTATGCATGATGGCATGACAAATGACGTTAGGGCCGGGTCTATGATCCATAGTCGCTCGAGCATCTTCGCATCCACCGGTGAAGTCTAGTTAAGGCAGATGCAATCCGTTTTCGAGTGACTAGAGCTTGTTATGAGTACCCGAGGAACAAGACATGTTGCAATGGACAAAAAATTGGCAAATGGGTGCATGATGGCATGACAGATGACGTTAGGCCCGGGTCTACAATCCACAGTCGCTCTAGCATCTTCGCATCCACCAGTGAAGTCTAGTTAAGGCAGATGCAATCCATTTTCGAGTGACTATAGCTTGTTATGAGCACCCGAGGAACAAGACACATTGAAATGGACCAAAATTTGGCACATGGGTGCATGATGGCATGACAGATGACGTTAGGCCCGGGTCTACCATCCACAGTTGCTCTAGCATCTTTGCATCCACCGGTAAAGTCTAGTTAACACAGATGCAATTTGTTTTCGAGTGACTAGAGGTTGTTATGAGCACCCGAGGAACAAGACACATTGAAATGGACCAAAACTTGGCACATGGGTGCTTGATGGCATGATAAATGACATTGCCCGAGTCTACCATCCGCAGTCGCTCTAGCATCTTTGCATCCACCAGTGAAGTATAGTGAAGGCAGATGCAATCCGTTTTTGAGTGACTAGAGCTTGTTATAAGCACCCGAGGAACAAGACACATTGAAATGGACCAAAATTTGGCACATGGGTGCATGATGGCATGACAGATGACGTTAGGTACGGGTCTACCATCCACAGTCGCTTGAGCATCTTCGCATCCACTGGTAATGTCTAGTTAAGGCAGATGCAATCTGTTTTTGAGTGAGTAGAGCTTGTTATTAGCACCCGAGGAACAAGACATGTTGACATGGACCAAAATTTCGCACATGGGCGCATGATAGCATGCCAAATAACGTTAGACCCGGGTCTACCATCCACAGTCGCTCTAGCATCTTTGCATCCACTGGTGAAGTCTAGTTAAGGCAGATGCAATTTGTTTTCGAGTGACTAGAGGTTGTTATGAGCACCTGAGGAACAAGACACATTGAAATGGACCAAAATTTGGCACATGGGTGCATGATGGCATGACAGATGACGTTAGGCCCGGGTCTGGCATCCGCAGTCGCTTGAGCATCTTTGCATCCACCAGTGAAGTCTAGTTAAGGCAGATGCAATCTGTTTTTGAGTGACTAGAGCTTGTTATGAGCACCTGAGGAACAAGGCACATCGAAATGGACCAAAATTTGGCATATGGGTGCATGATGGTATGACAAATGACGTTAGGCCTGGGTCTACCATCCATAGTCGCTCTAGCATATTCGCATCCACCGATGAAGTGTAGTTAAGGCAGATGCAATCCGTTTTCGAGGGACTAGAGCTTGTTATGAGCATCTGAGGAACAAGACACGTTGAAATGGACCAAAATTTGGCACATCGGTGCATGATGGCATGACAAATGACGTTAGGCCCGGGTCTACGATCCACTGTCGTTCGAGCATCTTCGCATCCACCGGTGAAGTCTAGTTAAGGCAGATGCAATCCATTTTCGAGTGACCAGAGCTTGTTATGAGCACCCGAGGAACAAGACACGTTGAAATGGACAAAAAATTGGCAAATGGGTGCATGATGGATGACAGATGATGTTAGGCCCGGGTCTAACATCCACAGTCGCTCTAGCATCTTCGCATCCACCAGTGAAGTCTAGTTAAGGCAGATGCAATCCGTTTTCGAGTGACTATAGCTTGTTATGAGCACCCGTGGAACAAGACACATTGAAATGGACCAAAATTTCGCACATGGGTGCATGATGGCATCACATATGACGTTAGGCCTAGGTCTACCATCCATAGTCGCTCTAGCATCTTTGCATCCACCGGTAAAGTCTAGTTAACGCAGATGCAATTTGTTTTTGAGTGACTAGAGGTTGTTATGAGCACCCAAGGAATAAGACACATTGAAATGGACCAAAACTTGGCACATGGGTGCATGATTGCATGACAAATGACATTGCCCAGGTCTACCATCCGCAGTCGCTCTAGCATCTTTGCATCCACCAGTGAAGTCTAGTTAAGGCAGATGCAATCCGTTTTCGAGTGACTAGAGCTTGTTATGAGCACCCGAGGAACAAGACACATTGAAATGGACCAAAATTTGTCAAATGGGTCCATGATGGCATGCCAAATGACGTTAGACCTGGGTCTACCATCCAAAGTCAATCTAGCATCTTCGCGTCCACTGGTGAAGTCTAGTTAAGGCAGATGCAATCCATTTTCGAGTGACTAGAGCTTGTTATGAGCACCTGTGAAACAGGACACATTGAAATGGACCAAAATTTGGCACATGGGTGCATGATGGCATGACAAATGATGTTAGGCCCAGGTCTAGCATCCATAGTCGCTTCAGCATCTTCGCATCCACCGGTGAAGTCTAGTTAACGCAGATGCAATCCGTTTTTGAGTGACTAGAGCTTGTTATGAGCTCCTAAGGAACAAGACACGTTGAAATGCACCAAAATTTGGCAAATGGGTGCATGATGGCATGAAAAATGATATTAGGCCTAGGTCTACATCCACAGTCGCTCTAGCATCTTCTCATCCACCGCTGAAGTCTAGTTAAGGCAGATGCAATCCGTTTTCGAGTGACTAGAGCTTGTTATGAGCACCCAAGGAACTAGACACGTTGAAATGGACCAAAATTTGGCACATCGGTGCATGATGGCATGAAAAATGACGTTAGGCCCAGGTCTACGATCCACAGTCACTCGAGCCACTTCGCATCCACCGGTGAAATCTAGTTAAGGCAGATGCAATCTGTTTTCGAGTGACTAGAGCTTGTTATGAGCACCCGAGGAACAAGACACATTGAAATGGACAAAAATTTGGCAAATGGGTGCATGATGGCATGACAGATGATGTTAGGCCTGGGTCTACCATCCACTGTCGCTCTAGCATCTTCGCATCCACCAGTGAAGTCTAGTTAAGGCAGATGCAATCCGTTTTCGAGTGACTAGAGCTTGTTATGAGCACCTGAGGAACAAGATACGTTGAAATGGACCAAAATTTGGCAAATGGGTGCATGATGGCATGACAAATGATGTTAGGCCCTGGTCTACCATCCACAGTCACTTTAGCATCTTTGCATCCACTGGTGAAGTCTAGTTAAGGCAGATGCAATCCATTTTCGAGTGACTAGAGCTTGTTATGAGCACCCGAGGAATAAGACATGTTGAAATGGACCAAAATTTGGTACATGGGTGCATGATGGCATGAAAGAAGACGTTAGGCCCGGGTCTACCATCCACAGTCGCTCTAGCATCTTCGTATCCACCGGTGATGTCTAGTTAAGGCAGATGCAATCCATTTCCGACTGACTAGAGTTTGTTATGAGCACCCGAGAAACAAGACACGTTGAAATTGACCAAAATTTGGAACATGGGTGCATGATGGCATGACCGATGACGTTAGGCTTGGGTCTACCATCCACAGCCACTCTAGCATCTTCGCATCCACCAGTTAAGTCTAGTTAAGGCAGATGCAATCTGTTTTCGAGTGACTAGAGCTTGTTATGAGCACCCGAGGAATAATACACGTTAAAATGGACCAAAATTTGGCAAATGTGTGCATGATGGCACGACAGATGACGTTAGGCCCGGGTGTACCATCCACAGTCGCTCTAGCAGCTTTGCATCCACCGGTAAAGTCTAGTTAAGGCAGATGGAAGCCATTTTTGTAGCGCCCCACCTTTGGATTAAGGTGGAACATCTGTGTTAAGTGCTAATCCCTGGATCACTGATAGCACCACAGAACAAAATGAAATATTCATTGCATAGTATCAAGATTACAACGTGGATCCAGATACAAAGTATGCAAACCTTACAAATACACACCGGGAAAACAAGGTCGCAATGAGCCTCCATCTTCATCACGTGCCACAGGCAGGCATGTTGGAGTGTAAGCTCGAGATCCTAATCCTGGTTCTTTACTTGAAGTAAAACCTGCACGTTGAATATGCAGCCCCAAAGGGGTCAGTATAATGATGTACTGGCAAATGACACATATTTGGTGGCTGTTGTGAAAAGGCTATCTACATGGTAATTTGGCTGGTGGATCTCATAGGCTGATTTGCATAAAGCCAGTTTTGTCCTATAAGTCTTTCACAAAACCTTTTTCTTTTCAAAGTTTTATATTTTCCAAGGGTTGAAATAACCCCCAACTACCACATACTAGCTAGGTATGTAGCACTGGGCGAAACTCAACAAAGTCGGAACCTCAGGAACCACCACCCCTCAGAGTGCATGGTCCTTAGTTCCTACCTAGGGGTTTCTAGACAAAATTTTATTGATTCCGAATCGGTGATGAGATTCTTCCGTACATTCCATGTCTAGAGACTCAAGTTGTCCATAACCATAGACACGGCTAATCGATTAGTTTTTTACACCTTGCAAGGGTTGTGCACTTTCACCTTATGATTCATTTCATGCCCATACATAAAATGAAACAAGACCTTTTAGAAGGAGAGGGCAACTAACTGGCAAGCTCCGTCCCCAACCTACAGTTCAACTACCAGCCCCTGCTTTGCACACAAGTTGCATTCCCACATCTAATCAGTCAAGACAGAGCCCATAATGTCATAAGGCTGCACTGGAAGCACTCTAAGCATGGAAGACATGTTAACCTCTTTGTTCCTGGGTGGCAAACCACAAGTGAATGCCCAGGTAGCAACTACACAACGTGTAGCCCCAGGTCGCCACTCAACATCGCCTCCATCATCAAACCAATCCACCTAGGTGTTTCATTTTAGTTGAAGTTCTTAATTTGTTCACAAAACACTTTTATCAAGTGATCATAGCATGGCATCAATATTTTTCAAAGTATTTAGCATCCTATCAGGTGGGGTTTGAGGGATAGCTACATACTACTAGGATCTAAGCATTTGATAAAACAGTTGAACAAATCACCTATCATGCATACTACTGAAACTCACTAATGCAGTAGTAAAAATAGGTAGGGGATATGTGTGTCACTTGCCTTTTGAAGATCACGATGTTTTCACTTCTCTTAACTAAGCACATAGTTCTTTGCACCAACTATAGCACAAGAAAATAACATACTATAAACAATCTATTCAAACACAATCAAGTAAGACAAACAATTGTAAGGTGTTTGTTTAACAATTTAGTTTTATTGAGATGTTATGACAAGAAGGATAAGGCAAAAGATCATGAATTGTGAGATATGAATTTGAGAGTTTAGTTGGGAAAGGTCAATAAAATTTGAGAGGGCATTGGACTAGGCAAGGCTTTGAGAATGCTTGAATTACTCAATTAGCACATTTGCAAGTTGAATAGTTCAAAACATGTGAACAAAACCAAGTAGGCATTGGATTTGGGTAGGTCAAGGGATTGGGAAAGATTGGTTCTTCAAGATTACAATGCAGTGATATAATTCTTGGGCTTGGCATAAGCAAGGTAGAGTTGAGAGATGATTCATGTGGATGGATTCACCTAGATATGAGATAGTGCAACAAAACACTGCTGAATAAGGTGTGACAACACTTATTCATAATAGCATAAGTTACACATAGGCTTGGGTAGGAATTTGTGATATAGTGATTTACTCAATTAACTCATTTGTTAATTGAATAGTTCTACACAGGAGATCAGGATCAAATGGACAGAGGATTGAGTATGGGTAGAAAACATTTGAGATTATGGTTTAAGGTCTCTATTGGGTACATGGGGTATTGGATAGGTGCTAAAATGTGGATTAGATCAATACCACAAGGATAGCAAGAATAGAATCTATGATTGATATGTATCACACTTTACTCAAACAACATAGTTGTAATTTGAATATGTGTGGACTGGACATGATAGGTCTAAGTAGGTAGGGTCTTGGTCAAGATATTGTTTGGACCACAATGTTGGCTAGGTATGATCATAGGATTTGTTAAAGTAGAAAGAAATAATACTGAAAAGGATGATCATATGGACCAAAATTTGGTACATGGGTGCATGATGGCATGAAAGAAGACGTTAGGCCCGGGTCTACCATCCACAGTTGCTCTAGCATCTTCGTATCCACCGGTGAAGTCTAGTTAAGGCAGATGCAATCCATTTCCGACTGACTAGAGTTTGTTACGAGCACCCGAGAAACAAGACATGTTGAAATTGACCAAAATTTGGAACATGGGTGCATGATGGCATGACCGATGACGTTAGGCTTGGGTCTACCATCCACAGTCACTCTAGCATCTTCGCATCCACCAGTTAAGTCTAATTAAGGCAGATGCAATCTGTTTTCGAGTGACTAGAGCTTGTTATGAGCACCCGAGGAATAAGACACGTTAAAATGGACCAAAATTTGGCACATGTGTGCATGATGGCATGACAAATGACGTTAGGCCCGGGTGTACCATCCACAGTCGCTCTAGCAGCTTTGCATCCACCGGTAAAGTCTAGTTAAGGCAGATGCAAGCCATTTTTGTAGCGCCCCACCTTTGGATTAAGGTGGAACATCTGTGTTAAGTGCTAATCCCTGGATCACTGATAGCACCACAGAACAAAATGAAATATTCATTGCATAGTATCAAGATTACAACGTGGATCCAGATACAAAGTATTCAAACCTTACAGATACACAGCAGGAAAACAAGGTGGCAATGAGCCTCCATCTTCATCACGTGCCACAGGCAGGCATGTTGGAGTGTAAGCTCGAGATCCTAATCCTGGTTCTTTACTTGAAGTAAAACCTGCACGTTGAATATGCAGCCCCAAAGGGGTCAGTACAATGATGTACTGGCAAATGACACATATTTGGTAGCTGTTGTGAAAAGGCTATCTACATGGTAATTTGGCTGGTGGATCTCATAGGCTGATTTGCATAAAGCCAGTTTTGTCCTATAAGTCTTTCACAAAACCTTTTTCTTTTCAAAGTTTTATATTTTCCAAGGGTTGAAATAACCCCCAACTACCACATACTAGCTAGGTATGTAGCACTGGGCGAAACTCAACAAAGTCGGAACCTCAGGAACAACCACCCCTCAGAGTGCATGGTCCTTAGTTCCTACCTAGGGGTTTCTAGACAAAATTTTATTCATTCCGAATCGGTGATGAGATTCTTCCGTACATTCCATGTCTAGAGACTCAAGTTGTCCATAACCGTAGACACGGCTAATCGATTAGTTTTTGACACCTTGCAAGGGTTGTGCACTTTCACCTTACGATTCATTTCATGCCCATACATAAAATGAAACGAGACCTTTTAGAAGGAGAGGGCAACTAACTGGCAAGCTCCGTCCCCAACCTACAGTTCAACTACCAGCCCCTGCTTTGCACACAAGTTGCACTCCCACATCTAATCAGTCAAGACAGAGCCCATAATGTCATAAGGCTGCACTGGAAGCACTCTAAGCATGGAAGACATGTTAACCTCTTTGTTCCTGGGTGGCAAACCACAAGTGAACGCCCAGGCAGCAACTACACAACGTGTAGCCCAGGTCGCCACTCAACATCGCCTCCATCATCAAACCAATCCACCTAGGTGTTTCATTTTAGTTGAAGTTCTTAATTTGTTCACAAAACACTTTTATCAAGTGATCATAGCATGGCATCAATATTTTTCAAAGTATTTAGCATCCTATCAGGTGGGGTTTGAGGGATAGCTACATACTACTAGGATCTAAGCATTTGATAAAACAGTTGAACAAATCACCTATCATGCATACTACTGAAACTCACTAATGCAGTAGTAAAAATAGGTAGGGGATATGTGTGTCACTTGCCTTTTGAAGATCACGATGTTTTCACTTCTCTTAACTAAGCACGTAGTTCTTCGCACCAACTATAGCACAAGAAAATAACATACTATAAACAATCTATTCAAACACAATCAAGTAAGACAAACAATTGAAAGGTGTTTGTTTAACAATTTAGTTTTATTGAGATGTTATGACAAGAAGGATAAGGCAAAAGATCATGAATTGTGAGATATGAATTTGGGAGTTTAGTTGGGAAAGGTCAATAAAATTTGAGAGGGCATTGGACTAGGCAAGGCTTTGAGAATGCTTGAATTACTCAATTAGCACATTTGCAAGTTGAATAGTTCAAAACATGTGAACAAAACCAAGTAGGCATTGGATTTGGGTAGGTCAAGGGATTGGGAAAGATTGGTTCTTCAAGATTACAATGCAGTGATATAATTCTTGGGCTTGGCATAAGCAAGGTAGAGTTGAGAGATGATTCATGTGGATGGATTCACCTAGATATGAGATAGTGCAACAAAACACTTCTGAATAAGGTGTGACAACACTTATTCATAATAGCATAAGTTACACATAGGCTTGGGTAGGAATTTGTGATATAGTGATTTACTCAATTAACTCATTTGTTAATTGAATAGTTCTACACAGGAGATCAGGGTCAAGTGGACAGAGGATTGAGTATGGGTAGAAAACATTTGAGATTATGGTTTAAGGTCTCTATTGGGTACATGGGGTATTGGATAGGTGCTAAAATGTGGATTAGATCAATACCACAAGGATAGCAAGAATAGAATCTATGATTGATATGTATCACACTTTACTCAAACAACACAGTTGTAATTTGAATATGTGTGGACTGGACATGGTAGGTCTAAGTAGGTAGGGTCTTGGTCAAGATATTGTTTGGACCACAATGTTGGCTAGGTATGATCATAGGATTTGTTAAAGTAGAAAGAAATAATGCTGAAAAGGTATTGGTTTATTCCTATAGTGGAATTTACTCAAATCCTCATGCTAGAATTTGAATAAATGCGAAATGGTTTAAAACAATTATGGGTGTGATACTGCTGGGTAGCTTGCAGTAAAACGAAGCTACTGCAATTGGAATCATCCTAAAATACACTATAGAATTCAAACTATGATCAGAACAGTGATTTGGACAAAATTTGAATGCACAAAGTGTGTGCACGTAACAACTTTGGATTTTCCTGATTCTATGATGTTCTACAAGATCAGAGGATTCCAGAGACTACACATTTATAATGTTTGGATACTTGGTTCAAAAGATATGAATTAAACAAGCTAACAGAAGGTTTGGTTCCAATTTGACAATAGTTTCAAATTGGACCCATGAAATATGAGGTTTTATTGTACTACTGAATTCTACAAGTTTCAAGGATCCCAACGGTATATCGTTTGCTATTTTTGGACAGACAGATCAAAAGATATGATTTTCTGAAGATTTGGATCAAATCTGGTTTCAAATTCTAAATCGAATTTCTGTTTAAACTGGAAGCTGACACGCGGCGTGATCTGATTTGTCGGAACCGTTTCGGTCAGATCGGCAACGCTGGCCATTGGATTTAAACGAATCTGAGCGGCCCAGATCTGGTACCCTTTTGATTTTAAGTGATCTAATCTTATGCGTCTGTTTCAGATCCGACGGCTGGGGTTTATGAGATGAAGAGGCTCACCGTGGATCTAGGGTTCCGTCGTTGCCGGCGAGGTGCGGTGCTGGAATGGACGACGGCGACGTTGCAGATGATCCTGGAGGCGATGGAGAGGTGGACGAGATGCGCCGTGATGCGGGGATGTCGAATGTGAGGTCGGCGTGCTCGCGCTCTTCCTAGAACGGTGACGTGGTCCGGCTGGAGGGGCTCTGGAGACAGGTGAGCTTCGGGTTAGCTCCGGTGCATTGGTTCTCTGCGAGAAATCCGAGAAGAAAAGTCAGGGAGGTGCGCCAGGAGGAGAGGAAGAGGATAGGAGAGAAGAGAGAGGGCGGGGCTCACTGACAAGGTCGGAATCGACCGGAGATACCTGCAGATGTGTAGACCTCCGACGAGGAATTTGAGCAGCCTGGCAGCCCGATTCGAGGAGAGAAAGGGAGAGGAGAGGGAGAGGGATGCAGGGTACTTATAGGCGTGGTCTTGATGGCCATTACTTGCGAGAAATCAACGGGGGGGTGTTACTCCGGCGACCGTTTCCAGAAACTGGAGAGAGAGGGAGAAGATTGCGGGAGGAGGGAGATGACATGCGGGGTCCACCTGTCAGCGTCGGGAGGAGAGGGGTGCCGGTACCCTTTCGGGATGGCGCGTTGCTGGGCCTCGGGCCGAATCTGGGGCTGGGCTAAAAGGTCTCACCCGGCCCTTTTATCCTTTTCTTTAATTCCTTTTCATTTTCGGGAGGAGGGAGATTCACATTCAAACATAGGTTCGCAAAACAATCTTTAAAAAAAACTTTTGTAACTCTTTTCTATGCAAGCAGGCTTGCATAAAGTTGAATAAAAGCAAGAAAAGAAAATAATATTTTGATAGTTGGTTTTCCTCATAGGAATTGCATGAAGGATAGGGAGTTTTTGACATTTTAACATTTTTGATTTTCCAAAAATTGGAAAAGTCAGGGATGTTACAGACTACCACCCTTAAAAGAAATCTCGTCCTCGAGATTGGGGAAAGGTTACAAGGTTTAATGGTCCTAATGGGACTAGGGTGTTACCACCCTTAAAAGAAAATTCCTCTTGGTGGTATCTTGATGATTCCTTAGACACTTGCATTTTGTTCCCAGCTTGCATTCACCGTTGTGCCATTTTCCTGGAATCGCTCTTCTAAGAAGTTTTGATGTCCACAACTATGTTCAAAAGTGGGCACACCAAATGTTCCATCTAATTCTGGTGATAGGCAGATATCATCCATCGCGTTGTCTTCAACAAGGTAGTCCACATCGTCTAAGAATGTGTATCCAGCCTTTTCTTGGTCGGTTCTCACCAAGGCCAAGACAGCATATAGGCCTACACCATACTCCTTGTTGCTTTTTAGCTGATTTTCATTACAGAATCTCAAAAGATGACCCAGTGCCAAGTATTGCATGCTTGCCCCACGAACATGATGAGACCACACATCCCAATGAATCTGGATGGCATCTCTCTGCAGTCTTCTCAAGCATTTCATAGGGGTAAACAAGGTGGGCTCTGTAAGAGGTACTTGCACCTTTAAGGGACGGAAGGTCACCTTATAACCAGCATTGTTGAACCCATTCAAGTTACCAGAGCAAGTCGTGCTACTTGCCACAGGCACCCGATGGTCCTTTAGAATTCCTTTAGCAACCATCTTCATAGTTGTTGAAAGGCGCTGAACAACTGGATCATATCTCGAAGATGAACTCCTCTGCTGGGAAAAGGGATCTAACGAAGCTCTCATGGGTAGGGGAATAGTTTCATAGATTTGGAGAGTTGCCATCATAACATCGCAGGTCGGGATGGGGTAGACTTCGGTGGCGTAGGGTTCTAGAACTAGGAGGAAATGTCATGGTTGGTGGTGGCGGCTCGGTTGTGACTCTCTGGAGAGGAGTGAACTCTCTTTTATAGGCTCAGGGAGGTAGTCGAACAGGCCACGTGGGGAGTTGAAACGAAGAGTCGGGGAGGTGAATCGAATAGGCAGCCAAATAGTCTTCGCCTTCAAATCCCACTGAGCAAAACGTTTCTGATTCGCGTAGCCGTCCAAATACCAAAACATCCTCATCGTATTCCTACGTTTTGGCCACACTGGCTCACTATAAGGGGTGTAACATATTATCCTCCTAAGGTTATGGTTTAATGACGTCGTCTCTCATGTAGGTATGACTCTCTAGGTGTGTAAAACCAACTTTATGAGAGCGAATAATAAAAGTAGTAGGAATGGTGATCAATCCATCCTGCACCCAAATCATTACTTCATACTTGGTTTGCAAACCTCGTATTCTAACTCTTGGTCAACCTCACTAGCTTGTAAGCAAAAGTTTTGTCGAAATTGGGACCAAGTTCCCAAATCCTATTTTGAAATTTGAAAACAAAATCTATCGTTCCTAACTAGGGTTTTGGGCGAACTCGGTCGTAAGGCGATAACTCTTGCGTTGTATAACCTTCAGCTTGCTGAATTCGGGAATTTTTTTTACATCCATACAATGAGTTACTCATTGGGCTTACAAGTCCATCCTTCATTTATTATAGGTAATGACCGAATATAAATGCTCCTAGGTTGATCATACTTTGTTGTGTCTTCACCTTGTATCTGCGGCATCCTTCAGTCATCCTAATTTACTGAAGTCTTGGAGCACCATTCTCTGAACATTTATCCGCATAGTGTCCCTTTTGTTTGCACTTGCAACAAGTGACCAATCGGATGTCCCTCTTCACGCTATCTTGCATGTTTACTTTATTGTACCTTCCTGGACATTTGTTCACATAATGTCCTAGCTCCTTGCATTTGAAGCACATCACCTTGCTATTGTCTTTCTTCCTTTTAGGCCTTTCTAGGGCTAGAAGATCTCTTACTTCATATTCTTCATATTCCACTACAGTTGTGGGAAAACTTTCTCGATTCTTCGAGCAATTTCTAGACAAGTGTCCTTCTTCTTCACATGAGTAGCAACACTTAGCGGTAAGGTTGTGTGTTGTCCCCATGACTTTATCCTCCACCTTTCTTTTGAGTCTTCCATCTCTAGGGGTCTTTCCTAGCAGTTGGCTCATTCTATCCTTGGCTTGTTGATTTATTCGTTGCACCGTGGAATAAAACTTACATTCAGCAGGAATATGATTGGTTCCTTCGCATAGGAAACAAGTAACTTGGGTCATGGAACATTCTCCAACTGGGTGACTCATAATACAGTAAGGACACTCTTCATGACAGTCCTTAGAGGTGTGCCCTATCTCTCTGCATCTCTTAAAGGCTTGACATATCATCTCAGTATCAACTTTTGTTGGCTTCTCCCCATGCTCATCTTGTGGCAGGTTGTTATTGGTACTAGCCACAATCTGGGACATCATTTGTACTACTCGTGAATGATCATCCAGTACTTGCTGTACTCTTAAAGGCAATTCATTACTATCATGATTAGCCATACTCTGAGTCATCATCCGCATAATTCCTATGTGCGCTTCAACTAACTGTTGCATTGCTATCTCCAACTGAGGGTTGTTGCAGTTGTTTGGGTATTGAGGTTGCATCTGTTTGGGTTTTAGGACAGGCTTAGATATTAGCATAGATGAGAATTTAGACAGAAGAGATATAAGGAAGACTCCTACCCAAACACAGCAGGACAAGAGAATTCATCTTACTACAAAATCTTAACAGCCATTTCCATCATGCAACCAATATTTTAAAAGCATAGGTTATCATATCAAACCTAGATCCTCGAGCACAAACAAGTCAAACTACAAGTTTTTGGGAAAGCGAGGGCTAGTAGGGTCATACCACTAGGTGGCACGACTAACTATTACAAGATCGTCGATTTATTACATAATGTGGTGGTCTCACTACTTGAACTGCGCAACATATGCTCTAGTGTTCCCTATCTTGCGTCGCTTCACCACAGGACTAGGTGGCGCCGCATGAACCTTCTCCATAGAACCTTCCTCCACGGTGGGCTGGCAAGACTCTAGCTTCTTAGGTTCTGCTCCAACCTGTGATGAGGACATCCCATCTATTGATACAACCGCTGCACCTACAGCGGAACACATACAAGGACCCATCACTCGAGCTCGTGCCAAGAAACTTAACTATCAGGTACTTTCGTTTCTTGGAACTCTTTCTCACATACATGAGAATATGATGCTGCCTAAATCAGATATGTTTGTTACTCTTAGGAATGATGGACCTAGCATGGATGAGAGGGACAAGCATTGGAGCATGATCATGCATGGAGATGGCAGCAAGCATTTGAGGATAGAAGAAGATGCCACGAGTGGAGATTTCAGAACTTTGAAGCCACCATAATGAAGGATGAAGACTTGGACGAAATATACAAAGAACTACTTCATAAATTCGTCCTTAGATAAATATGGTGCTGCGTCACTTTTATTTTTGGGCTAGGCCCATGTAATTTTCGCAGCAAATAAGACAGCCACTTTTAGGAGTCCGAATTTGAGGAGAAAAGGCCTGTTAGGGTTCCGTTCGACCACCCAACCCATGGCTGGTCGCACCCCTACCTTTTCCTCCTCAAATACCCCCCGTAGCCATCATTAGAACTCGGATTTTGATTAGACTAAAGTTAGCCATTGCTGCAACTACGAGCTCGACTTTTGAGGCCAATCGCCCAGAAGAAGACCGCCTATTCGGAATCCCACCTTTTGAATAAAGCATACATCTTTCATCCGCAATATCTTGATTGCAGTATTAGTTCTTACTTGTTCTCGATTTCAGGTAGGAATTAAGACCCTCGCTGGTCAGGCTGATCGTGCATCCGCAAGATCAGTAACTCCTGGAGATTGTCCTAGCGATTGCATTGGCGCACGAGCTTCGCACATGTAGTTGGATCGTCAAGCACGAACTCCACCCACCAAATCGACATATCAAGATCTCATCGAAAGATCGGACACCTTTCGCCCTATCAAGTGGTATCAGATTTCGGGTTGCTCGGTGAGATTTACTGTTTTCGTAGTTTAGATTGCATCTATGTTCATACCTATAAACCACGAAAAAGCCAAAAATACAGTTAGGGTTTAGATCATCTCGTCCCATAAACCATCTGAGCCTTTGCATTGTCTTTTCAGTTTGCATCGTTGAATTTGTGTCTGCATCCGCGTGTCGAGTTGCTGGTCTTAGTGTCTGTTCCTTTAGAGTTTCGAGTTCGAATCACCATATTCACGCCGCCGCCGCACGCTTGCACCACTGCTCCACCATATCCTTCCACCACCACGCCATATACTTCCGCCACCGCTTCCACATAAGTTTTTGTTCGTTCCTCCCAATTTCATCCGTGCCTTTTTCAGAATCCGTGAGTTAGGTTTCGGTCGCCAGTCAAGAGGAAGAAGAAGAGCAAAAAAAAAAGTCAACTCCGCATCCAAGTCGGGTTGACCCGTTCCTACTAGTCCAGTCCGAATTGGACAGTTTCGTCAGTTTTTGACGGTTTCCGACAGCAAATTTCAACTGGCCATAACTTTTGCATACGAACTCCGTTTTCGACGTGCGACCACTCAAAATGCTCAGCACGAAAAGGTCTATGTGACCACAACTACAATGTAGTTGTGCGACACTCAGAACTCCCAAAAAAGGCTGGGAAGGCCGAGTTTTTGCCCTCTGAAGTTTCAGACCCGACAATTCCTGCTGATCTTCACTTATATCTTGCTTTGCTTTGGAGCTGTTCCTTTCTGCTTGTTGTGCCACGCCGTGACTTTCTTAGTGTTCTCGGCTCGCGTCTCTAGCACGGTATAGCCTAGGACCAGCACAGTACAGTGGTTGAGCATTCTTTCAACGTTGCATTGCTGTTTTGATATTTGCTGTGTTTTTGCTACCATATAAGCCTTCCTACAGCTCCACATATTTCTGCACGTGCTTTGTATCGACACCTGGTAATCGCTTTGTGCAATCTTGGGAGTCGCTGATCCTTGCTGGTTGCATATCACCTTCCTCCTGTTTGGTAAGAACTTGTAAGAGCTTTGTATACCGCTTGACGGATTACGCGTGATTCCACCATATTCCGTAGTGCATAGGTATATATATTTGTGCTTGCTTCTACGCTAACCATGACAGGAACCACGAAGGATGATGTTGATCCAGAGAAGATGACTAATGCAGAGTTGCATGCCCACTTCACTCGGCTATTGGTGGGGCGTGCACAAGATGTGGACACACGCTTGGGTGATGTTGATTCCAAGCTTGCTGATGCGATGGACAAGATGGCTGGTCTTGAGGCATCCTTCAACACCAAGCTCAACGCCCGGTTCCAGGAAGTCCTGGCCTGTTTACCACCACTACCACAGCCGGGCATCCCTGTACCACGTGCTCGCCGCGTTCCTCTCATCCCGCCATCTGCGGGTACCGTTACAGCCACGGTAGCTGCTGCGGCCGCTACGGAGGCGGCCACCCAGGATGGATATGCTGCTGACGAGGGGGAAAATGAGTTCGAAGATGAAAACGAGCTCGAGGAGGACGAGGTCCAACAACCTGCACCTGGCCGTCCACGGCAATACAACCGCAACGCTCGTCCACCTCCGCGCCCGGTACGTGATGATGAACATGTGGCTAAGCTAAAATTAAATATTCCGCCATTTGAGGGTAGATATAATCCTGATGCATATCTCACTTGGGAATTAGAAGTAGAGCAACGTTTTGCATGTTTACGCTACCCTGAGCATTTGCGTGTTAGTGCTGCTACATGTGAATTTACAGATTTTGCTTCTATCTGGTGGTCTGAACATTGTCGAGTCAATCATGCTAATATTCCTGCTACTTGGCTTGGTCTAAAACATGCCATGCGTACTCATTTTGTACCTCCACATTATCAACGGGACTTGCTTAAAAAATTAACTCGTTTAGAACAAGGCAAAAATTCTGTACAAGAGTATTATCAAGAGCTACAAACAGGCATGATTCGTTGTGGTATTGTAGAGGATAATGAAGCTATGCTTGCACGTTTCTTTGGTGGTTTAAATAAGGAGATTCAGCATATTTTAGACTACAAGGAGTACAACACTATTACTCGTTTCTTTCACCTTGCTTGCAAAGCTGAACTTGAAGTGCAGGATCGTCAACCATCATGGAGAAGAGCTAATAATTCTGTAGGTCGTACTCCTTCATGGTCTGCACGCCAATCTGCTCCACCTTCTCGTGGGGATGCACCAGGTCCTTCCACCTCCAGGTATACCACCCCGACGTCAAGAACGCCATCTCCTCCTGCTCCTGCTCCATCACCATCTGCTGGTCCGACACGGAGTTCTTCTTCCATGGCCTCCACGGGGAAGACTCGCGACATTCAATGTCGCAAATGTTTTGGGTTTGGTCACATCAAAAAAGAATGCAGAACCAAACGTGTGATGGTGGTGCTTGAAGATGGCGAATATGACTCTGCGAGTGATTTTGATGATGATACATTGGCACTTATTGCTGCACGTGATGGTGCCAATTCTGATTCTGACAAGGAGATGGAGGTAATGGGAGCTGAAACTGCTGATCAATACAAGAGTTTAGTTGCACAACGTGTCTTGAGTGTGCAATCGAGCAAAGCTGAGCATGATCAACGCCACAATTTGTTTCAAACAAGAGGCGTTGTTAAGGAGAGAGCTATCCGGATCATCATTGATGGAGAGAGTTGTAACAATCTGGCTAGTATTGACATGGTGGAGAAGCTTGCTCTACCCTCACGACAACGACCTCATCCCTATTACATTCAATGGTTTGAGAGCTCCCGTAAGCTCAAGGTAACAAGAACTGCACGCGTGCATTTTACTATTGGTACTTATTCAGATTTTGTTGATTGTGATGTTGTACCTATGCAAGCTTGTTCTTTGTTACTTGGTAGACCATGGCAATTTGATAGAGAATCTGTACATAATGGTAAAACTAATCAGCATTCTCTTACACATGCTAGCAAGAAATTTGGACTTAAACCCATGACTCCGGAACAAATTTTGAAAGATGATCTTGCTAGAGCTAGTAGATTAAAAAATGATGACAAACATAAGAGTGAGAATCAGATTGTTGCTACAGATTTTGTACCCCCTAAGCATTCTTCTAAATCTGATTCTAACCATGCTACTGAAATTTGTTTGAAGAATCCTTGTTTACTTGCTAGGAAATCTGATCTTGCTGAAATTGATGTCAATATTACTCCATGTTATGCCATTGTTTGCAAAGAAGTTCTGTTTTCATTTGAGGATATGCCTCCTTCTTTGCCACCTGCGGTTGCTAACCTTTTGCAGGAATACATGGACGTTTTTCCACAAGATGTTCCACCTGGACTTCCACCTATTCGTGGGATAGAACACCAGATTGATTTGATTCCAGGAGCCTCGCTGCCCAACCGTGCGCCATATCGCACCAATCCTGAAGAAACAAAAGAGATCCAATGACAAATCCAGAGTTTATTGGACAAAGGTTATATTCGTGAGTCTCTTAGTCCATGCGCTGTTCCTATTATTTTAGTACCTAAGAAAGATGGTTCTTCGCGCATGTGTACTGATTGTCGAGCTATTAATAATATTACCATTCGATATCATCACCCTATACCTCGTTTGGATGACATGCTAGATGAGTTGAGTGGTTCTATTATGTTCTCTAAAGTTGATTTGCGTAGTGGTTACCACTAAATTCGTATGCAATTAGGAGATGAATGGAAAACAGCTTTTAAAACTAAGTTCGGTTTATATGAGTGGTTAGTAATGCCGTTTGGTTTAACTAATGCACCTAGTACCTTTATGAGACTGATGAACGAAGTTTTACGTGCTTTTATTGGTCGTTTTGTGGTGGTATATTTTGATAACATTCTCATATATAGCAAATCTTTAGAGGACCATTTGGATCATTTACGTGCTGTTTTCAATGCTTTACGTGATGCACGTTTGTATGGTAATCTTGAGAAGTGCACCTTTTGCACAAACAGAGTTGCTTTTCTTGGTTATGTTGTTACAGAACAGGGAATTGAAGTTGATCCAGCCAAGATTGAAGCTATTGAGAATTGGCCGCAGCCCAAGACGGTCACACAAGTGAGGAGTTTTCTTGGTCTCGCTGGGTTTTATAGGCGCTTTGTCAAAGATTTTGGTTCTATTGCTGCGCCATTGAATGAGCTCACAAAGAAGGATGTGCCCTTTGTTTGGGGCGATGCACAACAAGAGGCCTTCATGATACTGAAAGATAAGTTAACACATGCTCCATTACTCCAACTTCCAAATTTTAATAAGACGTTTGAACTTGAATGTGATGCTAGTGGAATTGGTTTGGGAGGTGTGTTATTACAAGAAGGCAAACCTGTAGCATATTTTAGTGAAAAATTGAGTGGGCCTAGTCTGAACTATTCTACTTATGATAAAGAATTATATGCGCTGGTTCGGACATTAGAAACTTGGCAACATTATTTATGGCCTAAAGAATTTGTTATACATTCTGATCATGAATCTTTGAAGCATATTCGTAGTCAAGCAAAACTGAATCGTCGCCATGCAAAGTGGGTTGAATTTATTGAATCTTTTCCTTATGTTATCAAACACAAAAAGGGTAAAGATAATATTATTGCTGATGCTTTGTCGCGCCGTTATACTATGTTATCTCAGCTTGACTTCAAAAATTTTGGGTTGGAAACTATAAAGGAACAATACTTGCATGATGCTGAATTTAAAGATGTGTTGCAAAATTGTAGAGATGGTAGAACATGGAACAAATTCATCCTTAATGATGGATTTGTGTTCCGTGCTAACAAACTATGCATCCCAGATGGTTCCGTTCGTCTTTTGTTGTTACAGGAGGCGCATGGAGGAGGATTAATGGGACACTTTGGTGTCAAGAAGACGGAGGATGTTCTTGCTGTACACTTCTTTTGGCCACGCATGCGGCGAGATGTTGAGAGATTCGTGGCACGCTGCACTACTTGTCAAAAAGCTAAGTCTCGCCTTAATCCACATGGTTTATATATGCCTCTTCCTGTTCCTAGTGTTCCTTGGGAGGATATTTCGATGGACTTTGTTTTGGGATTACCTCGTACACAGAAGGGGAGGGATAGTATTTTTGTTGTTGTGGATCGGTTTTCTAAGATGGCACACTTTATTCCTTGTCACAAGACCGATGATGCTGCGCACATTGCTGATTTGTTTTTTCGTGATATCGTTCGTTTGCATGGTGTGCCAGATACTATTGTTTCTGACCGTGATACTAAATTTCTTAGCCACTTTTGGAGATGTTTATGGGCTAAGTGGGGACTAAATTGCTGTTTTGTACTACATGTCATCCCCAAACTGATGGACAAACTGAAGTAGTTAATAGAACTTTATCTACCATGTTGCGGGCTGTTTTAAAGAAGAACTTAAAATTGTGGGAAGAGAGTTTGCCTCATATTGAATTTGCTTATAATCGTTCGCTGCATTCTACCACAAAGATGAGCCCTTTTTCAGATTGTCTATGGTTTTGTTCCACGTGCACCTATTGATTTGTTGCCTTTACCATCTTCAGTGCAAAATAATTTTGATGCTACACAACATGCTGAATTGATTTTAAAATTGCATGCAACTACTAAAGACAACATAGAACGCATGAATGTTAAGTATAAAGTTGCTGGGGATAGGGGACGAAAGCATGTTGTGTTTGAGGTTGGTGATCTTGTTTGGTTGCATTTGCGCAAAGATCGTTTTCCTGATTTGCGCAAGTCTAAGTTAATGCCACGTGCTGATGGTCCTTTTAAGGTGATTGAGAAAATCAATGATAATGCATATAAACTTGAGCTTCCTGCAGATTTTCGTACGGTAAGTCCTACATTTAACATTGCAGATTTAAAACCTTACTTCGGTGAAGAAGATGAGGTTGCGTCGAGGATGACTTCAATTCAAGAAGGGGAGCATGATGAGGACATCCCATCTATTGATACAACCGCTGCACCTACAACGGAACACATACAAGGACCCATCACTCGAGCTCGTGCCAAGCAACTTAACTATCAGGTACTTTCGTTTCTTGGAACTCTTTCTCACATACATGAGAATATGATGCTGCCTAAATCAGATATGTTTGTTACTCTTAGGAATGATGGACCTAGCATGGATGAGAGGGACAAGCATTGGAGCATGATCATGCATGGAGATGGCAGCAAGCATTTGAGGATTGAAGAAGATGCCACGAGTGGAGATTTCAGAACTTTGAAGCCACCATAATGAAGGATGAAGACTTGGACGAAATATACAAAGAAGTACTTCATAAATTCGTCCTTAGATAAATATGGTGCTGCGTCACTTTTATTTTTGGGCCAGGCCCATGTAATTTTCACAGCAAATAAGACAGCCACTTTTAGGAGTCCGAATTTGAGGAGAAAAGGCCTGTTAGGGTTCCGTTCGACCACCCAACCCATGGCTGGTCGCACCCCTACCTTTTCCTCCTCAAATACCCCCCGTAGCCATCATTAGAACTCGGATTTTGATTAGACTAAAGTTAGCCATTGCTGCAACTACGAGCTCGACTTTTGAGGCCAATCGCCCAGAAGAAGACCGCCTATTCGGAATCCCACCTTTTGAATAAAGCATACATCTTTCATCCGCAATATCTTGATTGCAGTATTAGTTCTTACTTGTTCTCGATTTCAGGTAGGAATTAAGACCCTCGCTGGTCAGGCTGATCGTGCATCCGCAAGATCAGTAACTCCCGGAGATTGTCCTAGCGATTGCATTGGCGCACGAGCTTCGCACGTGTAGTTGGATCGTCAAGCACGAACTCCACCCAACAAATCGACATATCAAGATCTCATCGAAAGATCGGACACCTTTCGCCCTATCAACCTGCCCCGAGTTTGACTCCTTATTCTCCACAGTAGGAGTTGTTCCTTTCTTGGGCAGCCAAGGTTTATACTTCATCAGGTCCTGGTGAAGATAAATGCACTGTCCTCGAAAGCCTACAATCTGGGCCTCCTGATCCTCGACCTTGCCTGTCAGCTTATCATTGGGGGTCTCAAGTGATTTGTTCTTCTCCTTCAGCTTCTCTATCGTGTTCTCTAGTTGCTCTATCTTCTCATCTTTCTGCAGGAGTTGATACTTGGCATCATCCGTGGCATCCATCTCACTGCGCAGCATGTCTTCCAGGTTGAAAGCATAGGATCCCATATCCTCTAACTGCACTTCAGTCCATGGCAAATCCTCACGACGCCCTGGAGTCCTCAAGGCCCATCCCTCGTGGTTGCGTCTCCCGAACTGGTAGATGGAATTGTCCATCTCGGATATCTCCTGGACGTACATACCACATATGCGAGCTAGAGCCTCCTCCATGGCCATCATGACACCAGTCTCCCAACCTGGGTACATCCTCGAGTACACCACTGTCTCCGTGGGAGTACCAATGGTGCGACCCTCGATCCTGGTCTCAATCTCCCAGCGGACGATCTCGGGAACCACACAGGGTATCACTCTACCACGAAAAGTGGGAGGTGACAGGTTCAGCATCCGAGAAAGGCGAGAAAGCTGATCACTAAACAGCTCGTCCTCATCGTCAAAGGGAACCTTCAGCTTGGTGAACGTCATCTAAAATTTTGAAAGAAGAACAGTGTAAGTAAATGAAAGTGATAAGTCTTACGAGGAAATAAAACAAACAGTACTTGTAAAGCAATAAAATTTTCAAAACACATCCTAAACGCAATGATATCCATTTGATATCATTTTTGGGTTTCCTGGTCTAGTCCAAACCTAGGGTCTCGATCCTACAGGCAATACTATGCTCTGATACCATTCTGTAGCGCCCCACCTTTGGATTAAGGTGGAACATCTGTGTTAAGTGCTATTCCCTGGATCACTGATAGCACCACAGAACAAAATGAAATATTCATTGCATAGTATCAAGATTACAACGTGGATCCAGATACAAAGTATTCAAACCTTACAGATACACAGCGGGAAAACAAGGTGGCAATGAGCCTCCATCTTCATCACGTGCCACAGGCAGGCATGTTGGAGTGTAAGCTCGAGATCCTAATCCTGGTTCTTTACTTGAAGTAAAACCTGCACGTTGAATATGCAGCCCCAAAGGGGTCAGTACAATGATGTACTGGCAAATGACACATATTTGGTGGCTGTTGTGAAAAGGCAATCTACATGGTAATTTGGCTGGTGGATCTCATATGCTGATTTGCATAAAGCCAGTTTTGTCCTATAAGTCTTTCACAAAACCTTTTTCTTTTCAAAGTTTTATATTTTCCAAGGGTTGAAATAACCCCCAACTACCACATACTAGCTAGGTATGTAGCACTGGGTGAAACTCAACAAAGTCGGAACCTCAGGAACCACCACCCCTCAGAGTGCATGGTCCTTAGTTCCTACCTAGGGGTTTCTAGACAAAATTTTATTCATTCCGAATCGGTGATGAGATTCTTCCGTACATTCCATGTCTAGAGACTCAAGTTGTCCATAACCGTGGACACGGCTAATCGATTAGTTTTTGACACCTTGCAAGGGTTGTGCACTTTCACCTTACGATTCATTTCATGCCCATACATAAAATGAAACAGCACCTTTTAGAAGGAGAGGGCAACTAACTGGCAAGCTCCGTCCCCAACCTATAGTTCAACTACCAGCCCCTGCTTTGCACACAAGTTGCACTCCCACATCTAATCAGTCAAGACAGAGCCCATAATGTCATAAGGCTGCACTGGAAGCACTCTAAGCATGGAAGACATGTTAACCTCTTTGTTCCTGGGTGGAAAACCACAAGTGAACGCCCAGGCAGCAACTACACAACGTGTAGCCCCAGGTCGCCACTCAACATCGCCTCCATCATCAAACCAATCCACCTAGGTGTTTCATTTTAGTTGAAGTTCTTAATTTGTTCACAAAACACTTTTATCAAGTGATCATAGCATGGCATCAATATTTTTCAAAGTATTTAGCATCCTATCAGGTGGGGTTTGAGGGATAGCTACATACTATTAGGATCTAAGCATTTGATAAAACAGTTGAACAAATCACCTATCATGCATACTACTGAAACTCACTAATGCAGTAGTAAAAATAGGTAGGGGATATGTGTGTCACTTGCCTTTTGAAGATCACGATGTTTTCACTTCTCTTAACTAAGCACGTAGTTCTTCGCACCAACTATAGCACAAGAAAATAACATACTATAAACAATCTATTCAAACACAATCAAGTAAGACAAACAATTGAAAGGTGTTTGTTTAACAATTTAGTTTTATTGAGCTGTTATGACAATAAGGATAAGGCAAAAGATCATGAATTGTGAGATATGAATTTGAGAGTTTAGTTGGGAAAGGTCAATAAAATTTGAGAGGGCATTGGACTAGGCAAGGCTTTGAGAATGCTTGAATTACTCAATTAGCACATTTGCAAGTTGAATAGTTCAAAACATGTGAACAAAACCAAGTAGGCATTGGATTTGGGTAGGTCAAGGGATTGGGAAAGATTGGTTCTTCAAGATTACAATGCAGTGATATAATTCTTGGGCTTGGCATAAGCAAGGTAGAGTTGAGAGATGATTCATGTGGATGGATTCACCTAGATATGAGATAGTGCAACAAAACACTGCTGAATAAGGTGTGACAACACTTATTCATAATAGCATAAGTTACACATAGGCTTGGGTAGGAATTTGTGATATAGTGATTTACTCAATTAAGTCATTTGTTAATTGAATAGTTCTACACAGGAGATTAGGATCAAATGGACAGAGGATTAAGTATGGGTAGAAAACATTTGAGATTATGGTTTAAGGTCTCTATTGGGTACATGGGGTATTGGATAGGTGCTAAAATGTGGATTAGATCAATACCACAAGGATAGCAAGAATAGAATCTATGATTGATATGTATCACACTTTACTCAAACAACACAGTTGTAATTTGAATATGTGTGGACTGGACATGATAGGTCTAAGTAGGTAGGGTCTTGGTCAAGATATTGTTTGGACCACAATGTTGGCTACGTATGATCATAGGATTTGTTAAAGTAGAGAGAAATAATGCTGAAAAGGTATTGGTTTATTCCTATAGTGGAATTTACTCAAATCCTCATGCTAGAATTTGAATAAATGCGAAATGGTTTAAAACAATTATGGGTGTGATACTACTGGGTAGCTTGCAGTAAAACGAAGCTACTACAATTGGAATCGTCCTAAAATACGCTATAGAATTCAAACTATGATCAGAACAGTGATTTGGACAAAATTTGAATGCACAAAGTGTGTGCACGTAACAACTTTGGATTTTCCTGATTCTATGATGTTCTACAAGATCAGAGGATTCCAGAGACTACACATTTATAATTTTTGGACACTTGGTTCAAAAGATATGAATTAAACAAGCTAACAGAAGGTTTGGTTCCAATTTGAAAATAGTTTCAAATTGGACCCATGAAATATGAGGTTTTATTGTACTACTGAATTCTACAAGTTTCAAGGATCCCAACGGTATATCGTTTGCTATTTTTGGACCGACAGATCAAAAGATATGATTTTCTGAAAATTTGGATCAAATCTGGTTTCAAATTCTAAATCGAATTTCTGTTTAAACTGGAAGCCGACACACGGCGTGATGTGATTGGTCGGTACCGTTTCAGTCGGATCGGCAACGCTGGCCGTTGGATTTAAACAAATCTGAGCGGCCCAGATCTAGTACCCTTTTGATTTTAAGTGATCTCATCTTATGCGTCCGTTTCAGATCCGATGGCTGGGGTTTAAGGGATGAAGAGGCTCACCGTGGATCTAGGGTTCCGTTGTCGCCGGCGAGGTGCGGTGCTGGAATGGACGACGGCGACATTGCAGATGATCCTGGAGGCGATGGAGAGGTGGACGAGATGCGCCGTGATGCGGGGATGTCGAATGTGAGGTCGGCGTGCTCGCGCTCTTCCTGGAATGGTGACGTGGTCCGGCTGGAGGGGCTCTGGAGACGGCGAGCTTCGGGTTAGCTTCGGTGCATTGGTTCTCTACGAGAAATCCGAGAAGAAAAGTCAGGGAGGTGCGCCAGGAGGAGAGGAAGAGGATAGGAGAGAAGAGAGAGGGTGGGGCTCACTGACAAGGTTGGAATCGACCAGAGATACCTGTAGATGTGTAGACCTCTGACGAGGAATTTGAGCAGCCTGGCGGCCCGATTCGAGGAGAGAAAGGGAGAGGAGAGGGAGAGGGATGCGGGGTACTTATAGGCGTGGTCTTGATGGCCATTACTTGCGAGAAATCAACGGGGGGGGTGTTACTCCGGCGACCGTTTCTAGAAACGGAGAGAGAGGGAGAAGATTGCGGGAGGAGGGAGATGTCATGCGGGGTCCACCTGTCAGCGTCGGGAGGAGAGGGGTGCCGGTACCCTTTCGGGATGGCGCGTTGCTGGGCCTCAGGCCGAATCTGGGGCTGGGCTAAAAGGTCTCCCCCGGCCCTTTTATCCTTTTCTTTAATTCCTTTTCATTTTCCTATCTTTTTGATTTCTTATTTCCTTTATAGAATTTTGCAAAATTCCTTCAAATCAAATCGAACAAAAATCTAAATTCTTCTAATATTCCAAGCAATGCTCTAAACCAATAAGAAATATGTTTTCAAGATCAAAGCTGATGAGGACATCCCTACTATTGTTCCATCTCCACTTCGTGATGATGACAAGCAAGTTGCTGCAAAGAAGAAGTCCAATGATGAAATCAGAATTGGACCTATCACAAGAGCTCGTGCAAAGTTAATAGAACAACAGGTGAATTTGCTCCTAATAGAATCTGAGTATTTCGTTAATGAGAATTGTTTACTGCCTAAGTCTTTGTGTGTTTGCATACTCAGGTTCATGGGAGAAGAAGGCATAGCACGAGGAGTTGAAGCAGCTGGAGCAAGACGTGATGATCATGCCCATGGACGCGAGGGAGGTGAGGGAGGCCGGCGACCAGCATGAGGAGGAGGAGGACATCACGCAGGAGGCTGCATATGGCGCACCATCAAGTGCTTGTGCGCCATACACCAAAGGCCTGCGCGCCTAGTTGGCTGCACCCAACCATTGGGTCAGTTTGTATCAAATAAGGTTGAGTCGAACCACGTTTAGAGGACCAGGTCAGGTCGGCTGCCTTTGGCCAGCCGCACCCCCCATATATTGTGTGCTGATGCGCCATAGAGAGGTTAGACCACGTTTTAGATAAAACCCTAGTTCTTGAGACTGCTCTAAGCATTCATCTGGAATTCTTGTCTCCAATTCGTTTCGATCTGGAGATTATATACTGCAAGTTAAGTGTGATCTGCTATTCCATTGGGAATTAGTAAATTGCAATTATACCGTTTCGTGGTTGACGGCTGCGTTGCGCAAGTGTGTGAAGTCGTGAATATCCGAAGGGTAGAGAGCTGTTGCATTGGCATCAGGGATCTAGCGAGGAGAGATCATCGGCGACACCAAGTTATCTATCACCATCATCATCATTACCGCAAGCTTACTGAGAAGATCGGGCCACCCCATATCATCTTGGTATCAGATTTCCAGTGTTTCCTCGGTAAGCAATCCACCAGATCATCCGTAGTTTAGTTGTGTTTTTTCGTCCTATCCAGAAAAGCCAAAAAAAATTTTAGGGTTCATAGTCTTGCCATAGCCTAGATTGCATCGTAGATTGGTTTTAGTTGCTGGTCGTTTTCGTTCTTTGATCCGATCTGTTTCTTGTTCCGTAGGAGTCTAGGTTCTAGTCGGTTTTAGGTTTTGGATCTGAGTTGTGTTTTTCCACCGAGTCCACTTTCATCTCGAGTTTCCGCCGCCTTTGTTCTGATCCGAGTCGGCAGATAAACCCTAGCGTCAAGTCTTGTTTAATCGATCGCTCGCCATCAGACAACATCGCTGTTCTGTCTGGTCTCGAGCGTAGGCAGCGATCGCTCCTCACCAGACAAAGGGGCACGTTTGTCTGGTCCAGCGCGTGAGTAGCCATCGAGGCATTGCCCCTGCCGCGGCACAGTTTTCATCAGTTCTAAGTTTTTCTCGTTTTCCTTCAAAACCGAGTCCACATAGCGTTCCTTTCTGCATCTTTTGACAAACATAGCCACAGCCTTTCTACTATACAATTGTGTAGGAGCTTACCTATGAGACTAGCATATTTTTGTTGCTCCACGGGCTGCTCTGTTTAGGGTTTTCAAGTGCATTTTTGTGTGCCGTGCTGAAAAATCTTCGCGGTGCGACGTATTGTGGCCGAAAAAGAGAGAGGAGAGATCATCGGCGACACCAAGTTATCTATCACCATCATCATCATTACCGCAAGCTTACTGAGAAGATGGCGTTTGCATGATTACACTGAAGATAGGACGATCAAGCTTGCTTCTTCAGAATTTGATGGTTATGCCTTGCGTTGGTGGGATAGCATTGTGACGGAAAGAAGAGATAACAACGAGCTTCCTGTTCTTACATGGCGCAATATGAAGGAGATCATGCGAGCTCGTTTTGTTCCCACTAATTACCTGTGTACTGTTTATGATAAATTGACACAGTTGAAGCAAGGAACCATGACCGTTGATGCTTATTACATGGAGATGGAGATGTTGCTGCAGCGTGCACGTGTTCGAGAGTCTATTGAGATGACCATGCAGCGATTTCTTCATGGGCTGAAGTACAACATCAAAGGTATTGTTAGGCATCATTCCTACAACAATATGAACGAGCTTTTGCATCATGCAAGGGAGGCTGAATCGCAGCTAGCTGAAGAGGCTCAAATCAAGGCACGATATACTCCTTCTGGGAGGTTCTCTAGCAGGGCGCCACACCAATCTGCAGCGCCTATGGAGGGTGCCACCAGAGGCCCCTCTTCTTCACATTCTCACCCAGCCTCCAATGCTTCTACTGCAAAGAAACCAGCAGCTCCTGCGCCTAGCTCTGGTTCCAACATGTCTACAGCTCGTAATAGAGATATGCAATGCCATACATGTGGTGGCAAGGGGCACTTCAAGCGAGAGTGTCCAAACAGAAAGGTGATGATTGTTAATGATGATAATGAGTATGAGACTGGAGATGACGCTGATCCGTATGATTTCAATGATGATGGTTACACAAGTGAGGGCGGCATGGATGCCTTTGCTTCTCCAGCGCCTACCATTGTTGTCTCGCAGCGTGCATTGAGTGTCATGCCACATGCTGATTCCCAGCGCTGCAATTTGTTCCAAACAAAAGCACTAGTTGGCCCAAACAAAGCTTGCAAAGTAATCATTGATGGAGGTAGCTGCCGCAACCTAGCAAGCAAGGAGTTATGTGCCAAGCTAAATCTGAAATATTTACCTCATCCAAATCCCTACTACATCCAATGGTTGAGTGATAATGGAGAGATGAAGGTAAATCATATGGTGCATGTGAATTTTGAGATAGGACCATACAAGGATTCCATTGAGTTTGATGTGGTTCCTATGACTGTTTGTCACCTACTACTGGGTCGGCCATGGCTGTATGATCGCCATGTGCAACACAATGGCCGAGCCAATACCTATCACTTGGAGTTCAAGGGCAAGAAAATTAATCTACAGCCTATGTCACCGCAGCAAATTGTCAATGAGTCTCGTCAGAAAACAGAAGTGAAGCTAGAACAGCCACCTACACGAGAAAATAATGTAATAGCTGTGAGTGAAAATATAACGAAAAGTGAGAGAGTGCCTAGTTTGCTTATATTAGCCACCAAAGAAGACATGGTAGAATTTAGAGAGGATCCTACAGCCATGCCACTTGTGCTTATGTACAAAGGCGAGGTGTTAGTTTCTAATGATATGCAACCTGTTTCTCTTGGTGTTTCTAATGTATTGCAGGAGTACGACGATGTGTTTCCGGAGGAGGTGCCCGCAGGACTGCCACCATTGCGTGGAATTGAGCATCAAATTGATTTGATCCCTGGTGCCACTCTTCCAAACCGTGCGCCGTACAGGACCAACCCCGAAGAGACAAAGGAAATACAGCAACAAGTACAAGCGCTTCTGGACAAGGGGTATATTCGTGTTTCTCTTAGCCCTTGTGCTGTGCCTGTTATTTTGGTGCCTAAGAAAGATGGTACATGGCGCATGTGCGTAGATTGTAGAGCTATTAATAACATCACTATTCGATATCGTCATCCTATTCCACGCTTAGAGGATATGCTAGATGAATTGAGTGGTGCTGCTATTTTCTCTAAGATTGATTTGCGTAGTGGATACCATCAAATTAGGATGAAAGAAGGGGATGAATGGAAAACTGCTTTCAAAACTAAATTTGGTTTATATGAGTGGCTAGTTATGCCTTTTGGTCTTACTAATGCACCTAGCACATTCATGCGCTTAATGAATCATGTTTTGCGAGAGTTTATTGGTCGTTTTGTGGTTGTATATTTTGATGATATACTTATTTACAGCCGCACTGAATCTGAACATTGTGAGCATATTAGACAAGTTTTGCAAGTGTTGCGTGATGCTAAATTGTATGCTAACCTTGAGAAGTGCACATTTGCAAAAGATAAAGTGATATTTCTGGGATATGTTGTATCTATGCATGGGGTAGAGGTAGATTCATCTAAAATTGAAGCAATTCAAAATTGGCCTACTCCCATGAATGTTAGTCAAGTACGAAGTTTTCACGGTCTTGCTGGTTTCTATCGGCGTTTTGTGAAAGACTTTAGTACTATTGCTGCACCATTGAATGAATTAACTAAGAAAGGAGTGCCTTTTGTATGGGGCGCTGCCCAAGATCATGCATTTGATGAGCTGAAACGTTTGCTTACTTCTGCACCATTGCTTGCACTACCAGATTTTTCTAAGCAATTTGAAGTTGAATGTGATGCTAGTGGTATAGGAATTGGTGGTGTGTTGATGCAAGAAGGTAGACCTATTGCTTATTTCAGCGAGAAACTTTCTGGTGCTAGACTGAATTATCCTGTTTATGATAAAGAATTGTATGCGCTTGTTCGAGTTCTTGAGGTTTGGCAACATTATTTGTGGCCAAAAGAATTTATCATACATTCTGATCATGAAGCTTTAAAATATCTGAAAGCTCAATCTAACTTGCATAGGCGCCTAGCTAAGTGGGTTGAGTTCATTGAGTCGTTTCCCTACATAATCAAGTATAAGAAAGGGAAAGAAAATGTTGTTGCTGATGCTCTATCTAGGAAGAACATGTTATTGACGCATCTTGATGTTAAAATTCCTGGTTTAGAGAGCTTGTGTGATTTGTATGCTACTGATCATGATTTTGCTGAACCATATCGTTTGTGTATGCTTAGAAATGCATGGGACAAGTACCACATACATGATAGATTTTTGTTTCGTGCTAACAAACTATGTGTTCCAGAATCGTCGGTACGTTTGCTATTGTTGCAGGAATCACATGCTGGCGGATTGATGGGTCACTTTGGGCGTGAGAAGACGCTTCTCATGCTCGCTGATCATTTTTATTGGCCCAAGATGAGGCGTGACGTGGACAGATTTGTTAAGCGCTGCATTGTATGCAACACGTCCAAGTCCAAGCTGAAGCCTCACGGTTTGTATACACCACTACCTGCACCTACCACACCATGGGAAGATATAAGTATGGATTTTGTGTTAGGTTTGCCACGCACTAAAAGAGGTCATGATAGTATATTTGTGGTAGTGGATAGATTCTCTAAGATGGCACATTTTATTGCATGCCACAAAAGCGACGATGCGTCGCACATAGCTAATCTGTTTTTCAGGGACATTGTTCGCTTGCATGGAGTGCCCAAGACAATTGTTTCTGACAGGGACGTGAAGTTTATGAGCTACTTCTGGAAGACACTATGGGGCAAGCTGGGAACGAAGTTACTGTTCAGCACTACATGTCATCCCCAAACTGATGGTCAAACGGAGGTGGTGAATAGAACATTGTCTCAATTGCTGCGAGCTATGATCAAGAAAAATCTGCGTGAGTGGGAGGAGTGTTTGCCACATGTTGAGTTTGCATATAACAGAGCGGTGCACACTACTACTCAGCTTTGTCCTTTCGAGGTGGTGTATGGTTTCAAACCAATCACACCACTAGATTTGCTTCCTCTTCCATTGCAGGAGAGAGTTAATATGGAGGCATCAAAAAGAGCAGATTATGTGAAGAAAATTCATGAGAAGACACGAGAGGCCATTGAGAAGAAAGGCAAGAACATTGCTGCTGCACGCAACCAATCAAGAAAGCAAGTTTTGTTTCAGCCTGGAGATATGGTTTGGGTGCATCTGCGCAAGGATAGGTTCCCACAGCTGCGAAGTTCCAAGTTGAGGCCGCGTGGTGCTGGTCCTTACAAGGTGCTAGCCAAGATCAATGACAATGCCTACTCGATTGATATTCCTATTGCTGAGTTTGGTGGCGTTAGCAACAGCTTCAACGTTGTTGATTTGTCACCATATGATGGAGACGACCTTGGAGCGTCGAGGTCGACGCCTTTTGAAGGGGGGGGGAGATGATGAGGACATCCCTACTATTGTTCCATCTCCACTTCGTGATGATGACAAGCAAGTTGCTGCAAAGAAGAAGTCCAATCATGAAATCAGAATTGGACCTATCACAAGAGCTCGTGCAAAGTTAATAGAACAACAGGTGAATTTGCTCCTAATAGAATCTGAGTATTTCGTTAATGAGAATTGTTTACTGCCTAAGTCTTTGTGTGTTTGCATACTCAGGTTCATGGGAGAAGAAGGCATAGCACGAGGAGTTGAAGCAGCTGGAGCAAGACGTGATGATCATGCCCATGGACGCGAGGGAGGAGAGGGAGGCCGGCGACCAGCATGAGGAGGAGGAGGACATCACGCAAGAGGCTGCATATGGTGCACCATCAAGTGCTTGTGCGCCATACACCAAAGGCCTGCGCGCCTAGTTGGCTGCACCCAACCATTGGGTCAGTTTGTATCAAATAAGGTTGAGTCGAACCACGTTTAGAGGACCAGGTCAGGTCGGCTGCCTTTGGCCAGCCGCACCCCCCATATATTGTGTGTTGATGCGCCATAGAGAGGTTAGACCACGTTTTAGATAAAACCCTAGTTCTTGAGACTGCTCTAAGCATTCATCTGGAATTCTTGTCTCCAATTCGTTTCGATCTGGAGATTATATACTGCAAGTTAAGTGTGATCTGCTGTTCCATTGGGAATTAGTGAATTGCAATTATACCGTTTCGTGGTCGACGGCTGCGTTGCGCAAGTGTGTGAAGTCGTGAATATCCGAAGGGTAGAGAGCTGTTGCATTGGCATCAGGGATCTAGCGAGGAGAGATCATCGGCGACACCAAGTTATCTATCACCATCATCATCATTACCGCAAGCTTACTGAGAAGATCGGGCCACCCCATATCAAAAGCTAATTTTGAGTATATCTTTATAAACATAGTAAGGGTTTGCTTGCATAAAAGAAATAGGAATAGGTCTTGAAAATAATTCTTTGAAAGAGAATAGGGAAATAGCATTTTATAAAATAATAGTTGAGATTCACATTCAAACATAGGATCGCAAAACAATCTTTAAAAAAAACTTTTGTAACTCTTTTCTATGCAAGCAGGCTTGCATAAAGTTGAATAAAAGCAAGAAAAGAAAATAATATTTTGATAGTTGGTTTTCCTCATAGGAATTCCATGAAGGATAGGGAGTTTGAAAAGGTTTTTGAAGTAGAACTTATAAATAAACTCAAAAGTTTTAAATTCTTGTGATTTTTCAATCAAGTCAAACAATTGCAAGCACTAAATTTTAACATTTTTTATTTTCCAAAAATAGGAAAAGTCAGGGATGTTACAATTTTCGAGTGACTAGAGCTTGTTATGAGCACCCAAGGAACAAGACACGTTGAAATGGACCAAAATTTGGCACATGGGTGCATGGTGGCATCACAAATAACGTTAGGCCCTGGTCTACCATCCGCAGTCGCTCTAGCATGTTCGCATCCACCGGTGAAGTCTAGTTAAGGCTGATGCAATCCGTCTTCGAGTGACTAACGCTTGTTATGAGCACCCGAGGAGCAAGACACGTTAAAATGGACCAAAATTTGGCACATGGGTGCATGATGGCATGAAAAATGACGTTAGGCCCGGGTCTAGCATCCACAGTCGCTTGAGCATCTTTGCATCCACCGGTGAAGTCTAGTTAATGCAGATGCAATCCGTTTTTGAGTGACTAGAGCTTGTTATGAGCACCCAAGGAACAAGACATGTTGAAATGGACCAAAATTTGGCAAATGGGTGCATGATGGCATGACAAATGATGTTAGGCCTGGGTCTACCATCCACAGTCACTCTAGCATCTTCTCATCCACCGCTGAAGTCTAGTTAAGGCAGATGCAATCCATTTTTGAGTGACTAGAGCTTGTTATGAGCACCCGAGGAACAAGACACGTTGAAATAGACCAAAATTTGGCACATCGGTGCATGATGGCATGAAAAATGATGTCAGGCCCGGGTCTATGATCCATAGTCGCTAGAGCATCTTCGCATCCACCAGTGAAGTCTAGTTAAGGCAGATGCAATCCGTTTTCGAGTGACTAGAGCTTGTTATGAGCACCCGAGGAACAAGACACGTTGAAATGGACAAAAATTTGGCAAATGGGTGCATGATGGCATGACAGATGACGTTAGGCCCGAGTCTACAATCCACAGTCGCTTGGGCATCTTCGCATCCACCGGTGGAGTCTAGTTAAGATAGTTGCAATCCGTTTTCGAGTGACTAGAGCTTGTTATGAGCACCCAAGGAACAAGACACGTTGAAATGGACCAAAATTTGGCAAATGGGTGCATGATGGCATGAAAAATGACGTTAGGCCCGGGTCTACTATCCACAGTCGCTTTAGCATCTTCGCATCCACCGGTGAATTCTAGTTAAGGCAGATGCAATTCTGTTTTCGAGTGGCTAGAGCTTGTTATGAGCACCCGAGGAACAAGACACGTTGAAATGGACTAAAATTTGGCACATGTGTGCATGATGGCATGCCAAATGACGTTAGGCCCGGGTGTACCATCCACAGTCGCTCTAGCATCTTCGCATCCACCGATAAAGTCTAGTCAAGGCAGATGCAATCCGTTTTCGAGTGACTAGAGCTTGTTAGGAGCACCCGAGGAACAAGACACGTTGAAATGGACCAAAATTTGGCATATGGGTGCATGATAGCATGACAAATGACGTTAGGCCCAGGTCTACCATCCACAATCACTCAAGCATCTTCGCATCCACCGGTGAAGTCTAGTTAAGGCAGATGCAATTTGTTTTCGAGTGACTAGAGGTTGTTATGAGCACCCGAGGAACAAGACACATTGAAATGGACCAAAATTTGGCACATGGGTGCATGATGGCATGACAAATGACATTGCCTGGGTCTACCATCTGCAGTCGTTCTAGCATCTTTGCATTCACCAGTGAAGTCTAGTTAAGGCAGATGCAATCCTTTTTCGAGTGACTAGAGCTTGTTATGAGCACCCGAGGAACAAGACACATTGAAATGTACCATAATTTTGCACATGGGTGCATGATGGCATGACAAATGACTTTAGGCCCGGGTCTACCATCCACAGTCGCTCTAGCATCTTCGCATCCATTGGTGAAGTCTAGTTAAGGCAGATGCAATCTGTTTTCGAGTGACTAGAGCTTGTTATAAGCACCCGAGGAACAAGACATGTTGAAATGGACAAAAATTTGGCACATGGGTGCATGATGGCATGACAAATGACGTGAGGCCCGGGTCTACCATCCGTAGTAGCTCTAGCATCTTCGTATCCACTGGTGAAGTCTAGTTAAGGCAGATGCAATCCGTTTTTGAGTGACTAGAGCTTGTTATGAGCACCCAAGGAACAAGACAAGTTGAAATGGACCAAAATTTGGCAAATGGGTGCATGATGGCATGAAAAATGATGTTAGGCCTAGGTCTACCATCCACAGTCGCTCTAGCATCTTCTCATCCACCGCTGAAGTCTAGTTAAGGCAGATGCAATCCATTTTCGAGTGACTAGAGCTTGTTATGAGCACCCGAGGAACAAGACACGTTGAAATAGACCAAAATTTGGCACATCGGTGCATGATGGCATGAAAAATGACGTCAGGCCCAGGTCTATGATCCACAGTCGCTAGAGCATCTTCGCATCCACCAGTGAAGTCTAGTTAAGGCAGATGCAATCCGTTTTCGAGTGACTAGAGCTTGTTATGAGCACCCGAGGAACAAGACACGTTGAAATGGACAAAAATTTGGCAAATGGGTGCATGATGGCATGACAGATGACGTTAGGCCCGAGTCTACAATCCACAGTCGCTTGAGTATCTTCGCATCCACCGGTGGAGTCTAGTTAAGATAGTTGCAATCCGTTTTCGAGTGACTAGAGCTTGTTATGAGCACCCAAGGAACAAGACACGTTGAAATGGACCAAAATTTGGCAAATGGGTGCATGATGGCATGAAAAATGACGTTAGGCCCGGGTCTACTATCCACAGTCGCTTTAGCATCTTCGCATCCACCGGTGAATTCTAGTTAAGGCAGATGCAATTCTGTTTTCGAGTGGCTAGAGCTTGTTATGAGCACCCGAGGAACAAGACACGTTGAAATGGACTAAAGTTTGGCACATGTGTGCATGATGGCATGCCAAATGACGTTAGGCCCGGGTGTACCATCCACAGTCGCTCTAGCATCTTCGCATCCACCGATAAAGTCTAGTTAAGGCAGATGCAATCTGTTTTCGAGTGACTAGAGCTTGTTAGGAGCACCCGAGGAACAAGACACGTTGAAATGGACCAAAATTTGGCATATGGGTGCATGATGGCATGACAAATTACGTTAGGCCCAGGTCTACCATCCACAGTCGCTCTAGCATCTTCGCATCCACCGGTGAAGTCTAGTTAAGGCAGATGCAATTTGTTTTCGAGTGACTAGAGGTTGTTATGAGCACCCGAGGAACAAGACACATTGAAATGGACCAAAATTTGGCACATGGGTGCATGATGGCATGACAAATGACATTTCTTGGGTCTACCATCTGCAGTCGCTCTAGCATCTTTGCATTCACCAGTGAAGTCTAGTTAAGGCAGATGCAATCCTTTTTCGAGTGACTAGAGCTTGTTATGAGCACCCGAGGAACAAGACACGTTGAAATGTACCATAATTTTGCACATGGGTGCATGATGGCATGACAAATGACGTTAGGCCCGGGTCTACCATCCACAGTCGCTCTAGCATCTTCGCATCCATTGGTGAAGTCTAGTTAAGGCAGATGCAATCTGTTTTCGAGTGACTAGAGCTTGTTATAAGCACCCGAGGAACAAGACATGTTGAAATGGACAAAAATTTGGCACATGGGTGCATGATGGCATGACAAATGATGTGAGGCCCGGGTCTACCATCCGTAGTAGCTCTAGCATCTTCGTATCCACTGGTGAAGTCTAGTTAAGGCAGATGCAATCCGTTTCTGAGTGACTAGAGCTTGTTATGAGCACCCAAGGAACAAGACAAGTTGAAATGGACTAAAATTTGGCAAATGGGAGCATGATGGCATGACAAATGATGTTAGGCCTGGGACTACCATCCACAGTCGCTCTAGCATCTTCTCATCCATCGCTGAAGTCTAGTTAAGGCAGATGCAATCCATTTTCGAGTGACTAGAGCTTGTTATGAGCACCCAAGGAACAAGACACGTTGAAATGGACCAAAATTTGGCACATTGGTGCATGATGGCATGAAAAATGACGTCAGGCCCGGGTCTATGATCCATAGTCGCTAGAGCATCTTCGCATCCACCAGTGAAGTCTAGTTAAGGCAGATGCAATCCGTTTTCGAGTGACTAGAGCTTGTTATGAGCACCCGAGGAACAAGACACGTTGAAATGGACAAAAAATTGGCAAATGGGTGCATGATGGCATGACAGATGATGTTAGGCCCGAGTCTACAATCCACAGTCGTTTGAGCATCTTCGCATCCACCGGTGGAGTCTAGTAAAGATAGTTGCAATCCGTTTTCGAGTGACTAGAGCTTGTTATGAGCACCCAAGGAACAAGACACGTTGAAATGGACCAAAATTTGGCAAATGGGTGCATGATGGCATAAAAAATGACGTTAGGCCCGGGTCTACTATCCACAGTCGCTTTAGCATCTTCGCATCCACCGGTGAATTCTAGTTAAGGCAGATGCAATTCTGTTTTCGAGTGGCTAGAGCTTGTTATGAGCACCCGAGGAACAAGACACGTTGAAATGGACTAAAATTTGGCACATGTGTGCATGATGGCATGCCAAATGACGTTAGGCCCGGGAGTACCATCCACGGTCGCTCTAGCATCTTCGCATCCACCGATAAAGTCTAGTTAAGGCAGATGCAATCCGTTTTCGAGTGACTAGAGCTTGTTAGGAGCACCCGAGGAACAAGACACGTTGAAATGGACCAAAATTTGGCACATGGGTGCATGATGGCATGACAAATGACGTTAGGCCCAGGTCTACCATCCACAGTCGCTCTAGCATCTTCGCATCCACCGGTGAAGTCTAGTTAAGGCAGATGCAATTTGTTTTCGAGTGACTAGAGGTTGTTATGAGCACCCGAGGAACAAGACACATTGAAATAGACCAAAATTTGGCACATGGGTGCATGATGGCATGACAAATGACATTGCCTGGGTCTACCATCTGCAGTCGCTCTAGCATCTTTGCATTCACCAGTGAAGTCTAGTTAAGGCAGATGCAATCCTTTTTCGAGTGACTAGAGCTTGTTATGAGCACCCGAGGAACAAGACACATTGAAATGTACCATAATTTTGCACATGGGTGCATGATGGCATGAGAAATGACGTTAGGCTCGGGTCTACCATCCACAGTTGCTCTAGCTTCTTGGCATCCATTGGTGAAGTCTAGTTAAGGCAGATGCAATCTATTTTCGAGTGACTAGAGCTTGTTATAAGCACCCGAGGAACAAGACATGTTGAAATGGACAAAAATTTGGCACATGGGTGCATGATGGCATGACAAATGACGTGAGGCCCGGGTCTACCATCTGTAGTAGCTCTAGCATCTTCGTATCCACTGGTGAAGTCTAGTTAAGGCAGATGCAATCCGTTTTTGAGTGACTAGAGCTTGTTATGAGTACCCAAGGAACAAGACAAGTTGAAATGGACCAAAATTTGGCAAATGGGTGCATGATGGCATGACAAATGACGTTAGGCCCGGGTCTGCCATCCACAGTCGATCTGGCTTCTTCGTATCCACTGGTGAAGTCTAGTTAAGGCAGATGCAATCCATTTTTGAGTAACTAGAGCTTGTTATGAGCACCCGAGGAACAAGACACGTTGAAATGGACCAAAATTTGGTACATGGGTGCATGATGGTTTGACAAATGATGTTAGGCCTGGGTCTTCCATCCACAGTCGCTCGAGCATCTTCGCATCCACCGGTGAAGTCTAGTTAAGGTAGATGCAATCCATTTTCGAGTGACTAGAGCTTGTTATGAGCACCCGAGGAACAAGACATGTTGAAATGGAAAAAAAATTGGCAAATGGGTGCATGATGGCATGACAGATAACGTTAGGCCCGGGTCTACCATCAATAGTCGCTCTAGCATCTTCGCATCCACCAGTGAAGTCTAGTTAAGGCAGATGCAATCCGTTATCGAGTGACTAGAGCTTGTTATGAGCACCCGAGGAACAAGACATGTTGAAATGGACCAAAATTTGGCAAATGGGTGCATGATGGCATGACAAATGATGTTAGGCCCGGGTCTACCATCCACAGTCACTCTAGCATCTTTGCATCCACCGGTGAAGTCTAGTTAAGGCAGATGCAATCCATTTTTGAGTGACTAGAGCTTGTTATGAGCACCCGAGGAATAAGACACGTTGAAATGGACCAAAATTTGGTACATGGGTGTATGATGGCATGAAAGATGACGTTAGGCCCGGGTCTACCATCCACAGTCACTGTAGCATCTTCGTATCCACTGGTGAAGTCTAGTTAAGGCAGATGCAATCCATTTTCGACTGACTAGAGTTTGTTATGAGCACCCGAGGAACAAGACATATTAAAATTGACCAAAATTTGGAACATGGGTGCATGATGGCATGAAAAATGACATTAGGCTTGGGTCTACCATCCACAGTCGCTCTAGCATCTTCGCATCCACCAGTGAAGTCTAGTTAAGGCAGATGCAGTCTGTTTTCGAGTGACTAGAGCTTGTTATGAGCACCCGAGGAACAAGACACGTTGAAATGGACCAAAATTTGGCACATAGGTGCATGATGGCATGACAGATGATGTTAGGCCCGGCTCTACCATCCACAGTCGCTCTAGCATATTTGCATCCACCAGAAAAGTCTAGTTAAGGCAGATGCAAGCCATTTTCGAGTGACTAGAGCTTGTTATGAGCACCCAAGGAACAAGACACGTTGAAACGGACCAAAATTTGGCACATGGGTGCATGGTGGCATGAAAAATAACGTTAGGCCCTGGTCTACCATCCGTAGTCGCTCTAGCATGTTCGCATCCACCGGTGAAGTCTAGTTAAGGCTGATGCAATCCGTTTTCGAGTGACTAAAGCTTGTTATGAGCACCCGAGGAGCAAGACACATTGAAATAGACCAAAATTTGGCACATGGGTGCATGATGGCATGACACCGAGTCTAGCATCCACAGTCGCTTGAGCATCTTCGCATCCACCGGTGAAGTCTAGTTAATGCAGATGCAATCCGTTTTTGAGTGACTAGAGCTTGTTATGAGCACCCAAGGAACAAGACAAGTTGAAATGGACTAAAATTTGGGAAATGGGTGCATGATGGCATGACAAATGACGGTAGGCCTAGGTCTACCATCCACAGTCGATCTGGCATCTTCGTATCCACTGGTGAAGACTAGTTAAGGCACATGCAATCCGTTTTTGAGTAACTAGAGCTTGTTATGAGCACCCGAGGAACAAGACACGTTGAATTGGACCAAAATTTGGTACATGGGTGCATGATGGTTTGACAAATGATGTTAGGCCTGGGTCTACCATCCACGGTCGCTATAGCATCTTCTCATCCACCGCTAAAGTCTAGTTAAGGCAGATCCAATCCATTTTCGAGTGACTAGAGCATGTTATGAGCACCCGAGGAACAAGACACGTTGAAATGGACCAAAATTTGGCACATCGGTGCATTATGGCATGAAAATTGATGTTAGGTCGGGGTCTACCAACCATAGTCGCTCGAGCATCTTCGCATCCACCGGTGAAGTCTAGTTAAGGAAGATGCAATCCGTTTTCGAGTGACTAGAGTTTTTATGAGCACCCGAGGAACAAGACACGTTGAAATGGACAAAAATTTGGCAAATGGGTGCAGGATGGCATGAAAGATGATGCTAGGCCCGGGTCTACCATCCACAGTCGCTCTAGCATCTTCGCATCCACCAGTGAAGTCTTGTTAAGGCAGATGCAATCCGGTTTCAAGTGACTAGAGCTTGTTATGAGCACCCGAGGAACAAGACACATTGAAATGGACCAAAATTTGGCAAATGGGTGCATGATGGCATGACAAATGACGTTAGGCCCGGGTCTACCATCCACAGTCGCTCTAGCATCTTTGCATCCACCAGTGAAGTCTAGTTAAGGCAGATGCAATCCATTTTCGAGTGACTAGAGCTTGTTATGAGCACCTGAGGAATAAGACACGTTGAAATGGACCAAAATTTGTTACATGGGTGCATGATGGCATGAAAGATGACGTTAGGCCCGGGTCTACCATCCACAGTCGCTTGAGCATCTTCGCATCCACTGGTAATGTCTAGTTAAGGTAGATGCAATCTGTTTTCGAGTGAGTAGAGCTTGTTATGAGCACCCGAGGAACAAGACACGTTGAAATTGACCAAAATTTGGAACATGGGTGCATGATGGCATGACAGATGACGTTAGGCTTGGGTCTACCATCCACAGTTGCTCTAGCATCTTCGCATCCACCACTGAAGTCTAGTTAAGACAGATGCAATCTGTTTTCAAGTGACTAGAGTTTGTTATGAGCACCCGAGGAACAAGACACGTTGAAATTGACCAAAATTTGGAACATGGGTGCATGATGGCATGCCAGATGATGTTAGGCTTGGGTCTACCATCCACAGTCGCTCTAGCATCTTCGCATCCACCACTGAAGTCTAGTTAAGGCAGATGCAATCTGTTTTCAAGTGACTAGAGCTTGTTATGAGCACCCCGAGGAACAAGACACGTTGAAATGGACCAAAATTTGGCACATGGGTGCATGATGGCATGACAGATGACGTTAGGCTTGGGTCTACCATCCACAGTCGCTCTAGCATCTTTGCATCCACCACTGAAGTCTAGTTAAGGCAGATGCAATCTGTTTTCGAGTGACTAGAGCTTGTTATGAGCACCCGAGGAACAAGACACGTTGAAATGGACCAAAATTTGGCACATGGGTGCATGATGGCATGACAGATGATGTTAGGCCCGGGTCTACCATCCACAGTCGCTCTAGCATCTTTGCATCCACCGGTAATGTCTAGTTAAGGCAGATGCAAGCCGTTTTCAAGTGACTAGAGCTTGTTATGAGCAACCGAGGAACAAGTCACGTTGAAATGGACCAAAATTTGGTACATGGGTGCATGATGGTATGACAAATGATGTTAGGCCTAGGTCTACCATGCACAGTCGCTATAGCATCTTCTCATCCACCGCTAAAGTCTAGTTAAGGCAGATCCAATCCATTTTCGAATGACTAGAGCATGTTATGAGCTCCCAAGGAACAAGACACGTTGAAATGGACCAAAATTTGGCACATCGGTGCATTATGGCATGAAAAATGATGTTAGGTCGGGGTCTACCAACCATAGTCGCTCGAGCATCTTCGCATCCACCGGTGAAGTCTAGTTAAGGAAGATGCAATCCGTTTTCGAGTGACTAGAGCTTGTTATGAGCACCCGAGGAACAAGACACGTTGAAATGGACAAAAATTTGGCAAATGGGTGCAGGATGGCATGACAGATGACGCTAGGCCTGGGTCTACCATCCACAGTCGCTCTAGCATCTTTGCATCCACCAGTGAAGTCTAGTCAAGGCACATGCAATCCGTTTTCAAGTGACTAGAGCTTGTTATGAGCACCCGAGGAACAAGACACATTGAAATGGACCAAAATATGGCAAATGGGTGCATGATGGCATGACAAATGATGTTAGGCCCGGGTCTACCATCCATAGTCGCTCTAGCATCTTTGCATCCACCGGTGAAGTCTAGTTAAGGTAGATGCAATCCATTTTCGAGTGACTAGAGCTTGTTATGAGCACCCGAGGAATAAGACACGTTGAAATGGACCAAAATTTGGTACATGGGTGCATGATGGCATGAAAGATGACGCTAGGCCCGGGTCTACCATCCACAGTCGCTTGAGCATCTTCGCATCCACTGGTAATGTCTAGTTAAGGTAGATGCAATCTGTTTTCGAGTGAGTAGAGCTTGTTATGAGCACCCGAGGAACAAGACATGTTGAAATTGACCAAAATTTGGAACATGGGTGCATGATGGCATGACAGATGACGTTAGGCTTGGGTCTACCATCCACAGTCGCTCTAGCATCTTCGCATCCACCACTGAAGTCTAGTTAAGGCAGATGCAATCTGTTTTCGAGTGACTAGAGTTTGTTATGAGCACCCGAGGAACAAGACACGTTGAAATTAACCAAAATTTGGAACATGGGTGCATGATGGCATGACAGATGACGTTAGGCTTGGGTCTACCATCCACAGTCGCTCTAGCATCTTTGCATCCACCACTGAAGTCTAGTTAAGGCAGATGCAATCTGTTTTTGAGTGACTAGAGCTTGTTATGAGCACACTTTGAAATGGACCTAAATTTGGCACATGGGTGCATGATGGCATGACAGATGACGTTAGGCCCGGGTCTACCATCCACAGTCGCTCTAGCATCTTTGCATCCACCGGTAAAGTCTAGTTAAGGCAGATGCAAGCCGTTTTCAAGTGACTAGAGCTTGTTATTAGCACCCAAGGAACAAGACATGTTGAAATTGACCAAAATTTGGCACATGGGTGCATGGTGGCATGACAAATAACGTTAGGCCCTGGTCTACCATCCGCAGTCACTCTAGCATGTTCGCATCCACCGGTGAAGTCTAGTTAAGGCTGGTGCAATCCGTTTTCGAGTGACTAAAGCTTGTTATGAGCACTCGAGGAACAAGACACATTGAAATGGAACAAAATTTGGCACATCGGTGCATGATGGCATGAAAAATGACATTAGGCTCAGGTCTAGCATCCAAAGTCGCTTGAGCATCTTCACATCCACCGGTGAAGTCTAGTTAACATAGATGCAGTCCGTTTTTTAGTGACTAGAGCTTCTTATGAGCACCCAAGGAATAAGACCCGTTGAAATGTACCAAAATTTGGCAAATGGGTGCATGATGGCATGACAAATGACGTTAGGCATGGGTCTACCATCCTCAGTCGCTCTAGCATCTTTGCATCCACCAGTGAAGTCGATTTAAGGCAGATGCAATCCGTTTTCGAGTCAGTAGAGCTTGTTATGAGCACCCGAGGAACAAGACATGTTAAAATGGACCAAAATTTGGCACATGGGTGCATGATGGCATGAAAAATGACATTTGGCCCGGGGCTACCATCCGCAGTCACTCTAGCATCTTCGCATCCACCGGTGAAGGCTAGTTAAGGCAGATGCAATCCGTTTTCGATTGACTAGAGCTTGTTATGAGCACTGCAGGAACAAGACATGTTGAAATGGATCAAAATTTGGCACATGGGTGCATGATGGCATGACAAATGATGTTAGGCCCGGGTCTACCATCCACAGTCGCTCTAGCATCTTTGCAGCCACCGGTGAAGTGTAGTTAAGGCAGATGCAATCCGTTTTTGAGTGACTAGAGCTTGTTATGAGCACCCGAGGAATAAGACACGTTGAAATGGACCAAAATTTGGTACATGGGTGCATGATGGCACGAAAGATGACGTTAGGCCCGGGTATACCATCCACAGTCACTCTAGCATCTTCGTATTTACCAGTAAAGTCTAGTTAAGGCAGATGCAATCCGTTTTCGACTGACTAGAGTTTGTTATGAGCACCCGAGGAACAAGACACGTTGAAATAGACCAAAATTTGGAACATGGGTGCAGGATGGCATGACAGATGACGTTAGGACCAGGTCTACCATCCACAGTCACTCTAGCATCTTCGCATCCACCAGTGAAGTCTAGTTAAGGCAGATGCAATCCGTTTTCGAGTGACTAGAGCTTGTTATGAGCACCCGAGGAACAAGACACATTGAAATGGACCAAAATTTGGCACATGGGTGCATGATGGCATGACAGATGACATTAGGCCCGGGTCTACCATCCACAGTCACTCTAGCATCTTTGCATCCACCGGTAAAGTCTAGTTAACGCAGATGCAATTTGTTTTCAAGTGACTAGAGGTTGTTATGAGCACCCGAGGAACAAGACACATTGAAATGGACCAAAACTTGGCACATGGGTGCTTGATGGCATGACAAATAACATTGCCCGAGTCTACCATCCGCAGTCGCTCTAGCATCTTTGCATCCACCAGTGAAGTCTAGTTAAGACAGATGCAATCTATTTTTGAGTGACTAGAGCTTGTTATGAGCACCCGAGGAACAAGACACATTGAAATGGACCAAAATTTGGCACATGGGTGCATGATGGCATGACAGATGACGTTAGGTATGGGTCTACCATCCACAGTCGCTCTAGCATCTTTGCATCCACTGGTAATGTCTAGTTAAGGCAGATGCAATCTGTTTTCGAGTGAGTAGAGCTTGTTATGAGCACCCGAGGAACAAGACATGTTGACATGGACCAAAATTTCACACATGGGTGCATGATGGCATGCCAAATGATGTTAGACCCGGGTCTACCATCCAAAGTCACTCTAGCATCTTCGTGTCCACTGGTGAAGTCTAGTTAAGGCAGATGCAATCCGTTTTCGAGTGACTAGAGGTTCTTATGAGCACCCAAGGAACAAGACACGTTGAAATGGACCAAAATTTGGCCCATGGGTGCATGATGGCATGAAAGATGACGTTAGGCCCGGGTCTGGCATCCACAGTCGCTTGAGCATCTTCGCATCCACCGGTGAAGTCTGGTTAACGCAGATGCAATCCATTTTTGAGTGAGTAGAGCTTGTTATGAGCACACGAGGAACAAGACACGTTGAAATAGACCAAAATTTGGCAAATGGGTGCATGATGGCATGACAAATGATGTTAGGCCTGGGTATACCATCCACTGTCGCTCTAGCATCTTCGCATCCAACGGTGAAGTCTAGTTAAGGCAGATGCAATCCGTTTTCGAGGGACTAGAGCTTGTTATGAGCACCCGAGGAACAAGACACGCTGAAATGGACCAAAATTTGGCACATCGGTGCATAATGGCATGACAAATGACGTTAGGCCTAGGTCTATGATCCATAGTCGCTCGAGCATCTTCGCATCCACCGGTGAAGTCTAGTTAAGGCAGATGCAATCTGTTTTCGAGTGACTAGAGCTTGTTATGAGCACCAGAGGAACAAGACATGTTGAAATGGACAAAAATTGGGCAAATGGGTGCATGATGGCATGACAGATGACGTTAGGCCTAGGTCTACGATCCATAGTCGCTCGAGCATCTTCGCATCCACCGGTGAAGTCTAGTTAAGGCAGATGCAATCCGTTTTCGAGTGACTAGAGCTTGTTATGAGCACCCAAGGAACAAGACACATTGAAATGGACCAAAATTTGGCACATGGGTGCATGATGGCATGACAGATGACGTTAGGCCTGGGTCTACCATCCACAGTCGCTCTAGCATCTTTGCATCCACCGGTAAAGTCTAGTTAACACAGATGCAATTTGTTTTTGAGTGACTAGAGGTTGGTATGAGCACCCGAGGAACAAGACACATTGAAATGGACCAAAACTTGGCACATGGGTGCATGATGGCATGACAAATGATATTGCCTGGGTCTACCATCCGCAGTCACTCTAGCATCTTTGCATCCACCAGTGAAGTCTAGTTAAGGCAGATGCAATCCGTTTTTGAGTGACTAGAGCTTGTTATGAGCACCCAAGGAACAAGACACATTGAAATAGACCAAAATTTGGCACATGGGTGCATGATGGCATGACAGATGACATTAGGCCCGGGTCTACCATCCACAGTCACTCTAGTATCTTTGCATCCATCGGTAAAGTCTAGTTAACGCAGATGCAATTTGTTTTCGAGTGACTAGAGGTTGTTATGAGCACCTAGGGAACAAGACACATTGAAATGGACCAAAACATGGCACATGGGTGCTTGATGGCATGAAAAATGACATTGCCCAAGTCTACCATCCGCAGTCACTCTAGCATCTTTGCATCCACCAGTGAAGTCTAGTTAAGGCAGATGCAATCCGTTTTTGAGTGACTAGAGCTTGTTATGAGCACCCGAGGAACAAGACACATTGAAATGGACCAAAATTTGGCACATGGGTGCATGATGGCATGACAGATGATGTTAGGTACGGATCTACCATCCACAGTCACCCTAGCATCTTTGCATCAACTGGTAAAGTCTAGTTAAGGTAGATGCAATCTGTTTTCGAGTGAGTAGAGCTTGTTATGAGCACCCGAGGAACAAGACATGTTGACATGGACCAAAATTTCGCACATGGGTGCATGATGGCATGCCAAATGACGTTAGACCCGGGTCTACCATCCAAAGTCACTCTAGCATCTACGCGTCCACTGGTCAAGTCTAGTTAAGGCAGATGCAATCCATTTTCGAGTGACTAGAGCTTCTTATGAGCACCCGAGGAACAAGACACATTGAAATGGACCAAAATATGGCAAATGGGTGCATGATGGCATGACAAATGATGTTAGGCCCGGGTCTACCATCCACAGTCGCTCTAGCATCTTTGTATCCACTGGTGAAGTCTAGTTAAGGCAGATGCAATCCATTTTCGAGTGACTAGAGCTTGTTATGAGCACCCGAGGAACAAGACACGTTGAAATGGACCAAAATTTGGTACATGGGTGCATGATGGCATGAAAGATGACGTTAGGCCTGGGTCTAGCATCCACAGTCGCTTGAGCATCTTCGCATCCACTGGTAATGTCTAGTTAAGGTAGATGCCATCTGTTTTCGAGTGAGTAGAGCTTGTTATGAGCACCCGAGGAACAAGACACGTTGAAATTGACCAAAATTTGGAACATGGGTGCATGATGGCATGACAGATGACGTTAGGCTTGGGTCTACCATCCACAGTCGCTCTAGCATCTTCGCATCCACCACTGAAGTCTAGTTAAGGCAGATGCAATCTGTTTTCGAGTGACTAGAGTTTGTTATGAGCACCCGAGGAACAAGACACGTTGAAATTGACCAAAATTTGGAACATGGGTGCATGATGGCATGATAGATGACGTTAGGCTTGGGTCTACCATCCACAGTCGCTCTAGCATCTTTGCATCCACCACTGAAGTCTAGTTAAAGCAGATGCAATCTGTTTTCAAGTGACTAGAGCTTGTTATGAGCACCCGAGGAATAAGACACTTTGAAATGGACCAAAATTTGGCACATGGGTGCATGATGGCATGACAGATGACGTTAGGCCCGGGTCTACCATCCACAGTCGCTCTAGCATCTTTGCATCCACCGGTAAAGTCTAGTTAAGGCAGATGCAAGCCGTTTTCAAGTGACTAGAGCTTGTTATGAGCACCCAAGGAACAAGACACGTTGAAATGGACCAAAATTTGGCACATGGGTGCATGGTGGCATGACAAATAACGTTAGGCCCTGGTCTACCATCCGCAGTCACTCTAGCATGTTCGCATCCACCGGTGAAGTCTAGTTAAGGCTGATGCAATCCGTTTTCGAGTGACTAAAGCTTGTTATGAGCACTCGAGGAACAAGACACATTGAAATGGACCAAAATTTGGCACATCGGTGCATGATGGCATGAAAAATGACATTAGGCTCAGGTCTAGCATCCAAAGTCGCTTGAGCATCTTCACATGCACCGGTGAAGTCTAGTTAACATAGATGCAGTCCGTTTTTGAGTGACTAGAGCTTCTTATGAGCACCCAAGGAATAAGACCCGTTGAAATGTACCAAAATTTGGCAAATGGGTGCATGATGGCATGACAAATGACGTTAGGCCTGGGTCTACCATCCTCAGTCGCTCTAGCATCTTCGCATCCACCGGTGAAGTCTATTTAAGGTAGATGCAATCCCTTTTCGAGTGACTAGAGCTTGTTATGAGCACCCGAGGAACAAGACATGTTAAAATGGACCAAAATTTGGCACATGGGTGCATGATGGCATGAAAAATGACATTTGGCCCGGGGCTACCATCCGCAGTCACTCTAGCATCTTCGCATCCACTGGTGAAGGCTAGTTAAGGCAGATGCAATCCGTTTTCGATTGACTAGAGCTTGTTACGAGCACTGCAGGAACAAGACACGTTGAAATGGATCAAAATTTGGCACATGGGTGCATGATGGCATGAAAAATGATGTTAGGCCCAGGTGTACCATCCACAGTCGCTCTAGCATCTTTGCATCCACCGGTGAAGTCTAGTTAAGGCAGATGCAATCCGTTTTTGAGTGACTAGAGCTTGTTATGAGCACCCGAGGAATAAGACATGTTGAAATGGACCAAAATTTGGTACATGGGTGCATGATGGCACGAAAGATGACGTTAGGCCCGGGTATACCATCCACAGTCACTCTAGCATCTTCGTATCCACCAGTGAAGTCTAGTTAAGGCAGATGCAATCCGTTTCCGACTGACTAGAGTTTGTTATGAGCACCCGAGGAACAAGACACGTTGAAATAGACCAAAATTTGGAACATGGGTGCATGATGGCATGACAGATGACGTTAGGCCCAGGTCTACCATCCACAGTCACTCTAGCATCTTCGCATCCACCAGTGAAGTCTAGTTCAGGCAGATGCAATACGTTTTCGAGTGACTAGAGCTTGTTATGAGCACCCGAGGAAGAAGACACGTTGAAATTGACCAAAATTTGGAACATGGGTGCATGATGGCATGATAGATGACGTTAGGCTTGGGTCTACCATCCACAGTCGCTCTAGCATCTTTGCATCCACCACTGAAGTCTAGTTAAGGCAGATGCAATCTGTTTTCGAGTGACTAGAGCTTGTTATGAGCACCCGAGGAATAAGACACTTTGAAAATGGACCAAAATTTGGCACATGGGTGCATGATGGCATGACAGATGACGTTAGGCCCGGGTCTACCATCCACAGTCGCTCTAGCATCTTTGCATCCACCGGTAAAGTCTAGTTAAGGCAGATGCAAGCCGTTTTCAAGTGACTAGAGCTTGTTATGAGCACCCAAGGAACAAGACACGTTGAAATGGACCAAAATTTGGCACATGGGTGCATGGTGGCATGACAAATAACGTTAGGCCCTGGTCTACCATCCGCAGTCACTCTAGCATGTTCGCATCCACCGGTGAAGTCTAGTTAAGGCTGATGCAATCCGTTTTCGAGTGACTAAAGCTTGTTATGAGCACTCGAGAAACAAGACACATTGAAATGGACCAAAATTTGGCACATCGGTGCATGATGGCATGAAAAATGACATTAGGCTCAGGTCTAGCATCCAAAGTCGCTTGAGCAACTTCACATCCACCGGTGAAGTCTAGTTAACATAGATGCAGTCCGTTTTTGAGTGACTAGAGCTTCTTATGAGCACCCAAGGAATAAGACCCGTTGAAATGTACCAAAATTTGGCAAATGGGTGCATGATGGCATGACAAATGACGTTAGGCCTGGGTCTACCATCCTCAGTCGCTCTAGCATCTTCGCATCCACCGGTGAAGTCTATTTAAGGCAGATGCAATCCGTTTTCGAGTGACTAGAGCTTGTTATGAGCACCCGAGGAACAAGACATGTTAAAATGGACCAAAATTTGGCACATGGGTGCATGATGGCATGAAAAATGACATTTGGCCCGGGGCTACCATCCGCAGTCACTCTAGCATCTTCGCATCCACCGGTGAAGGCTAGTTAAGGCAGATGCAATCCGTTTTCGATTGACTAGAGCTTGTTATGAGCACTGCAGGAACAAGACACGTTGAAATGGATCAAAATTTGGCACATGGGTGCATGATGGCATGAAAAATGATGTTAGGCCCAGGTGTACCATCCATAGTCGCTCTAGCATCTTTGCATCCACCGGTGAAGTCTAGTTAAGGCAGATGCAATCCGTTTTTGAGTGACTAGAGCTTGTTATGAGCACCCGAGGAATAAGACACGTTGAAATGGACCAAAATTTGGTACATGGGTGCATGATGGCACGAAAGATGACGTTAGGCCCGGGTATACCATCCACAGTCACTCTAGCATCTTCGTATCCACCAGTGAAGTCTAGTTAAGGCAGATGCAATCCGTTTCCGACTGACTAGAGTTTGTTATGAGCACCCGAGGAACAAGACACGTTGAAATAGACCAAAATTTGGAACATGGGTGCATGATGGCATGACAGATGACGTTAGGCCCAGGTCTACAATCCACAGTCACTCTAGCATCTTCGCATCCACCAGTGAAGACTAGTTAAGGCAGTTGCAATCCGTTTTCGAGTGACTAGAGCTTGTTATGAGCACCCGAGGAACAAGACACGTTGAAATGGACCAAAATTTGGCACATGGGTGCATGATGGCATGACAGATGACATTAGACCTGGGTCTACCATCCAAAGTCACTCTAGGATCTACGCGTCCACTGGTCAAGTCTAGTTAAGGCAGATGCAATCCGTTTTCGAGTGACTAGAGCTTCTTATGAGCACCCGAGGAACAAGACACATTGAAATGGACCAAAATATGGCAAATGGGTGCATGATGGCATGAAAAATGATGTTAGGCCCGGGTCTACCATCCACAGTCGCTCTAGCATCTTTGCATCCACTGGTGAAGTCAAGTTAAGGCAGATGCAATCCATTTTCGAGTGACTAAAGCTTGTTATGAGCACTCGAGAAACAAGACACATTGAAATGGACCAAAATTTGGCACATCGGTGCATGATGGCATGAAAAATGACATTAGGCTCAGGTCTAGCATCCAAAGTCGCTTGAGCAACTTCACATCCACCAGTGAAGTCTAGTTAACATAGATGCAGTCCGTTTTTGAGTGACTAGAGCTTCTTATGAGCACCCAAGGAATAAGACCCGTTGAAATGTACCAAAATTTGGCAAATGGGTGCATGATGGCATGACAAATGACGTTAGGCCTGGGTCTACCATCCTCAGTCGCTCTAGCATCTTCGCATCCACCGGTGAAGTCTATTTAAGGCAGATGCAATCCGTTTTCGAGTGACTAGAGCTTGTTATGAGCACTGCAGGAACAAGACACGTTGAAATGGATCAAAATTTGGCACATGGGTGCATGATGGCATGAAAAATGATGTTAGGCCCAGGTGTACCATCCATAGTCGCTCTAGCATCTTTGCATCCACCGGTGAAGTCTAGTTAAGGCAGATGCAATCCGTTTTTGAGTGACTAGAGCTTGTTATGAGCACCCGAGGAATAAGACACGTTGAAATGGACCAAAATTTGGTACATGGGTGCATGATGGCACGAAAGATGACGTTAGGCCCGGGTATACCATCCACAGTCACTCTAGCATCTTCGTATCCACCAGTGAAGTCTAGTTAAGGCAGATGCAATCCGTTTCCGACTGACTAGAGTTTGTTATGAGCACCCGAGGAACAAGACACGTTGAAATAGACCAAAATTTGGAACATGGGTGCATGATGGCATGACAGATGACGTTAGGCCCAGGTCTACAATCCACAGTCACTCTAGCATCTTCGCATCCACCAGTGAAGTCTAGTTAAGGCAGTTGCAATCCGTTTTCGAGTGACTAGAGCTTGTTATGAGCACCCGAGGAACAAGACACGTTGAAATGGACCAAAATTTGGCACATGGGTGCATGATGGCATGACAGATGACATTAGACCCGGGTCTACCATCCAAAGTCACTCTAGGATCTACGCGTCCACTGGTCAAGTCTAGTTAAGGCAGATGCAATCCGTTTTCGAGTGACTAGAGCTTCTTATGAGCACCCGAGGAACAAGACACATTGAAATGGACCAAAATATGGCAAATGGGTGCATGATGGCATGAAAAATGATGTTAGGCCCGGCTCTACCATCCACAGTCGCTCTAGCATCTTTGCATCCACTGGTGAAGTCTAGTTAAGGCAGATGCAATCCGTTTTCGAGTGACTAAAGCTTGTTATGAGCACTCGAGAAACAAGACACATTGAAATGGACCAAAATTTGGCACATCGGTGCATGATGGCATGAAAAATGACATTAGGCTCAGGTCTAGCATCCAAAGTCGCTTGAGCAACTTCACATCCACCGGTGAAGTCTAGTTAACATAGATGCAGTCCGTTTTTGAGTGACTAGAGCTTCTTATGAGCACCCAAGGAATAAGACCCGTTGAAATGTACCAAAATTTGGCAAATGGGTGCATGATGGCATGACAAATGACGTTAGGCCTGGGTCTACCATCCTCAGTCGCTCTAGCATCTTCGCATCCACCGGTGAAGTCTATTTAAGGCAGATGCAATCCGTTTTCGAGTGACTAGAGCTTGTTATGAGCACCCGAGGAACAAGACATGTTAAAATGGACCAAAATTTGGCACATGGGTGCATGATGGCATGACAGATGACATTAGACCCGGGTCTACCATCCAAAGTCACTCTAGGATCTACGCGTCCACTGGTCAAGTCTAGTTAAGGCAGATGCAATCCGTTTTCGAGTGACTAGAGCTTGTTATGAGCACCCGAGGAACAAGACATGTTAAAATGGACCAAAATTTGGCACATGGGTGCATGATGGCATGACAGATGACGTTAGGCCCGGGTATACCATCCACAGTCACTCTAGCATCTTCGTATCCACCAGTGAAGTCAAGTTAAGGCAGATGCAATCCGTTTCCGACTGACTAGAGTTTGTTATGAGCACCCGAGGAACAAGACACGTTGAAATAGACCAAAATTTGGAACATGGGTGCATGATGGCATGACAGATGACGTTAGGCCCAGGTCTACAATCCACAGTCACTCTAGCATCTTCGCATCCACCAGTGAAGTCTAGTTAAGGCAGTTGCAATCCGTTTTCGAGTGACTAGAGCTTGTTATGAGCACCCGAGGAACAAGACACGTTGAAATGGACCAAAATTTGGCACATGGGTGCATGATGGCATGACAGATGACATTAGACCCAGTTCTACCATCCAAAGTCACTCTAGGATCTACGCGTCCACTGGTCAAGTCTAGTTAAGGCAGATGCAATCCGTTTTCGAGTGACTAGAGCTTCTTATGAGCACCCGAGGAACAAGACACATTGAAATGGACCAAAATATGGCAAATGGGTGCATGCTGGCATGAAAAATGATGTTAGGCCCGGGTCTACCATCCACAGTCGCTCTAGCATCTTTGCATCCACTGGTGAAGTCTAGTTAAGGCAGATGCAATCCATTTTCGAGTGACTAGAGATTGTTATGAGCACCCGAGGAATAAGACACGTTGAAATGGACCAAAATTTGGTACATGGGTGCATGATGGCATGAAAGATGACGTTAGGCCTGGGTCTACCATCCACAGTCGCTTGAGAATCTTCGCATCCACTGGTAATGTCTAGTTAAGGTAGATGCCATCTGTTTTTGAGTGAGTAGAGCTTGTTATGAGCACCGGAGGAACAAGACACGTTGAAATTGACCAAAATTTGGAACATGGGTGCATGATGGCATGACAGATGACGATAGGCTTTGGTCTACCATCCGCAGTCGCTCTAGCATCTTCGCATCCACCACTGAAGTCTAGTTAAGGCAGATGCAATCTGTTTTCGAGTGACTAGAGTTTGTTATGAGCACCCGAGGAACAAGACACGTTGAAATTGACCAAATTTTGGAACATGGGTGCATGATGGCATGATAGATGACGTTAGGCTTGGGTCTACCATCCACAGTCGCTCTAGCATCTTTGCATCCACCACTGAAGTCTAGTTAAGGCAGATGCAATTTGTTTTCGAGTGACTAGAGCTTGTTATGAGCACCCGAGGAATAAGACACTTTGAAATGGACCAGAATTTGGCACATGGGTGCATGATGGCATGACAGATGACGTTAGGCCCGGGTCTACCATCCACAGTCGCTCTAGCATCTTTGCATCCACCGGTAAAGTCTAGTTAAGGCAGATGCAAGCCGTTTTCAAGTGACTAGAGCTTGTTATGAGCACCCAAGGAACAAGACACGTTGAAATGGACCAAAATTTGGCACATGGGTGCATGGTGGCATGACAAATAACGTTAGGCCCTGGTCTACCATCCGTAGTCACTCTAGCATGTTCGCATCCACCGGTGAAGTCTAGTTAAGGCTGATGCAATCCGTTTTCGAGTGACTAAAGCTTGTTATGAGCACTCGAGGAACAAGACACATTGAAATGGACCAAAATTTGGCACATCGGTGCATGATGGCATGAAAAATGACATTAGGCTCTGGTCTAGCATCCAAAGTCGCTTCAGCATCTTCACATCCGCCGGTGAAGTCTAGTTAACATAGATGCAGTCCGTTTTTGAGTGACTAGAGCTTCTTATGAGCACCCAAGGAATAAGACCCGTTGAAATGTACCAAAATTTGGCAAATGGGTGCATGATGGCATGACAAATGACGTTAGGCCTGGGTCTACCATCCTCAGTCGCTCTAGCATCTTCGCATCCACCGGTGAAGTCTATTTAAGGCAGATGCAATCCGTTTTCGAGTGACTAGAGCTTGTTATGAGCACCCGAGGAACAAGACATGTTAAAATGGACCAAAATTTGGCACATGGGTGCATGATGGCATGAAAAATGACATTTGGCCCGGGGCTACCATCCGCAGTCACTCTAGCATCTCCGCATCCACCGGTGAAGGCTAGTTAAGGCAGATGCAATCCGTTTTCGATTGACTAGAGCTTGTTACGAGCACTGCAGGAACAAGACACATTGAAATGGATCAAAATTTGGCACATGGGTGCATGATGGCATGAAAAATGATGTTAGGCCCAGGTGTACCATCCACAGTCGCTCTAGCATCTTTGCATCCACCGGTGAATTCTAGTTAAGGCAGATGCAATCCGTTTTTGAGTGACTAGAGCTTGTTATGAGCACCTGAGGAATAAGACACGTTGAAATGGACCAAAATTTGGTACATGGGTGCATGATGGCACGAAAGATGACGTTAGGCCCGGGTATACCATCCACAGTCACTCTAGCATCTTCGTATCCACCAGTGAAGTCTAGTTAAGGCAGATGCAATCTGTGTCCGACTGACTAGAGTTTGTTATGAGCACCCGAGGAACAAGACACGTTGAAATAGACCAAAATTTGGAACATGGGTGAATGATGGCATGACAGATGACGTTAGGCCCAGGTCTACCATCCACAGTCACTCTAGCATGTTCGCATCCACCAGTGAAGTCTAGTTAAGGCAGATGCAATCCGTTTTCGAGTGACTAGAGCTTGTTATGAGCACCCGAGGAACAAGACACGTTGAAATTGACCAAAATTTGGAACATGGGTGCATGATGGCATGATAGATGACGTTAGGCTTGGGTCTACCATCCACAGTCGCTCTAGCATCTTTGCATCCACCACTGAAGTCTAGTTAAGGCAGATGCAATCTGTTTTTGAGTGACTAGAGCTTGTTATGAGCACCCGAGGAATAAGACACTTTGAAATGGACCAAAATTTGGCACATGGGTGCATGATGGCATGACAGATGACGTTAGGCCCGGGTCTACCATCCACAGTCGCTGATAAGGGGAGCATAGCTACTACTCCTACTATTTTACCACCTCCTTATGTTCTGAAGCTTGGACAATTCTGCTTTGATGTGCCTCCACAAGATGATGTGAAGCCCAACTTTCGTACACCTCCAATGGAGTTTCATGTTCGCCGAGGCGCTGCAGCGAAGGATATTTAGTTGTTCTATTTTAATTAAGTTTGCGTCATGTTTTTATTTCAGTTTGGTTTTATTTGTGTGTGATGGTTTTGGGCCTGTCCAAAATCAAGTGTGTTTTGGCCATTTGGGCTTTTAGTTTGGTTTGGGGCCTAGCCCAGCCAAGGTAGCGTTCAGAGTCACCCATATAGGGTTATGGCAGCCGCCTTGTATCGATCAGACTTGTATTTTCGAGCTAAGAGAGAGACCAGAAAAGTCCCAATGTTTGGGGGCGCATATCGGTGTGTTTGATTGCTGATCTTCGAGATCTGATGTTATGCCATGCGTGGGAATTGATTCCGGTCAGTTTCATCGCGAGGAATTGAAGAGAGATCAGTTTGATCTATTTCAGATTGAGTTCTCTTCCGCTATCTTGCTGCTGTGTTTGATCGCCGTGAAAGATTGGGCCAAACCCCTTTCGGATCACGTTGATCCGTATCATCTTGGTATCAGATTCGTCGGGTTTCTCACGGCGGAATTTGTTGTTGAGATTGATTTGTTCTGCTGAGATTTATCTGCTGAGTTTGTTCTCTAGTTTGCTCAAAGATTGATGATCGCTGAGTTCCTTCTGTCGATCAAGTTTCGTTGCTTCGTTGGTGTTGTTCTGGTTGCATAGATCGGATACACCCGGAGAGTCCAGCGTGCCCATGTTCCTTGTTTCGATCGATCTCCTCAGATCGAGATCGGATCGATTCCAGGAGTCAAGCGTGATCAACTTTCCGATTTTCTTGGGAGTCCATCGCCTCCACGATTCCCTGCAGCTGCTTTCGATTGAAAAAAAGAAGAAGAAGAAAACGAGCTGGCTCGCAATCGCTCGATCGCTGCGCCCATCCCGCGCCTCGCTCGCCCCGCTTGTCCCCAGCGCCAGCCTCGCTCGGTGGTCTCCAATTGGGCCGGTCCATCTTGCGGGAACGACTGGCTCGCTCGCCAGGCCTCGTTCGCCCGCCGATCCTCGCCACGCTCGCTCTAGCTCGCCCCAGGACGGAGACCGTCTAGGGTCGGGCGTCGCTGTCTTGCCCCGACGCTGCCCCCGATCGAGCTGCCGTTTCTTCTGCCGTTTGCCCCGTCTGCCCGTGGCGTTCACAGTTCGGATTTAAGTGGTCTTTTTCAATACCATAGCTGCTGTTTGGTGCTGTTTTTCTGTGTGTTGTTTGCACAACATGGTGAAATCTGTTGACGGAGAGAATTCAGTAGCTGATGGAGAGAAGATAGCAGAGCTTGTACCGCTTGTTTTTGCTGCTGATCTAGCTCCTAATGTTCGGGCTGGTTTTGATAGTACATGTGGTTTTATTATGCGGAGTCATGCCGCGTTGACCGCACAAATTGCACAGCTAGCTACCCGGATTGATGCAATGGGCGATGCTACTGCCCGTGCACCCGTGCAGCCCCCTCCTGCTGCACAACCTCGCGACGTGGTTCCACGCCGCCCTGCTGAATATCATGATCATCGACCCGTGGCACCCGCTTATGAAGGAGAACTTGCCGATGACGCTGATTATGCACCCCAACAACGACAGTTTGTTGCTCGTCCTGCAGGTGCTCATCGTGTACAGCCACATGATCATGACCGTGTTGGCCATGCTGGTCGTGTTCAACTAGATGATGGTGGTCTTGGACGCATCAAATTGTCCATACCTCCTTTTTCTGGTGACCGCGGACCTGATGATTATTTGGAGTGGGAGATGCGCATGGATCAGATTTTTGATACTCATTATTACACTGAGGCGAAGAGACTTCAACTGGCTGCTGTTGAATTCACCGGTTATGTGCTGATTTGGTGGAATCAAATTCTGCGTATGCGTACTCGCCCAACATCATGGACCGGTATGAAAGATCTTATGCGCCATCGCTTTGTTCCTGAACACTACAAGAGAGACATGTATAATAAGTTGCAGCAGCTCACTCAAGGTACTAAATCTGTGGATGAGTATTATAAAGAGATGGAGTTGTTGATGATACGTACAGGGACAAGGGAGGATACAGAGGCCACGATGTCTCGGTTTTTGAATGGACTGAATTTTGAGGTGCGTGATCGTGTGGAGATGGTTTACTATCATGATCTTTAGGATCTTGTGCACCAAGCTGAGCGTGCGGAGCAACAACTCAAACGACGCCAAGCTGCCACACCTACAAAATCATGGCCTCGTTCTCCTACCGAGGCTGCTGGTCCTAGTGTTCAGACGACACCTTCTACACGCTCTACTAGTGTTTCTCATAGCGTGGCACCCAAATCTGGGGTGTCCAAAACTGCATCTGCGCAGTCCACAGCAAACATCGAGTGTTTTACTTGTGGAGGACGAGGACACATGAAGCGTGATTGCCCTAATAGAAAAAGGGTGATGCTCACACATGATGGCTATGTTTCTGCTAGTGATGATGAGAAAGCTGATGCGTCATCAAGTGAGGACTCTGAGGACAATCCTGAAGTGATCGTGGATGGGTATGCCCTTGCTGCAAATTTAAAAAATCTAATGGTGCAACGCGTACCAGAAGATCGCATTCACGAACAAGGGCAGCGCTGGAATATATTTCAGACCCAATGCATCGTCAAGGACACCACTTGTAAACTGATTATTGATGGTGGCAGCTACACCAATATTGTTAGCAAGAGTTTGGTGGATTCTCTATCATTGCCTACATGGAAGCACCCGCAGCCACATTGTGTTGAGTGGTTGTATAATTCAGGGAAGCTGAAGGTCACACATAAGGTGCGCCTGAAATTTTCAGTAGGTAATTATGAGGACACAGTGGTCTGTGATGTTTTGCCTATGGATGCATGTCATGTGCTGCTCGGACGTCCGTGGCAATTTGATAGGCGTTCCACTCATGAAGGCAGGTCCAATGTTTATTCCTTGTGGCATAAGGGGAAGCGTCATGTGTTGCAGCCTATGCTCGATAAGGATATCAAAGTGGACGTGCTTGCTACTTAGAAAAAGGTCCAACACATTCAGGCGAAACCGAGGACGGTTTCCTTTCAAGTTGGGGGGGGATGATAAGGGGAGCATAGCTACTACTCCTACTATTTTACCACCTCCTTATGTTCTGAAGCTTGGACAATTCTGCTTTGAAGTGCCTCCACAAGATGATGTGAAGCCCAACTTTCGTACACCTCCAATGGAGTTTCATGTTCGCCGAGGCGCTGCAGCGAAGGATATTTAGTTGTTCTATTTTAATTAAGTTCGCGTCATGTTTTTATTTCAGTTTGGTTTTATTTGTGTGTGATGGTTTTGGGCCTGTCCAAAATCAAGTGTGTTTTGGCCATTTGGGCTTTTAGTTTGGTTTGGGGCCTAGCCCAGCCAAGGTAGCGTTCAGAGTGACCCATATAGGGTTATGGCAGCCGCCTTGTATCGATCAGACTTGTATTTTCGAGCTAAGAGAGAGACCAGAAAAGTCCCAATGTTTGGGGGCGCATATCGGTGTGTTTGATTGCTGATCTTCGAGATCTGATGTTATGCCATGCGTGGGAATTGATTCCGGTCAGTTTCATCGCGAGGAATTGAAGAGAGATCAGTTTGATCTATTTCAGATTGAGTTCTCTTCCGCTATCTTGCTGCTGTGTTTGATCGCCGTGAAAGATTGGGCCAAACCCCTTTCGGATCACATTGATCCGTATCAGTCGCTCTAGCATCTTTGCATCCACCGGTAAAGTCTAGTTAAGGCAGATGCAAGCCGTTTTCAAGTGACTAGAGCTTGTTATGAGCACCCAAGGAACAAGACACGTTGAAATGGACCAAAATTTGGCACATGGGTGCATGGTGGCATGACAAATAACGTTAGGCCCTGGTCTACCATCCGCAGTCACTCTAGCATGTTCGCATCCACCGGTGAAGTCTAGTTAAGGCTGATGCAATCCGTTTTCGAGTGACTAAAGCTTGTTATGAGCACTCGAGGAACAAGACACATTGAAATGGACCAAAATTTGGCACATCGGTGCATGATGGCATGAAAAATGACATTAGGCTCAGGTCTAGCATCCAAAGTCGCTTGAGCATCTTCACATCCACCGGTGAAGTCTAGTTAACATAGATGCAGTCCGTTTTTGAGTGACTAGAGCTTCTTATGAGCACCCAAGGAATAAGACCCGTTGAAATGTACCAAAATTTGGCAAATGGGTGCATGATGGCATGACAAACGACGTTAGGCCTGGGTCTACCATCCTCAGTCGCTCTAGCATCTTCGCATCCACCGGTGAAGTCTATTTAAGGCAGATGCAATCCGTTTTCGAGTGACTAGAGCTTGTTATGAGCACCCGAGGAACAAGACATGTTAAAATGGACCAAAATTTGGCACATGGGTGCATGATGGCATGAAAAATGACATTTGGCCCGGGGCTACCATCCGCAGTCACTCTAGCATCTTCGCATCCACCGGTGAAGGCTAGTTAAGGCAGATGCAATCCGTTTTCGATTGACTAGAGCTTGTTATGAGCAATGCAGGAACAAGACACGTTGAAATGGATCAAAATTTGGCACATGGGTGCATGATGGCATGAAAAATGATGTTAGGCCCAGGTGTACCATCCACAGTCGCTCTAGCATCTTTGCATCCATCGGTGAAGTCTAGTTAAGGCAGATGCAATCCGTTTTTGAGTGACTAGAGCTTGTTATGAGCACCCGAGGAATAAGACACGTTGAAATGGACCAAAATTTGGTACATGGGTGCATGATGGCACGAAAGATGACGTTAGGCCCGGGTATAACATCCACAGTCACTCTAGCATCTTCGTATCCACTAGTGAAGTCTAGTTAAGGCAGATGCAATCCGTTTCCGACTGACTAGAGTTTGTTATGAGCACCCGAGGAACAAGACACGTTGAAATACACCAAAATTTGGAACATGGGTGCATGATGGCATGACAGATGACGTTAGGCCCAGGTCTACCATCCACAGTCACTCTAGCATCTTCGCATCCACCAGTGAAGTCTAGTTAAGGCAGATGCAATCCGTTTTCGAGTGACTAGAGCTTGTTATGAGCACCCGAGGAACAAGACACGTTGAAATGGACCAAAATTTGGCACATGGGTGCATGATGGCATGACAGATGACATTAGGCCCGGGTCTACCATCCACAGTCACTCTAGCATCTTTGCATCCACCGGTAAAGTCTAGTTAACGCAGATGCAATTTGTTTTCAAGTGACTAGAGGTTGTTATGAGCACCCGAGGAACAAGACACATTGAAATGGACCAAAACTTGGCACATGGGTGCTTGATGGCATGACAAATAACATTGCCCGAGTCTACCATCCGCAGTCGCTCTAGCATCTTTGCATCCACCAGTGAAGTCTAGTTAAGACAGATGCAATCTATTTTTGAGTGACTAGAGCTTGTTATGAGCACCCGAGGAACAAGACACATTGAAATGGACCAAAATTTGGCACATGGGTGCATGATGGCATGACAGATGACGTTAGGTATGGGTCTACCATCCACAGTCGCTCTAGCATCTTTGCATCCACTGGTAATGTCTAGTTAAGGCAGATGCAATCTGTTTTCGAGTGAGTAGAGCTTGTTATGAGCACCCGAGGAACAAGACATGTTGACATGGATCAAAATTTCGCACATGGGTGCATGATGGCATGCCAAATGACGTTAGACCCGGGTCTACCATCCAAAGTCACTCTAGCATCTTCGCGTCCACTGCTGAAGGCTAGTTAAGGCAGATGCAATCCGTTTTCGAGTGACTGGAGGTTCTTATGAGCACCCAAGGAACAAGACACGTTGAAATGGACCAAAATTTGGCACATGGGTGCATGATGGCATGACAGATGATGTTAGGCCTAGGTCTGGCATCCACAGTCGCTTGAGCATCTTCGCATCCACCGGTGAAGTCTGGTTAACGCAGATGCAATCCGTTTTTGAGTGAGTAGAGCTTGTTATGAGCACAGGAGGAACAAGACACGTTGAAATGGACCAAAAATTGGCAAATGGGTGCATGATGGCATGAAAAATGATGTTAGGCCTGGGTCTACCATCCACAGTCGCTCTAGCATCTTCGCATCCAACGGTGAAGTCTAGTTAAGGCAGATGCAATCCATTTTCGAGGGACTAGAGCTTGTTATGAGCACCCGAGGAACAAGACATGGTGAAATGGACCAAAATTTGGCACATCAGTGCATAATGGCATGAAAAATGACGTTAGGCCTAGGTCTACGATCCATAGTCGCTCGAGCATCTTCGCATCCACCGGTGAAGTCTAGTTAAGGCAGATGCAATCCGTTTTCGACTGACTAGAGCTTGTTATGAGCACCCGAGGAACAAGACATGTTGAAATGGACAAAAATTTGGCAAATGGGTGCATGATGGCATGACAGATGACGTTAGGCCCGGGTCTACCATCCACAGTCGCTCTAGCATCTTCGCATCCACCAGTGAATTCTAGTTAAGGCAGATGCAATCCGTTTTCGAGTGACTATAGCTTGTTATGAGCACCCAAGGAACAAGACACATTGAAATGGACCAAAATTTGGCACATGGGTGCATGATGGCATGACAGATGACGTTAGGCCCGGGTCTACCATCCACAGTCGCTCTAGCATCTTTGCATCCACCGGTAAAGTCTAGTTAACACAGATGCAATTTGTTTTTGAGTGACTAGAGGTTGTTATGAGCACCCGAGGAACAAGACACATTAAAATGGACCAAAACTTGGCACATGGGTGCATGATGGCATGACAAATGATATTGCCCGGGTCTACCATCCGCAGTCACTCTAGCATCTTTGCATCCACCAGTGAAGTCTAGTTAAGGCAAATGCAATCCGTTTTCGAGTGACTGGAGCTTGTTATGAGCACCCAAGGAACAAGACACATTGAAATAGACCAAAATTTGGCACATGGGTGCATGATGGCATGACAGATAACATTAGGCCTGGGTCTACCATCCACAGTCGCTCTAGCATCTTTGCATCCACCGGTAAAGTCTAGTTAACGCAGATGCAATTTGTTTTCGAGTGACTAGAGGTTGTTATGAGCACCCGAGGAACAAGACACATTGAAATGGACCAAAACATGGCACATGGGTGCTTGATGGCATGAAAAATGACATTGCCCGAGTCTACCATCCGCAGTCGCTCTAGCATCTTTGCATCCACCCGTGAAGTCTAGTTAAGGCAGATGCAATCCGTTTTTGAGTGACTAGAGCTTGTTATGAGCACCCGAGGAACAAGACACATTAAAATGGACCAAAATTTGGCACATGGGTGCATGATGGCATGATAGATGATGTTAGGTACGGGTCTACCATTCACAGTCACCCTAGCATCATTGCATCAACTGGTAAAGTCTAGTTAAGGCAGATGCAATCTGTTTTCGAGTGAGTAGAGCTTGTTATGAGCACCCGAGGAACAAGACATGTTGACATGGACCAAAATTTCGCACATGGGTGCATGATGGCATGCCAAATGACGTTAGACCCGGGTCTACCATCCAAAGTCACTCTAGCATCTACGCGTCCACTGGTCAAGTTTAGTTAAGGCAGATGCAATCCGTTTTCGAGTGTCTAGAGCTTCTTATGAGCACCCGAGGAACAAGACACATTGAAATGGACCAAAATTTGGCACATGGGTGCATGATGGCATGACAGATGACGTTAGGCCCAGGTCTAGCATCCACAGTCGCTTGAGCATCTTCGCATCCACCGGGGAAGTCTAGTTAACGTAGATGCAATCCGTTTTTTGAGTGAGTAGAGCTTGTTATGAGCACCCGAGGAACAAGACACATTGAAATGGACCAAAACTTGGCACATGGGTGCATGATGGTATGACAAAGGACATTGCTCAGGTCTACCATCCGCAGTCGCTCTAGCATCTTTGCATCCACTAGTGAAGTCTAGTTAAGGCAGATGCAATCCATTTTCGATTGACTAGAGCTTGTTATGAGCACCCGAGGAACAAGACATGTTGAAATGGACCAAAATTTGGCACATGGGTGCATGATGGCATGACAAATGACGTTAGGCCCAGGTCTACCATCCATATTCGCTCTAGCATCTTTGCATCCACCGGTAAAGCCTAGTTAAGGCAGATGCAAGCTATTTTCGAGTGACTAGAGCTTGTTATGAGCACCCAAGGAACAAGACATGTTGAAATGGACCAAAATTTGGCACATGGGTGCATGATGGCATGACAGATGACGTTAGGCCCGGGTCTGGCATCCACAGTCGCTTGAGCATCTTCGCATCCACCAGTGAAGTCTGGTTAACGCGGATGCAATCCGTTTTTGAGTGAGTAGAGCTTGTTATGAGCACACGAGGAACAAGACACGTTGAAATGGACCAAAATTTGGCAAATGGGTGCATGATGGCATGACAAATGACGTTAGGCCTGGGTCTACCATCCACAGTCGCTCTAGCATCTTCGCATCCAACGGTGAAGTCTAGTTAAGGCAGATGCAATCCGTTTTCGAGGGACTAGAGCTTGTTATGAGCACCCGAGGAACAAGACACGTTGAAATGGACCAAAATTTGGCACATCGGTGCATAATGGCATGACAAATGACGTTAGGCCTAGGTCTACGATCCACAGTCGCTCGAGCATCTTCGCATCCACCGGTGAAGTCTAGTTAAGGCAGATGCAATCCGTTTTCGAGTGACTAGAGCTTGTTATGAGCACCCGAGGAACAAGACATGTTAAAATGGACCAAAATTTGGCACATGGGTGCATGATGGCATGAAAAATGACATTAGGCCCGGGGCTACCATCCGCAGTCGCTCTAGAATCTTCGCATCCACCGGTGAAGGCTAGTTAAGGCAGATGCAGTCCGTTTTTGATTGACTAGAGCTTGTTATGAGCACTGGAGGAACAAGACACGTTGAAATGGACCAAAATTTGGCACATGGGTGCATGATGGCATGACAAATGACGTTAGGCCCGAGTCTACGATCCACAGTCGCTCTAGCATCTTCGCATCTGATAAGGGGAGCATAGCTACTACTCCTACTATTTTACCACCTCCTTATGTTCTAAAGCTTGGACAATTCTATTTTGAAGTGCCTCTAGAAGATGATGTGAAGCCCAATTTTTGTACACCTCCAATGGAGTTTCATGGTCGCCGAGGCGCTGCAGCCAAAGATATTTAGGTGTTCTATTTTAATTAAGTTTGCGTGATGTTTTTATTTCAGTTTGGTTTTATTTGTGTGTGATGGTTTTGGGCCTGTCCAAAATCAAGTGTGTTTTGGCCATTTGGGCTTTTAGTTTGGTATGGGGCCTAGCCCAGCCAAAGTAGCGTTTGGAGTCACCCATATAGGATTATGGCAGCCGCCTTTTATCATTGAGACTTGTTATTTTTGAGCTAAGAAAGAGACCAGAAAAGTCCCAATGTTTGGGGGCGCATATCGGTGTGTTTGCTTGCTGATCTTCGAGATCTGATGTTGTACCATGCGTGGGAGCTGATTCCGATCAGTTTCAATGTGAGGAGTTCAAGAGGGTTTGATTTGTCTGTCTCAAATTTAATTCTCTTGTTGTTATCTTGCTGTTCGTTTGATCGCCGTGAAAGATTGGGCCAAACTCCCTTCGGATCATGTTGATCCGTATCATCTTGGTATCAGATTTGTCGGGTTTCTCACGGTGAATTTGTTTCTGAGTTTTCTTTGCTAAAATTTGCTCTGTTGCCGGCAGAGATCTGCGAGACCGAGTATTATTTCAAGTCAGTTTTGATCTCTGTTTTGGTGCAGCGTGAAGAAGTACAGAAGTTGCACCAGATTGTGTGAATCCCAATCAGATCCGATCGCTACCAGAATCGCGGTTTCAGATTGCGTGAAGGAGTTCTGCTATTCCACGCTACAAGCAGATCCGATCGCTGCCAGAGAAAAAAAAAGCAACTGCCCGTGACGCCCGACCCCAGAATTGCTCTGTGGTCAAGCGAGGCAATCGATCCACGATTCATTGCCCCAGCTGATCGGTACATAACGAAAAAAAAGGACGAAAGGAAGCAAACCCTGCACGCCCGACCCCAGACCCTCTATGTGGTCGAGCGAGGGGCTTGGCGTCGCCCGTCGCTGGTCGCGCTCGCCGCGCAACGCACAGCGTCTGACCCTAGCCACACCCGCTCGCTAGGCCCAATCGCCTCGTTCGCCTCGCTGCGCCAGAGCCTGGAGTCCGTCTGGCGTCGAGCGCCTCTGCTGTTTGCCTAGCCCGCCCTGATTCCAAGCGACAGATTGGTTCTTGCACACAATGGTGACTTCTGTTGAAGGAGAAAATTCAGTAGCTGCTGGAGAGAAGAAAGAGGAGCTTGTCCCGCCTGTTTTTGCTACAGATTTGGCTCCTAATGTTCGGGCTGGTTTTGATAGTACGTGCGATTTTATTTTGCGGAGTCATGCTGCATTGACAGCGCAAATTGCACAGCTCGCTACCCGGATTGATGCAATGGGTGATGCTACCGCCCGTGCACCCGTGCAGCCCCCTCTTGCTGCACAACCTCGCGACGTGGTTCCATGCCACCCTGCTGAAATTCATGATCATCGACCCGTGGCACCCGCTTATGAAGGAGAACTTGCCGATGACGCTGATTATGCACCACAACAACGACAGTTTGCTGCTCGTCCTATAGGTGCTCATCGTGTACAGCCACATGATCGTGACCGTGTTGGCCATGCTGGTCGTGTTCCACTTGATGATGGTGGTCTTGGACGCATCAAATTGTCCATACCTCCTTTTTCCGGTGACCACAGACCTGACGATTACTTGGAGTGGGAGATGCGCATGGATCAGATTTTTGCTACTCATTATTACACTGAGGAGAAGAGACTTCAACTGGCTGCTGTTGAATTCACCGGTTATGTGCTGATTTGGTGGAACCAAATTCTGCGTATGCGTACTCACCCAACATCATGGAGCGGTATGAAAGATCTTATGCGCCATCGCTTTGTTCCTGAACACTACAAGAGAGACATGTATAATAAGTTGTAGCAGCTCACTCAAGGTACTAAATCTGTGGATGAGTATTATAAAGAGATGGAGTTGTTGATGATACGTACACGGACAAGGGAGGATATAGAGGCCACGATGTCTTGGTTCTTGAATGGACTGAATTTTGAGGTGCGTGATCGTGTGGAGATGGTTTACTATAATGATCTTCAGGATCTTGTGCACCAAGCTGAGCGTGCGGAGCAACAAATCAAACGACGCCAAGCTGCAATACCTACAAAATCATGGCATCGTTCTCATACCGAGGCTGCTGGTCCTAGTGTTCCGACGACACCTTCTACACGCTCTAATAGTGTTTGTCATAGCGAGGCACCCAAATATGGGGTGTCCAAAACTGCATCTACGTAGTCCACAGCAAACATCGAGTGTTTTTGATAGGGCAAAGGTGTCCGATCTTTCGATGAGATCTTGATACGTCGATTTGGTGGGTGGAGTTTGTGCTTGACGATCCGACTACACGTGCGAAGCTCGTGCGCCAATGCAATCGCTAGGACAATCTCCAGGAGTTACTGATCTTGCGGATGCACGATCAGCCTGACCAGCGAGGGTCTTAATTCCTACCTAAAATCGAGAACAAGTAAGAACTAATACAGCAATCAAGATATTCCGGATGAAAGATGTATGCTTTATTCAAAAGGTGGGATTCCGAATAGGCGGTCTTCTTCTAGGCGATTGGCCTCAAAAGTCGAGCTCATAGTTGCAGCAATGGCTAACTTTAGTCTAATCAAAATCCGAGTTCTAATGACGGCTATGGGGGGTATTTGAGGAGGAAAAGGTAGGGGTGCGACCAACCATGGGTTGGGTGGTCGAACGGAACCCTAACAGGCCTTTTCTCCTCAAATTTGGACTCCTAAAAGTGGTTGTCTTATTTGCTGCGAAAATTACATGGGCCTGGCCCAAAAATAAAAGTGACGCAGCACCATATTTATCTAAGGACGAATTTATGAAGTAGTTCTTTGTATATTTCGTCCAAGTCTTCATCCTTCATTATGGTGGCTTCAAAGTTCTGAAATCTCCACTCGTGGCATCTTCTTCAATCCTCAAACGCTTGCTGCCATCTCCATGCATGATCATGCTCCAATGCTTGTCCCTCTCATCCATGCTAGGTCCATCATTCCTAAGAGTAACAAACATATCTGATTTAGGCAGCATCATATTCTCATGTATGTGAGAAAGAGTTCCAAGAAACAAAAGTACCTAATAGTTAAGTTGCTTGGCACGAGCTCGAGTGATGGGTCCTTGTATGTGTTCCGCTGTAGGTGCAGCGGTTGTATCAATAGATGGGATGTCCTCATCATGCTCCCCTTCTTGAATTGAAGTCATCCTCGACGCAACCTCATCTTCTTCACCGAAGTAGGGCTTTAAATCTGCAATGTTAAATGTAGGACTTACCGTACCAAAATCTGCAGGAAGCTCAAGTTTATATGCATTATCATTGATTTTCTAATACGGACTGTTTGGCCCGATCTTTCACGATGCACCTCTTGATCTGATAGATCTCCCAATCACGTGAGCAGAACACGCGACCTGAAGATTGGGGAACGCCAATCCTGCGAGCAACTCGACGATGAACGACGAACCTCACGCTGAATCAACACGCCAACAGCTCAACAACCCTTGACAGATTCAAGGACCTTCGCGCACACAGGATTACTCTTGACAATTCAAGAACTTTCTTGTCTTTATTGATAGATAACTCGACGAACGTCTGAGACGCCGTCACACACGCCGATCCCAGAGGGACGGTGATAACTCGAACTAAATGTTCTACATAATTTCCAGCCTCCCTAAACCCTAGCCGTCCAACCTCCTTATATAGACGGCCGGAAAACTATTGGGCTTGGACAGGCCCAAACCCAAAACATAAAATAAAACCCTAATTGGCCCACAACGTGACCAGGCTAAGAAATAACATGAACATATACAAATTAATGATAGAGTCTTAGACTTAATTATCACATATCGTAGGTCGTCCTGGCGTGCCAATATCCTCATCATCCTCCCCTTCTTAGAAAGGCGTTGTCCTCAACGCCAGAGGGTCTTCTCATAAAACGTGGCGTCAAATCTGTAATATCGCCACTCTCCGTCTTTAAGCCTTGTCAGCCTGCCACACCACATCCTCCCTCTCAGCTAACTTGACTTGCTCTTGGCACCTCTTAACTTCGGCACCATCAACCAACAAACCGAATTGAGACACAAATGATCATCGAAATGCGGTCTCAAAGCACATAAGCACATCACCCAAAACACACAGGACAAATTCCTGCACACCAAGGATCCAAATGAGCTGAATATACCCGTAGACGCAAACTGAATTTTGGACACAAACCAAGCACATCACCCAAAACAAACAGAACAAACTTCTGCACGCCATGGATCCAAATGAACATAGCTGCCTCCTCCTGACACTAACAACGGATGTCTCATTTTCCTATTTTCATGTCCACCTTTTACTTCTGTCTCTGTAAAAACTGTACCAAAACAATATGTACCACAATCAAACATGCACCAACGTCAAATATTGTCGCGTATATGCAGCACCAATGCAATCTGCGTTGTCCCTTTTCTTTGTTCCAATACGATGATTCAACACCAAGACTGAGACCATGCATGGCGTGCTGACGCCATTTTCTTTTAACCAGCAAATCTCATCAGCTAGACAGCTACTACCACATCAACACGTTGCTTGCTTGCTGCCGTGCATCACGCCTTGGACACTCAGCAAATCCGACCAGGCCCATTAAGCAACAGCGTACGCAGGGCGAGCGAGGCGCACGGGACCCTCGATCCTAGACGGGGCGAGATTGCCAGGGCGCGGGCGGCCAAGTTGCTTGCAGCCTTGCAGGTGCGCGAGCTAGGACCTCGCTCTCCTCAAGCGCGCGGCGGGCGGCGGCCTCCTTTTTTTTCTGACTAGGAGCGATCTTATCTGAAAAAGCGTGCGCTGCCTGGACTCTGCGAAACAATCCATCGGATCTTGTGTATTTCCTGGACTTCGACAAACTGAGTGACGGAATTGGTATCGAACAAATCTGCTCGACATCGACACAGGTGACGTGAATCGATCTACAACTAACGTGCCGCCCTTGACGAAAATCCGATCTACTCTTTCCCTTTTCACTGCTGCAAAGCTGACCGACTCAATTATTGATCGATCGGATACCTCTCCTGTTATCGATCTGCACTCTATCCACCCAATCAACTCGCCGGCTGACTGAAAACTCAACTCCTTAACTGCAGATCAATCTAAGAACTCCGCAAGAACAGAACAACCGCCACCAATCGTCGCCGTGCGGATCGAATAATCAGCTCAACGACAACAACCACCTTGCATCGTGATCAACCTAGAGCTCTGATACCAAGATGATACAGACTGTTTGGCCCGATCTTTCACGATGCACCTCTTGATCTGATAGATCTCCCAATCACGTGAGCAGAACACGCGACCTGAAGATTGGGGAACGCCAATCCTGCGAGCAACTCGACGATGAACGACAAACCTCACGCTGAATCAACACGCCAACAGCTCGACAACCCTTGACAGATTCAAGGACCTTCGCGCACACAGGATTACTCTTGACAATTCAAGAACTTTCTTGTCTTTATTGATAGATAACTCGACGAACGTCCGAGACGCCGTCACACACGCCGATCCCAGAGGGACGGTGATAACTCGAACTAAAAGTTCTACATAATTTCCAGCCTCCCTAAACCCTAGCCGTCCAACCTTCTTATATAGACGGCCATAAAACTATTGGGCTTGGACAGGCCCAAACCCAAAACATAAAATAAAACCCTAATTGGCCCACAACGTGACCAGGCTAAGAAATAACATGAACATATACAAATTAATGACACAGCCTTAGACTTAATTATCACATATCGTAGGTCGTCCTGGCGTGCCAATATCCTCATCATTTTCTCTATCACCTTAAAAGGACCATCAGCACGTGGCATTAACTTAGACTTGCGCAAATCAGGAAAACGATCTTTGCACAAATGCAACCAAACAAGATCACCAACCTCAAACACAACATGCTTCGTCCTCTATCCCCAGCAACTTTATACTTAACATTCATGCATTCGATGTTGTCTTTAGTAGTTGCATGCAATTTTAAAATCAAATCAGCACGTTGTGTAGCATCGAAATTATTTTGCACTGAAGATGGTAAAGGCAACAAATTAATAGGTGCACTTGGAACAAAACCATAGACAATCTGAAAAGGGCTCATCTTTGTGGTTGAATGCAGCGAACGATTATAAGCAAATTCAATATGAGGCAAACACTCTTCCCACAATTTTAAGTTCTTCTTTAAAACAGCCCGCAACATGGTAGATAAAGTTCTATTAACTACTTCAGTTTGTCCATCAGTTTGGGGATGACATGTAGTACTAAACAGCAATTTAGTCCCCAACTTAGCCCATAAACATCTCCAAAAGTGGCTAAGAAATTTAGTATCATGATCAGAAATAATAGTATTTGGCACACCATGCAAACGAACGATATCACGAAAAAACAATTCAGCAATGTGCGCAGCATCATCGGTCTTGTGACAAGGAATAAAGTGTGCCATCTTAGAAAACCGATCCACAACGACAAAAATACTATCCCTCCCCTTCTGTGTACGAGGTAATCCCAAAACAAAGTCCATCGAAATATCCTCCCAAGGAACACTAGGAACAGGAAGAGGCATATATAAACCATGTGGATTAAGGCGAGACTTAGCTTTTTGACAAGTAGTGCAGCGTGCCACAAATCTCTCAACATCTCGCTGCATGCGTAGCCAAAAGAAGTGTGCAGCAAGAACATCCTCCGTCTTCTTGACACCAAAGTGTCCCATTAATCCTCCTCCATGCGCCTCCTGTAAGAACAAAAGACGAACAGAACCATCTGGGATGCATAGTTTGTTAGCACAAAACACAAATCCATCATTAAGGATGAATTTGTTCCATGTTCTACCATCTCTACAATTCTGCAACACATCTTTAAATTCAGCATCATGCAACTATTGTTCCTTTATAGTTTCCAACCCAAAAAATTTGAAGTCAAGCTGAGATAACATAGTATAACGGCGCGACAAAGCATCAGCAATAATATTATCTTTACCCTTTTTGTGTTTGATAACATAAGGAAAAGATTCAATAAATTCAACCCACTTTGCATGGCGACGATTCAGTTTTGCTTGACTACGAATATGCTTCAAAGATTCATGATCAGAATGTATAACAAATTCTTTAGGCCATAAATAATGTTGCCAAGTTTCTAATGTCCGAACCAGCGCATATAATTCTTTATCATAAGTAGAATAGTTTAGACTAGCCCCACTCAATTTTTCACTAAAATATGCTATAGGTTTGCCCTCTTGTAATAACACACCTCCCAAACCAATTCCACTAGCATCACATTCAAGCTCAAACGTCTTATTAAAATCAGGAAGTTGGAGTAATGGAGCATGTGTTAACTTATCTTTCAGTATCAGGAAAGCCTCTTGTTGTGCATCGCCCCAAAATCTTTGACAAAGCGCCTATAAAACCCAGCGAGACCAAGAAAACTCCTCACTTGTGTGACCGTCTTTAGCTGCGGCCAATTCTCAATAGCTTCAATCTTGGCTGGATCAACTTCAATTCCCTGTTCTGTAACAACATAACCAAGAAAAGCAACTCTATTTGTGCAAAAAGTGCACTTCTCAAGATTACCATACAAACGTGCATCACGTAAAGCATTGAAAACAGCACGTGAATGATCCAAATGGTCCTCTAAAGATTTGCTATATATGAGAATGTCATCAAAATATACCACCACAAAACGACCAATAAAAGCACGTAAAACTTTGTTCATCAGTCTCATAAAGGTACTAGGTGCATTAGTTAAACCAAACGACATTACTAACCACTCATATAAACCGAACTTAGTTTTAAAAGCTGTTTTCCATTCATCTCCTAATTGCATACGAATTTGGTGGTAACCACTATGCAAATCAACTTTAGAGAACATAATAGAACCACTCAACTCATCTAGCATGTCATCCAAACGAGGTATAGGGTGACGATATCGAATGGTAATATTATTAATAGCTCGACAATCAGTACACATGCGTGAAGAACCATCTTTCTTAGGTACTAAAATAATAGGAACAGCGCATGGACTAAGAGACTCACAAATATAACCTTTGTCCAATAAACTCTGGATTTGTCATTGGATCTCTTTTGTTTCTTCAGGATTGGTGCGATATGGCGCACGGTTGGGCAGCGAGGCTCCTGGAATCAAATCAATCTGGTGTTCTATCCCACGAATAGGTGGAAGTCCAGGTGGAACATCTTGTGGAAAAACGTCCATGTATTCCTGCAAAAGGTTAGCAACCGCAGGTGGCAAAGAAGGAGGCATATCCTCAAATGAAAACAGAACTTCTTTGCAAACAATGGCATAACATGGAGTAATATTGACATCTATTTCACTAAGATCAGATTTGCTAGCAAGTAAACAAGGATTCTTCAAACGAATTTTAGTAGCATGGTTAGAATCAGATTTAGAAGAATGCTTAGGGGGTACAAAATCTGCAGCAATAATCTGATTCTCACTCTTATGTTTGTCATCGTTTTTTAATCTACTAGCTCTAGCAAGATCATCTTTCAAAATTTGTTCTGGAGTCATGGGTTTAAGTCCAATTTTCTTGCCAGCATGTGTAAGAGAATACTGATTAGTTTTACCATTATGTACAGATTCTCTATCAAATTGCCATGGTCTACCAAGTAACAAAGAACAAGCTTGCATAGGTACAACATCACAATCAATAAAATCTGAATAGGTACCAATAGTAAAATGCACACGTGCAGTTCTTGTTACCTTGAGCTTACGGGAGCTCTCAAACCATTGAATGTAATATGGATGAGGTCGTTGTCGTGTGGGTAGAGCAAGCTTCTCCACCATGTCAATACTAGCCAGATTGTTACAACTCCCTCCATCAATGATGATCCGGATAGCTCTCTCCTTAACAACGCCTCTTGTTTGAAACAAATTGTGGCGTTGATCATGCTCAGCTTTGCTCAATTGCACACTCAAGACACGTTGTGCAACTAAACTCTTGTATTGATCAGCAGTTTCAGCTCCCATTACCTCCATCTCCTTGTCAGAATCAGAATTGGCACCATCACGTGCAGCAATAAGTGCCAATGTATCATCATCAAAATCACTCGCAGAGTCATATTCGCCATCTTCAAGCACCACCATCACACGTTTGGTTCTGCATTCTTTTTCGATGTGACCAAACCCAAAACATTTGCGACATTGAATGTCGCGAGTCTTCCCCGTGGAGGCCATGGAAGAAGAACTCCGTGTCGGACCAGCAGATGGTGATGGAGCAGGAGCAGGTGGCGTTCTTGACGTCGGCGTGGTATACCTGGAGGTGGAAGGACCTGGTGCATCCCCACGAGAAGGTGGAGCTGATTGGCGCGCAGACCAGGAAGGAGTATGACCTACAGAATTATTAGCTCTTCTCCATGATGGTTGACGATCCTGCACTTCAAGTTCAGCTTTGCAAGCAAGGTGAAATAAACGAGTAATAGTGTTGTACTCCTTATAGTCTAAAATACGCTGAATCTCCTTATTTCAACCACCAAGGAAATGTGCAAGCATAGCTTCATTATCCTCTACAATACCACAACGAATCATGCCCATTTGTAACTCTTGATAATACTCTTGTACGGAATTTTTGTCTTGTTCTAAACGAGTTAATTTTTTAAGCAAGTCCCGTTGAGAATGTGGAGGTACAAAACGAGTACGCATGGCATGTTTTAGACCTACCCAAGTAGCAGGAATATTAGCTTGATTGACTCGACAATGTTCAGACCACCAGATAGAAGCAAAATCTGTAAATTCACATGTAGCAGCACTAACACGCAAATGCTCAGGGTAGCGTAAACATGCAAAACGTTGCTCTACCTCTAATTCCCAAGTGAGATATGCATCAGGATTATATCTACCCTCAAATGGCGGAATATTTAATTTCAGTTTGGCCACATGTTCATCATCACGTACCGGACGCGGAGGTGGACGAGCGTTGCGGTTGTATTGCCGCGGACGGCCAGGTGCAGGTTGTTGGACCTCGTCCTCCTCGAGCTCGTTTTCATCTTCGAACTCGTTTTCCCCCTCATCAGCAGCATATCCATCCTGGGTGGCCGCCTCTGTAGCGGCCATAGCAGCTGCCGCGGCTGTAACGGTACCCGCAGATGGCGGGATGAGAGGAACGCGGCGAGCACGTGGCAGTGGTGGTAAACGGGCCAGGACTTCCTAGAACCGGGCGTCGAGCTTGGTGTTAAAGGATGCCTCAAGACCAGCCATCTTGTCCATCGCATCAGAAAGCTTGGAATCAACATCACCCAAGCGTGTGTCCACATCTTGTGCACGCCCCACCAATAGCCGAGTGAAGTGGGCATGCAACTCTGCATTAGTCATCTTCTCCGGATCAACATCATCCTTTGTGCTTCCTGTCATGGTTAGCGTAGAAGCAAGCACAAATATATATACCTACGCACTACGGAATATGGTGGAATCATGCGTAATCCGTCAAGCGGTATACAAAGCTCTTACAAGTTCTTACCAAACAGGAGGAAGGTGATATGCAACCAGCAAGGATCAGCGACTCCCAAAATTGCACAAAGCGATTACCAGGTGTCGATACAAGGCACGTGCAGAAATATGTGGAGCTGTAGGAAGGCTTATATGGTAGCAAAAACACAGCAAATATCAAAACAGCAATGCAACGTTGAAAGAATGCTCAACCACTGTACTGTGCTGGTCCTAGGCTATACCGTGCTAGAGACGCGAGCCGAGAACACTAAGAACGTCATGGCGTGGCACAACAAGCAGAAAGGAACAGCTCCAAAGCAAGATATAAGTGAAGATCTGCAGGAATTTTCGGGTCTGAAACTTCCGAGGGCAAAAACTCGACCTTCACGGCCTTTTTTGGGAGTTCTGAGTGTCGCACAATGACTTGTGGTCACATAGATCTTTTCGTGCTGAGTATTTTGAGTGGTCGCACGTCGAAAACGGCGTTCGTATGCAAAAGTTATGGTCAGTTGAAATTTGCTGTCGGAAACCGTCAAAAACTGATGAAACTGTCCAATTCGGACTGAATTCGGACTAGACTAGTAGGAACGGGTCAACCCGACTTGGATGCGGAGTTGACCTTTTTTTTTTTTTTGCTCTTCTTCTTCCTCTTGACTGGCGACCGAAACCTAACTCACGGATTCTGAAAAAGGCACGGATGAAATTGGGAGGAACGAACAAAAACTTATGTGGAGGCGGTGGCGGAAGTATATGGCGTGGTGGTGGAAGGATATGGTGGAGCGGTGGTGCAAGCGTGCGGCGGCGGCGTGACTATGGTGATTTGAACTCGAAACTCTAAAGGAACAGACACTAAGACCAGCAACTCGACACGCGGATGTAGACACAAATTCAATGATGCAAACTGAAAAGACAATGCAAAGGCTCAGATGGTTTATGGGACGAGATGATCTAAACCCTAACTGTATTTTTGGCTTTTTCGTGGTTTATAGGTATGAACACAGATGCAATCTAAACTACGAAAACAGTAAATCTCACCGAGCAACCTGAAATCTGATACCACTTGATAGGGCAAAGGTGTCCGATCTTTCGATGAGATCTTGATACGTCGATTTGGTGGGTGGAGTTTGTGCTTGACGATCCGACTACACGTGCGAAGCTCGTGCGCCAATGCAATCGCTAGGACAATCTCCGGGAGTTACTGATCTTGCGGATGCATGATCAGCCTGACCAGCAAGGGTCTTAATTCCTACCTGAAATCGAGAACAAGTAAGAACTAATACAGCAATCAAGATATTGCGGATGAAAGATGTATGCTTTATTCAAAAGGTGGGATTCCAAATAGGCGGTCTTCTTCTGGGCGATTGGCCTCAAAAGTCGAGCTCGTAGTTGCAGCAATGGCTAACTTTAGTCTAATCAAAATCCGAGTTCTAATGACGGCTATGGGGGGTATTTGAGGAGGAAAAGGTAGGGGTGCGACCAGCCATGGGTTGGGTGGTCGAACGGAACCCTAACAGGCCTTTTCTCCTCAAATTCGGACTCCTAAAAGTGGCTGTCTTATTTGCTGCGAAAATTACATGGGCCTGGCCCAAAAATAAAAGTGATGCAGCACCATATTTATCTAAGGACGAATTTATGAAGTAGTTCTTTGTATATTTCGTCCAAGTCTTCATCCTTCATTATGGTGGCTTCAAAGTTCTGAAATCTCCACTCGTGGCATCTTCTTCAATCCTCAAACGCTTGCTGCCATCTCCATGCATGATCATGCTCCAATGCTTGTCCCTCTCATCCATGCTAGGTCCATCATTCCTAAGAGTAACAAACATATCTGATTTAGGCAGCATCATATTCTCATGTATGTGAGAAAGAGTTCCAAGAAACGAAAGTACCTGATAGTTAAGTTGCTTGGCACGAGCTCGAGTGATGGGTCCTTGTATGTGTTCCGCTGTAGGTGCAGCGGTTGTATCAATAGATGGGATGTCCTCATCAGTTTTACTTGTGGAGGACTAGGACACATGAAGCGTGATGGCCCTAATAGAAAAAGGGTGATGCTCACACATGATGGCTATGTTTCTGCTAGTGATGATGAGAAAGCTCATGCATCATCAAGTGAGGAATCTGAGGAAAATCCTGAAGTGATCGTGGATGGGTATGAACTTGCTGCAAATTTAAAAAATCTAATGGTGCAACGCGTACCAGAAGATCGCATACACGACCAAGGGCAGCGCTGGAATATATTTCAGACCCAATGCATCATCAAGGACACCACTTGCAAACTGATTATTGATGGTGGCAGCTACACAAATGTTGTTAGCAAGAGTTTGGTGGATTCGCTATCATTGCCTACATGGAAGCACCCGCAGCCACATTGTGTTGAGTGGTTGTATAATTCAGGGAAGCTGAAAATCACACATAAGGTGCGCTTGAAATTTTCAGTAGGTAATTATGAGGACACAGTGGTCTGTGATGTTTTGCCTATGGATGCATGTCATGTGCTGCTAGGACGACCGTGGCAATTTGATAGGTGTTCCACTCATGAAGGCAGGTCCAATGTTTATTCCTTGTGGCATAAGGGGAAGCGTTATGTGTTGCAGCCTATGCTCGATAAGGATATCAAAGTGGACGTGCTTGCTGCCCAGAAAAAGGTCCAACACATTCAGGCAAAACCAAGGACGGTTTCCTTTCAAGTTGGGGGGGATGATAAGGGGAGCATAGCTACTACTCCTACTATTTTACCACCTCCTTATGTTCTGGAGCTTGGACAATTCTGTTTTGAAGTGCCTCCAGAAGATGATGTGAAGCCCAATTTTCGTACACCTCCAATGGAGTTTCATGGTCGCCGAGGCGCTGCAGCCAAAGATATTTAGGTGTTCTATTTTAATTAAGTTTGCGTAATGTTTTTATTTCAGTTTGGTTTTATTTGTGTGTGATGGTTTTGGGCCCAGCCAAAGTAGCATTTGGAGTCACCCATATAGGGTTATGGCAGCCGTCTTGTATCATTGAGACTTGCTATTTTCGAGCTAAGAAAGAGACCATAAAAGTCCCAATGTCTGGGGCGCATATCGGAGTGTTTGCTTGCTGATCTTCGAGATCTGATGTTATACCATGTGTGGGAGCTGATTCCGATTAGTTTCAACGTGAGGAGTTCAAGAGGGTTTGATTTGTCTGTCTCAAATTTAATTCTCTTGTAGTTATCTTGCTGTTCGTTTGATCGCCGTGAAAGATTGGGCCAAACCCCCTTCGGATCACGTTGATCCGTATCAGCATCCACCGGTGAAGTCTAGTTAAGGCAGATGCAATCCGTTTTCGAGTGACTAGAGCTTGTTATGAGCACCCGAGGAATAAGACACGTTGAAATGGACCAAAATTTGGTACATGGGTGCATGATGGCACGAAAGATGACGTTAGGCCCGGGTATACCATCCACAGTCACTCTAGCATCTTCGTATCCACTAGTGAAGTCTAGTTAAGGCAGATGCAATCCGTTTCCGACTGACTAGAGTTTGTTATGAGCACCCGAGGAACAAGACACATTGAAATAGACCAAAATATGGAACATGGGTGCATGATGGCATGACAGATGACGTTAGGCCCGGGTCTACCATCCACAGCCGCTCTAGCATCTTCGCATCCACCAGTGAAGTTTAGTTAAGGCAGATGCATTCCGTTTTCGAGTGACTAGAGCTTGTTATGAGCACCTGAGGAACAAGACACGTTGAAATGGACCAAAATTTGGCACATGGGTGCATGATGGCATGACAGATGACATTAGGCCCGGGTCTACCATCCACAGTCGCTCTAGCATCTTTGCATCCACTGGTAAAGTCTAGTTAACGCAAATGCAATTTGTTTTCGAGTGACTAGAGGTTGTTATGAGCACCTGAGGAACAAGACACATTGAAATGGACCAAAACTTGGCACATGCGTGCTTGATGGCATGACAAATAACATTGCCCGAGTCTACCATCAGTAGTCGCTCTAGCATCTTTGCATCCACCAGTGAAGTCTAGTTAAGGCAGATGCAATCCGTTTTTGAGTGACTAGAGCTTGTTATGAGCACCCGAGGAACAAGACATGTTGAAATGGACCAAAATTTGGCACATGGGTGCATGATGGCATGACAGATGATGTTAGGTATGGGTCTACCATCCACAGTCGCTCTAGCATCTTTGCATCCACTAGTTTTGTCTAGTTAAGGCAGATGCAATCTGTTTTCGAGTGAGTAGAGCTTGTTATGAGCACCCGAGGAACAAGACACATTGACATGGACCAAAACTTGGCAAATGGCTGCATGATGGCATGACAAATGACGTTAGGCCTAGGTCTACCATCCACAGTCGCTCTAGCATCTTCGCATCCACCAGTGAAGTCTAGTTAAGGCAGATGCAATCCTTTTTTAGTGACTAGAGCTTGTTATGAGCACCCAAGGAACAAGACACATTGAAATGGATCAAAATTTAGCAAATGGGTGCATGATGGCATGACAAATGACGTTAGGCCTGGGTCTACCATCCATAGTCGCTCTAGCATCTTCGCATCCAATGGTGAAGTCTAGTTAAGGCAGATGCAATCCGTTTTCGAGGGACTAGAGCTTGTTATGAGCACCCAAGGAACAAGACACGTTGAAATGGACCAAAATTTGGCACATCGGTGCATAATGGCATGACAAATGACGTTAGGCCTGGGTCTACGATCCACAGTCGCCCGAGCATCTTTGCATCCACCGGTGACAAGCGTATAGTTAATAGAGCCCATTAGTTGAGTACCCCTAAGGCCCGTATAGCTAGGCCCAATTATAATGGTAGTCGAATACGAGTTCTTACCGTATGTCGATATTCTAATCTGTATCGGACCTTACCCGATCCTTGAGACCTGGCCACCTATATATAGGGGCCAGGAGGGGATGGTGTAGGCCAGATTGAAAGCAAGCCAGGTTAAACACCCAAGTTCACTTTCGATACACACCTATTTCGACTAACTTTACCTTTGAGTTCATCCGACGCCCTATCTCCCCGAGCCTAAGTCCTTCATCTAGGGCATTTGTCGAGTTAACCCTCGTCAATTGGCGCCGACCGTGGGGATCTTGGGCGTTGGAATCATGAATTCAACGGCTTTTTTGCTTTTAGCCAACATCAGTACAGAAGTCGACGAAAATCAAGAGATGGAGTTGACAATTGGAAGTTTTAGCATCTTCGTCGGGCCATCGGGTTCATCCAGCCTTTCAGATCCGACGAAACAAGATCCGTCGGCAAGTGAGCTTGAAACAGTAGCAATGATGGAATATTCTGAAGGCTCTTCCAGCGAGGTAAACTCGCCGGTCAGCTTGGAAAAAGCACCAATCGCAGAAGGTGACAAAATTGGGGAAAATTTCGACTCGGAAGAAAGAGCATGTCAAACGCACAACAACGCAAGGGACTTCGCCGTTGGAAGCAGTGGCGTCTCCAAAGTGCATCAACTGTGCGTCATTATCACTGAGGCAGAAGAAGAAAACAACAACGAAGGAAGTAAAAAGGTCGATAGGCAAGTCGACAAAGTAAGAGAGCACAACAAAAAGGAGAAGGGGAATGTCCACATTTCAGCTGGCGAATGGAGAATGATCAAATTAGCTATCAATCATGGTACAGAAGTACCCGAAGGATCGAGAAGAGAAGTTCTAATGGGGTATCAGTATGCATTATACCAGCATAGGACGAAACTAAGGGAGGAAAGAGAAATGATTTTTCAAGACAATAATAGCATATCAAGGGAGGAATACTGGGATGACTATAGTGAGGATTCCGAGTACAGCAGAGAAAGGCACGGCGACCCAAAACACAACAGGGGGGCAACAGCACGCAGCAGAGAGGAAAGGTACTCGAGGAGCCCTACTCCACAGCCAGAAGAAGAGAAAGATGACTTCATACAAACGCCAGAAGCAGCATTGATAGCAGCACAGGCATACTTACTAACTACAAAGCCAGAACCTGGGGATCCGCGAGAAGATATGCACCGGGCCGCGATACGAAGCCTCGGAATAGTGGAGAACAAGATCAGAGGAAAAGGACTAGAGACAAAGTCGACGAGCTACAAGGAAAAGCAAGAGGAGAAGCTCAGATACAACTTCGCAGATAACGAGTATAGCGAGTCATCAGGAGAGGAAAGGCGACAAAAGAGGAAGGAGGATGCAAGGAATATAATAGCGCAGGCTCAAGTAAATAAATCACGCCACGCCTGGAGGGAAGAAAATTATGAAGACGACGAAAAAGAGATGTGCGCGTTATGCTTTACCCGCAGGGTTCGCAAAACGCGGGTACCCAAAGGATTCAAGTTACCGCACGACCAGCAAAAATATGACGGGTCACAAGAACCTACCCTATGGTTATCAGATTACTTATAGGCAGTACATATACTAGGAGGGACAAAAGCAACTGCAATGCAAAGTCTACAACTACACCTCACTGGCGCAGCACGGTCCTGGTTGAATACCCTATCCAATGAATCCATTGGAAGTTGGGGAGTACTCGAAAGTCAATTTGCAAGAAATTTCTGTTCGACATACAAGCGCCCAGCGTCACTGGAGGAGGTCAAAGCATGTGTGCAAAGAAAAGGCGAAACTCTACGTTCTTATATACAACGGTGGAGTGTAATCAAAAACACAGCAGAAGACGTCTCCGACGAAAGAGCAATAGACGCTTTATCGGCTGGACTTCGTCGATCAGATCTCGTGGAAGAGATAGGAAGAACGAGACCAACGACAGTAGCTGAACTAATGGAAGAAGCCAACAAATTAGCTGATGGAGAGGACGCATATAATAACAAAAGAGGACGGTCACCAGAAGTCGACAGAACGAGTAGGCAAAGGAGACGACACCGCAGCAGGGACAATCAAGAAAGACGGAACCAGGTAGCCATGGGTTATGGAGCAAGGAAAGAAGAAGAAGATGAATGCAGGAGGTTTCAAACAAAGGGAACCGAAAAATCGAGATACTCTGGCCCCTCGGCCGAGGATATGCTATACGGGCCTTGTCGAATCCATTATGCCTATCTCGATGGAAAAAGGGTTTCAAATCATCAGATGAAGGATTGCAGAACTTTCCTGAGACTACAAAGTGCCATGGGTTCAAACCAAGGAGGATGGCAAGGAGAGAAACACGCAAGTCAAGGATATCAGATGCAAAGGCTAGCAAAGCACCTAGAGTCAAAAGTTTACATATCGGCTATGATTCAACCGGTGCCTAAGTCAAAGAAAGAGCGAAAGAGCATATCTAGGCAAGTAAACCTAGCAATATCGTCACCACCAGCTACTACAGAGTACTTACGGTGGTCAGATCAACCAGTCAAGTTCAGTAGAGCAGATCACCCACGAAAAGTTCCTAGGCCGGGCCACTCGCCTATGGTTCTAAAAGCACAAATAGGAGGGTACGACATCGGAAGAATATTCATGGATGCAGGGAGTGGCATCAACCTAATATATGCTAGAACCCTGAAGGCAATGTGTATCTCGCTGTCGAGTTTGAAACCAACAGACTGCTCTTTCCATGGAATAGTACCAGGAGCCGCAAACCACCCTTTGGGAAGAATAGAACTCGACGTCTGCTTTGGCAGTAGCAGCAACTACCGCAGAGAGAAGCTGGAATTTGAAGTTATGGACTGGCCATCACAGTACCATGCAATCCTGGGGTGCCCAGCATTTGCAAAATTTATGGCAGTACCTCACTACGCGTACCTTACGTTAAAAATCCTAGGACCCAAAGGAACAATCATAGTACAAGGGAGCTTTGAAGTAGCCAACACATGTGACAGAGAATTCAATAGGATGGCACAAACCTTCGGCATGACAGCGGAATACGAGAGGCTAAAAGGAGAAACGGATCATAATGTGCTACCCGATGTTGGACGATCCCTGCCAGATCAGGCTTTTGACACAACTCAGGACTCGAAGAAAATTCAGGTCCACCCCACGGACCCAAACAAGACGACATCAATCGCGGTGAACCTAGATCCCGCATAGGAAAGCGCGCTCGTCGAGTTCCTCCATGAGCGCTGGGAAATCTTCGCCTGGTGTCCATCAGACATGCCAGGGGTACCCAGGGAACTCGTCGAGCACGCATTAAATGTAGATCCCAAAGCAAAGCCAGTCAAGCAACCATTGCGATGATTTGACAAACCTAAAAGAAAGGCGATAGCATCAGAATTGCACAGGCTAGAAAATGCCGGATTTATCAGAAAAATCAAAACTTCGAGTTGGGTGTCGAATCCAGTGATCGTACCCAAGAAGAACACAGACGTACAAAGAGTGTGTGTCGACTACACATCTCTCAATAAGCATTGTCCAAAGGATCCCTTCCCCCTACCTCGCATCGATCAGATAATCGATTCAACAGCGGGATGTGCAAGGCTTTCCTTTCTGGACGCGTATTCTGGTTACAATCAGATCAAATTGAAGAAAGAAGACGAAGAAAAGACGGCCTTCATTACACCGTACGGAGTATTTTGCTACCAAGTAATGCCGTTTGGCCTAAAAAATGCAGGAGCAACCTATCAACGGATGATGCAAAACTGCCTCGGGAGCCAAATAGGACGCAACATCCAAGTCTACATTGATGATGTATTCATCACCACAAGAGAGGAGAAATCTCTAATCAGCGACTTGGTAGAAACCTTCGACAACTTGAGCAGGTACAAGCTTAAGCTTAACCCAACAAAGTGCTCCTTCGGCGTATCGGCGGGACAACTTCTGGGGTTCCTGGTATCAGCATGAGGCATAGAGGCGAACCCAGAGAAGATTCACGCAATTTTAACAATGGGGAAACCCACGAAACTACACGACGTACAGAAACTTGCGAGACGTGTCGCGGCGTTAAGTCGATTCGTTGCTCGATTGGGAGAAAAGACGCTTCCTTTTTATGCACTTATGAAGAAGTCAGATGATAAATTTGAATGGACAGAAGAAGCAGACGCAGCTTTCGCGCAGCTAAAAAAAGTGATTTCCACGCCGCTAGTGCTGGTCGCACCAAAAGAAAAAGAACCACTACTACTCTACATCGCCACAACCCATCAGGTGGTGAGTACAGTATTAGTAGTCGAAAGAAGTGAAGAAGGAAAAGCCCACGGCGTCTAGAGGCTGGTATATTTCATCAGTGAAGTACTATCTCTGACAAGACAGAGGTACCCGCATTATCAAAAGCTTGCATATAGTGTTTTTACAACAGCACGAAAACAACGACAGTACTTTGCGGTGCACCCAATTATAGTGGTCAATGAGGCACCACTATCAAACATATTGAACAATCCTTCGGTGACAGGATGTGTCTCTTTGTGGGGAATCGAATTATCTCCCATGGACATCACGTACGAAAAAAGGAAGGCGATTAAATCGCAAGTCTTGCCAGATTTTACAGCAGAGTGGCTGGAGCTGCAGAGTACGGGACCGCCAGACTTATCAAGTGTTTGGACATTGTACTTCGACGGTTCTAAGAGAGTCCAAGGCGCAGGTGCAGGAGTGGTCTTGATATCGCCCCATGGCGACAAATTGAAGTATGTCTTAAGGATGAGTTTTCCACAGGCTTCTAATAACGAAGCAGAATACGAGGCTTTGTTGCACGGAATGAAGATGGCTAAAGCATGTGGAGCAACTCGCCTAAAAATATTTGGAGATTCCAACCTTGTTGTCCAGCAAGTTATGAACAGATGTGACACAATTAATGACAACATGATGGCCTACAAGAACTTATATCATTATCTCAAAGGAACATTCGATGGATGCAAAGTCTCGCACATAAGCAGGAACAGTAATGAAGAAGCCGACAACTTAGCAAATATCGGGTCACAGTGTTTACCCGTACCGTCCGGAGTATTTTGGGAGGAAATAGTGGAAAGGTCAATAAAAAGTGTAAAAAGTTCGACTACTGCAGCAGACTCAGGGGCTACGCCGGAACCCGAGGAAGTCATGATGATAGAAGAAACCTGGATGCAGCCATATCTCGCGTATATGATAAATAAACAGTTACCAGAAGATGCAGTGGAAGCCAAAAGGATAACTCAACGATCGAAAGCGTTTGTTGTGTTGTAGGGGAAATTATACAAGAAGAGTATTACCGGCGTTTTGCAGCGTTGTGTAACGCCCCAGGAAGGATAAGTAATACTAAAAGATATACACGGCGGAGTGTGTGGCCATCATGCTAGCAGCAGAGCAATAGCGGCAAAAGCATTCTGAGCAGGATTTTATTGGCTAATAGCCATCGAAGACACGAAGGATATAGTCTGGAAGTGTGACGCATGTCAACGATTTGCATCTCGACCGCATCCACCAGCAGCAGAGCTACAAACAATACCATTGTCCTAGCCCTTTGCACAATGGGGCCTCGATATGGTGGGAAAGTTGCACAAATCCTGGCCAGGAGGACATGTTTACATGCTAGTGGCAGTCGATAAATTTACCAAGTGGGTGGAAGCGGCCCCGGTAACAACTCAAGATTCGACAGCAGCAATCAACTTCATCAAGTCAATAGTATTCCATTTTGGTGTACCATATAGCATCATCACGGACAACGGGACAAACTTCACTTCAAAGGAATTCAAGAGTTATTGCGAAGGACTAGGAATCAAACTCAAATTTGCATCTGTGGCGCACCCCAAAGACAAATGGGCAAGTTGAAAAAGCCAATGGCTTGATATGTAGTGGGATAAAAAAGAGGCTCTTAGCACCTCTCGAGAAAGCCAAGAGCGCTTGGGTAGATGAATTGCCCTCCGTTCTTTGGAGCCTAAGAACTACACCTAACGCAGCAACTCAAGAAACTCCTTTCTTCCTGGTCCATGGTGCAGAAGCCATACTTCCAGTAGAAGTTACACACGAGGCTCCAAGAGTGACGGCATACGACGAAACAACATCAACAGAAGCATTGCAAGATGATGTCGATGCACTAGATGAAGCAAGAGATAAGGCATTAGAAAGAGCCACGCAGTATCAATAGAGCCTACGGAACTACCATAGTAGTCGAGTTCATCCACAATCCTTCGTGGTGGGAGACCTAGTTTTGCGACTCAGGCAAGACAGCCACGGCAAATTGGAGTCCCCTTGGGTGGGACCTTACATCGTCACAGAAGTGATACCAGGAGGCGCATATCGACTACAAGACAAGAAGACAGGAAAAGATGAGAGCAACCTGTGGAATGCAGAGCAGCTACGACGTTTTTACGCGTAGAATAAATCTAGTGGTATCAGTAAACTCAAGTTTAACCTTCTGAACCCAGAACATGAGGCCACAGGTCGGGTTCCTTGGGTTAAACTTGACAAAATTGTACAAATATTTTTACTTCTCCGCTCGGGGGCTTCAACCCTCGGGTCGTACGAAAGAAACTTTCATCGCGACATGGAGATCTTTATATTACAAGGTGGTGCAGTCAACCCGACATTCTTCAAAATAATTGGTTCGCAAAGAACCCGATATATATAAAGCATACCTCAGAATAAAGATTTGTTTTCATGGTACTAATAACAGTGTCAAAGCAAAGTACGAATATTCATTACATATAGCACGGCAGCAAGGACATTATCAAAAGAAATTACATATAAAGAAAATCCTAATAAAAGTGGACTTCAGCCTCATACTCCTTCTGGCACTGGGTGCCGTCATAGATCTTCACGTCAAACTTTGACGTGCCGACATGGAAGTCGAAGGTCATGAAGAAACCTTGATGGATGTCGTGGTCTTCTGCAAACTGCGACCAGCCACCCTTCAAGTACTGCTCGCTGTCGCCATCATACCAAACCTCCACTTCGTATGGAGTCCCACTGCCAGATTGTTCACGGAGAACCGCTTCTCGCAGTTCTCGCCCATCCATGAACTTGGTGAAATTCAGCGGCAAGCACTGAATCTCGCGGCACTGCGCCATGGCAATGCAGAAGAAAGAAAAGATTCTGGGAGGAGCAGCAGGAGAAGCGGGAGCAGCAGGAGGAGGAGTGCTTGGACCTGGGGCAGCGCCAGTCACCTTGGGCTTGTTCTTGCTACCAGGTGGGCGGCCGGGACGGCGTTTAACCGGAGCGGCCAATGACGATCCTGCGGTGGCTGGAGTTGTTCTGTTCTTGCTTCCACGAGGGCGGCCTCGACCTCGCGGCACCACCGGAGAGCCAAGGTTCAAACGAGAACCATCTGCGTCAGCCATGTGGAAAAGTGAGAAGGCTGGAAACCCTAGATGAAGAGAGAAGATGATGCGGCGGAGGAGGAATCTAATTAGGGTTTTTACCCTTGCCAAAGATGCTTTATTTATAAGCACGTATTATCGGGCCCCCGTGATAAGCAAGGCCCATAAAACGTAAAGGAGTTAAATTCTGCACATAAGCAGACGATAAATACTAAAGGAAAAAAAATAAGAAGGGGAAAGTGTGGTTGCACGATATGAACAACCTCGCCTTGGGCTCGGGGGCTTACAAACAGGAGAAGTTAAAAGAAAGAAGACGAAGTGAATTTTGAGCCTATGCTTGACTACAAGTATTCAAACATAGCCTCAGGGGCTACTCCCATCGGGAGCGCTAAGCGCGCACCCGATAGAGGATGAGATAACCAATAGTGAAGATGAAGAAAGTTTATCATATAAACTTCGACTATATAGTCGACAAAATGCAGAAAGACTACTCCCATCGGGAGGGAATTGGAAGAAGTTAATTTAAGTTCGAAATTCTTTGATTTCATCAGTCAAAACTTGGCTGCGACATAAGATTCTCGGGTTGCGTTAACGCAACAAAACTCGAATGCCGTGATTTATCACGAAGGTAAGACCCCGGGATCCGTCCTGTGTGGACTAGTATACGCACATGGATGCGCTCTGCTAGTATGTATCCGTGTCTACGACGCGAAGAAAATCCTGGTGGACGCACTGGGTACCCTGAGAATCACTGGGATTCATTCTTTGTACGTCCTAAATGCGGCAAAAGAGTGGGTTTGACCGGTATCCCGAATTCAAGTCCAAGGGGATTGAATTTGAAGTAGGTGACAAGTATCTGTTCAGGCAGTTAACTGACCTCTTGATCCGTCAGAGTTGTTAGGCTTGTTCATCAAAACCCCTTGCGAAAAATTATCATGGAAATAATTCAAAAGACCAAGTCGAAGATTTGAAGATATGAAGAAGTCAAAGAATTGATTAAGTCGAAGATTTAAAGATTAGAGATTCAACCCAAATCTGCAATTCTAGTAGAATCTCAGGGGCTACTGACAAGGGTATAGTTAATAGAGCCCGTTAGTTGAGTACCCCTAAGGCCCGTACAGCTAGGCCCAATTATAATGGTAGTCGAATATGAGTTCTTACCGTATGTCGATATTGTAATCTGTATCGGACCTTACCTGATCCTTGAGACCTGGCCACCTATATATAGGGGCCAGGAGGGGACGGTGTAGGCCAGATTGAAAGCAAGCCAGGTTAAACACCCAAGTTCACTTTCGATACACACCTATTTCGACTAACTTTACCTTCAAGTTCATCCGACGCCCTATCTCCCCGATCCTAAGTCCTTCATCTAGGGCATTTGTCGAGTTAACCCTCGTCAACCGGTGAAGTCTAGTTAAGGCAGATGCAATCCGTTTTCGAGTGACTAGAGCTTGTTATGAGCACCCAAGGAACAAGACATGTTGAAATGGACAAAAATTTGGCAAATTGGAGCATGATGGCATGACAGATGACGTTAGGCCCGGGTCTACCATCCACAGTCGCTCTAGCATCTTCGCATCCACCAGTGAAGTCTAGTTAAGGCAGATGCAATCCGTTTTCGAGTGACTATAGCTTGTTATGAGCACCCGAGGAACAAGACACATTGAAATGGACCAAAATTTGGCACATGGGTGCATGATGGCATGACAGATGACGTTAGGCCCGGGTCTACCATCCACAGTCGCTCTAGCATCTTTGCATCCACCAGTAAAGTCTAGTTAACGCAGATGCAATTTGTTTTTGAGTGACTAGAGGTTGTTATGAGCACCCGAGGAACAAGACACATTGAAATGGACCAAAACTTGGCACATGGGTGCATGATGGCATGACAAATGACATTGGCCAGGTCTACCATCCACAGTCGCTCTAGCATCTTTGCATCCACCAGTGAAGTCTAGTTAAGGCAGATGCAATCCGTTTTTGAGTGACTAGAGCTTGTTATGAACACCCAAGGAACAAGACACGTTGAAATGGACCAAAATTTGGCACATGGGTGCATGATGGCATGACAGATGACATTAGGCCCGGGTCTACCATCCATAGTCGCTCTAGCATCTTTGCATCCACCGGTAAAGTCTAGTTAATGCAGATGCAATTTGTTTTCGAGTGACTAGAGGTTGTTATGAGCACCCGAGGAACAAGACACATTGAAATAGACCAAAACTTGGCACATGGGAATTTGACAAATGGGAGCATGATGGCATGACAGATGACGGTAGGCCTGGGTCTACCATCCATAGTCGCTCTAGCATCTTCGCATCCACCAGTGAAGTCTAGTTAAGGCAGATGCAATCCGTTTTCGAGTGACTATAGCTTGTTATAAGCACCCGAGGAACAAGACACGTTGAAATGGACCAAAATTTGGCACATGGGTGCATGGTGGCATGAAAAATGATGTTAGGCCCTGGTCTACCATCCACAGTCGCTCTAGCATCTTCTCATCCACCGCTGAAGTCTAGTTAAGGCAGATGCAATCCGTTTTCGAGTGACTAGAGCTTGTTATGAGCACCCGAGGAACAAGACACGTTGAAATGGACCAAAATTTGGCACATCGGTGCATGATGGCATGAAAAGTGACGTTAGGCCCGGGTCTATGATCGACAGTCACTCGAGCATCTTCGCGTCCACTGGTGAAGTCTAGTTAAGGCAGATGCAATCCGTTTTCGAGTGACTAGAGCTTGTTATGAGCACCTGAGGAACAAGACACGTTGAAATGGACCAAAATTTGGCACATGGGTGCATGATGGCATGACAAATGACCTTAGGCCCGGGTCTAGCATCCACAGTCGCTTGAGCATCTTTGCATCCACCGGTGAAGTCTAGTTAACGCAGATGCAATCCGTTTTTGAGTGACTAGAGCTTGTTATGAGCACCCAAGGAATAAGACACATTGAAATGGACGAAAATTTGGCACATGGGTGCATGATGGCATGACAAATGACATTAGGCCTGGGTCTACCATCCACAGTCGCTCTAGCATCTTCTCATCCACCGCTGAAGTCTAGTTAATGCAGATGCAATCCATTTTCGAGTGACTAGAACTTGTTATGAGCACCCGAGGAACAAGACACGTTGAAATGGACCAAAATTTGGCACATGGGTGCATGATGGCATGACAGATGACATTAGGCCCGGGTCTACCATCCATAGTCGCTCTAGCATCTTTGCATCCACCGATAAAGTCTAGTTAACGCAGATGCAATTTGTTTTCGAGTGACTAGAGGTTGTTATGAGCACCCGAGGAACAAGACACATTTAAATAGACCAAAACTTGGCACATGGAAATTTGACAAATGGGAGCATGATGGCATGACAGATGACGTTAGGCCTGGGTCTACCATCCATAGTCGCTCTAGCATCTTCGCATCCACCAGTGAAGTCTAGTTAAGGCAGATGCAATCCGTTTTCGAGTGACTATAGCTTGTTATAAGCACCCGAGGAACAAGACACGTTGAAATGGACCAAAATTTGGCACATGGGTGCATGGTGGCATGAAAAATGATGTTAGGCCCTGGTCTACCATCCACAGTCGCTCTAGCATCTTCTCATCCACCGCTGAAGTCTAGTTAAGGCAGATGCAATCCGTTTTCGAGTGACTAGAGCTTGTTATGAGCACCCGAGGAACAAGACACGTTGAAATGGACCAAAATTTGGCACATCGGTGCATGATGGCATGAAAAGTGACGTTAGGCCCGGGTCTATGATCGACAGTCACTCGAGCATCTTCGCGTCCACTGGTGAAGTCTAGTTAAGGCAGATGCAATCCGTTTTCGAGTGACTACAGCTTGTTATGAGCACCTGAGGAACAAGACACGTTGAAATGGACCAAAATTTGGCACATGGGTGCATGATGGCATGACAAATGACCTTAGGCCCGGGTCTAGCATCCACAGTCGCTTGAGCATCTTTGCATCCACCGGTGAAGTCTAGTTAACGCAGATGCAATCCGTTTTTGAGTGACTAGAGCTTGTTATGAGCACCCAAGGAACAAGACACATTGAAATGGACTAAAATTTGGCACATGGGTGCATGATGGCATGACAAATGACATTAGGCCTGGGTCTACCATCCACAGTCGCTCTAGCATCTTCTCATCCACCGCTGAAGTCTAGTTAATGCAGATGCAATCCATTTTCGAGTGACTAGAGCTTGTTATGAGCACCCGAGGAACAAGACACGTTGAAATGGACCAAAATTTGGCACATGGGTGCATGATGGCATGACAGATGACATTAGGCCCGGGTCTACCATCCATAGTCACTCTAGCATCTTTGCATCCACCGCTAAAGTCTAGTTAACGCAGATGCAATTTGTTTTCGAGTGACTAGAGGTTGTTATGAGCACCCGAGGAACAAGACACATTGAAATAGACCAAAACTTGGCACATGGAAATTTGACAAATGGGAGCATGATGGCATGACAGATGACGTTAGGCCTGGGTCTACCATCCATAGTCGCTCTAGCATCTTCGCATCCACCAGTGAAGTCTAGTTAGGCAGATGCAATCCGTTTTCGAGTGACTATAGCTTGTTATAAGCACCCGAGGAACAAGACACGTTGAAATGGACCAAAATTTGGCACATGGGTGCATGGTGGCATGAAAAATGATGTTAGGCCTTGGTCTACCATCCACAGTCGCTCTAGCATCTTCTCATCCACCGCTGAAGTCTAGTTAAGGCAGATGCAATCCGTTTTCGAGTGACTAGAGCTTGTTATGAGCACCCGAGGAACAAGACACGTTGAAATGGACCAAAATTTGGCACATCGGTGCATGATGGCATGAAAAGTGACGTTAGGCCCGGGTCTATGATCGACAGTCACTCGAGCATCTTCGCGTCCACTGGTGAAGTCTAGTTAAGGCAGATGCAATCCGTTTTCGAGTGACTAGAGCTTGTTATGAGCACCTGAGGAACAAGACACGTTGAAATGGACCAAAATTTGGCACATGGGTGCATGATGGCATGACAAATGACCTTAGGCCCGGGTCTAGCATCCACAGTTGCTTGAGCATCTTTGCATCCACCGGTGAAGTCTAGTTAACGCAGATGCAATCCGTTTTTGAGTGACTAGAGCTTGTTATGAGCACCCAAGGAACAAGACACATTGAAATGGACTAAAATTTGGCAAATGGGTGCATGATGGCATGACAAATGACATTAGGCCTGGGTCTACCATCCACAGTCGCTCTAGCATCTTCTCATCCACCGCTGAAGTCTAGTTAATGCAGATGCAATCCATTTTCGAGTGACTAGAGCTTGTTATGAGCACCCGAGGAACAAGACACGTTGAAATGGACCAAAATTTGGCACATGGGTGCATGATGGCATGACAGATGACATTAGGCCCGGGTCTACCATCCATAGTCACTCTAGCATCTTTGCATCCACCGCTAAAGTCTAGTTAACGCAGATGCAATTTGTTTTCGAGTGACTAGAGGTTGTTATGAGCACCCGAGGAACAAGACACATTGAAATAGACCAAAACTTGGCACATGGAAATTTGACAAATGGGAGCATGATGGCATGACAGATGACGTTAGGCCTGGGTCTACCATCCATAGTCGCTCTAGCATCTTCGCATCCACCAGTGAAGTCTAGTTAAGGCAGATGCAATCCGTTTTCGAGTGACTATAGCTTGTTATAAGCACCCGAGGAACAAGACACGTTGAAATGGACCAAAATTTGGCACATGGGTGCATGGTGGCATGAAAAATGATGTTAGGCCTTGGTCTACCATCCACAGTCGCTCTAGCATCTTCTCATCCACCGCTGAAGTCTAGTTAAGGCAGATGCAATCCGTTTTCGAGTGACTAGAGCTTGTTATGAGCACCCGAGGAACAAGACACGTTGAAATGGACCAAAATTTGGCACATCGGTGCATGATGGCATGAAAAGTGACGTTAGGCCCGGGTCTATGATCGACAGTCACTCGAGCATCTTCGCGTCCACTGGTGAAGTCTAGTTAAGGCAGATGCAATCCGTTTTCGAGTGACTAGAGCTTGTTATGAGCACCTGAGGAACAAGACACGTTGAAATGGACCAAAATTTGGCACATGGGTGCATGATGGCATGACAAATGACCTTAGGCCCGGGTCTAGCATCCACAGTTGCTTGAGCATCTTTGCATCCACCGGTGAAGTCTAGTTAACGCAGATGCAATCCGTTTTTGAGTGACTAGAGCTTGTTATGAGCACCCAAGGAACAAGACACATTGAAATGGACTAAAATTTGGCAAATGGGTGCATGATGGCATGACAAATGACATTAGGCCTGGGTCTACCATCCACAGTCGCTCTAGCATCTTCTCATCCACCGCTGAAGTCTAGTTAATGCAGATGCAATCCATTTTCGAGTGACTAGAGCTTGTTATGAGCACCCGAGGAACAAGACACGTTGAAATGGACCAAAATTTGGCACATGTGTGCATGATGGCATGACAGATGACATTAGGCCCGGGTCTACCATCCATAGTCGCTCTAGCATCTTTGCATCCACCGGTAAAGTCTAGTTAACGCAGATGCAATTTGTTTTCGAGTGACTAGAGGTTGTTATGAGCACCCGAGGAACAAGACACATTGAAATAGACCAAAACTTGGCACATGGAAATTTGACAAATGGGAGCATGATGGCATGACAGATGACGTTAGGCCTGGGTCTACCATCCATAGTCGCTCTAGCATCTTCGCATCCACCAGTGAAGTCTAGTTAAGGCAGATGCAATCCGTTTTCGAGTGACTATAGCTTGTTATAAGCACCCGAGGAACAAGACACGTTGAAATGGACCAAAATTTGGCACATGGGTGCATGGTGGCATGAAAAATGATGTTAGGCCCTGGTCTACCATCCACAGTCGCTCTAGCATCTTCTCATCCACCGCTGAAGTCTAGTTAAGGCAGATGCAATCCGTTTTCGAGTGACTAGAGCTTGTTATGAGCACCCGAGGAACAAGACACGTTGAAATGGACCAAAATTTGGCACATCGGTGCATGATGGCATGAAAAGTGACGTTAGGCCCGGGTCTATGATCGACAGTCACTCGAGCATCTTCGCGTCCACTGGTGAAGTCTAGTTAAGGCAGATGCAATCCGTTTTCGAGTGACTAGAGCTTGTTATGAGCACCTGAGGAACAAGACACGTTGAAATGGACCAAAATTTGGCACATGGGTGCATGATGGCATGACAAATGACCTTAGGCCCGGGTCTAGCATCCACAGTTGCTTGAGCATCTTTGCATCCACCGGTGAAGTCTAGTTAACGCAGATGCAATCCGTTTTTGAGTGACTAGAGCTTGTTATGAGCACCCAAGGAACAAGACACATTGAAATGGACTAAAATTTGGCAAATGGGTGCATGATGGCATGACAAATGACATTAGGCCTGGGTCTACCATCCACAGTCGCTCTAGCATCTTCTCATCCACCGCTGAAGTCTAGTTAATGCAGATGCAATCCATTTTCGAGTGACTAGAGCTTGTTATGAGCACCCGAGGAACAAGACACGTTGAAATGGACCAAAATTTGGCACATGTGTGCATGATGGCATGACAGACGACATTAGGCCTGGGTCTACCATCCATAGTCGCTCTAGCATCTTTGCATCCACCGGTAAAGTCTAGTTAACGCAGATGCAATTTGTTTTCGAGTGACTAGAGGTTGTTATGAGCACCCGAGGAACAAGACACATTGAAATAGACCAAAACTTGGCACATGGAAATTTGACAAATGGGAGCATGATGGCATGACAGATGACGTTAGGCCTGGGTCTACCATCCATAGTCGCTCTAGCATCTTCGCATCCACCAGTGAAGTCTAGTTAAGGCAGATGCAATCCGTTTTCGAGTGACTATAGCTTGTTATAAGCACCCGAGGAACAAGACACGTTGAAATGGACCAAAATTTGGCACATGGGTGCATGGTGGCATGAAAAATGATGTTAGGCCCTGGTCTACCATCCACAGTCGCTCTAGCATCTTCTCATCCACCGCTGAAGTCTAGTTAAGGCAGATGCAATCCGTTTTCGAGTGACTAGAGCTTGTTATGAGCACCCGAGGAACAAGACACGTTGAAATGGACCAAAATTTGGCACATCGGTGCATGATGGCATGAAAAGTGACGTTAGGCCTGGGTCTATGATCGACTGTCACTCGAGCATCTTCGCGTCCACTGGTGAAGTCTAGTTAAGGCAGATGCAATCCGTTTTCGAGTGACTAGAGCTTGTTATGAGCACCTGAGGAACAGGACACGTTGAAATGGACCAAAATTTGGCACATGGGTGCATGATGGCATGACAAATGACCTTAGGCCCGGGTCTAGCATCCACAGTCGCTTGAGCATCTTTGCATCCACCGGTGAAGTCTAGTTAACGCAGATGCAATCCGTTTTTGAGTGACTAGAGCTTGTTATGAGCACCCAAGGAACAAGACACATTGAAATGGACTAAAATTTGGCAAATGGGTGCATGATGGCATGACAAATGACATTAGGCCTGGGTCTACCATCCACAGTCGCTCTAGCATCTTCTCATCCACCGCTGAAGTCTAGTTAATGCAGATGCAATCCATTTTCGAGTGACTAGAGCTTGTTATGAGCACCCGAGGAACAAGACACGTTGAAATGGACCAAAATTTGGCACATCGGTGCATGATGGCATGAAAAATGACGTTAGGCCTGGGTCTACGATCCACAGTCACTAGAGCATATTCGCATCCACCGAGGAAGTCTAGTTAAGGCAGATGCAATCCGTTTTCGAGTGACTAGAGCTTGTTATGGGCACCCGAGGAACAAGACACGTTGAAATGGACCAAATTTTGGCAAATGGGTGCATGATGGCATGCCAAATGATGTTAGACCCGGGTCTACCATCCAAAGTCACTCTAGCATCTTCGCGTCCACTGGTGAAGTCTAGTTAAGGCAGATGCAATCCGTTTTTCGAGTGACTAGAGCTTGTTATGAGCACCTGTGGAACAGGACACATTGAAATGGCCCAAAATTTGGCACATGAGTGTGTGATGGCATGACAAATGACATTAGGCCCGGGTCTAGCATCCACAATCGCTTGAGCATCTTCGCATCCACCGGTGAAGTCTAGTTAACGCAGATGCAATCCGTTTTTGAGTGACTAGAGCTTGTTATGAGCAACCAAGGAACAAGACACGTTGAAATGGACCAAAATTTGGCAAATGTGTGCATGATGGCATGACAAATGATGTTAGGCCTGGGTCTACCATCCACAGTCGCTCTATCATCTTCTCATCCATTGCTGAAGTCTAGTTAAGGCAGATGCAATCCGTTTTCGAGTGACTAGAGCTTGTTATGAGCACCCAAGGAACAACACACGTTGAAATGGACCAAAATTTGGCATATCGGTGCATGATGGCATGAAAAATGACGTTAGGCCCGGGTCTACGATCCACAGTCACTCGAGCATCTTCGTATCCACCGGTGAAGTCTAGTTAAGGCAGATGCAATCCGTTTTCGATTGACTAGAGCTTGTTATGAGCACCCGAGGAACAAGACATGTTGAAATGGACAAAAATTTGGCAAATGGGTGCATGATGGCATGACAGATGACGTTAGGCCCGAGTCTACCATCCACAGTAACTCTAGCATCTTCGCATCCACCAGTGAAGTCTAGTTAAGGCAGATGCAATCCGTTTTCGAGTGACTAGAGCTTGTTATGAGCACCCGAGGAACAGGACACGTTGAAATGGACCAAAATTTGGCAAATGGGTGCATGATGGCATGACAAATGACGTTAGGCCTGGGTCTACCATCCATAGTCGCTCTAGCATCTTTGCATCCACCGGTGAAGTCTTGTTAAGGGAGATGCAATCCATTTTCGAGTGACTAGAGCTTGTTATGAGCACCCGAGGAATAAGACACGTTGAAATGGACCAAAATTTGGTACATGGGTACATGATGGCATGAAAGAAGACGTTAGGCCCGGGTCTACCATCCACAGTCGCTCTAGCATCTTTGTATCCACCGGTGAAGTCTAGTTAAGGTAGATGCAATCCATTTCCGACTGAATAGAGTTTGTTATGAGCACCCGAGGAACAAGACACGTTGAAATAGACCAAAATTTGGAACATGGGTGCATGATGGCACGACGGATGACGTTAGGCTTGGGTCTACCATCCACAGTCGCTCTAGCATCTTCGCATCCACCAGTGAAGTCTAGTTAAGGCAGATGCAATCTATTTTCGAGTGACTAGAGCTTGTTATGAGCACCCGAGGAACAAGACACATTAAAATGGACCAAAATTTGGCACATGGGTGCATCATGGCCTGACAGATGTCGTTAGGCCCGGGTCTACCATCCACAGTCGCTCTAGCAGCTTTGCATCCACCGGTAAAGTCTAGTTAAGGCAGATGCAAGCCGTTTTTGATTGACTAGAGCTTGTTATGAGCACCCAAGGAACAAGACATGTTGAAATGGACCAAAATTTGGCACATAGGTGCATGGTGGCATGACAAATAATGTTAGGCCCTGGTCTACCATCCGCAGTCGCTCTAGCATGTTCGCATCCACCGGTGAAGTCTAGTTAAGGCTGATGCAATCCGTCTTCGAGTGACTAAAGCTTGTTATGAGCACCCGAGGAGCAAGACACATTTAAATGGACCAAAATTTGGCACATGGGTGCATGATGGCATGACAAATGACGTTAGGCCCGGGTCTAGCATCCACAGTCGCTTGAGCATCTCTAAAGCATGGAAGACATGGTAACCTCTTTATTCCTGAGTGGCATTCCACAAGTGTACTCCTGGAGTTCACCCCATCATCTAGGAGGCATGAGACCCTAGAAGACACTCATCTTCACCTCCATCAACAAACCAATCCACCCAGGTGTTTCATTTTAGTTGAAGTTCTAAATTTGTTCACAAAACACTTTTAACAAGTGATCATAGCATTGGCATCAATTCTTCAACTAAAACTACTCCCTCTGTCCATGATTAGACGTCGGACCCGCAATTCATTTTCGTTTTTTCAAAAACCCCCCTAATACATCTAAAACATTTCAAATTAGCCTTAAAATTCGATTTCCAAAATTTGGTTTTCCCTGTCGTCTTCCCTGCCGTCCTCCCCGCGGTCCGCCATCGACGAGGGCGAGGAGGGAGCTCATCGAGGACCTCCGCGCCCTCCGGGATCTGCTTCCTCCGCGTCCTCCGTCTGCGCCCTCCGCTCCCTCCGCGTCCTCCGGTCTTCCTAGATGCGCTCGAGCTCAACCAAGGCCATGCACAAGGTTCGACGGAGGAGACGATCTGGAGCTCCGCGGCCTGCACATCACCGTGAGAGGTAGATACAGAGGGAGTGTTGGAAGCCGAGGTGGCCTCACCTCGCCAGGGGCCTCGAGCAGTCGTGGAGGCGGGAGGGTCCCATGGTCACCGCCGCTGCCGCCGGCCAAATTCCGGCCGACCATCACCAGGACGCCCCGATTCCCATCACCGGTCGCCTCCCTGCACACTCCCCCACCCATTCACGGCTTAATCTGGGCGAATCCGGCTCTGATCCCCTCTAGAATAATCTCAGCTCGGCCTGAGCTGCTTCATCCCTGCTAAAGATTCAGAGTACCAAAAATATTCAGAGAAACGACTCCAAGAAATCAAGATTCAGAGTATCAAAAGATTCAGAGAAAGCACTCAAAAGTATGTAAATATTACTCGGCATTAATATTACCCTTGAATCATTATGCTAATGGATGTTATCTCTGAATCCATGCTCTTTATCTCTGAATCTTTTTTCCACTTTGCCACATACCGAGGTGTATTTTTTGGTTTTGAGTTTTGCATACAGATGCTATGTTCCCTTTAATTAATTCACGGTTACCATTGGAGTTCAGAGATGGTGCCTGGGAGTATGTACATGGTACAATTAACTCCATGTTGCCTGGGAGTATGTACATGGTACTCTACAGATAAATGTTGGACAGAAAACCCACCAGCAATCCTTCTTTCAGAGCAAGGGACTTGGCCATCTCAATAGATTCATCACTTGAAACCTGCCAGCAATTTGAATGGACCAAAAAGGTTACACAAGATAAACGATTTGTATTTGGATGTATGGAAGGACAGACATGAAGTATCTGGCTAACCATTAAAAAAGATCCATCATCTCGTCTTGCATGCTCTACAGGTTAGAAAATTGGGTATACATTCAGATCTTCGATCTTGACAGTCTTCATCATCCCTTTTAGCTCTTTATTGGCAGCCTTCATTGCAGTCATCTGGCAAATTAAAAACATTTCGACGTAAGTCTGGGAGCCAGAACCAGAATCTACCATGAGCTTGATAAGGAAACCAAGGCGACATATAGTCTGTTGGGCATATTTAACCCCCTCTGATGCGAAATCTCATAATGGAAAAATAATTGTTCAAATCATAGCTCATGCCACAATGTTATGATAAAATTGTGCCCTTCTTCTCTTGTTTAATGTTTGTGTGTTTACTATGACAGGTAATAACAAGAGAATGAAAATGTTGGAAGTACTACAGAACAAAAGCCTCAAAATTGATCAGCAAATAGTGCTTTCCAATAAGTATTTGAGTGAGCAAATCGGTGGCAGCCAACTATATAAGCTTGTATCCAAGAGGAAGAAACTACCTCTTGGAGCATTGGATGTGTGCAAAATATAATCATATGCGGCAAAAGAATATCTTCTCTGAACCTCTGATACATGGTAAGATAGTATGCTTGATTCAGTTTGTGTATACTTGCATCCAAGAAAGAAACCATGTCATGCCCCCACTCTCATTTTGTTACAGGCATGTGTACTGACCTACTCAATATGGCTGAATTCCCTCGGACGAGAGCACATGGTGAGACTGATGAAGCTCAAGATGGTGTCCCTAATCCAACACAACAGAGAGGCATGGATGGTGTACTTGATCTCAACTTGAGTCCAGCACAGCCAAGCGGAATGGATGGTGATCGCAACTTCAGTCCAGCACAACCGAGAGGCATGGATGGTGTCCCTGATCTCAACTTGAGTCCAGCAAAGCCAAGAGGGATGGATGGTGTTCACAACTTGAGTCTAGCAAAGCCAAGAGGGATGGATGGTGTTCACAACTTGAGTTCAGCACAACCGAGAGGCATGGATCGTGTCCCTGATCTCAACTTGAGTCCAGCACAGCCGAGAAGCATGGATGGTGATCGCAACTTGAGTCTGGCACAGTCGAGAGGCATGGATGGTGTACTTGATCTCAACTTGAGTCCAGCACATCAAAGAGGCTTGGATGGTCTCCCTGATGAAGAGATGCTAGAGCAGCAGACAGGCTTGGATGGTGTCCCTGGTGAAGAGATGCTAGAGCAGCAGACATGCTTGGATGGTGTCCCTGATGAAGAGATGCTAGAGCAGCAGACATGCTTGGATGGTGTCCCTGATGAAGAGATGCTAGAGCAGCAGACATGCTTGGATGGTGTCCTTGATGAAGAGATGCTAGAGCAGCAGACAGGCTTGGATGGTGTCCCTGATGGTGAGCATCCAAGAAAGGAATTGACAAATGAGGAAAGATATGGCGCATATTTTTCCTTGGAAGTGATCAAAAGAAGAGATGGAGGGTTTCAAACAAAGGATAAGCTACTCATAGCAAGCATGCTGAACACAAGTATACGAACAATTGAAAGGATTTGGAAAACAGCTCAGGACCAGATTGAAAAAGGGCAACAAGTTGATGTGTCGAACCAAAGGAAGGGACATGTTGGCCGTAAGAGAAAAGATTTGGAACTCTCGAGGGTAACAACAATCCCACTGAATAAAAGGAGAACGATTCGATCTCTAGCAAAGTCTTTGGGTGTTAGGTGCTCAACCTTACACTTAAGGTTTAAGTGGGGTGAGTTGAAGTGCCACACTAGCAGCCTAAAGCCGTTGCTGACAGAAGCAAACAAGATCAAAAGACTAAAATTCTGCCTCTCTATGCTCAACAAGAACTCCTTGTCATCTCATCGGCCAGCATTCAAGGATATGGACGACATGGTCCACATAGACGAGAAATGGTTCATCATGACAAGGGAGAGGAACATGTACTATCTACACCCTCAAGAACCTAAACCCTTGCGCACCGTGAAGAATAAGAACAACATTGTGAAAGGTGCAAGGTTCAAGTTTCTAAGGACAAGAGACTTGTGATTGACGAAGCACCTGATGTTCTTGCATTTCAACTCAAGCGCTTCACCACACTTGGCAATTAAGTTCAAAAGATTGACAAGCATGTGGCATACCCATCAGAACTTGATTTGAAGCCGTTCCACAGTAGTCCAGAGAAGGAGGTGAGTTTTTGTGCTCTTCTACGCTTGTATCAGGTATGATCTTTAGTTTGATGTGTTTGCTTGTATTTTCAACTACAACAGGAACTTAAATATGATCTCTATGGAGTCATTGAACATTCTGGCTTACCAAACAATGACCATTATGTGTGTGTCATTCGTTCTTCACCAAGCAGTTGGCACTTGATGAATGACTCACTTGTAGGTTTCACAAGTTGCTTTCTATTTCCTTTCATGACACAGATGTTTTCACCTTGTAATAGTCATGCATTTGTTGCAGGTTGATTCCATTACTGAGACAAGTGCACTACGACATGAAGCATATGTTCTCTTCTATGTTAGGCAGGGCATGTTTCCGTGGTTCTCAAATTTGCTAAATGAAGCTAAAGAGACAAGTCCACAAAGAACATCTGTCCAACATGAGCACGATGTGTTTGGCTTTACAGGTGAGGAGGCTACTTTGTTGATGCTTGTGACTGAACATCAAATGGAAGTGAAGAAACCAAAGGCTACTTTGTTGATGGGCATGACGTCCTGCAGTGGCCCTCGAAGTAACCCCACAGTGGCACAGGAAACAATAGGCAGAAATTTGACATGTATGCAACACTAGTTATAGCAAGGTTGTTAACTTGTTATCTTCTATTTATGCACATATCTATTCTGTCACTAGGATCCATGGATCTGCATGAACAAAGCAGTACTGCACAATATGTAATCCATTGCAGTACTGCTTATTTTTTAACAGAAACAAAGCAGAATAAATAGATTCAGACTTTGTGTTTGATCATTGTTTTAGACTTTGCAGATAAACGCACTCAAATCCTAGATACTCAGAGGTAGTCATTTGAGGAGTACTGTACCTTTTTTTGGTCAGATGTCCTTGTTGCTTATATTGGTTTGCCAGTCTCTGTTTAGAAATACTCTATGGAGATCCAACAGAATAAATAAAGGGAGTGAAGCACCTAGCTCTCCTGGTTGTACACTGAAACAATGAGTACATCTCAGCAAGCTTTTAGTGCAAGTTTCAGTGCAAGCATACACTTTTTAGTATAGAATGATAAGTATCAGTGTAAGCATACACTTTTTTGTTTCCTCTTAGACTAAATCTCAGCATATCATGATAGCTTACAAACCAATACAGTCTAGCATTTCAATTATCAGAACCACTATGAATGAAATGCGCCAAAACTGAATCATATCATGGGATTAATGAAACATTAAAACGGGGGTCTTAAGATAACTAGGAGATGCTAATTAAGGTATACAACTCTGTGTTTTGAGCCCATTAAAGAAAAATTAGACACTAGCTGATTATGTTTGCAAAGCCTCAACGGAACCTACAGTCAAGTCTGAACACTAGCAGATTCTTCAGAGGGAAGTGGGGATAGTGCTAACATTGATGCAATATAGTACACACTCGTGATTGAACTCTGCAGATAGCTGTCAAAACGCACTGAAATCCTAGATGCTCAAAGGATTACCTTGCTCTTTTGCTCCAATTTCGGCTGCAAAATTTAGAACTTTGGTTCCGGAGGTCGTCACGGTGGGGATGAACATATCCTGCCTTGAAATCAGGTGCATAGAGGTGACGCACTGACTCCCTGTGATGGTGGCTCAAGGATGGCGCAATCCATCGACGGCGTAGACCTCCTCTTCGCGGCGCGGATGGGGAAGCTACGAGCGCGGAAGCAGTCAAAAAATCAAGCTTTCTAATGGAGCCACCGATTTGGAAGCTGCGGGGATACAAAAACAGCGGTGCTGGTTCCGGGAGACAAAGGAAACGCGGGGCTGCGGGAGGGTGCGGCGGTGCCTGCGGGAGGGTGCGGTGGTGCGCTGCCGGAGAGAGCGACGGAGCAGGCGGTGGCGGACATGGCGAGAGAGAGGAACGGGGAAGACGGTGAGAAGCAGAGAGGATCTCTGGTTTGGTCGGAAAAACGTAAAGGGTGTTTTTGCAATAAAATCATTCCGACATCTAATCACGGACAGAGGGAGTACAACCTAACAGGGGTGGGTTCAGAGGTGGCTATACACTACTAGGATCTAGCATTGCAAAACTTCACTTTGAAATCTAGCCTATCATGCACACTACTATAAAACACTAATGCATAAATAAAATGGGTAGAAGCATGTGTGTCACTTGCCTTGGTAGCAACCAGCACACTCACAGCAGTCACAGGGGTTGTTCAGTTCCTCTTCACAATCTATACAAGCAACAAGTACACAAGCATAAATACACTATTTCTAAATGGCAATCATAGACATGTATGCATGTATGCAAATGTCAATTTAATTTCACACACTAAGTTAGTGTGTGAAAATGTTGCATTTAGTGAACCTTACTAGTTTAGAAAACAAGTGGGGTGTTGGAAAACCTTTTAATTATTTTTGCAAAGCAATAGACAACTTGGTTATTTGGAAAATGAGCAAATGCTTCCCAAAAATGCTTCTGGTTTGGCATTGCTATGAAAATTTTGGGTTATGAACCCACTAGATAGAGGACAGTAATATGAAGCTACTGCAAGTGGTTTCACACCAAAATAGTTTTTATAATTCAAATGAGGTCCAAAATAGTGATTTGACTAAATTTAACAGTAGCAAGTTTGTGCACGTTTCAAGTTTGAAATTTATTTATTTTAGAGTGTTCTACATGTTCTGAGAAATCCATAGACTACAAATTTATAGAAATTAGATTTACAGAACAAAAGTTATTAAATAAATGGGGGTTTTTAAGTCATTTATACCATTTTATTTTCACTTCAAAATTTTGTACAGAACCACTATGGTTTATCTGCATAGTTGTGTTCTACAGATTTCTAGGATTCCATAGATACCAAGTTTGCTAAATTTGGCTATGTAGATTATTTTCTACAAATTTTACAAGTTTAGAACCTTTTCTGCAATTTGAATTTTGAAAATTTGATCATGTTTGACCCAAATCTGACCGGGGCTGATTGACTTGCTACGTGGCGCTCTCCCATTGGCTAGTACCAATTCGGTACTGTCTTCTTTTTCTGGCCGCTAGATTCGGATCCGAGGGATGGGGGAGATCAGAAAGAATTGCTCACCGGCTGGGGAAGTTGCCGGCGATGCGCGGCACTGGACTTCGTCGTCGGTGAACTTCCGATGGTCAGAGAGGACGGGGAAGATGAGGACGGGGCACGGACGGAGACGGCGAACTCGGAAACCTAGTAGGCGACGTGGCTCTCCTCCTGTGGCTCGTCTGAGACGCGGCTGGAGGCGGCGATGGCGTCGGGCGCGCCCCGGCGATGCTTCTTTGAGACGATTCTGGATGAAATCAAGGTATCAGAAGATGCGGAGAAGTGAGGGAGGAAGATTGCAACCGAGAGGGAGAGGCGGGGTTGCTTCACCGCGTGGGTACTGACGAGATTTTGGCGGCGACCTCGCAGACTTCGGCGAGAAATTTGCGAGAATTGGCGGTCCAATCAAGCAAGAGAGGTGGGGAGAAATGGAGAGGAGGGGCAGGGGAACAGAGGGGAAAGAAATGCGGGAGTGGGAGCGGTTCCAGAGCGAGCACGGGAGAGTAGAGGGAGGGGTGCGGGGCGGTTCCAGGGTGAAGAAAGGAGAGGGACGGTTGGGGAATAGACATATGACAGGCAGGCCCCGTCCGTCAGAGAGAGAAGGGAGAAAGGGCCTGCGGGATGCTATTCGGGCTGGTCTGCTGGGCCGCTGCCTCGGGCTGGCCCAGTTAGGCTGGTTTCCTTTTTTTGTTTCTTTTCTATTTCCTATTTTCCTGATTTGTTGTTTGGTTTGTTTGAGACATTTTTATTTAGTTTTTCGGTTCAACTTTTATTTTGTAAAACTTTTGTAATTATGCCAAGACATTTGGCATACCAAATGTGTGTTGTTTGAAGAAGTTTGAAAATAAATACATTTGTATAATTTCCAAGTAGTGCCATTTGGTAAATAGGATATTTGATAAAATCACAATAGTTCCCATATACAAATGGGCTATTTAATTCATAAACTTTCTGAAACTAATTTTATTTCAAAACATTGTACAAAAGGGTAAATGGGACAGCAATATTTGATGGAATATGTTTCAAAATTCTATATGAATCACACTTATTCAATATGCCATGTATGCATGATGGTTTATATATATATATATATATTTTGAAAACTTGGGATGTTACAGACTAACCCCCTTAAGATGAAGCTCGCCTTCGAGCTTCGGAAAGGCTAGCAAATAGGTGAGGATGATCTTCTCGAAGGTTATCTTCACGTTCCCAAGTAGCTTCTTCCTCAGTGTGGTGACTCCACTGCACCTTGCAGAACTTGATGGTCTTGGTGCGCGTATTTCTCTCAGCTGTCTCTAATATCTTGATAGGTTTCTCCTCGTAAGTCAAATCACTTTCTAGTTGAACCTCCTCAAGGGGTACTGTATCTCTCAACGGTGTTTCGGACATCTCTGAATGGCATTTCTTTAGCTGACTAACGTGGAACACGTTGTGTACTGCTGAAAGAATCTCGGGTAGTTCCAATTCATATGCCACTTCTCCCTTGCAGGATAAGACTTTGAATGGTCCTATGAATCTTGGTGCTAACTTTCCTTTGATCCCAAATCTCTTGACTCCATGAAGGGGCGATACTCTGAGATAGGCTCTATCTCCTACTTCATAAGTGACATCCCTGCGCTTATTATCAGCATAGCTCTTCTGTCGAGATTGTGCTATCTTCAATCTATCCTTGATTAACCTAACCTTCTCTTCAGCTTCTTGAATGATGTCGGGTCCGAAGAAACTTCTTTCTCCTACACCACTCCATAGTAGAGGTGTAGTACACTTCTTGCCGTACAAAGCTTCAAATGGTGCAATCTCAATACTAGCTTGATAGCTATTGTTGTAGGAAAACTCTGCGTAAGGCAAGTTGTCGTCCCAACTAGATCCATAGTCTAAGCCATATGCTCTCAACATATCTTCCAAAATCTGGTTTACTCTCTCAGTTTGACCATCTGTCTGTGGGTGAAATGTTGTGCTGAATTCTAGCCTAGTTCCCAAGGACTCATGAAGTTGCTTCCAGAAGTGAGAGGTAAATTGGGTTCCTCTATCAGATACAATACTCTTTCGAACACCATGTAGACATACAATCCTCTTCATGTAAATGTCAGCCAACTTGGCACTAGTATAGGTGGTCTTCACTGGTATAAAGTGAGCTATCTTGGTCAAACGATCAACTATAACCCAAATAGAATCATACCCTGATTTTGTTTGGGGTAATCCAGTGATGAAGTCCATTCCAATCCGATCCCATTTCCAGTCTGGCACTCTCAATGGCTGAAGTAGTCCTGCTGGTTTTTGATGTTCGGCTTTTACTCTACTGCACACATCACACTTGGCTATATATTCAGCGATGTCTCGCTTCATATTACTCCACCAGAATCTCTCTTTCACATCCATGTACATCTTGGTGTTACCAGGATGAATTGAATACGGTGTATCATGAGCTTCTTGGAAGATCAACTTCCTAAGATCGGGGTTATTGGGCACACAAATACGTTTCTCGAACCAGATGGTTCCTTGTTCATCTTCTCTAAATCCTTTAGCTTTGCCCTCTTTCATGTCTTCTTTAATCTTCTCTAGCTCTTTATCTTCTTTCTGAGCTTCTCTTTATCCAAACTGAGGTCTCTCAAACCATTACACAGATCTTCTGGCAACACTTCTGTCGATAGACAATTCACATAGGCTTTATGACTCAAGGCATCGGCTACCACGTTTGCTTTACCAGGATGGTATTGCAAACTCAAATCATAATCCTTGATAAGTTCTAACCATCTTCTTTGTCTCATATTTAGGTCTTTCTGAGTAAAGATGTATTTCAAACTTTTGTGGTCGGTGAAAACTTCACATCGCTTTCCCATCAAATAATGTCTCCAAGTCTTCAAGGCATGAACTACTTAAGCTAACTCAAGGTCATGCGTGGGATAGTTGATTTCATGTTTCTTGAGTTGCCTAGAGGCATAAGCTGCTACTCTGCCTCCTTGCATCAATACACTACCTAAACCCTGACGTGAAGCGTCACAGTACACTTGAAACTCCTTCTCTAGATCAGGTAAGCACAGAACAGGTGCAGACACTAATCTTTTCTTCAAATCTTGGAAACTGTTTTCACATCCTTCAGTCCATTCAAACTTCTTTTCCTTCTTCAATAACTCGGTCATAGGTTTGGCTATCTTTGAAAAGTTCTCGATAAACCTCTGGTAGTATCCGACCAATCCTAAGAAACTACAAATTTCTCCAACATTCTTGGGTGATTCCCATTCTGTCACTGCAGTCACTTTGGCTGGATCAACTGCAATTCTATCCTTGGTTACGATGTGTCCAAGAAATCCTACTTCGCTGAGCCAAAATTCACAGCTTGCTGAACTTAGCATACAGCTTGTGCTCTCGAAGCTTCTCCAATATTGCACGAAGATGTTTTTCATGTTCTTCATTGCTCTTTGAATAGACCAGTATGTCATCAATGAAGACAACGACAAACTTATCTAGAAATTCCATAAACACTTTGTTCATCATGTTCATGAAGTATGATGGTGCATTGGTTAGACCAAAAGGCATCACCGTATACTTGTAAGATCCATATCTAGTGACAAAGGCTGTTTTGGGGATATCATGTTCCCTAATTTTGAGTTGAAAATATCCAGACCTAAGATCGATCTTGGAAAACACACTAGCTCCTTCCAACTGATCAAACAAGTCATTGATCCTTGGTAGTGGGTATTTGTTTTTGATCGTCACTTCATTCAGTGAATGGTAGTCCATAACTAAACGTTGACTTTTGTCCTTCTTCTCTACAAACAGAACTGGTGCTCCCCATGAGGATGAACTTTCTCTAATGAATCTTTTTCCTAATTGTTCCTCCAGTTGCTTCTTGAGTTCTTTCAACTCATCAGTAGACATAGGGTAAGGTCTCTTTGCTATTGGGCCAGTGCCTGGTAGCAATTCAATAAGAAACTCTACATCTCTATCAGGTGGCATTCCTGGTAGCTCATCAGGAAAAACATCTGGATATTCTTTCACTATGTGCACTTCCTCTAGGCTAACCCCCTTAAGATGGTTTAGCCTAATATCCTGAAATTCCAAATTAGACTTGTATCTAATTCTCTTCCCTTCTGGAGTGGTGAGTGTAATTGCTCTATTCACACAATCTATGACTCCTCCATAGATAGTCATCCAATCCATACCCAAGATGACATCTAAACCTTGCGAGTCTAGAATTACTAGATGGCTTGGAAACTTACATCTACCAATTTCTAGAATCAGTTGCCTGCATCCGGCATTGACTAACATTTCTCCACCTGGGGAACTCACTTTAATTGTCTTTCCTATGGTTTCAGTGGGGAACCCATTTTTTGTTGCAAAAGTTCTTGATATGAATGAATACGATGCTCCAGTGTCAAATAAAACCAATGCTGTAATTGAGTTTAAAGGAAACATACCCATTACTGCATCAGGTTCATTCATCACTTCTTCCACATGGATGTGGTTCACCTGTCCTTTCTGAAATGGATTGGGCTTGGCAAGCTCATTAGACTTCTCAGGGCAGCTTGTGGAATAGTGTCCATTCTTCTTGCAATTGTAACAAGTGATGTGCAAGAGATCCTTCTTAGCTTCTGAGTTGTGGCGATGCTGACCATTGTGTCCATTGTGATGACTATTGGAGTGGTTTCCCTTGAATCCTCCATTGTGCCTATGGCCATTGAAGTTACTACCACTTCCCTTGCTGAAACGGGCCCCATGCTAGTGTGAACCACCATATCCACTGCTCTCAGATGAGTGGTGCTTCTTGTGGAATGGTTCAACATGGTTCTTGCTGTTGCTGAACTTCCTTTTGCGGTTCTCTTCCTTCCTGATGTTGTTGTCAAGTGTAATGGCCTGATCAAGTAGAGACTGATAGTTGGGTGCATAGGCCACTGACAAGGGTATCTTCAGTTCACCCTTGAGACCATTGAGAAATTTTTCCTTTCTCTTTGCATCAGTATCAATATCATCAGGTGCATACCTAGACAGAGCACAGAAGTCATCCATATACTCTTTCAGAGTCCTTCCACCCTGCCTTAAGCTGCGGAACTCCTCCTTCTTCACATTCATAGTGCCCGAAGATATGTGGGCATTACGAAAGCCTTCTCTGAAAGTATCCCAATCCAGACCATCTATTGGATGAGTGATCTGGTAAGTCTCCCACCACATGGCTGCTGGCCCTTCAAGCAAATGGGTAGTGAAGCACACCTTCTCAGCATTGGTGCACTCATATGTGACCAGGTCCTTGTTGACTAAATGTAGCCAATCATCAGCCACTATTGGCTCAGTGGTAGATGAAAACTTCTTGGGCCTAAGTCTCAGAAACCTAGCCAACCTATCCACTTGAGGTGGGGGGCGGTGGTGGCGGTGGTGGATGGTTATTGTTGTTGTTTGCACTAGCCTGGATGAACTGGGTCATCATCTGCATCGGTTGCGCTTGCAGCTGCGACTAGCTGCTAGATCACAGCGTTGTTGTTGTTGTTGTTTTCATCGTTGTCATTGTTGTTTGGTGCTCGTCGGGGCGGCATCTGAGGTAGTTTTAGCATAGATGAGTTATAGACAGATAGGACTAAGGGAGAAAATTTCCTGCCCATGCACAATACAACAAGTCACACAACAAACAAGCAAAACAAACAACTTCAAAAAAAATCTTTGAAAATTTTGAAAACAACCACTAAGGTTCACAAAACAACCAAGGTAAATGGTACTGTCATACCGACAAAGGTAGGACAATACAAATGCGTATCAAAAACTTAATACAAATGAACTAATGGTGGACCACTAATGCCTTTGATCATAGGAGTCCATCTAAATTTTTTGAAAAGAAACCAGGCAAGATTTGAAACAAGGTAAGAAGTACAAGTATGGAATGAAATGATTAAGGCAAGTTCAGACCACAGAAATTTTCACAAACATTTTTTTAAATAAAATTTTGTTTCCTATGGTATTCCAATCCTAGGGTCTCGATCCTACAGGCAACCTGGCTCTGATACCATTTTGTAGCGCCCCACCTTTGGATTAAGGTGGAACTCCTGTGTTAAGTGCTATTCCCTAGATCACTGATAGCACCACAGTACAAAATATAGTATTCATTGCATAGTATCAAATATTACAATGTGGATCCAAATACATAAGTCTTCAAATCTTACAAACCAGTTTAGTCACATGGACTAGCTCAAATAACAGAGTTCAACAATACATAAACACAACGGAAACTAGGGTAGTAGTGAGCCTTCATCTTTACCATGTGCCACAGGCAGTCATGTTGGTATGTAGGCTTGAAATCCTATCAACTTACTCATCATCTGAAGAACCTGCACATTTGAATATGCAGCCCCATAAATGGGGGTCAGTACAATGATGTACTGGCAAATGACACATATTTGGTGGCTGTTGTGAAAGAACTAGGTACATGTTATTTGGCTGGTGGATCTCTTGGCTGATTTGCATAAAGCCAAATTTGTCCTATTCTTTTCCAAAACTTTTCTTTCAAAATTTTATTTTTCAAGGGTCGAGATAACCCCCAAATACTACATAGTTGCAAGTTATGTAGCACTGGGCGAAATTCAACAAAGTCGGAACAACAGAAACCACCACCCCTCGGAGTGTATGGTTCTGAGCCCCTAACCTAGGGGTTTCTAGTCAAGTTTTAATCATTCAGAAATGGTGATGAGATTCTTCCGTACATTCCATGTCTAGAGACTCAAATTGTCCATAACCGGGGACACGGCTAATCGATTAGTTTGACACCCTGCAGGGGTTGTGCACTTTCACCTTAAGACCCATTCAACCCAGAGAGAAGAATGAGACAAGACCTTTCAGAAGGAGAGAGCAACCATACTGGCAAGATCTGTTCCCAACCTATAATTCTGCTACCAGCCCATATCTTGCACACAAGTTGAACCCTCACATCTTAATCAGTCAAGACAGAGCCCATATTGTCATAAGGCTGCACTGGAAGTACTCTAAAGCATGGAAGACATGGTAACCTCTTTATTCCTGAGTGGCATTCCACAAGTGTACTCCTGGAGTTCACCCCATCCTCTAGGAGGCATGAGGCCCTAGAAGACACTCAACTTCGCCTCCATCAACAAACCAATCCACCCAGGTGTTTCATTTTAGTTGAAGTTCTTAATTTGTTCACAAAACACTTTTAACAAGTGATCATAGCATTGGCATCAATTCTTCAACTAAAACTACAACATAACAGGGGTGGGTTCAGAGGTGGCTATACACTACTAGGATCTAGCATTGCAAAACTTCACTTTGAAATCCAGCTTATCATGCACACTACGATAAAACAATAATGCATAAATAAAATGGGTAGAAGCATGTGTGTCACTTGCCTTCGTAGCAACCAGCACACTCACAGCAGTCACAGGGGTTGTTCAGTTCCTCTTCACAATCTATACAAGCAACAAGTACACAAGCATAAATACACTATTTCTAAATGGCAATCATAGACATGTATGCATGTATGCAAATGTCAATTTAATTTCACACACTAAGTTAGTGTGTGAAAATGTTGCATTTTGTGAACCTTACTATTTAGAAAACAAGTGGGGTGTTGGAAAACCTTTTAATTATTTTTGCAAAGCAATAGACAACTTGGTTATTTGGAAAATGAGCAAATGCTTCCCAAAAATGCTTCTGGTTTGGAATTGCTCTGAAAAATTTGGGTTATGAACCCACTGGATAGAGGACAGTAATATGAAGCTACTGCAAGTGGTTTCACACCAAAATAGTTTTTATAATTCAAATGAGGTCCAAAATAGTGATTTGACTAAATTTAACAGTAGCAAGTTTGTGCACGTTTCAAGTTTGAAATTTTTTGATTTCAGAGTGTTCTACATGATCTGAGGAATCCATAGACTACAAATTTATAGAAATTAGATTTACAGAACAAAAGTTATTAAATAAATGGGGGTTTTTAAGTCATTTATACCATTTTATTTTCACTTCAAAATTTTGTACAGAACCACTATGGTTTATCTGCATATTTGTGTTCTACACATTTCTAGGATTCCATAGATACCAAGTTTGCTAAATTTGGCCATGTAGATTATTTTCTACAGATTTTACAAGTTCAGAACCTTTTCTGCAATTTGAATTTTGAAAATTTGATCATGTTTGACCCAAATCTGACCGGGGCTGATTGACTTGATATGTGGCGCTCTCCCATTGGCTAGTACCGATTTGGTACTGTCTTCTTTTTCTGGCCGCTGGATTCGGATCCGAGGGAGGGGGAGATCAGAAAGAATTGCTCACCAGCGGGGGAAGTTGCCGGCGATGCGCGGCACTGGACTTCGTCGTCGGTGAACTTCCGATGGTCGTAGAGGATGGGGAAGACGAAGATGGGACGCGGACGGCGACGGCGAACTCGGAAACCTGGTCGGCGACGTGGCTCTCCTCCTGTGGCTGGTCCGAGACGCGGCTGGAGGCGGCGATGGCGTCGGGCGCGCCGCGATGCTTCTACGAGACGATTCTGGACAAAATCCAAGTATCAGAAGATGCGGAGAAGTAAGGGAGGAAGATTGCAACCGAGAGGGAGAGGCGGGGTTGCTTCACCGCGTGGGTACTGACGAGATTTCGGCGGTGACCTCGCAGACTTCGGCGAGAAATTTGCGAGAATTGGCGGTCCAATCAAGCAAGAGAGGTGGGGAGAAATGGAGAGGAGGGGCAGGGGAACAGAGGGGAAAGAAATGCGGGAGCGGGAGCGGTTCCAGAGCGAGGAGGGGTGCGGGGCGGTTCCAGCGCGAAGAAAGGAGAGTGACGGTTGGGGAAGAGACATATGACAGGCGGGCCCCGTCCGTCACAGAGAGAAGGGAGAAAGGGGCTGCGGGATGCTATTCGGGCTGGTCTGCTGGGCCGTTGCCTCGGGCTGGCCCAGTTAAGCTTGTTTCCTTTTTTTTGTTTCTTTTCTATTTCCTATTTTCCTGATTTGTTCTTTGGTTTGTTGGAGACATTTTTATTTAGTTTTTTGGTTCAACTTTTATTTTGTAAAACTTTTGTAATTATGCCAAGACATTTGGCATACCAAATGTGTGCTGTTTGAAGAAGTTTGAAAATAAATACATTTGTATAATTTCCAAGTAGTGCCATTTGGTAAATAGGATATTTGATAAAATCACAATAATTCCCATATACAAATGGGCTATTTAATTTATAAACTTTCCGAAACTAATTTTATTTCAAAACATTGTACAAAAGGGTAAATGGGACAGCAATATTTGATGGAATATGTTTCAAAATTCTATATGAATCACACTTATGCAATATGCCATGTATGCATGATGGTTTTTTATATATTTATATATTTTGAAAACTTGGGATGTTACAGCATCCACCGGTGAAGTCTAGTTAATGCAGATGCAATACGTTTTTGAGTGACTAGAGCTTGTTATGAGCACCCAAGGAACAAGACACGTTGAAATGGACCAAAATTTGGCAAATGGGTTCATGATGGCATGACAAATGATGTTAGGCCTGGGTCAACCATCCACAGTTGCTCTAGCATCTTCTCATCCACCGCCGAAGTCTAGTTAAGGCAGATGCAATCCGTTTTTGAGTGACTAGAGCTTGTTATGAGCACCCGAGGAACAAGACACGTTGAAATGGACAAAAATTTGGCAAATGGGTGCATGATGGCATGAAAGATGACGTTAGGCCCAGGTCTACAATCCACAGTCGCTTGAGCATCTTCGCATCCACTGGTGGAGTCTAGTTAAGGTAGTTGCAATCCGTTTTCGAGTGACTAGAGCTTGTTATGAGCACCCAAGGAACAAGACATGTTAAAATGGACCAAAATTTGGCAAATGGGTGCATGATGGCATGATAAATGACGTTAGGCCCGGGTCTACTATCCATAGTCGCTTTAGCATCTTCGCATCCACCGGTGAAATCAAGTTAGGGCAGATGCAATCCATTTTCGAGTGACTAGAGCTCGTTATGAACACCCGAGGAACAAGACACATTGAAATGGACCAAAATTTGGCACATGGGTGCATGATGACATGAAAAATGACATTAGGCCTAGGTCTACCATCCATAGTCGCTCTAGCATCTTCGCATCAACCGGTGAATTCTAGTTAAGGTAGATGCAATCCGTTTTCGAGTGGCTAGAGCTTGTTATGAGCACCCGAGAAACAAGCCACGTTGAAATGGACTAAAATTTGGCACATGTGTGCATGATGGCATGCCAAATGATGTTACGCCTGGGTGTACCATCCACAGTCGCTCTAGCATCTTCGCATCCACCGATGAAGTCTAGTTAAGGCAGATGCAATCCATTTTCGAGTGACTAGAGCTTGTTAGGAGCACCCGAGGAACAAGACACGTTGAAATGGACCAAACTTTGGCACATGGGTGCATGATGGCACGAAAAATGACGTTAGGCCTGGGTCTACCATCCACAGTCGCTCTAGCATCTTCCCATTCACCGGTGAAGTCTAGTTAAGGCAGATGCAATTTGTTTTCGAGTGACTAGAGGTTGTTATGAGCACCCGAGGAACAAGACACATTGAAATGGACCAAAATTTGGCACATGGGTGCATGATGACATGACAAATGACATTGCCCGGGTCTACCATCTGCAGTCGCTCTAGCATCTTTGCATCCACCAGTGAAGTCTAGTTAAGGCAGATGAAATCCTTTTTCGAGTGACTAGAGCTTGTTATGAGCACCCGAGGAACAAGCACATTGAAATGTACCATAATTTTGCACATGGGTGTATGATGGCATGACAAATGACGTTAGGGCCGGGTCTACCATCCACAGTCGCTCTAGCATCTTCGCATCCATCGGTGAAGTCTAGTTAAGGCAGATGCAATCTGTTTTCGAGTGACTAGAGCTTGTTATGAGCAGCCGAGGAAGAAGAAATGTTGAAATGGACAAAAATTTGGCACATGGGTGCATGATGGTATGACAAATGACGTGAGGCCCGGGTCTACCATCCATAGTAGCTCTAGCATCTTTGTAGCCACTGGTGAAGTCTAGTTAAGGCAGATGCAATCTGTTTTCGAGTAACTAGAGCTTGTTATGAGTACCCGAGGAACAAGACACGTTGAAATGGACCAAAATTTGGTACATGGGTGCATGATGGCATGAAAAATGATGTTAGGCCTGGGTCTACCATCCACAGTCACTCTAGCATCTTCTCATCCACCGCTGAAGTCTAGTTAAGGCAGATGCAATCCGTTTTCGAGTGACTAGAGCTTGTTATGAGCACCCGAGGAACAAGACACATTGAAATGGACCAAAATTTGGCACATCAGTGCATGATGGCATGAAAAATGACGTTAGGCCCGAGTCTACCATCCATAGTCGCTCGAGCATCTTCGCATCCACCAGTGAGGTCTAGTTAAGGCAGATGCAATCCGTTTTCGAGTGACTAGAGCTTGTTATGAGCACCCGACGAACAAGACACGTAGAAATGGACCAAAATTAGGCAAATGGGTGCATGATGGCACGACAAATGACGTTAGGTCTAGGTCAACCATCACAGTCGCTCTAGGATCTTTGCATCAACCGGTGAAGTCTAGTTAAGGCAGATGCAATCCATTTTCGAGTGACTAGAGCTTGTTATGAGCACCCGAGGAATAAGATAGGTTGAAATGGACCAAAATTTGGTACATGGGTGCAATGGCATGAAAGATGACGTTAGGCCTGGGTCTACCATCCACAGTTGCTCTAGCATCTTCGTATCCACCGGTGAAGTCTAGTTAAGGCAGATGCAATCCGTTTCTAACTGACAAGAGTTTGTTATGAGCACCCGAGGAACAAGACATGTTGAAATGGACCAAAATTTGGAACATGGGTGCATGATGGCATGATAGATGACGTTAGGCTTGGGTCTACCATCCACAGTCGCTCTAGCATCTTTGCATCCACCAGTGAAGTCTAGTTAAGGCAGATGCAATCTGTTTTCAAGTGACTAGAGCTTGTTATGAGCACCCGAGGAACAAGACACGTTGAAATGGACCAAAATTTGGCACATGGGTGCATGATGGCATGACATATGACGTTAGGCCCGGGTCTACCATCCACAGTCGCTCTAGCATCTTTGCATCCACCGGTAAAGTCTAGTTAAGGCAGCTGCAAGCCGTTTTCGAGTGACTAGAGCTTGTTATGAGCACCCAAGGAACAAGACACGTTGAAATGGACCAAAATTTGGCACATGGGTGCATGATGGCATGAAATATGACGTTAGGCCTAGGTCTACCATCCACAGTCGCTCTAGCATCTTTGCATCCACTGGTAAAGTCTAGTTAAGGCAGATGCAAGCCGTTTTCGAGTGACTAGAGCTTGTTATGAGCACCCAAGTAACAAGACACATTGAAATGGACCAAAATTTGGAACATGGGTGCATGGTGGCATGACAAATAACGTTAGGCCCTGGTCTACCATTCGCAGTTGTTCTAGCATGTTCGCATCCACCGGTGAAGTCTAGTTAACGCTGATGCAATCTGTTTTCGAGTGACTAAAGCTTGTTATGAGCACCTGAGGAGCAAGACACGTTGAAATGGATCAAAATTTGGCACATGCGTGCATGATGGCATATCAAATGACATTAGGTCCGGGTCTAGCATCCACAGTCGCTTGAGCATCTTCGCATCCACCGGTAAAGTCTAGTTAACGCAGATGCAATCCGTTTTTGAGTGACTAGAGCTTGTTATGAGCACCCAAGGAACAAGACATGTTGAAATGGACCAAAATTTGGCAAATGGGTGCATAATGGCATGACAAATGATGTTAGGCCTGGGTCTACCATCCACAGTCGCTCTAGCATCTTCTCATCCACCGCTGAAGTCTAGTTAAGGCAGATGCAATCCGTTTTCGAGTGACTAGAGCTTGTTATGAGCACCCCGAGGAACAAGACACATTGAAATGGACCAAAATTTGGAGCTTGGTAGGACATCTCATGACTTGGCAATTTTGGAGCTCTTGTGGTGGTCCTCCTCGAGGAGTTGTCGTGGACGTTGTCGTAAATGGGCTCTTCAAGGCATGGACACCATGTAGGTTGTTTGTGGTTAGCACCATGCTCTTGAGGTTGGTGACGATGCTCATGGTCACCCACATGATTGGAGCATGAAGAAGATCTTGATGAGCTCAACCTTGTGCGATGAGGAAGATCATGTTGGCGTTGTGCTTGGTGAACTATGTGATGGTCTCGAGTATCTTGATGTGCCCATGCACGCTTGTCGTAGTCAAAGGAATTGTCGATGTAGTGTTCCTTGGACACCTTGCTCATGTAGTCGAAGTTGTCGTCGATGTAGTGTTTCTTGTCTACCTTGCTCATGTAGTCGAAGTTGTCGTCCATGCCCTCCATGTGTGAGTAGTAGTCGATGTCGTAGTCGGTGTAGTCCTCCATGAACTTTCCATGATAGCATCTGTTGAGACTAGACATAGCTCACACAAGGCAAGATATATATATATGTGAAAGTGGTGGGGGTTAGAAAACTACAATTAGAACACTTCCCGTAGAAACTATTGAATGGATGAAACACCGAAAGGACAACCGTGGTGCACAAGTTAGAACACACGCAAAAGGATATATAGTGGATGGGTAAGAAATGTGGAAATGCCAAACGAAAATGATCAAAAGAAAAGTCTATTGTCAAATGTGGGTAAAATCCAAAGGCAAATGTCAAAAACGATGATCTACGTCAAGGAAACACGGAAACACACACAAAAAGATATAATGGGGTTAGCGTGACCAAGGAAGTGAGCAAGAAACAAAATGGTCCTAACGAAGACTATTAGCTCGGTGTCACGCCAACGCAAGAGAGACCGTAGCTTGGTTGCATAAGAAAGAAGCAACAAGATTTGCACAAGATGCCACTCTTCTCTTTTCTCTCTTTTTGCCTACAAGCTTTGAACTCCTTTGTATCGGTGGAACACACACACTTTTTGGATTTTTTGGTGTTTCAATGCTTAAAAGCTTATTTGCTATCTATGTCACACAATGGCTATTTCTTCTATTGTGTATCTTTCTCACCGAGCTTGCTTCGGAGCTTTGCTCAACTTTACGCACACACACAAACCCTCTCACGGTCGTGAACACTTGTGCAATGCTTCACAACACTCGAAAAGCCACTCTCAATAGGATATGTACACAAAGGAAGAAAAGAGGTTACAAAGGTGGTGCAAGTTATACCTATGCGAAGGTTAGGCGGTGTCAAAACACACAACTTGCGATGTTGTCGATGAAGATGGAGTCAAAAGACTAGTCGAAGTTCCGGGGTGCCGATGCCGTCATCGGGATGTTTATGTAGGCGCGGTATTACTTGGCACAAACAAGGCACGCAAAAACCGAAATCTAAACAAACACATCAATGCCCAAAAATTTGGAGCAAAAAGGACTCACAAAAGTTGTCAAATTTTGTGTCAAGAGAACGCCGGATTTTGTGTCAAAGGATCTAAAGGATATCAAAAGGGGTATTATGGTGTTAAAACGATGTCAAATTAGTGTTGTCGGATGTTAACCGGCTTTAGCCGATGTCCTATCCGGCTATTTCCGGTATGAGCAGCTGGCGAGGCGGCGCGAGCAGGTGGTGATGCTGGGGTAGCGGCGGCTGGTGCTGCGCTGAGATGGGCCGATGGGGCGCTAGTGGAGTGGCGCGCTGGCCTGGAGCGGGGCGGGCGCTTGGGCTGGGCGTGACAGGCGGAACGAGCCGGGGTTGGTGGGGCGAGCTGCTGCGATCGAGCGGCGTAGCTGGCGGGTTGAGTTGGCGGAGGCGGGGCGAGCTGGCTCGGTGGCTGGCGGCACAGTTGAGCGGGGGCGTAGAGCAGAGGAAGGAGCTGGGGCGGGGGCCTGGTGGCTGGTCGGAGGTGGCAGGCTGGGGCGGGGCGGTGTGCGGCATTGCTGAGCGAGCAGGGCGGGGGGCGGCTAGCTTAGGCAGGTCTGGCACGCGTGCGAGGTGGTCGAGCGGGGCAGGGGCTGGCGTTGCGGAGCGGCTGGGATCGAGAGGAGTTGACCTGCGGAGGATGGGCCGGCTTTAGCCGGACTTGGGCCGGCTTTAGCCGGTTCGCACTTTTTCTGGTGTGCAGACCGGCTTTAGCTGGTTTGGGCTTTTTCGAGAAATTCTGCTCGAGATGTTCGTCGAATTGGGCGGAAAATGGAATGAAAAATCGTCAATTTCGGCCAAAATACAATGAATTGGGGCTAGAAAATTTGTGGAAATGTAGATCAACACCCAAGACAACAAATCTATGGATCAAAACCACAAAAAACTCAACAAATCTAGAGATCAAAATTCGAGGCAATTTTGGGGCTATTTTCTGGATTTTCGAAATTTATGGTGGAAATCACAAACAAGAGTAAATCCATGGCAACCAAAAGCTGCTGATACCATATGATGAGGGGTGACCTCTTGGGTGTGGCCCGATCTTCATGGATTCATGAGATTTGTGGCAGGGAAGAGGATGAACACGAAGAACACGACGAACGCGATGAACACGACACACAAATCGAAGGCAAACACACACACACAAGATACACACCGGTTGTCCTCATTGGCCCGATTCACCAACTCAATAGAATCACAAGGAAGAGACTCCAAGAGTAGAATTCCTTGTGAGAGATTGATATGCTTGGAATAGAATTCTAATTGGAGAAGAGACCAATCAATTGGATAGAATTACACACACAAGTATGCAAGAGATCCAAATCAAGGTAGAATTCTCCAACTAGAAGAGATCCCAAACAAAGAGGGTGATTTCTAGATGTAGATCTAGTTGGGTTCCCACAAGGGAGAAGGCATCATGCCAATTCTTATCTTAATTCATCTATATCCTATATCTAGGGGAGGGGGAGCCATATATATAGGCAGCCATGAGCTAGGGGTAGTTTGGTCACTAGGGAGATAGATAACATAAGTGGCTTCAAGGCCAAGACATAGCTGACTCGGGTAGGCCAGCTTTAGCCGGTCGGGGGCCGGCTTTAGCCGGTGCGGGACCGGCTTTAGCCGGTCCAGCTTCCGCTGCCGCCTCTTCTTGCGGCGTTTCCAAGCTTCTTCTCGGTGGTTCTTCTTCTTCCTTCTCTTCCATGCCTCGATGATGTCGGACTTGATTGTTGACGCACATGATGTGGTGGAGTCCGAGAGCCACCCCCACATCATCACATATATCACATCACATCTTGTGGCCATACCATATCACAAAACACTCCCTGCAAAAACAAGTTAGACGCCTCTACTTTGTTGTTGCATGTTTAACGTGGCTTATGGGAGTAACAAGCTAAGAACTGATTCTTACCTACGAAAAGCCACAACGGTGATATTATGGTTGCTAACATCCGTTGTAAATCTCATGACTACTATACTGAGAGAAACTGGCATCCACCAGCCGCATGTGTGGAACAAGCCACACGTCAAGTGCGGAGCCGGTCTCGCGAACGAGGTCGCGTAAAGTTTGACTGGACCGCTTCGATCTCACTATGCCGTGCCATAAGAAATACACCACAAGAGGTTTGCAACAGAAAACATCAACGCCCGCAACAAGCATGTTGTGTTCTACTCGTGAAACACATCTACGCATAGATCTAGCTCTGATACCACTGAAGGGTTTCGCAGCATAGTAAATCAAAATTTTCCTATGGATGCGAACAAGAAAGCCAAGATCTAATCTAGGAGATGTAATCAACGAGAGAGATAGATGAGATCTTCATACCCTTGAAGAAATCGCACAACGTGGATGATGTAGTCGTACTAGCCATCTCCTCCTCGCGATCCGATCCGATCCAACGCCGCAAGTGGCGACGCCTCCGAGTGATGCACACGTATAGCGCACCAACGACTCCGTCTTCCTGGTCTAGCGAGATATGGTGGAGTGGTAGATGGGATCGATAGCACAACGGCGTGGTGTCTATGGTGGAGAGTATGCGCCGACAGGGCTTCGCCTGTTTGCGTGGTGGAGAAAGAACGGAGAAAGGAGGCTTCAGAAACCAGGCAGCGGCTCCGCGAGAATTAGGTCTTCTAAGACGCCGGCGCCGTAGTCCTTTTATAAGCGGATTGCTTAGACGAGGAGCTAGGTCAAAAACCAAACGTACTTGTTACGTTACGTGAAGCTAGCTTCCGGCGGCGCCGATCGATCGAAGATCGATTCCTGCAGCAGCCCCTCATGCACGTCATACGCGCATGGGCTGGTCCCTGTGCACCGGACAAGGCCATGATCCAAAGCCCAAACGGGCCGGCCTCATCCCACGAGCGTGCCATGCATAGCATGCAATAGCAAGCCAACGGCCAGCGCCTGGCCGCTCCGATCGTTTCCGATCGAGCGAGCCAGGTCGCTGCCTCCCTTTTTTTCTTCTTTTTTTCTTTATTTATTTCTTTCAAATAAATAGAATCAATATTTACTAATTCCAATAATTAATAAATATCAATATTTTCCACCCGGAACAATTCCTGTAACTTCCAAAACTATTTCACATATATCCCAGAACTACCCTAGTGTTGATTTGCGTTAAGTGTGTGACCCTACGGGTTCGAGAATACGCGGACATGATCCCCATCAATAATCAATAGCGGGATCTGGAAATCCATATTGACTCACACGCACTCAGCGATGATCATATCGGATGAACCACGATGTCAGGATTCAATCAATCCCGTATTTGTATTCCCTTCATCTCGCGATATTTTACTCGCCCGAGATTTGATCGTCGATATCGACATACCTAGTTCAATCTCGTTCACAGCAAGTACTTTACTTGTTCCATAACCCGATATCACTTTGTGATTAACTCCTTAACCACATGCTTGCAAGCGGCGTTGATATCGATTACCGAGTGGGCCCGTAGTATATCTCTCCGACTCGGGAGGGACAAATTCCATCTCGATACATGCAACCCAACAAGTACTTTCCGATCACCTGAGAGACACCTTTATGATCACCCTTTCATAGGATGATGTTTGATGACCTCAAAGCTCTCTTCCGGCACTAGGGAGTTGCATTATCTCATGGTCTAAGGAATACAATACTTGACATAGGAAAAAGCTTCGCAAAAATGAACACAATGACACGATCTAATTGCTATGCTTTATTTGGGTCTATCCATCATATCATTCTCCTAATGACATGATCTCATTATTAATTGACAACTCTTGTCTATGGTTAGGAAACCTTAACCATCATTAATCAATGAGCTAGTCTATAGAGGCGTACTAGGGACACGGTGTTGTTCATAAACCACACAAGTATTAAAGTTTCCGCTTAATACAATTCTAGCATGGAATATAAACATTATCATGAACAAGAATTATCATAATAACATCTTTATTATTGCCTCTAGGGCATAAGTCCAACAGCAATAGCACATCTACATCCTTAGAGGTTTCTGTCACTCCCCCAGATTACTAGAGGCATGAACCCAACTATCGAGCATGAATACTCCCTCTTGGAGTCACTAGCATCTACTTGGCCAAGATATCTACTAGCAAAGGAGAGCATGCAAGATCATAAACAACATAGAGATAACATAAAGATAATATTCAGCACATCAACTTGACATAGTACCAATACTCATCCGATCCCAACAAACACAACATGTAGAATTATACAAAGATGATCTTGATCATGATAGGCAGCTCACAAGATCCAAACATGAAGCACATGGTGGAGGATACGACCATCTAGCTACTGCTATGGACCCGTAGTCCAAGGTAGACTACTCACACATCACTCCGGAGGCGACCATGGTGGTGGAGAAGGCCTCCGGCAGGGATTCCCCTCTCCGACAGGGTGCCAGGAAGAGCTCCTGGGTCCTCCCGATCTCGCAATGATGGCGGCGGCTTGTAGTATGTTTCGAGGAAAAGCGATCTGTCCTTTAGGTTTTTCCCGTCGAGGGGAATATATAGGCGGAAGAGAGGCGTCAAGAGTTGGACCAGCTGGTCTCACCCCTGGTGGCGCGAGCCAGGGGCAGGCCGTGCCACCCTAGGGTGAGCCTGGCCTCTGGCCCCCCTCCGTGTCATCTTCGGACTTCGTGACGCTTCGGGAAAAATAGCAGGTTTGGCTTTTGTTTCGTCCAATTCCGAGAATATTTCCTGTGTAGCTTGTCTGAAATACAAAAATAGCAGAAAACAGGGAACTGACACTGTGGCATCTTATTAGTAGGTTAGTTCCGGAAAATGCATAAAAACGCCACGAAGTGTAACAAAACACAAAGCAAATGGTGTATAAAGAAGCATGGAGCATCAAAAATTATAGATATGTTTGAGACGTATCAAGCATCCCCAAGCTTAACTCCTGCTCGTCCTCGAGTAGGTAAGTGATAACAAAAGAATAATTTTTGAGGTGACATGCACCATCACAATCTTGATCAACGATGTAAAGCATTGAGTGCTGGGATCAAAGAACTTACAACATGGGCATAAGAGACATAATCTTGACAATAAAACTTAGCAACCATGTTATAACATGAAAAGAAACAAAAATGAAAGATCATGAATAATGAAACATTGAAAGTCAAACGTGTGTTCAAATCATATGGAAAAACATAGCAAAGTGGTTTTCAGCTTGTCCTACATGGAATAGCAAAACATAAATGCATAGGACACCTTCAAGTTTAAGAGTGTGACTAGATACAAATAATTTAAGAACAAGCAAAACCATAATCATGAATCAATCAATGATAAACTTTGGGACTATGCACATTAAACTCAGAATGGCAACTATGCTCTCTTAGACGGTGCATAAAGGTAGAAGGTGGAGACTCAACATAAAAGTAAAAGAAAGGCCCTTCGCAGAGGGAAGCAGTGATTGCAAGTTTTATAAACCTCCAAAAATTATGGTACTTACTAGCTTTGAGCTCTCATTGCACCCATCATAGGCATCTTGAATGGTTAAAGTTAATGCGAGTACAATTACGAAGCATATTCTTAACAAATCATAAGTTGAAAACCTCGTGTCCCGTGAAGTACGAATACCCAAACCTCATGCTACTCAACTTAGGTCCCAAGCAAGCTCTTGTCATTGTAAGCATACACGTATCATCGAGAACCGCCAACGGGGTACCTCCTGCCCGATGACATGGAACAAGCCCACATAATAATGACAAGACAAATAGACAATGAACACCTCGGCATCTCTTTTATTTACCATTGGTATAGCTTTTTATTGTGAGATGCGTCGTCGAATGTCCACTATGGGCATGCTATAAATTTCCACCATGAATAGTGCATGGCTTAGATTAGGGGCCCAGGCGTTTCTCTAACACATATACAAACTCCATGATCTCGCAAGATCCCAACTTATTTCACATCGCGAGTATCCATAAACAAAAGATCACGATATCAACTCAAATAAGAGAAAGTGCAATGTTGAAAGCTTACCCCATGATGGCATGGTTGGGCTAATTTCCAACTTACAACTTGCAAGCATAACATCAACATAAGAGAGCCACAATGTCAAAATTTTAAAAGCGAGAAAAGTAAAGTGTGCCATCGGGTTCGTGAGAGCTTTACTGACTAATTTTCACATAACACCAAAAAGAGTTTAATTTGAAGGATAGATTAAAGCAAGTCAAATGTACTTGGAATAGCAAATTGCTAATAGGTATGTATGGTGGACACATTGGAATAACTTGGTTTTTGGGAGTTGGATGCACGAGTAGAGCTCATACTCAGTACAAAATGAAGGCTAGCAAAAGACTGGGAGCGACCAACTAAGAGAGCAATAACAGCCATAATCATGGATAGCGACAAAACATCATTAAAAGAAGCATAAAGTGGCATCACAAGTCAAAAACCAAATGATCTTGGAGGCTTATGGCGACTTGTTACAGTCAAACATGTTGTAAGCATGCGCCAACTCAACCCAAATAAAGCATCAAGGAGAAAACCAAATAAATGCTTCCATATAATAAAAACAACGCATGATTTTTTCAAAGGCTCATTAAGCAATCTCAGTCATTTGAGACAAGTCATGCTACAGCAAAAACTACTAAGCATACTATCAAAATGACATCAAGCATGACATGCAAAAGTCTAAGCCGCAGTCTAAACAAGCTCCTTTTTGTACCACTTTTTGCATGAAACTTTTTTCTCTTTTCCAACACCATTCAAACCTTTTTTTAGACAACTCTTTTGATGAAAACCAACATAGACCAGAGGTCCAAATACACCTTGATGCAAAGATATAACAAGATCTGAACAAAAATCAAGGCGAAAAACGAAAGCTAAACGCAGTTCTAGAAAAAGAGAACACTCATTGAACGATAAGAGTGAAAACTAGAGTGTTCTTGGCAAATGAAAAACAGAGTGCGTCTTCTCCAAAAGAAATTTGTTGGGGTCCAACCATTTATTGCAGCATAAAAACAAAAGAAAACTGAAAGCAAAAGTAAAGACGCTCCAAGAAAAATGCATAGAATATGAAGCAATAAAAATATAGTGTGTTGAAAGGTGACCTGATTTTTGCCGATGAAGAAGGGGTGCCTCGGGGGCATCCTCAAGCTTTGACGCTTGTACCTCTTAGATATTTCTTGGGGTGACATGGGCATCCCCAAGCTTGAGATTTTGTCCATACTTCATCTCATCTCATCACTCTCCATTCCCTACACTTGAAAACTTCCTTCATACAAAACTTCACACAATTCTATTAGCAACGTTAGCATAAACATAATAGTTAATCAACCCTTTTGGTTCAGTTTCAAACTCAAAAACACCACATATAAAGCATATACTACTGTAGTAAATTCCTCAAAAGTTCCATGATCAAAAGAACTCAAAAAGAAAGCGATCGAGAGGTAAACACAAATAATGGCAGAAATCTGTCAAAACAGAACAGCTGACAAAGATCGATTTTTTCGAGGACCTTCTGTTGCTCAAATCAAAAAGTGCAAAACTAATGAAGGTTTGGAAATAACCTGGGGAATATGCACAAGAAATAGCAGATCAAAAAGATATTCTGAGAATTTTCACAAATTTTTACGGTGCAGCACCGAAATCTGTTTCGGGACAGCAACTTCCCCAAATCTTACCTTCCTCAAATTAGAGGTTCTTCTTGGCACAACAACGAAATAAAAATGATAAGGAGAGGTCATTATAGTAGTAATAACTTCCAAGACTCAAATAAAAGAAAAAGTACTGAAAAGAAAACATTGGGTTATCTCCCAAGAGTGCTTTTCTTTAACGCCTTTGAGCTAGGCGCAGAAAGGTGGAAATCAAGTATTTTCAAATGAGGCAGTAAGATCAATTGCAGAAGTCTTTTCAACAAGGCATTGAATTGTATCCAAATGAGTTTTCGAAGATCCCTTGTGAACACTCTTTGGTTCACTTCTTTCATCAAAAAGATTTTTAGGACAAATCCAATCAAAATTCTTTTCCAAAGCTTCATGCAATCCTAAGAGTTTGCTAGGTATTGGTACTTTGATTTCTTCCTTTTTTGTACCAACAACCTCTACACGTGAGCCAAGCATATTAAAGCGCTCAAAAACTTTCCTAGCTTCTATAGCAACATCTCTAAATTCTCTACGCAAAGTCTCCAAAATAAAGTCTTTCTTTTTGGAGTCTTCGATATCATGAAGCTTAAGAAACATTTGTTGCATAAAAGGATTAAGGTTAATAAACCTAGCCTCCAACATGTAAACTAAATAAGTAGCAGCAACTTCATAACTAGGAGCGAGCTCAGCCAAAGATCTATCCTCAACATCTTTATGCATACTAACATGATTAAAGAACTCCTCGATGTTGCCTTTCCCAATTATAGAACCACTACCTACTGAAAGGTCCTCCAAAGCGTACTTAGGGAACAACATAATGAACTAAAAGTAAAAGTAACGGAATGCAAACTATCAAAGGAACTAATTTTTTTGTATTTTTTATAAAATGATGCAAGCAAAAATAAAGTAAAGCAAAACAATAACAAAGTAAAAGATTGAGCGTGAGAGACTCCCCTTGCAGAAATCTTCTTTCTCCCCGGCAACGGCGCCAGAAAAATGCTTGATAGTGCGTGTTAAGCACCAGTTGGGAACCCCAAGAGGAAGGTATGAGGAGCACAACAGCAAGTTTCCCTCAGTTGTGAAACCAAGGTTTAATCGGACTAGTAGGAGAAAGCCAAACTTCAGAAGGTTGATGCTCTCTAGCTTTGCGACACTCCGGACAATGGCACCATGATGAGGACATCCCATCTATTGATACACCCGCTGCACCTACAGCGGAACACATACAAGGACCTATCACTCGAGCTCGTGCCAAGCAACTTAACTATCAGGTACTTTCATTTCTTGGAACTCTTTCTCACATACATGAGAATATGATGCTGCCTAAATCAGATATGTTTGTTACTCTTAGGAATGATGGACCTAGCATGGATGAGAGGGACAAGCATTGGAGCATGATCGTGCATGGAGATGGCAGCAAGCATTTGAGGATGGAAGAAGATGCCACGAGTGGAGATTTTAGAACTTTGAAGCCACCATAATGAAGGATGAAGACTTGGACGAAATATACAAAGAGCTACTTCATAAATTCGTCCATAGATAAATATGGTGATGTGTCACTTTTATTTTTGGGCCAGGCCCATGTAATTTTCGCAGCAAATAAGACAGCCACTTTTAGGAATCCGAATTTGAGGAGAAAAGGCCTGTTAGGGTTCCGTTCGACCACCAAACCCATGGCTGGTCGCACCCCTACCTTTTCCTCCTCAAATACCCCCCGTAGCCGTCATTAGAACTCGGATTTTGTTTAGACTAAAGTTAGCCATTGCTGCAACTACGAGCTCGACTTTTGAGGCTAATCGCCCAGAAGAAGACCGCCTATTCGGAATCCCACTTTTTGAATAAAGCATACATCTTTCATCCGCAATATCTTGATTGCAGTATTAGTTCTTACTTGTTCTCGATTTCAGGTAGGAATTAAGACCCTCGCAGGTCAGGCTGATCGTGCATCCGCAAGATCAGTAACTCCCAGAGATTGTCCTAGCGATTGCATTGGCGCACGAGCTTCACACGTGTAGTCGGATCGTCAAGCACGAACACCACCCACCAAATCGACATATCAAGATCTCATCGAAAGATCAGACACCTTTGCCCTATCAAGTGGTATCAGATTTCAGGTTGCTCGGTGAGATTTACTGTTTTCGTAGTCCAGATTGCATCTGTGTTCATACCTATAAACCACGAAAAAGCCAAAAATACAGTTAGGGTTTAGATCATCTCATCCCATAAACCATCTGAGCCTTTGCATTGTCGTTTCAGTTTGCATCGTTGAATTTGTGTCTGCATCCGTGTGTCGAGTTGCTAGTCTTAGTGTCTGTTCCATTAGAGTTTCGAGTTCGATTCACCATAGTCACGCCGCCGCATGCTTGCACCACCGCTCCACCATATACTTCCGCCACCGCCTTCACATTAGGTTTTGTTCGCCCCTTCTAATTTCATCTGTTCCTTTTTCAGAGTCCGTGAGTTAAGTTTCGGTCGCCAGGCAAGAGGAAGAAGAAGAGCAAAAAAAATCCGAAAAAAAATCAAAAAAAAAGTCAAATCCGCATCCAAGTCGGTTTGACCCGTTCCTACTAGTCCAGTCCGAATTGGACAGTTTCGTCAGTTTTTGACAGTTTTCGACAGCAAACTTCAATTGGCCATAACTTTTGCATACGAACTCCGTTTTCGACGTGCGACCACTCAAAATGCTCAGCACAAAAAGTTCTATCTAGCGGCCATCAGAATGCTCAGAATTCCCAAAAGAGTCTGGGAAGGTTGAGTTTTTGCCCTCTGAAGTTTCGGACCCGGAAATTCCTGCAGATCTTCACTTATATCTTGCTTTTGAGCTATTTCTTGCTGCTTGTTGTGCCGCGCCGTGACTTTCTTAGTGTTCTCGGCTCGCGTCTCTAGCACGGTCTAGCCTAGGACCAGCACAGTACCGTGGTTGAGCATTCTTTCAATATTGCATTGCTGTTTTGATATTTGCTATTTTTGCTACCATATCAGCCTTCCTACAGCTCCATATATTTCTGCACGTGCTTTGTATCGACACCTGGTAATCGCTTTGTGCAATTTTGGGAGTCGCTGATCCTTGCTGGTTGCATATCACCTTCCTCCTGTTTGGTAAGAACTTGTAAGAGCTTTGTATACCGCTTGACGGAGTACGCATGATTCCACCATATTCCGTAGTGCGTAGGTATATATATTTGTGCTTGCTTCTACGCTAACCATGACAGGAACCACAAAGGATGATGTTGATCCGGAGAAGATGCCTAGTGCAGAGTTGCATGCCCACTTCACTCGGCTGTTGGTGGGGCGTGCACAAGATGTGGACACACGCTTGGGTGATGTTGATTCCAAGCTTTCCAATGCGATGGACAAGATTGCTGGTCTTGAGGCATCCTTCAACACCAAGCTCGACGCCAAGTTCTAGAAAGTCCTGGCCCGTCTACCACCACAGCAGGGCGTCCATGTACCTTGTGCTCATCGCGTTCCTCTTGTACCACCATCTGCGGGTACCGTTACAGCTGCGGCAGCTGCTGCGGCCGCTACGGAGGCGGCCACCCAGATGGATATGCTGCTGATGAGGGGGAAAACGAGTTCAAAGATGAAAATGAGCTCGAAGAGGACAAGGTCCAACAACCTGCACCTGGCCGTCCGCGGCAATACAACCGCAACGCTCGTCCACCTCCACGTCCGGTACGTGATGATGAACATGTTGCCAAACTGAAATTAAATATTCCACCATTTGAGGGTAGATATAATCCTGATGCATATCTCACTTGGGAATTAGAAGTAGAGCAACGTTTTGCATATTTACGCTATCCTTAGCATTTGCGTGTTAGTGCTGCTACATGTGAATTTACAGATTTTGCTTCTATCTGGTGGTCTGAACATTGTAGAGTCAATCATGCTAATATTCCTGCTACTTGGCTTGGTCTAAAACATGCCATGCGTACTCGTTTTGTACCTCCACATTATCAACGGGACTTGCTTAAAAAATTAGCTCGTTTAGAACAAGGCAAAAATTCCGTACAAGAATATTATCAAGAGTTACAAACATGCATGATTCGTTGTGGTATTGTAGAGGATAATGAAGCTATGCTTGCACGTTTCTTTGGTGGTTTAAATAAGGAGATTCAGCATATTTTAGACTATAAGGAGTACAACACTATTACTCGTTTATTTCATCTTGCTTGCAAAGCTGAACTTGAAGTGCAGGATCGTCAATCATCATGGAGAAGAGCTAATAATTTTGCAGGTCGTACTTCTTCATGGTCTGCGCGCCAATCAGCTCCACCTTCTCGTGGGGATGCACCAGGCCCTTCCACCTCCAGGTATACCACGCCCACATCAAGAACGCCACCTACTCCTGCTCCATCACCATCTGCTGGTCCAACACGAAGTTCTTCTTCCATGGCCTCCACGGGGAAGACTCGTGACATTCAATGTCACAAATGTTTTGGGTTTGGTCACATCGAAAAAGAATGTAGAACCAAACGTGTGATGGTGGTGCTTGAAGATGGCGAATATGACTCTACGAGTGATTTTGATGATGATACATTGGCACTTATTGCTGCACGTGATGGTGCCAATTCTGATTCTGACAAGGAGATGGAGGTAATGGGAGCTGAAACTGCTGATCAATACAAGAGTTTAGTTGCACAACGTGTCTTGAGTGTGCAATTGAGCAAAGCTGAGCATGATCAACGCCACAATTTGTTTCAAACAAGAGGCATTGTTAAGGAGAGAGCTATCTGGATCATCATTGATGGAGGGAGTTGTAACAATCTGGCTAGTATTGACATGGTGGAGAAGTTTGCTCTACCCACACGACAACGACCTCATCCATATTACATTCAATGGTTTGAGAGCTCCCGTAAGCTCAAGGTAATAAGAACTTCACGCGTGCATTTTACTATTGGTACCTATTCAGATTTTGTTGATTGTGATGTTGTACCTATGCAAGCTTGTTCTTTGTTACTTGGTAGACCATGGCAATTTGATAGAGAAACTGTACATAATGGTAAAACTAATCAGTATTCTCTTACACATGCTGGCAAGAAAATTGGACTTAAACCCATGACTCTGGAACAAATTTTGAAAGATGATCTTGCTAGAGCTAGTAGATTAAAAAATGAGGACAAACATAAGAGTGAGAATCAGATTATTGCTGCACATTTTGTACCCCCTAAGCATTCTTCTAAATCTGATTCTAACCATGCTACTGAAATTCGTTTGAAGAACCCTTGTTTACTTGCTAGCAAATCTGATCTTGCTGAAATTGATGTGAATATTACTCCATGCTATGCCATTGTTTGCAAAGAAGTTCTGTTTTCATTTGAGGATATGCCTCCTTCTTTGCCACCTGTGGTTGCTAACCTTTTACAGGAATACATGGACGTTTTTCCACAAGATGTTCCACCTGGACTTCCACCTATTCGTGAGATAGAACACCAAATTGATTTGATTCCAGGAGCCTCGCTGCCCAACCGTGCACCATATCGCACCAATCCTGAAGAAACAAAAGAGATCTAACAACAAATCCAGAGTTTATTGGACAAAGGTTATATTCGTGAGTCTCTTAGTCCATGCGCTGTTCCTATTATTTTAGTGCCTAAGAAAGATGGTTCTTCGCGCATGTGTACTGATTGTTGAGCTATTAATAATATTACCATTCGATATCGTCACCCTATACCTCGTTTGGATGACATGCTAGATGAGTTGAGTGGTTCTATTATGTTCTCTAAAGTTGATTTGCGTAGTGGTTACCACCAAATTCGTATGCAATTAGGAGATGAATGGAAAACAGCTTTTAAAACTAAGTTCGGTTTATATGAGTGGTTAGTAATGCCATTTGGTTTAACTAATGCACCTAGTACCTTTATGAGACTGATGAACGAAGTTTTACGTGCTTTTATTGGTCGTTTTGTGGTGGTATATTTTGATGACATTCTCATATATAGCAAATCTTTAGAGGACCATTTGGATCATTTACGTGCTGTTTTCAATGCTTTACGTGATGCATGTTTGTATGGTAATCTTGAGAAGTGCACCTTTTGCACAAATAGATTTGCTTTTCTTGGTTATATTCTTACAGAACAGGGAATTGAAGTTGATCTAGCCAAGATTGAAGCTATTGAGAATTGGCCGCAGCCCAAGACGGTCACACAAGTGAGGAGTTTTATTGGTCTCGCTGGGTTTTATAGGCGCTTTGTCAAAGATTTTGGTTCTATTGTTGCGCCATTGAATGAGCTCACAAAGAAGGATGTGCCATTTGTTTGGGGTGATGCACAACAAGAGGCCTTCATGATACTGAAAGATAAGTTAACACATGCTCCATTACTCCAACTTCCTGATTTTAATAGGACGTTTGAACTTGAATGTGATGCTAGTGGAATTGGTTTGGGAGGTGTGTTATTACAAGAGGGCAAACCTGTAGCATATTTTAGTGAAAAAATGAGTGGGCCTAGTCTAAACTATTCTACTTATGATAAAGAATTATATGCGCTGGTTCGGACATTAGAAACTTGGCAACATTATTTATGGCCTAAAGAATTTGTTATACATTCTGATCATGAATCTTTGAAGCATATTCGTAGTCAAGCAAAATTGAATCGTCGCCATGCAAAGTGGGTTGAATTTATTGAATCTTTTCCTTATGTTATCAAACACAAAAAGGGTAAAGATAATGTTATTGTTGATGCTTTATCGCGCCGCTATACTATGCTATCTCAGCTTGACTTCAAAAATTTTGGGTTGGAAACTATAAAGGAACAATACTTGCATGATGCTGAATTTAAAGATGTGTTGCAGAATTATAGAGATGGTAGAACATGGAACAAATTCATCCTTAATGATGGATTTGTGTTCCGTGCTAGCAAACTATGCATCCCAGATGGTTCCGTTCGTCTTTTGTTGTTACAGGAGGCGCATGGAGGAGGATTAATGGGACACTTTGGTGTCAAGGAGACGGAGGATGTTCTTGCTGCACACTTGTTTTGGCCACGCATGCAGAGGGATGTTGAGAGATTCGTGGCACGCTGCACTACTTGTCAAAAAGCTAAGTCTCGCCTTAATCCACATGGTTTATATTGATACGTCTCAAACGTATCTATAATTTTTGATGCTCCATGCTTGTTTTTACACCATTTGCCTTGTGTTTCGTTACACTTCGTGGCATTTTTATGTGATTTCCAGAACCAACCTATTGAAAAGATGCCACAGTGCCAGTTCCCTGTTTTCTGTTGTTTTGTGTTTCAGAAAAGCTACACAGGAAATATTCTCAGAATTGGACGAAACAAGTTCCAGAAGTCTTATTTTTCCCGTAAGCTTCCCGAAGACCGAAAGAGAGCCGAAGGGGGGCCAGAGGCCGCCCTCACATGTAGGGGGCGCGGCCCAGCCCCTGGCCGCGCCCACCTGGTGTGAGGAGCCCCTGGTTGCCTCCTGACGATGCCCCTTCGCCTATAAGAAGCCTCGGGATGGAAAACCCTAGAGGAGTCGGCGAAATTTCCAGAACAATTCCGTAGCTGCGCCGCCGCCGTTGACGAATTTCGGGGGACAGAAGTCTCTGTTCTGGCACCCTGCCGGGACGGGGAAGTGCCCCCGGAGCCATCTCCATCGGTCTCCATCGCCGTCTCCGCCATCTCCATCGACCTCACCGCCATCTCCATCAACCTTGCGGTCTCCTATCATGAGGAGGAAGTAGTTCTCCCCCGGGGCTGAGGGCTCTACCGGTAGCTATGTGGTTCACCTCTCTCTCCCATGATGTGATCTTTATGTGATCGTGAGCTTTGTATCATGTTGAATAAGTAGATGTTACTCTTCTTTATTATGTGTACTCTAGTGTGTTATTAAAGTAATCTATTCCTCCTGCCATGGTGTAACGATGACAGTGCGTGCATCATGGTGGTACTTGGTCTAGGCTACGATTGTGATCTTTTATGGATTATGAGAATAATTATCACTATGATAGTATTGAAGTGATCTATTCCTCCTTTCATGGTGTAATGTTGACAGTGTGTGCACCATGTTAGTACTTGGTCTAAGTTGCAATAATATCTATCTTGAGTTGTGATTTGATTTGGATATCTCTATGAGTGGTGTTTGTCAAGTACTTGATGAACTTTGAGGAGTGCTTCGTAGCCCTACGCAATGATTAGTGTTATTCAATAGGAGAGTAATTCAGAGTATCATAGTGAAGAGAAGTTATTTATTTGTTCAATTATGTTATATTTGTTGGGAGTGTGTCCACTAGTGAAAGTATGATCCCTAGGCCTTGTTTCCAAGCTTTGCACACCATTTACTCGCTATTTTATTACTTGTTTGCTTGCTGCCATTTTTATTCCAGATTGTATTTACTACTTATAATCATCCATACCACTTGTATTTCACTATCTCTTCGCCAAACTAGTGCACCTATACATCTGACAAGTGTATTGGGTATGTTGGGGACACAAGAGACTTTCTGTATCGTAATTGCAGGGTTGCTTGAGAGGGATAGCTTTGACCTCTTCCTCCCTGAGTTCGATAAACCTTGGGTGATCCACTTAAGGGAAACTTGTTGCTGCTCTACAAACCTCTGCACTTGGAGGCCCAACACTGTCTACAAGAACAGAAGCGTGTGTAGACATCAAGCTCTTTTCTGGCGCCGTTGCTGGGGAGGTAAGGTAAAAGGTACTCGCATCCTCCTGTGTGAGTGCTCGGAGTTATTTCCTTTAGATTCTGCAATTACATCTTTTTGTTTCTTGTTTTTATTTTCACTAGTTAGGCTTAATGGAAAACAATGAGTTCTTTAGTCTTTTTCCTGAGTTTAGATATGAAGTGTTTGAAGAGAAAATTGAAAAACTTTTGGAGCTTAATTCGCATGCTAATAGTGTTGTTAGTATGAATGTTTTGAACACTGTTATTGCTAATGCTATAGAAAAGTCTAAGCTTGGGGAAGCTGGTTTTGTTAAGCATGATATTTTTAGTTCCCCAGCTTTAGTGGAGAAAATTTGCTCTGATGATATTTTATCTCCCCTATGTGATGTTCCTATGCCTGTTACCTATGTTAGTGATCATGATTGGGAAAAGCACTCTACTTTTGATATTGAAAATCTTTTTTGTACAAATTCTAAGGTTAATAATTGTTGTACCATTAGTGCTATCCATGTTCCTTCTTATGATGATATGTTTGATGAATATGCTTTGCGAAATAGCTGTTCTCTAGCTTGTGATGATACTAAACCTCTAGTTTATGATGGCTATGATGATGAGTATAATATTTTCAGTTCACCTACTTTTGAGGAGAAAATTAGTTATGATTACAATATGCCTCCTGTTTTTGATGATTATGGTGATGAGAATAATTATTCTGTTGAATCTACTCCTACTACTATTGTTCATGTGGGAAGTATTAATCCTTTTATGCATGTGGCTCATGATAGAGATGCTTTATGTGATAGTTATATTGTTAGTTCTATTCATGATGCTACTGAAAGTTATTATGAGAGAGGGAAACATGGTTCGATGGATCTCAACAATATTGAGTTTCCCCTCTTTATGTTGCAATTTTTGAAGCTATACTTGTTTTGCCTTCCTATGCTTTTTGCTTTGCGCTTTCATGACTTGTCTCTTTACAAGACTATTTTTCATAGGAAGTGGTTTAGATTTAAATGTGTTCCATACTTGCTTTTTGATGCTCTCTATTGCTTTAAGTTCCTATATGGCACCTTTGCCTCAAGCTCTTATATGGCGCCCACATGAGCATTTTTGCAAATTACTGCGCCTAGCTCAAAGGCGTTAAAGAAAAGCACTCTTGGGAGATAACCCATTGTTTTATTTTTAGTACTTTTTCTTTTATTTGAGTCTTGGAAGTTATTACTACTGTAATAACCGCTCCTTATCCTTTTTATTTCATTCTTGTTCCAAGAGAAGCCTCTAATTTGAGTGAGGTAAAGATTTGGGGATGTTGCTATCCTGAAACTGTTTTTGGTGCTGCACCGTAAACATTCGTGAAAATTCTCTGTATATCTTTTGGACCTGCCATTTCTTGTGCATATGCCCCAGGTTATATCCAAACTTTCATTAGTTGAACACTTTTTGATTTGAGCAACAGAAAACCCCTCAAAAATTCGACCTTTGTCAGTTGTTCTGTTTTGATAGATTTCTGCCAATATTTGTGTTTGCCGCTTTATCGCTTTCTTTTGAGTTCTTTTGATCATGGAACTTTTGGGGAAGTTGCTACAGTATTATATGCTTAATATGTGGTGGTTTTGGGTTGAAACCTAAAGCAAAAAGGGGTTGATTATATGTTATGCTTACACTAATGTTGCTAATAAATTTGTGTTTAGTTTTGTATGAAGGAAGTTTTCAAGTGTAGGGATCGGAGAATGATGAGATGAGATGAAGAATGGACAAAAGCTCAAGCTTGGGGATGCCCATGTCACCCCAAGAAATATCCAAGAAGTACAAGCGTCAAAGCTTGGGGATGCCCCTGAGGCACCCCTTCTTCATCGGCAAAAATCAGGTCACCTTTTAACACACTATATTTTTATTGCTTCATGCACTATGCGTTTTTCTTGGAGCATCAGTTGCTTTTGTTTTCAGTTTTCTTTTGCTTTGTTTGCTGCAATAAATGTTTGGATCACATCATGTGTTTGGAGAGAGATATGCTCCGTTTTTCATTTGCCAAGAACACTCCGTTTTTCACTCTTATCGTTTCAATGAGTGTTCTCTTTTTCTGCTACCGCGTTTAGTTTTCGATTTTCACCTTGATTTGTGTTCAGATCTTGTTATATCTTTTCATCAAGGTGTATTTTTGCCTCTGGTCTATATTGGTTTTCATCAAAAGAGGTGTTTATAAAAATTTTGAATGGTGTTGGAAAAGAGAAAAAGCTTTATCCAAAAAAGTGGTACAAGAAGGAGCTTGTGTAGACTGCGGCTTAGGCTTTTGCATGTCGTGCTTGATGTCTTTTTGATAGTATGCTTAGTGGTTTTGCTGTAGCATGACTTGTCTCAAATAACTGAGATTGCTTAATGAGCCTTTGAAAGAATCATGCGTTGTTTTAATTATTTGGAAGCATTATTTTGGTTTTCTCCTTGATGCTTTATTTGGGTTAACTTGGCACATGCTCACACATGTTAGACTCATAAAAAGTTGCCAATAGCCTCTACGATCATTTAGTTTTTGACTTTTGATGCCATCTTATGCTTTTTTTAATGTCGCTTTGCATGATTATGGCCGTTATTGCTCTCTTAGTTGGTCGCTCCCAGTCTTTTGCTAGCCCTCGCCTTGTACTGAGTATGAGCTCTACTCATGCATCCAACTCCTAAAACCAAGTTTTGCCAAAGTGTCCACTATAAACTCCTATGCATGGTATTTTTAAGCCATTCCAAGTAAATTTTCATGTGCTACCTTTCAAAAAAACCTTCAAAATACTTCTCATTTTGTGACACTGTTTTCAGCTCATGGGGACGTAGTGGTCGGATTTGCTATCTTCCATATTGTCTCATTCCAAAAAAAAGAGAAAAAAAGGGGCACTCCTCCATGGTATGTGAATGTTGGTGGGCACCCGATGGAATCGGTTAGCCATGGTTTGAGAAAGGAAAAAGGTGGGGAGGAGTGCCAAGCTTTATAAAAGAGCGCAAAAGTGCCAATCTCTCTCTCAAAAACTTGCTTCATTTTTGTATGGAAGATAGTAAGAACCCCATTGCTAGTCGTTGACAAAAGCAACCACCTCTCAAAACTCAAGTTTTATCTCTCTGTTTTACAAATGAAAAGCTCTAGCACATGTTTAATCACTGCTTCCCTCCGCGAAGGGCCTTTCTTTTACTTTTATGTTGAGTCACCACCTTCTATCTTTATGCACCATTAAGAGAGCATAGTTGTCATTCTGAGTATAATGTGCATTGTCCCAAAGTTTTCATTGATTGATTCATATTGTTGGTTTCACTTGTTCTTAAATTATTTGTATCTAGTCGCCCTCTTAAACTTGAAGGTGTCCTATGCATTTATGTTTTGCTCTCTCATTAAGGACAAGCTGAAAACCATTTGTATGTTTTTCCATATGATTTGAACACACGTTTGACTTTCATTGTTTCATTATTCATGATCTTTTGTTTGTGTTCTTTTTCATGTTATAATATGGTTGCTAAGTTCTATTATCAAGATTATGTCTTTCATGCCCATGTTTTAAGTTCTTTGATCTCAGCACTCAATGCTTTACCTATATGATCAAGATTGTGAAGGTGCATGTCACCTCAAAAATTATTTCTTTTGTTATCACTTACCTACTCGAGGACGAGCAGGAGTTAAGCTTGGGGATGTTGATACGTCTCAAACATATCTATACTTTTTGATGCTCCATGCTTGTTTTTACACCATTTGCCTTGTGTTTCGTTACACTTCGTGGCATTTTTATGCGATTTCCAGAACTAACCTATTGACAAGATGCCACAGTGCCAGTTCCCTGTTTTCTGCTGTTTTGTGTTTCAGAAAAGCTACACAGGAAATATTCTCGGAATTGGACGAAACAAGTTCCAGAAGTCTTATTTTTCCCGGAGGCTTCCCGAAGACCGAAAGAGAGCCAGAGGGGGGCCAGAGGCCGCCCTCACACGTAGGGGGTGCGGCCCAGCCCCTGGCCGCGCCCACCTAGTGTGAGGAGCCCCTGGTTGCCTCCTGACGACGCCCCTTCGCCTATAAGAAGCCTCAGGACGGAAAACCCTAGAGGAGTCGGCGAAATTTCCAGAACAGTTCCGTAGCTGCGCCGCCGCCGTCGATGAATTTCGGGGGACAGAAGTCTCTGTTCCGGCACCCTGCCGGGATGGGGAAGTGCCCCCGGAGCCATCTCCATCGGTCTCCATCGCCGTCTCCGCCATCTCCATCGACCTCACCGCCATCTCCATCAACCTTGCGGTCTCCTATCATGAGGAGGAAGTAGTTCTCCCCCGGGGCTGAGGGCTCTACCGGTAGCTATGTGGTTCACCTCTCTCTCCCATGATGTGATCTTTATGTGATCGTGAGCTTTGTATCATGTTGAATAAGTAGATGTTACTCTTCTTCATTATGTGTACTCTAGTGTGTTATTAAAGTAATCTATTCCTCCTACCATGGTGTAACGGTGATAGTGCGTGCATCATGGTGGTACTTGGTCTAGGCTACGATTGTGATCTTTTATGGATTATGAGAATAATTATCAATATGATAGTATTGAAGTGATCTATTCCTCCTTTCATGGTGTAATGTTGACAGTGTGTGCACCGTGTTAGTACTTGGTCTAAGTTGCAATAATATCTATCTTGAGTTGTGATTTGATTTGGATATCTCTATGAGTGGTGTTTGTCAAGTACTTGATGAACTTTGAGGAGTGCTTCGTAGTCCTACACAATGATTAGTGTTATTCAATAGGAGAGTAATTCAGAGTACCATAGTGAAGAGAAGTTATTTATTTGTTCAATTATGTTATATTTGTTGGGAGTGTGTCCACTAGTGAAAGTATGATCCCTAGGCCTTGTTTCCAAGCTTTGCACACCGTTTACTCGCTGTTTTGTTACTTGTTTGCTTGCTGCCATTTTTATTCCAGATTGTATTTACTACTTATAATCATCCATACCACTTGTATTTCACTATCTCTTCGCCAAACTTGTGCACCTATACATCTGACAATTGTATTGGGTGTGTTGGGGACACAAGAGACTTTCTGTATCGTAATTGCAGGGTTGCTTGAGAGGGATAGCTTTGACCTCTTCCTCCCTGAGTTCGATAAACCTCGGGTGATCCACTTAAGGGAAACTTGCTGCTGCTCTACAAACCTCTGCACTTGGAGGCCCAACACTGTCTACAAGAACAGAAGCGTGTGTAGACATCATATATATGCCTCTTCCTGTTCCTAGTGTTCCCTAGGAGGATATTTCGATGGACTTTGTTTTGGGATTACCTCGTACACAGAAGGGGAGGGATAGTATTTTTGTTGTTGTGGATCGGTTTTCTAAGATGGCACACTTTATTCCTTGTCACAAGACCGATGATGCTGCGCACATTGCTAATTTGTTTTTTTGTGATATCGTTCGTTTGCATGGTGTGCCAAATACTATTGTTTCTGACTGTGATACTAAATTTCTTAGCCACTTTTGGAGATGTTTATGGGCTAAGTTGGGGACTAAATTGCTGTTTAGTACCACATGTCATCCCCAAACTGATGGACAAACTGAAGTAGTTAATAGAACTTTATCTACCATGTTGCGGGCTGTTTTAAAGAAGAACTTAAAATTGTGGGAAGAGTGTTTGCCTCATATTGAATTTGCTTATAATCGTTCGCTGCATTCTACCACAAAGATGAGCACTTTTCAGATTGTCTATGGTTTTGTTCCATGTGCACCTATTGATTTGTTGCCTTTACCATCTTCAGTGCAAACTAATTTCGATGCTACACAGCATGTTGAATTGATTTTAAAATTGCATGCAACTACTAAAGACAACATAGAACGCATGAATGTTAAGTATAAAGTTGCTGGGGATAGAGGACGAAAGCATGTTGTGTTTGAGGTTGGTGATCTTGTTTAGTTGCATTTGCGCACAGATCGTTTTCCTGATTTGCGCAAGTCTAAGTTAATGCCACGTGCTGATGGTCCTTTTAAGGTGATAGAGAAAATCAATGATAATGCATATAAACTTGAGCTTCCTACAGATTTTGGTACGGTAAGTCCTACATTTAACATTGCAGATTTAAAGCCTTACTTCGGTGAAGAAGATGAGGTTGCGTCGAGGACGACTTCAATTCAAGAAGGGGAGCATGATGAGGACATCCCATCTATTGATACACCCGCTGCACCTACAGCGGAACACATACAAGGACCTATCACTCGAGCTTGTGCCAAGCAACTTAACTATCAGGTACTTTCGTTTCTTGGAACTCTTTCTCACATACATGAGAATATGATGCTGCCTAAATCAGATATGTTTGTTAATCTTAGGAATGATGGACCTAGCATGGATGAGAGGGACAAGCATTGGAGCATGATCGTGCATGGAGATGGCAGCAAGCGTTTGAGGATGGAAGAAGATACCACGAGTGGAGATTTCAGAACTTTGAAGCCACCATAATGAAGGATGAAGACTTGGACGAAATATACAAAGAGCTACTTCATAAATTCGTCCATAGATAAATATGGTGTTGTGTCCCTTTTATTTTTGGGCCAGGCCCATGTAATTTTCGCAGCAAATAAGATAGCCACTTTCAGGAGTCCGAATTTGAGGAGAAAAGGCCTGTTAGGGTTCCGTTCGACCACCAAACCCATGGCTGGTCGCACCCCTACCTTTTCCTCCTCAAATACCTCCCGTAGCCGTCATTAGAACTCGGATTTTGTTTAGACTAAAGTTAGCCATTGCTGCAACTACGAGCTCAACTTTTGAGGCCAATCGCCCAGAAGAAGACCGCCTATTTGGAATCCCACCTTTTGAATAAAGCATACATCTTTCATCCGCAATATCTTGATTGCAGTATTAGTTCTTACTTGTTCTCGATTTCAGGTAGGAATTAAGACCCTCGCAGGTCTGGCTGATCGTGCATCCGCAAGATCAGTAACTCCCGGAGATTGTCCTAGCGATTGCATTGGCACACGAGCTTCGCACGTGTAGTCGGATCGTCAAGCACGAACTCCACCCACCAAATCGACATATCAAGATCTCATCGAAAGATCGGATACCTTTGCCCTATCACACCAAATAAATGCTTGTCGGTGTGTAGCTTTTCACCAGCAGCAACGTGGAACCTGCACACAACACAACCAAGAACTTTGTCCCAACTTACGATGAGGTTGTGAATCTCACCGGTTTGCTGTAAACAAAGGATTGAGCATATCGAGTGGTAAAAGGTAATAGTATGCAAGAATGTAAATAAGCAAGTAAATAGTAAACGGTAATAGCAATGTAAAGGAAACTGGACCGGGGTCCACAGTTCACTAGTGGTGTCTCTCCATAAGATAAATAACAACATGCTGGATAAGCAAATTACAGTTGGGCAATTGATAGAATAAAGATAGCGTACATATGTCATGAGGATCACTATGAGATTCACTCTGGGCATTACGACAAAATACATAGAGTGTAATCCAACTGCATCTATGACTAATAATCCACCCTCCGGATGTTGTCCGAGCAGCCATCGGGTATTATGTTGCGAACAACGGATAACTGCATTAAGCAAAGTGCATAAAGTAAATAAAGCAAATGTCCTTGGACACAAGAATGTTGTTTTCTCCCTAGTGGCAACAACACATCTACAGCCTTAGATGTTTCTGTCACTCCCCCAGATTACTAGAGGTATGAACCCAACTATCGAGCATAAATACTCCCTCTTGGAGTCACTAGCATCTACTCAACCAAGATATCTACTAGCAACGGAGAGCATGCAAGATCATAAACAACAAAGAGATAACATAAAGATAATATTCAGCACATCAACTTGACATAGTACCAATACTCATCGGATCCCAACAAACACAACATGTAGAATTACACAAAGATGATCTTGATCATGATAGGCAGCTCACAAGATCTAAACATGAAGCACATGGTGGAGGAGACGACCATCTAGCTACTGCTATGGACCCGTAGTCCAAGGTACACTACTCACACATCACTCCGGAGGCGACCATGGTGGTGGAGAAGGCCTCCAGCAGGGATTCCCCTCTCTGGCAGGGTGCTGGGAAGAGCTCATGGATCCTCCCGATCTCGCGACGACGACGGCGGTGGCTTGCAGTATGTTTCGAGGAAAAGCGATCCATCCTTTAAGTTTTTCCCATCGAGGGGAATATATAGGCGGAAGGGAGGCGAAAGGAGGTGGACCAGCTGGTCTCACCCCTGGTGGCACAGGCCAGGGGCAGGCCGCGCCACCCTAGGGTGAGCCTGGCCTCTAGGCCCCCTCCGTCTCATCTTTGAACTTTGTGACGCTTCGGGAAAAATAGTAGGTTTAGCTTTTGTTTTGTCCAATTCCTAGAATATTTCCTGTGTAGCGTTTCTGAAACACAAAAACAGCAGAAAACAGGGAATTGGCACTGTGGCATCTCGTTAGTAGGTTAGTTCCGGAAAATGCATAAAACGCCATGAAGTGTAACAAAACACAAAGAAAATGGTGTATAAACAAGCATGGAGCATAAAAAATTATAGATACGTTTGAGACGTATCAGGGTTCAGGAAAGTAGATACATTTTGGATGTATCAATCGTGTGAACCAATAATGAACATAGTCAATTCCTTTTGTCTCGCGATATTATTACTTGTCTGAGATCTGATCATTTGGTATCAACCATACCTAGTTCAATCTCGTTCCCAACAAGTCTCTTTACTCGTTTCGTGATAAGGCATTCCTGTGATCTAGTCACATGCTTGCAAGCGATGTCAATGCAATATCACCGAGAAGGGCCGAGAGAATATCTTCCCGTCATCGGGTCCGACAAATTCCACTCTTGATCCATGAGCCTCAACTAACACTTTTAGAATACCCAAATCAACCTTTATAATCACCCTGTTACGGTGTGACGTTTGATATCATCAAAGCACTCTTCCGGTATCAGTGATTAACATGATCTCATGGTCTGAGGATTAGAACTATTTTGTATGAGTTTGATATAGCAATGAAGCTTGATGACTTGATCGTATTGCTATTCATACTATGGGTGTGAGTGTTCATCACATCATTCTTCTAATGATATGACCCCGTTATTAACAACATCCAATGTTCATGATCAGGAAACCTTGATCATCAGTTAATCAATGAGCTAGTATAAAAGAGAGGTTTTACTAGGAACCTTTTAGTTTATTAATCACACAAGTATTAATGTTTCCGATTAATACAATTCTAGCATGAGAAATAAACATTTATCATAAACATGGAATATGATAATAACCACTTTATTATTGCCTCTCGGGCATATTCCCTTCACCTGAACCATCAGCGGTGCGGACCTTGTCATGCCCACAGTAGGGCTCCTGCGAGTTGAGCTTGCCCATCTCACTAGTCAGGTGATCTGCGGCACCGGTGTCGAAGTACCAGGGAGCATCAACTAAGTAAGATGGCATGTGGCCGGAGTAGTTGTCGGCGATAGCAGCTTGTTTCTTGTTGCCATGCGCATCGTTGCTGATGCCGAGGAAGTCACATTTGAAGCAACGATGGCACCGAGACGTGAGGTGACCGAGTATGCCGTAGAGCTGGCAAGTGGGACGTGATGGCGTGTAGTAACAGCCCATTGAGAACCCCAAAAGTAAGGTATGATGAGCACAGTAGCAAGTCTTCCCTCAGTTGTGAAACCAAGGTTTATCGAACCAGTAGGAGAAAGCCAAACTTCAGAAGGTGATGCTTGCTAGCTTCGCGACACTCCAGACAATGGCGCCAGAAATATTGCTGGTGCGTCTTCACCTAGCAGCAACATGAAACCTGTACACAACACAACCAAGAACTTTGCTCCCAACTTACGATGAGGTTGTCAATCTCACTGGTTTGCTGTATACAAAGGATTGAGCGTATCGAGTGGTAAAAGGATAATAGTATGTAAGAAAGTAAACAGTGCGAGTAAAAGTAAAACGGTAAAGCTATGTAAAGGAAATTGGACCGGGGTCCATAGTTCACTAGTGGTGTCTCTCCATAAGATAAATAACACATGCTGGGTAAACAAATTATAGTTGGGCAATTGATAGAGCAAAGATAATGTACATATGTCATGAGGATCACTATGAGATTCACTCTGGGCATTACGACAAAATACATAGACCGTAATCCAACTGCATCTATGACTAAAAATCCACTCGCGGGAATCATCCGAGGACCCCTTGAGTATTAAGTTGCGAACAACAGATAATTGCATTAAGCAAAGTGCATAATGTAAACAAAGCAAATGTCTTTGGAGACAAGAATGTTGTTTTCTCCCTAGTGGCAACAGTACATCTACAACCTTAGAGGTTTCTGTCACTCCCCTAGATTAAATAGAGGCATGAACCCAACTATCGAGCATAAATACTCCCTCTTGGAGTTACTAGCATCTACTCGGCCAAGATAGCTACTAGCAATGGAAAGCATGCAAGATCATAAACAACATAGAGATAACATAAGATATATATTCAGCACATCAACATCACATAGTACCAATACTCATCGGATTCCAACAAACACAACATGTAAGATTACATAAAGATGATCCTGATCATGTAGGGCAGCTCACAAGATCTAAACATGAAGCATATGGTGGAGGAGACAATCATCTAGCTACTGCTATGGACCCATAGTCCAAGGTAGACTACTCACACATCACTCCGGAGGCGACCATGGTGGTGTAGAAGGCCTCCGGCAGGGTGCCGGGAAGAGCTCCTGGATCCTCCCGGTCTCACGACGGCGGCGGCTTGCAGTATGTTTCGTGGAAAAGAGATTTGTCCCTTAGGTTTTTCCTGTCGAGGGGACTTTATAGGCGAAGGGGCAGCGTCAGAAGTGGGACCAGGCGGTCTCACCAAAGGTGGGCGCGGCCAGGGGCTGGGCCGCACCCCCTGGTGGTGAGGCTGACCGCTGGCCCCCCTCCGTCTCATCTTCGGTCTTCGTGAAGCTTCGGTAAAAATAGGAGGTTAGGCTTTTGTTTCGTCCAATTCCGAGAATATTTTCTTTGTAACTTTCTGAAACACAAAAACAGCAAAAAACAGAGAACTGGCACTGTGGCATCTTGTTAATAGGTTAGTTCCGGAAAATGCATAAAAACGCTATGAAGTGTAACAAAACACAAAGCAAATGGTGTATAAACAAGGATGGAGCATCAAAAATTATAGATACGTTTGAGACGTATCAAGCATCTCCAAGCTTAACTCCTACTCGTCCTCGAGTAGGTAAGTGATAACAAAAGAATAATTTTTGAGGTGACATGCACCATCACAATCTTGATCATCTAAGTAAGCATTGAGTGCTGGGATCAAAGAACTTAAAACATGGGCATAAAAGACATAATCTTGACAATAAAGACTTAGCAACCATGTTATAACATGAAAAGGAACACAAACGAAAGATCATGAACAATGAAACAATGAAAGTCAAACGTGTGTTCAAATCATATGGAAAACATAGCAAATGGTTTTTAGCTTGTCCTTCATGGAATAGCAAAACATAATCGCATAGGACACCTTCAATTTTAAGAGGGCGACTAGATACAAATAATTTAAGAACAAGTGAAACCAAAATAATGAATCAATCAGTGATAAACTTTGGGACTATGCAAATTAAACTCAGAATGGCAACTATGCACTCTTAGACGGTGCATAAAGGTAGAAGGTGGAGACTCAACATAAAAGTAAAAGAAAGACCCTTCTTAGAGGGAAGTAGTGATTGCAAGTTTTATAAACCTTCAAAAATTATGGTACTTACTAGCTTTGAGCTCTCATTGCCCCCATCATAGGCATCTTGAATGGTTAAAGTTAATGCGAGAACAATTATGAGCATATGCTTGACAAATCATAAGTTCAAAACCTCGTGTCCCAAGAAGTACGAATACCCAAACCTCATGCTACTCGACTTAGGGTCCCAAGCAAGCTCTTGTCATTGTAAGTATATGCGTATCATTGAGAACCGCCAATGGGGTACCTCCTTGCCCGATGACATGGAACAAGCCCACATCAAAATGACAGGACAAACAGACAATGAACACCTCGGCATATCTTTTATTTACCATTGGTATAGCTTTTTATTTTGAGATGCGTCGTCGAATGTCCACTATGGGCATGCTGTAAATGTCCACCATGAATTATGCATGGCTTAGATTAGCGGCCCAGGCATTTCTCTAACACATATACAAACTCCATGATCCCGCAAGATTCCCAACTTATTTCACATCGCGAGTATCCATAAACAAAAGATCACGATATCAACTCAAATAAGAGAAGTGCAATGTTGAAAGCTTTCCCCATGACGGCATGGTTTGGCTAATTCCCAACTTACAACTTGCAAGCATAACATCAACATAAAAGAGCCACAATGTCAAAATTTTAAAAGCGAGAAAAGTAAAGTGTGCCATCAGGTTCATGAGAGCTTTACTGACTAATTTTCGCATAACACTGATAAGAGTTTAATTCGAAGGATAGATAAAAGCAAGTCAAATATACTTGGAATAGAAAATTGCTAATAGGTATGTATGGTGGACACATTGGCATAACTTGGTTTTTGGGAGTTGGATGCACGAGTAGAGCTCATACTCAGTACAAAACGAGGGCTAGCAGCAAAAACGGCCATAATCATGCATAGCGACAAAACATTATTAAGAGAAGCATAAAATGGCATCAAAAGTCAAAAACTAAATGATCATAGAGGCATATGGCGACTTGTTAGAGTCAAACATGTTGTAAGCATGCGCCAAGTCAACCCAAATAAAGCATCAAAGGAGAAAACCAAATAAATGCTTCCACATAATAAGAACAATGCAGGATTTTTTTCAAAGGCTCATTAAGCAATCTCAGTCATTTGAGACAAGTCATGCTACAGCAAAAATCACTAAGCATACTATCAAAACGACATCAAGCATGGCATGCAAAAGTCTAAGCCGCAGTCTAAACAAGCTCCTTTTTGTACCACTTTTTTGCATGAAACTTTTTCTCTTTTCCAACACCATTCGAACCTTTTTGAAACAACTCTTTTGATGAATACCAACATAGACCAGAGGTCCAACTACACCTTGATGCAAATATAAAACAAGATCTGAACAAAAATCAAGGCAAAAAATGAAAGCTAAACGCAGTTCTAGAAAAAGAGAACACTCGGTGAACGATAAGAGTGAAAAACGGAGTGTTCTTGGCAAATGAAAAACGAGTACATCTCCTCTAAAAGAAATTTGTTGGGGTCCAACCATTTATTGCAGCAAACAAAACAAAAGAAAACCGAAAGCAAAAGTGAAGACGCTCCAAGAAAAATGCATAGTGCATGAAGCAATAAAAATATAGTGTTTTAAAAGGTGACCTGATTTTTGCTGATGAAGAAGGGGTACCTCGGGGGCATCCCCAAACTTTGATGCTTGTACCTATTGGATATTTCTTGGGGTGCATGGGCATCCCCAAGCTTGAGCTTTTGTCCATTCTTCATCTCATCTCATCATTCTCCAATCCCTACACTTGAAAACTTCCTTCATACAAAACTCAACACAATTCTATTAGCAACGTTAGCATAAGCATAATAGTAAATCAACCCTTTTTGGTTCAGGTTTCAACTCAAAAACACCACACATAAAGCATATACTACTGTAGCAACTTCCCCAAAAGTTCTGTGATCAAAAGAACTCAAAAAGAAAGCGATCAAGAGGAAAACACAAATAGTGGCAGAAATCTGTCAAAACAGAACAGCTGACAAAGGTCGATTTTTTCGAGGACCTTCTGTTGCTCAAATCAAAAAGTGAAAAACTAATTAAATTTTGGATATAACCTGGGGCATATGCACAAGAAATCATAGGTCAAAAAGATATTCTGAGAATTTTCACGAATTTTTACGGTGCAGCACCAAAATCTGTTTCAGGACAGCAACTTCACCAAATCTTACCTCACTCAAATTAGAGGTTCTTCTTGGCACAAAAACGAAATAAAAAGGATAAGGAGCGGTTATTACAGTAGTAATAACTTCCAAAACTCAAATAAAAGAAAAATTACTGAAAATAAAACAATGGGTTATCTCCCAAGAGTGCTTTTCTTTAACGCCTTTGAGCTAGGCTCAGTAATTTGAGAAGATGCTCACATAAGAAATATGAATTGAAGCAAAAGAGAGCATCAAGGAGCAAATATGAAACACATTTAAGTCTAACCCACTTCCTATGCATAGGAATCTTGTAAGAAAATAAATCAAAGAAGCACATAGTAACAAGCATGGGTAGATAAAATAAGAGCAACTTCGGAACTTTCAATATAAAGAGAGATGTTTTAGTAACATGAAAATTCCAACAACCATATTTTCCTCTCTCATGATAATTTTTAGTAGCATCATGAACAAACTCAACAATATAAATACCACACTCACCCTCCTTTAAGCATGGAGGGCGATCAAATAAGGTATTAGTTAAAGAGTTACTTTTATTGGGAGGTAGACATGGGTAGCTCCATTCTTCCTCCTATTGATCATCACTCTCCTCCTCTTTTTCATCCAATGAGCTTCCAGTTTTAGCAATTTCTTCTTCCATGGGCTCCTTCAAGGCATCTATTAAGATATTTAAGAATATAGCCATTTTCTTCCTTGTAATTATCAAAGCAAAATTTAAGTATATCATAAACCTCATATTTATAAGGTGCATCATCAGTATTTTCAAGCAAATAAGCAAGTTCAAATGCACCCTTCCAAGCAATAAATTCTTCAATTTGTTCCACATCATAAAAGTCATAATTTCCATTAATATAAGAAGATATGGTAACATCATCATTATACTCACATTGAAAAGGGAGGTGTTTATACCTCCTACAGCAACAAGATTTATCAAAGCAATAAGTAGCATTATAAGTAGAGCACACATTTCTAGCAATGATATATAATTTATCAATTTGTTCCCATAAGTGTTTCCCTTTTTGTGACAAGCGGTGTTCCTCATAATATTTGTGTTGCTCTTCTGTGAACCCACCTTGCCAAAAAGATTTAGTTTCAAAGAAACCAATCATTGATAGAAAGCATGATAAAGCAAGACAATAACAAACCAACAAAAATAACAACTATAGTAGGAACTAATTTTTTTGTATTTTTGATAAAACGATGCAGACAAAAATAAAGTAAAGTAAAACAAAAACAAAGTAAAAGATTGTGAGTGAGAGACTCCCCTTGCAGAAGTCTTCTTCCTCCCCGGCAACGGCGCCAGAAAACTGCTTGATGGCGTGTACTAACAGCCCGTTGGGAACCCCAAGAGGAAGGTATGATGAGCACAGTAGCAAGTCTTCCCTCAGTTGTGAAACCAAGGTTTATCGAACCAGTAGGAGAAAGCCAAACTTTAGAAGGTGATGCTTGCTGGCTTCACGACACTCCAGACAATGGCGCCAGAAATATTGCTGGTGCATCTTCACCTAGCAGCAACGTGAAACCTGCACACAACACAACCAAGAACTTTGCTCCCAACTTACGATGAGGTTGTCAATCTCACCGGTTTGCTATAAATAAAGGATTGAGCCTATCGAGTGGTAAAAGGATAATAGTATGCAAGAAAGTAAACAGTGCGAGTAAAAGTAAAACGGTAAAGCTATGTAAAGGAAATTGGACTGGGGTCCACAGTTCACTAGTGGTGTCTCTCCATAAGATAAATAACACATGTTGGGTAAACAAATTACAGTTGGGCAATTGATAGAGCAAAGATAACGTACATATGTCATGAGGATCACTATGAGATTCACTCTGGGCATTACGACAAAATACATAGACCGTAATCCAACTGCATCTATGACTAAAAATCCACTCGCGGGGAATCATCCGAGGACCCCTTGAGTATTAAGTTGCGAACAACAGATAATTGCATTAAGCAAAGTGCGTAATGTAAACAAAGCAAATGTCCTTGGACACAAGAATGTTGTTTTCTCCCTAGTGGCAATCGCACATCTACAACCTTAGAGGTTTCTGTCACTCCCCAGATTAAATAGAGGCATGAACCCAACTATCGAGCAAAATACTCCCTCTTGGAGTTACTAGCATCTACTCGGCCAAGATAGCTACTAGCAACGGAAAGCATGCAACATAGAGATAACATAAGATATATATTCAGCACATCAACATCACATAGTACCAATACTCATCGGATCCCAACAAACACAATATGTAAGATTACATAAAGATGATCCTGATCATGTAGGGCAGCTCACAAGATCTAAACATGAAGCACATGGTGGAGGAGACAACCATCTAGCTACTACTATGGACCCATAGTCCAAGGTAGACTACTCACACATCACTCCGGAGGCGACCATGGTGGTGTAGAAGGCCTCCGATAGGGATTCCCCTCTCCGGCAAGTTGCCAGGAAGAGCTCTTGGATCCTCCCGATCTCGCGACGATGACGGCGGTGGCTTGCAGTATGTTTCGTGGAAAAGAGATCCATCCCTTAGGTTTTTCCCATTGAGGGGACTTTATAGGCGAAGGGGCAGCGTCGGGAGTGGGACCAGGCGGTCTCACCACAGGTGGGTGGGGCCAGGGGATGGGCCGCGCCCCCTGGTGGTGAGGCTGACCCCTGGCCCCCCTCTGTCTCATCTTTGGTCTTCGCGAAGCTTCGGTAAAAATAGGAGGTTCGGCTTTTGTTTTGTCCAATTCCGAGAATATTTCTTGTGTAACTTTCTGAAACACAAAAGTAGCAGAAAATAGGAACTGGCCCTGTGGCATCTTGTTAATAGGTTAGTTCTGGAAAATGCATAAAAACTGCCATAAAGTGTAACAAAACACAAAGCAAATGGTGTATAAACAAGCATGGAGCATCAAAAATTATAGATACATTTGAGACGTATCAGGACGCTGGCGTCCACCGGTGTTGGTAGGCGGAGGGGGCTGCCGTGGCTACCACTAACCAATGCCACCAGAAGGTGGGCCATAGGGCGGGCGGGGTGCAGGGGCGCGGCTGCCACTAGGGGTGCTGCGGTAGGCTGCATGAGCCGCAGAGTCAACGATGACTGGAGCAGTATGTTGCGCCTCGACGCGTTGCTCAGTGTACATGAGGCGGGAGTAAAGGTCACGCGGCGGCATCAGGTTGTCGCGGTTGTTCACCGTCTCGACGAGGTTGTCGTAGTCGTTGTCGAGGCCGGCCAGAACGTACTCCGTGAACTCTGTCTCACGGAGCGGTTGTCTGATGGACGTCAGCGTGTCCGAGAGCATCTAGACCTTGTTGTAGTAGTCGTGCGTAGAGAAGTCGAGCTTCTTGCACTTGATGAGTTGGCAACGCAGATCTGTAGAGCACGCCGTAGACTGCTGCAAGAAGCTATGCTCGAGTGTGCTCCAGATGTCCTGGGCGCTGTTGGCAAAGAGGACGAGTCCGGCCACCCCCTCCGTAAGCGAGGACTGTAGCGCGGACATGATCGCCTGATCCTGAGCGACCCAAGCGCGGTGGAGAGGATTGGCCACAGCGACCCTCGTACCTTCAGCAGTGTAGACCGCGATCGTGCACGGCGGGCAGGGGGTGCTCCCGTCGATGAAGCCGTCCAGGTGATGGCTGCGAAGGAGCGGCAGATTCTGGGCGCGCCAGTACAGGTAATTGTTCGGCGTAAGCCGGACGGTGATGAGGTGAGTCAGCTGGTAGGCGCCCGGGACAGCACCATCCTGGCGCTCCGCGACATCAGGCGTCGGGGTGCTGTGTGGGACGTTGATACGTCTCAAACGTATCCATAATTTTTGATGCTCCATGCTTGTTTTTACACCATTTTCCTAATGTTTCGTTACACTTCATGGCACTTTTATGCATTTTCCGGAACTAACCTATTAACAAGACGCCACAGTGCCAGTTCCCTGTTTTCTGCTGTTTTTGTGTTTCAGAAAAGTTACACAGTAAATATTCTCGGAATTGGATGAAACCAAAGCCAGTCGCCCAGAATTTCACCGAAGCTTCCAGAGAACCGAAGAGGAGACGGAGTGGGGCCATGAGGGCCCCACACAATAGGGCGGCGCGGCCTGGCCCCTGGCCGCGCCCCCTACGTGTGAGATCGCCTCGGTCCACTCCTGACGATGCCCCTTCGCCTATAAAGACCCCCCGACGGGAAAAACCTAAATACCCGATCACTTTTCCAGAACACATCGCGATCCATCGCCGCCATCGACCCGAAGATCGAGAGGGTCCAGAAGCTCTTCCCGGCACCCTGCCGGAGAGGAGAATCGCCACCGGAGGTCTTCTTCATCGCCATGCTTGCCTCCGGAGTGATGAGTGAGTAGTCTACCTTGGACTATGGGTCCATAGCAGTAGCTAGATGGTTGTCTTCTCCACCATGTGCTTCATGTTTAGATCTCGTGAGCTGCCCTACATGATTGAGATCACCGTTATGTAATTCTACATGTTTGGTTTGTTGGGATCCGATGAATATTGGTGTTATACTTGAGTTGAAGTACTGAAATTTATCTTACGTTATCTCTATGTTGTTTATGATCTTGCATGCTCTCCGTTGTTAGTAGCTATTGATACGTCTCAAACGTATCTATAATTTTTGATGCTCCATGCTTGTTTTTACACCATTTGCCTACTGTTTCGTTACACTTCGTGGCGTTTTTATGCGATTTCCAGAACTAACCTACTAACAAGATGCCACAGTGCCAGTTCCCTATTTTCTGCTGTTTTTGTGTTTCAGAAAAGCTACACAGGAAATATTCTCGGAATTGGACGAAACAAGTTCCTGAAGTCTTATTTTTCCCGGAAGCTTCCAGAGATCCGAAGAGGCTAAGGAGAGGGGCCACAGGCCGCCCTCACACTAGGCTCGCGCGGCCTGCCCCTGGCCCACGCCACCTAGGTGTGAGGAGGCCTGGGGCCACTCCTGATGACGCCCCTTCGCCTATAAGAAGCCTCGGGACGGAAAACCCTAGGGGAGTCGACGAAATTTCCAGAACAGTTCCGCAGCGCCGCCGCCGTCGAAGACAAATTTTGGGGGACAGAAGTCTCTGTTCCGGCACCCTGCCGGGATGGGGAAGTGCCCCCGGAGCCATCTCCATCGGTCTCCATCGCCGTCTCCGCCATCTCCATCGACCTCACCGCCATCTCCATCAACCTTGCTGTCTCCTATGATGAGGAGGGAGTAGTTCATCCCCGGGGCTAAGGGCTCTACCGGTAGCTATGTGGTTCACCTCTCTCTCCCATGATGTGATCTTTATGTGATCGTGAGCTTTGTATCATGTTGAACAAGTAGATGTTATTATTCAGATATTATGTGTACTCTAGTGATGTTATTAAAGTAATCTATTCCTCCTGCCATGGTGTAACGGTGACAGTGCATGCATCATGGTGGTACTTGGTCTAGGCTGCGATTGTGATCTCTTAAGGATTATGAGAATAATTATTACTATGATAGTATTGAAGTGATCTATTCCTCCTTTCATGGTGTAATGTTGACAGTGTGTGCACCGTGTTAGTACTTGGTCTAAGTTGCAATAATATCTATCTTGAATTGTGATCTGATTTGGATATCTCTATGAGTGGTGTTTGTCAAGTACTTGATGAACTTTAAGGGGTGCTTCTGTAGCCACTACGCAATGATTAGTGTTATTCAATAGGAGAGTGATTCAGAGTACCATAGTGAAGAGAAGTTATCTATTTGTTCAGTTATGTTATATTGTTGGGAGTGTGTCCACTAGTGAAAGTATGATCCCTAGGCCTTGTTTCCAAGCTTTGCACACCGTTTACTTACTGTTTTGTTACATGTTTGCTCGCAGCGATACTTATTTCATATCACAGTTACTACTTATAATCATCACTACCACTTGTATTTCACTATCTCTTCGCCGAACTAGTGCACCTATACATCTGACAAGTGTATTGGGTGTGTTGGGGACGCAAGAGACTTTCTGTATCGTAATTGCAGGGTTGCTTGAGAGGGATAGCTTTGACCTCTTCCTCCCTGAGTTCGATAAACCTTGGGTGATCCACTTAAGGGAAACTTGCTGCTGTTCTACAAACCTCTGCACTTGGAGGCCCAACACTGTCTACAAGAACAGACGCGTGCATAGACATCAAGCTCTTTTCTGGCACCGTTGCCGGGGAGGTAAGGTAAAAGGTACTCGCATCCTCCTGTGTGAGTGCTCGAAGTTATTTCCTTTAGATTCTGCAATTACATCTTTTTGTTTCTTGTTTTTATTTTCACTAGTTAGGTTTAATGGAAAACAAAGAGTTCTTTAGTCTTTTTCCTGATTTTAGATTTGAAGAGAAAATTGAAAATCCTTTGGAGCTTATTTCGCATAGCAATGTTATTAGTACGAATGCTTTGAATACCGTTAATGCTAATGCTATAGAAAAGTCTAAGCTTGGGGAAGCTGGTTTTGTTAAGTATGATATTTTTAGTCCCCCAGCTTTAGTGGAGAAGGTCTGTTCTGATAATATTTTATCTCCCATATGTGATGTTTCTAGTGATGCTTGTGCTCCTCATCCCTTTAAAATACCTACGAAGATTGTTCAACATGTTAGGAATAACTGCTATTTAGGAGATGGAACTGTCCATCCTGGTGACCATTTGCTTTTTATACATGAATTATGCGAGTTGTTCCAGTGTGCAGGTATTTCAATGAACCAAGTTAAGAAGAAGTTATTCTCTTTTTCGCTGAAAGGCAGAGCTGAGGAATGGTATAAAACATTGAAGGATGGCCGATCTATTGATTGGGAGGAAATTGAACCTCTCTTTTATTCTAAATTCTATCCTTCTAGTCAGGTTTATAAAGATAGGAATTACATTTATAATTTTCATCCGCATGAGGGAGAAAGCATTGCCCAAGCTTGGGGAAGATTGAAGTTACTAATGCATAAATGTCCTATTCATGATCTTCCCCGTAATATTGTTATTAATAATTTTTATGCAAGGCTTTCAGGACATTACAAGGACTATCTAGATGCATGCTTTGATGGGTCTTTCACAAGCAAGGATGTCGACACCAAGTGGGGTCTGCTTGAGACAATTCAAAACAATATTGAAGGTTGGGATAGCGACAAAGGTAAAGGATCAGGTATGAATTACGAGTTTGATTGCATTAAGTCTTTCGCTGAAACTGCTAATTTTCAAGAGCTTAGTGCTAAATATGGTCTTGATCCTCAAATTATGGTTGATTGCTTTAAAGCCTTTGCTTCCCATATGAATGTTCCTAAAGGAAATGGGGACGTGTATCATGAACCTTTTAAGGACACTCACGTAGAAAATGATATTGTTGTTGATGATTCCAATAAACATGCTCAAACTTCTAAAAGTCCTATTTCTTATAAGCATGTTAATTTTTGTGGAGTACATAGACCTTGTGAACAGAGTTACAGCAAGGAAGATTATTGTGTCCATCATGCAAATGAAGAAACCCGAATGTGGTACAAGGATATAGGCGAGATCGGTAAGAAGGTTTGTGAGCTTTATCCTTTTCTTTGTAAATGTTGCGATGACTTAGGTCATTTTAATTTCAAATGCTCAAGCCCTAATAGTTACTCTTCTAGTACCTTAAGTTTGTATTGTGATGACAAGATTACTCCCAATCAGCATGATGAGCTCACTTTGTTCTTGGCGTGTGAAGAGATATCTAGAAAGATTGCTTTGATAGATATGAATGATGTTGATATTAATAGCACCCTTCGTGGTTGTCGTCTCTATTGTGCTAAAGATTGCCTTGCAAATACTTACATTCAAAATCTTATAAAACTTGATATTTTGCCAAGCTATGACAGGACTAATAGATGTTTTTATCTTATTAATAGAGAGGAGGAATCCTCCAAAGTTTCTTCTGTTGTTTCTGTTAGTAAACCAGATTATGTGGAGAAGATGCCTTTCCCTCCTAGAGAATATGTGGAGAAGATGCCCTTCAAGTCTCTCCCTCCTAAAGGAGAAAGTAAGAAGAGTATGAAGAAGAAGAAGAGGAGTAAAAGGCTAGAGGACACGGTATCTTCCCCTAAGCGTTATGATCCTGCTATAGATTATGATAATTCTGATTGGGATGATGTTCCTATGCCTGTTACCTATGTTAGTGATCATGATTGGGAAAAGCACTCTACTTTTGATATTGAAAATCTTTTTGGTACCAATTCTAAGGTTAATAATTGTTGTACCATTAGTACTATTCATGTTCCTTCTTATGATGATATGTTTGATGAATATGCTTTGCGACATAGTAGTTCTCTATCTTGTGATGATACTAAGCCTCTAGTTTATGATTATGATTATAATGTTTTCAATTCACCTACTTTTGAGGAGAAAAATAGTTATGATTACAATATGCCTCCTATTTTTGATGATTATGGTGATGAGAATAATTATTCTGTTGAATCTGCTCCTACTACTATTGTTCATGTGGGGAGTATTAATTCTTTTATGCATGTGGCTCATGATAGGGATGTTTTATGTGATAGTTATATTGTTAGTTCTATTCATGATGCTACTGAAAGTTATTATGAGAGAGGGAAACATGGTTTGATGGATCTCAACAATATTAAGTTTCCCCTCTTTATGTTGCAATTTTTGAAGCTATACTTGTTTTGCCTTCCTATGCTTTTTGCTTTGCGCTTTCATGACTTGTCTCTTTACAAGACTATTTTTTATAGGAAGTGGTTTAGATTTAAATGTGTTCCATACTTGCTTTTTGATGCTCTCTATTGCTTTAAGTTCCTATATGGCGGCTTTGCCTCAAGCTCTTATATGGCGCCCACATGAGCATCTTTGCAAATTACTGCGCCTAGCTCAAAGGCGTTAAAGAAAAGCACTCTTGGGAGATAACCCATTGTTTTATTTTCAGTACTTTTTATTTTATTTGAGTCTTGGAAGTTATTACTACTGTAATAACCGCTCCTTATCCTTTTTATTTCATTGTTGTGCCAAGAGAAGCCTCTAATTTGAGTGAGGTAAGATTTGGGGATGTTGCTGTCCTGAAACTATTTTCGGTGCTGCACCGTAAAAATTCGTGAAAATTCTCTGTATATCTTTTGGACCTGCGATTTCTTGTGCATATGCCCCAGGTTATATCCAAACTTTCATTAGTTGAACACTTTTTGATTTGAGCAACAGAAAACCCTCTAAAAATTCGACCTTTGTCAGCTGTTCTGTTTTGACAGATTTCTGTCAATATTTGTGTTTGCCGCTTTATCGCTTTCTTTTTGAGTTCTTTTGATCATGGAACTTTTGGGGAAGTTGCTACAGTAGTTTATACTTTATATGTGGTGGTTTTGTGTTGAAACCTGAAGCAAAAAAGGGTTGATTCAATGCTATGCTTACACTAATGTTGCTAATAGAATTGTGTTTAGTCTTGTATGAAGGAAGTTTTCAAGTGTAGGGATTGGAGAATGATGAGATGAGTTGAAGAATGGACAAAAGCTCAAGCTTGGGGATGCCCATGCATCACCCCAAGAAATATCCAAGAAGTACAAGCGTCAAAGCTTGGGGATGCCCCCGAGGCACCCCTTCTTCATCGGCAAAAATCAGGTCACCTTTCAAAACACTATATTTTTATTGCTTCATGCATTATGCGTTTTTCTTGGAGCGTCAGTTGTTTTAGTTTTCTTAGTTAGTTTAGTTTTGTTTGCTGCAATAAATGGTTAGATCACATCATGTTTCTTTTGGAGAAGTTGCCTTGCTTTTCATTTGCCAAGAACGCTCTAGTTTTCACTCTTATCAAAAACCGAGTGTTCTTCTTTTTCTGCTACTGCTTTTGGTTTTCGTTTTCGCCTTGATTTGCATTCAGATATTCTTATATTTATTCATCAAGGTGTATTTTTGCCTCTAGACCATGTTGGTTTTCCTCAAAAGAGTTTCCTCAAAAAGGTTTGAATGGTGTTGGAAAAGAGAAAAAGCTTTATGCAAAAAGTGGTGCAAAAAGGAGCTTGTGTAGACTGCGGCCTAGGCTTTTGCATGTCGTGCTTGATGTCGTTTTGATAGTATGCTTAGTGGTTTTGCTGTAGCATGACTTGTCTCAAATAACTGAGATTGCTTAATGAGCCTTTGAAAAAAATCATGCGTTGTTTTTATTGTATGGAAGCATTTATTTGGTTTTCTCCTTTGATGCTTTATTTGGGTTGACTTGGCGCATGCTTACACCATGTTGACTACAAAAATAAGTCGCCTATAGCATCTATGATCATTTAGTTTTTGACTTTTGATGCCATCTTATGCTTCTTTTAATGTTGCTTTGTCGCTTTGCATGATTATGGCCGTTATTGCTCTCTTAGTTGGTCGCTCCCAGTCTTTTGCTAGCCCTCATTTTGTACTGAGTATGAGCTCTACTCGTCCATCCAACTCCTAAAAACCAAGTTTGCCATTGTGTCCACTATAAACTCCTATGCATGGTATTTGTAAGCCATTCCAAGTAAATTTTCATGTGCTACCTTTCAAAAACCTTCAAAATACTTCTCATTTTGTGACACTGTTTTCAGCTCATGGGGATGTAGTGGTCAGATTTGCTATCTTCCATATTGCTTATTCCAAAAAGAAAAAAAGGGAAAAAAGAAAAGAAAAAAAGGCACTCCTCCATGGAATGTGAATGTTGGTGGGCACCCAATGGAATCGGTTAGCCATGGTTTGTGAAAGGAAAAAAAGGTGGGGAGGAGTGCCAAGCTTTATAAAAAGAGCACAAAAGTGCCAATCTCTCTCTCAAAAACTTGCTTCATTTTTGTATGGAAGATAGTAAGAACCCCATTGCCAGTCGTTGACAAAGACAACCACCTCTCAAAACCAATTTTTATCTCTCTGTTTTACAAATGAAAAGCTCTAGCACATGTTTAATCACTGCTTCCCTCTGCGAAGGGCCTTTCTTTTACTTTTATGTTGAGTCACCACCTTCTATCTTTATGCACCATTAAGAGAGCATAGTTGTCATTCTTAGTATAATGTGCATTGTCCCAAAGTTTTCATTGATTGATTCATGACTATGGTTTCACTTGTTCTCAAATTATTTGTATCTAGTCGCCCTCTTAAACTTGCAGGTGTCCTATGCATTTATGTTTTGCTCTCTTTGAAGGACAAGCTGAAAACCATTTGTATGTTTTTCCTTATGATTTGAACACATGTTTGACTTTTATTGTTTCATTTTCATGATCTTTTGTTCGTGTTCATTTTCATGTTATAACATGGTTGCTAAGTTTCTTCTATCAAGAATATGTCTTTCATGCCCATGTTTTAAGTTCTTTTGATCTCAGCTCACAATGCTTTACCTATATGATCAAGATTGTGTAGGTGCATGTCACCTCAAAAATTATTCTTTTGTTATCACTTACCTACTCGAGGACGAGCAGGAGTTAAGTTGGGGATGCTTGATACGTCTCAAACGTATCTATAATTTTTGATGCCCCATGCTTGTTTTTACACCATTTGCCTACTGTTTCGTTACACTTCGTGGCGTTTTTATGCGATTTCCAGAACTAACCTACTAACAAGATGCCACAGTGCCAGTTCCCTGTTTTCTGCTATTTTTGTGTTTCAGAAAAGCTACACAGGAAATATTCTCGGAATTGGACGAAACAAGTTCCTGAAGTCTTATTTTTCTCGGAAGCTTCTAGAGATCCGAAGAGGCAAAGGAGAGGGGCCACAGGCCGCCCTCACACTAGGCTCGCGCGGCCTGCCCCTGGCCCGCGCCACCTAGGTGTGAGGAGGCCTGGGGCCACTCCTGACAACGCCTCTTCGCCTATAAGAAGCCTCGGGACGGAAAACCCTAGGGGAGTCGACGAAATTTCCAGAACAGTTCCGCAGCGCCGCCGCCGTCGAAGACAAATTTCGGGGGACAGAAGTCTCTGTTCTAGCACCCTGCCGGGACGGGGAAGTGCCCCCGGAGCCATCTCCATCGGTCTCCATCACCGTCTTCGCCGTCTCCATCGACCTCACCGCCATCTCCATCAACCTTGTTGTCTCCTATGATGAGGAGGGAGTAGTTCATCCCCGGGGCTAAGGGCTCTACCGGTAGCTATGTGGTTCACCTCTCTCTCCCATGATGTGATCTTTATGTGATCGTGAGCTTTGTATCATGTTGAACAAGTAGATGTTATTATTCAGATATTATGTGTACTCTAGTGATGTTATTAAAGTAATCTATTCCTCCTGCCATGGTGTAACGGTGACAGTGCGTGCATCATGGTGGTACTTGGTCTAGGCTGCGATTGTGATCTCTTAAGGATTATGAGAATAATTATTACTATGATAGTATTGAAGTGATCTATTCCTCCTTTCATGGTGTAATGTTGACAGTGTGTGCACCGTGTTAGTACTTGGTCTAAGTTACAATAATATCTATCTTGAATTGTGATCTGATTTGGATATCTCTATGAGTGGTGTTTGTCAAGTACTTGATGAACTTTAAGGGGTGCTTCTGTAGCCACTACGCAATGATTAGTGTTATTCAATAGGAGAGTGATTCAGAGTACCATAGTGAAGAGAAGTTATCTATTTGTTCAGTTATGTTATATTGTTGGGAGTGTGTCCACTAGTGAAAGTATGATCCCTAGGCCTTGTTTCCAAGCTTTGCACACCGTTTACTTACTGTTTTGTTACATGTTTGCTCGCAGCGATACTTATTTCATATCACAGTTACTACTTATAATCATCACAACCACTTGTATTTCACTATCTCTTCGCCGAACTAGTGCACCTATACATCTGACAAGTGTATTGGGTGTGTTGGGGACACAAGAGACTTTCTGTATTGTAATTCCAGGGTTGCTTGAGAGGGATAGCTTTGACCTCTTCCTCCCTGAGTTTGATAAACCTTGGGTGATCCACTTAAGGGAAACTTGCTGCTGTTCTACAAACCTCTGCACTTGGAGGCCCAACACTGTCTACAAGAACAGACGCGTGCGTAGACATCAGCTATCTTGGCCGAGTAGTTGCTAGTGACTCCAAGAGGGGGTATTTATGCTCGATAGTGGGTTCATGCCTCTATTTAATCTGGGGAGTGACAGAAACCTCTAAGGTTGTAGATGTGCTGTTGCTACTAGGGGAAAATAACATTCATATGCTCGAGGGTATATGCTTTGTTTACATTACACACTTTGCTTAATACAATTATTTGTTGTTCGCAACTTAATACTTGTGGAGTTCTCGGATTGATTCGCCACAAGTGGATTATTAGTCATAGATGCAGTTGGATTGCGGTCTATGTATCTTGTTGTAATGCCCAGAGTAAATCTCATAGTGATCCTCTCATCATATGCACGTTGTCTTTATTCTATCAATTGCCCAACTGTAATTTGTTTACCCAGCATGTGTTATTTTATCTTATGGAGAGACACCACTAGTGAACTGTGGACCCCGGTCCTATTTCCATTATATTGCTATCACCTGTTTACTTTACTCGCACTGTTTACTTTATTCGCATACTATTACTGTTTTCCACTCGATACGCTCATTCCTTTGTTTACAGCAAACCGGTGAGATTGACAACCTCATCGTAAGTTGGGAGCAAAGTATTTGGTTGTGTTGTGTGCAGGTTCCGCGTTGCAGCTGGCAAAGCAAAGCTTGGACGAGGCGCCTTATAAATTGTCCGGAGCTGTCGCAAGCTAGCAAGCATCACCTTCAGTCGTTTGGCTTCTTCCCGTTCGGATCGATAAACCTTGGTTTCTTACTGAGGGAAAACCTTGCTGCTATATTCATCATACCTTTCTCTTGGGGTTTCCAACTGGACGGTGAAAAACAATCAACACCGCAAGCATCAAGGATTTTTCTGGCGCCGTTGCCGGGGAGGAAGAAGAAGACTTCTGCAAGGGGAGTTTCGCACGCACATCCTTTACTTTGTTTTAAGTTTTGCTTTACTTTATTTTTACTTGCATCGTTTTATCAAAAACCCAAAAAAAAATAGAATCCTTGATAGTTGTTTTTACTTGTCTGCTTTTAGTTTTGTAAAATGGCTACTCCTGAAAACACCAAGTTGTGTGACTTTACTAGCACGAACAATAGTGACTTTATCTGCACTCCTATTGCACCACCTGCTCCTGCTGCAAACTTTTATGAGATTAAGCCTGCTTTATTGAACCTTGTTATGAAAGATCAATTTTCTGGTGCCAGTACTGATGATGCTGCAGCTCATCTCAACAATTTTGTTGAGCTATGTGAGATGCAGAAGTATGAGAATGTTGATGGTGATATTATTAAGCTTAAGTTGTTTCCTTTTTCTTTGAGAGGAAAAGCTAAGGATTGGTTGCTGTCTTTGACTAAGAATAGTATTGATTCATGGACTAAGTGTAAGGATGCTTTTATTGGTAGATACTATCCTCCTGCTAAGATTATAGCTTTGCGTAGCAATATTATGAAGTTTAGTCAGTTTGATAATGAACATGTTGCTCAAGCTTGGGAAAGAATGAAATCTATGATAAAGAATTGTCCCACTCATGGACTGACTACTTGGATGATTGTTCAAACTTTTTATGCGGGACTGAATTTTTCTTCGAGGAACCTACTTGATTCAGCTGCTGGAGGCACTTTTATGTCCCTTACCTTGGGCGCCACAATGAAGCTTCTCGACAATATGATGGTAAATTACTCCGAATGGCACACCGAGAGAGCTCCACAAGGTAAGAAGGTAAATTCTGTTGAGGAAACCTCTTCCTTGAGTGATAAGATTGATACCATTATAGCTATGCTTGCTAATGATAGGACTCATGTTGATCCTAATAATGTTCCTTTAGCCTCTTTGGTTGCTCAAGAAGAGCATGTTGATGTAAACTTCATTAGAAACAATAATTTTAACAACAATGCTTATAGGAACAATTTTGCTAGTAACAATTATAGGTTGTATCCTTCTACCAATGGTAATGGTTATGGTAACTCTTATGGTAATTCCTCCAACAACACTAGGGCCGCGCCCTCCGAGCTTGAGGTAATGCTCAAGGACTTCATCGGTAAGCAAAATGCTTTTAACAAGTCTGTTGAGGAAAAGTTAGGCAAAATTGATATTCTTGCTTCTAAAGTTGATAGCCTTGCTCATGATGTAGAACTTCTAAAATTAAAAGTGTTGCCTAATGATGTGAAAGAGAACAATGTTTTTGCTACTGCTAATGCTATTCAAGTTAGAATTGATGAAAATGTTAGATTGTTAGCAGAATTGCATGCTAGATGGGAAAGAGAGGATGAGATTGCTAGGAATATGAAAGTTTGTACTATTACTACCTCTAATGATGTTGCTCCTAATGCTAGCAATCCTCTTACTTTGATTGGTGTAGAGAAAACTCCCACTCCTTGTGTTAAAAAGCCTAAAACTGCCAAAACTTTTTCTCAAAAGAGTGCTGAAATTTTTCGGAGTGTAGGAGATGATAGCTCTATTTCCTTTAATGATTTTGATGTTGATGGCTGCAATATATCTGAAGTTATTTTGTTCTTGCAAAAGCTTGCTTTGACTCCCAATGCTAGTTCTTTAAATATTGCTTTTACTAAGCATATTACCAATGCTCTTATGAAAATTAGGAATGAAAAGTTGAAGCAAAAAGCTTCTGTTCCCAAGAAGTTAGAAGATGGTTGGGAACCCATCATTGATATGCATGTTAATGGTTTTGATTGCCGTGCTTTATGTGATCTAGGAGCTAGTATTTCTATTATGCCTAGAAAAATTTATGACATGTTTGATTTACCGCCAGTTGAAAAGTGTTATTATGATGTTCCTATTGCTGATGTTGCTAAGAAGAAACCTTTGGGAAGAATTAATGATGTTCTTATTGTGGTTAACAATAACCTTGTTCCCGTTGATTTTCTTGTCATGGATGTTGAATGCAATGCTTCATGTCCTATTATTTTGGGAAGACCTTTTCTTCGAACTGTAGGTGCCATCATTGATATGAGGAAAGGCACCATGAAATATCAATTCCCACTCAAGAAATGTATGGAACACTTCCCTAGGAAGAGAAAGAAATTAGTTTTTGACTCTATTCTTAGAGCAAATTATGAGCTTGATGCTTCATCACTTGATATTACTTGATTTGCACTTTCTGCGCCTAGCTCAAAGGCGTTAAAGAAAAGCACTCTTGGGAGATAACCCAATATTTTTACATTCAGTTCTTTTTCTTTTCTTTGAGTCTTGGAAGTTATTACTACTGTAATGACCTCTCCTTATCCTTTTTATTTTGTTTTTGTGCCAAGAGAAGCCTCTAATTTGAGCGAGGTGAGATTTGGGGATGTTGCTGTCCTGAAACAGTTTTCGGTGCTGCACCGTAAAAATTCGTGAAAATTCTCTGTATATCTTTTGGGCATGCGATTTCTTGTGAATATGCCCCAGGTTATATTCAAACTTTCATTAGTTGAACACTTTTTGATTTGAGCAACAGGAAACCCTCTAAAAATTCGACCTTTATCAGCTGTTCTGTTTTGTCAGATTTCTGGCAATATTTGTGTTTGCCGCTTTATCGCTTTCTTTTTGAGTTCTTTTGATCACGGAACTTTTGGGGAAGTTGCTATAGTAGTATATGCTTTATATGTGGTGGTTTTAGGTTGAAACCTGAAGCAAAAAAGGGTTGATTCTATGTTATGCTTACACTAATGTTGCTAATAGATTTGTGTTTAGTTTTGTATGAAGGAAGTTTTCAAGTGTAGGGATCGGAGAGTGATGAGATGAGTTGAAGAATGGACAAAAGCTCAAGCTTGGGGATGCCCATGCATCACCCCAAGAAATATCCAAGAAGTACAAGCGTCAAAGCTTGGAGATGCCCCCGAGGCACCCCTTCTTCATCGGCAAAAATTAGGTCACCTTTCAATACGCTATATTTTTATTGCTTCATGCACTATGCGTTTTTCTTGGAGCGTCTTTACTTTAGTTTTCAGTTTAGTTTAGTTTTTTTTTTGCTGCAATAAATGGTTGGACCCCAACAAATTTCTTTTGGAGAAGTTGCCTTGCTGTTCATTTGCCAAGAACACTCCGTTTTTCATTCTTATAATTTCAACAAGTGTTCTCTTTTTCTAGAACTGTGTTTAGCTTTCGATTTTTGCCTTGATTTGTGTTCAGATCTTGTTATATCTTTTCATCAAGGTGTATTTTTGCCTCTGATCTATATTGGTTTTCATCAAAAGAGGTGTTTATAAAAAGTTTGAATGGTGTTGGAAAAGAGAAAAAGCTTTATGCAAAAAAGTGGTACGAGAAGGAGCTTGTTGTAACACCCCAAGTATCAACCCTACCTAGCAATGCTACCCCTACTTTAAACATTAAATAAGACCACGACAAAACTATAAAATTTCAGCAGAGTTTCCTTTGTTTGAGGGGACATCCACGACAACACAATAATATCGACACATAGCTACAAGGTTCAACAAGGCTAAGATAAACGTTATATCCAAGATATCTCATAACGAGTAATGCAAGATCCACAAAGCATAAGCCAAACATCATAATAAGGATTAAGTCAAGAACCATCTAGCATGGAACCTAAACTATTTATACAAGGTTCTAATGGGTGAAGGTAGTGTGTGAATCATGTAGAGGTACTACTCCCAATCCCATGCATATCGTCCTCAGCGGTACCTAAAAACATAGAAGCCACAAGGGTGAGTACAAAGTACTCAACAAGCCCATCAACAAATAGTAAACTTTACATAAATCAAAACACTAAAACATCATTAAATATAATTCATCAATTAGCACATACTATGATGCTCTACATGTCTATATGCTCATCTCATCTCATCGCGAATACCGGTATCGCTTGAGTGGACACCCGTCAGCATCCACTCACTCCAACTCGTGGAGGGTGCCTCCAAAGTGGGTCGCAACCCATCAATGAAGGTCGCAGTGTGCCCACCAAAGTAGGTCACATTATCATCATGAGTATGCAAAATGCATCATATGAACATTTCATCATCATCATGGTTATAACATAGATATAAAGCAAGACACTTTAAATAAATAAAGAGAAGAGATATATGCAAAATTCACTATTTGTCGTGAACTTGCCTGAACCGTGGGGCATAAACTGTGAGTTGTAGGTCTCCGAACCGGAAAGACCAACACCTGTTACAGAACACATTGCACACTCAATACACATCAATGCTTCAAAAGTATACACACAATATCGCATCGCTCCTACGTACAAGAAACCCCAACCAAAACATTTACTTTATTTCTTTCCTTTATTCTAGAACAGACCCAAAGCTTGTGTTCTAAGTTGGTATTTTAAGCAGTGGTAAAAGTTACAGTAAAAGTTGTTGTACAGTTATGGGTGAAGTTGAAGTATTTAATTAACCTCAGGGCACTAAAATTAGCATCAGGTACGTGCGACTAGACATACAGCATTAGCGTCTAGTAAAACAAGGAAACTGGCTACAGTACAGTATATGTCTCACGTTCTATTCCAGCTAGCTAATTACTAGTAACCTGTAGCTTTCATGCCTTGAAAGAAAACTAATTTTATTACAAAACAGCAAGACAGCCAGCTACAGAGTAGTACTCGATGAATTCCATCAAGTCATGAACAGAAAACAATAGCCAATCGTCTATAGAACTAGTAATACAAAATAAATCTTTGGTTTGGGTAGGTACGGATCAGTTCCCGAGTACAAATTAGGCGCCCAGAAATTTTCTAAAACAAACACTACTGAACCTCCTCCCACATGGGCGTGAACCCAAAACTGAACCCAAACTGCAGATTAATTTCTAAGAAGATGGGTAGAGCTATTCCGAACACACGCGTTGAACCAGAAATTTCTATGAAGAAAGAACACAAATAGGGACTAACCAAAAGGAAGGAGGACCTCTGCCTAGTGACGACGGCGACAAAGCAGCTTTACGACGAAGGCTGAGGAGAATGGTAGTGCAGCCTCGCAGCAGCAGCGAAGACCTGAAGGCGACAACGATGCAAAATCAGAAGACACGGCGGTGACCAAGCGGCGGCGGCTTCCATCGAGAGGTCAACAGGCAGGGAGCGACAAGCAGATCGATTCGAGGTTTCACCTCAAACCTAGAAGTAATCAGGCGTCGTCATAGGGCACGGACGTCCAGTCCGACTGGGCCATGGAGCCCAGCCCGTTAGTGTCCCTCTCTCACGAGAAGAAGAAAAGAAGGGCTGCTGATGTTGTACTAAATATATCAAGAAGGCCAGATGGTTTGAGTTTCAGATTTTATAATGGAAGGTCAAGTCTTCAAAGGCTACTATACACTAAATAGCAAATTTTTCTTTTCTCTAACTTCCTATTCCCAAATCACTATAAAACAGTAACACGGTCCTAACTATTTATTTATTATTTTGAAACAAAAAGGTTAAATAAGTACAAAAGATTAGCATTAAAATTAGGGTTATTACACTTGTGTAGACTGCGGCCTAGGCTTTTGCATGTCGTGCTTGATGTCTTTTTTTGATAGTATGCTTAGTGGTTTTGCTGTAGCATGACTTGTCTCAAATAACTGAGATTGCTTAATGAGCCTTTGAAAAAATCATGCATTGTTTTTATTATTTGGAAGCATTATTTTGGTTTTCTCCTTGATGCTTTATTTGGGTTGACTTGGCGCATGCTCACACATGTTAGACTCATAAAAAGTCGCTATTAGCCTCTATGATCATTTAGTTTTTGACTTTTGATGCCATCTTATGCTTCTTTTAATGTCGCTTTGCATGATTATGTCCGTTATTGCTCTCTTAGTTGGTTGCTCCCAGTCTTTTGCTAGCCCTCGCCTTGTACTGAGTATGAGCTCTACTCGTGCATCCAACTCCTAAAAACCAAGTTGTTCCAAAGTGTCCACCATACATACCTATTAGCAATTTGCTATTCCAAAGTAAATTTGACTTGCTTTTATCTACTCTTTAAATTAAACTCTTACCAGTGTTATGCGAAAATTGGTCAGTAAAGCTCTCACGAATCGGAAGGCACACTTTATTTTTTCTCATTCTTAAAAATTTGACATTGTGGTCTCTTATGTTGAGTTGTTATGCTTGCAAGTTGTAAGTTGGATACTAGCCCAAGCATGCTATCATAGGGCAAGCTTTCAACATTGCACTTCTTATTTGAGTTGATATCGTGATCTTTTATTTATGGATGCCCGCGGTGTGAAATGAATTGGGAATCTTGCGGGATCATGGAGTTTGTATATGTGTTAGAGAAACGCCTGGGCCGTCAATCTAAGCCATGCATAATTCATGGTGGAAATTTGCAGCATGCCCATAGTGGACATTCGACGACGCATCTCAAAATAAAAAGCTATACAAATGGTAAATAAAAGAAATGTCGAGGTGTTCATTGTCTGCTTGTCCTGTCATTTTGATGTGGGCTTGTTCCATGTCATCGGGCACGGAGGTACCCCGTTGGCGGTTCTCTATGATACGTGTATACTTACAATGACAAGAGCTTGCTTGGAACTCTAAGTAAAGTAGCATGAGGTTTGGGTACTCGTATTCACGGGACACAAGGTTTTCAACTTATGATTTGTCAAGCATATGCAGCGTAAGTGTTCTCGCATTAACTTTAACCATTCCAGATGCTTATGATGGGGGCAATGAGAGCTCAAAGCCGGTAAGTACCATAATTTTTGAAGGTTATAAAACTTGCAATCACTGCTTCCCTCCGCGAAGGGCCTTTCTTTTACTTTTATGTTGAGTCACCACCTTCTATCTTTATGCACCATTAAGAGAGCATAGTTATCATTCTGAGTATAATGTGCATTGTCCCAAAGTTTTCATTGATTGATTCATGATCATGGTTTCACTTGTTCTTAAATTATTTGTATCTAGTCGCCCTCTTAAACTTGAAGGTGTCCTATGTATTTATGTTTTGCTCTCTCATTAAGGACAATCTGAAAACCATTTGTATGTTTTTCCTTATGATTTGAACACACGTTTGACTTTCATTGTTTCATTTTTATGATTTTTTTGTGTGTTCATTTTCATGTTATAACATGGTTGCTAAGTTTCTTCTATCAAGATTATGTCTTTCATGCCCATGTTTTAAGTTCTTTTGATCCCAGCTCACAACGCTTACATATATGATCAAGATTGTGTAGGTGCATGTCACCTCAAAAATTATTTCTTTTGTTATCACTTACCTACTTGAGGACGAGCAGGAGTTAAGCTTGGGGATGCTAATACGTCTCAAACGTATCCATAATTTTTGATGCTCCATGCTTGTTTTTACACCATTTGCCTAATGTTTCGTTACACTTCGTGGCACTTTTATGCATTTTTCGGAACTAACCTATTAACAAGACGCCACAGTGCCAGTTCCCTGTTTTCTGTTGTTTTTGTGTTTCAGAAAAGTTATACAGAAAATATTCTCGGAATTGGACGAAACCAAAGCCAGTCGCCCAAAATTTCACCGAAGCTTCCAGAGAACCAAAGAGGAGACGGAGTGGGGCCACGAGGGCCCCACACAATAGGGCGGCGCGGCCTGGCCCCTGGCCGCGCCCCCTACATGTGAGATCGCCTCGGTCCACTCCTAACGATGCCCCTTCGCCTATAAAGACCCCCTGATGGGAAAAACCTAAATACCCGATCACTTTTCCAGAACAAATCGCGATCCACCGCCGCCGTCGACCCGAAGATCGGGAGGGTCCAGAAGCTCTTCCCGGCACCCTACCGGAGAGGGGAATCGCCACTGGAGGTCTTCTTCATCGCCATGCTTGCCTCCGGAGCGATGAGTGAGTAGTCTACCATGGACTATGGGTCCATAGCAGTAGCTAGATGGTTGTCTTCTCCACCATGTGCTTCATGTTTAGATCTCATGAGCTGCCCTACATGATTTAGATCACCGTTATGTAATTCTACATGTTTGGTTTATTGGGATCCGATGAATATTGGTGTTATGCTTGAGTTGAAGTACTAAAATTTATCTTATGTTATCTCTATATTGTTTATGATCTTGCATGCTCTCCGTTGTTAGTAGCTATCTTGGCCGAGTAGTTGCTAGTGATTCCAAGAGGGGGTATTTATGCTCGATAGTGGGTTCATGCCTCTATTTAATCTGGGGGAGTGACAGAAACCTCTAAGGTTGTAGATGTGTTGTTGCTACTAGGGGGAAAACAACATTCATATGCTCGAGGGTATATGCTTTGTTTACATTACACACTTTGCTTAATGCAATTATCTGTTGTTCGCAACTTAATACTTGTGGAGTTCTCAGATTGATTCGCCACAAGTGGATTATTAGTCATAGATACAGTTGGATGGCGGTCTATGTATCTTGTTGTAATGCCCAGAGTAAATCTCATAGTGATCCTCTCATCATATGCACGTTGTCTTTATTCTATCAATTGCCCAACTGTAATTTGTTTACCCAGCATGTGTTATTTTATCTTATGGAGAGACACCACTAGTGAACTATGGACCCTGGTCCTATTTCCATTATATTGCTATCACATGTTTACTTTACTCGCACTGTTTACTTTATTCACATACTATTACTGTTTTCCACTCGATACGCTCATTCATTTGTTTATAGCAAACCGGTGAGATTGACAACCTCATCGTAAGTTGGGAGCAAAGTATTTGGTTATGTTGTGTGCAGGTTCCGCGTTGCAGCTGGCAAAGCAAAGCTTGGACGAGGCGCCTTATAAATTGTCCGGAGCTGTCGCAAGCTAGCAAGCATCACCTTCAGTCGTTTGGCTTCTTCCCCTTCGGATCGATAAACCTTGGTTTCTTACTGAGGGAAAACCTTGCTGCTATATTCATGATACCTTCCTCTTGGGGTTTCCAACTGGACGGTGAAAAACTATCAACACCGCAAGCATCAGACGTCAAGGGCCTTTCGCGGGCGGCAGTCCAGCCACCCATCGAAGAGGGGAACGACGCGACCAGAGGAGGGCCGCTGTAGTTGACGAGCTCCGGGAGGAAGCTGGTCATGGAGGGCGAGGCCATCGGCGGCAGCCCATAGGGCGGGGTGAACTGTGGTGGCGTCGGCAGAAAAATCCACCAGACCACTGAGAGGCACCAAGGTACAGAGGTCGAGATGTGGCCAGAGGGCTCGAGTACCCGGCCGCCGGCACCCCCGAGAGCGGGAGTGGGATCGAGGGTGGCAGATCACCCGAGACGGCAGCGGGGGCGACAAGGTAGTGGTGGTGTTGGTGGTGGCGGGTAGGGTGGTTGAGGGTGGTGGGGCGGTGGTGGTAGGCGTGGTGATGGTGGTGGTGGTGAGCGGGATATCGGGGAAGGAGCTCATGGCGGCGGCGGCCAAGGAAGGCGGCAGCGGCCAGGCTAGGGTTGAGGGCGGCGGCTAGGAGGAGGAAAAGATGACCTAGTGTGATACCATGTTAAAAGAGAGACACGGGATGTTTGGGTAGAACTAGCACAACGCTCTGGGGCGTGGCCTATCTCATCTCTACTACTTATAAAAGAGCAAACATGGCTGGAAAAAAGAATCTCAGCCGTCTATTCAGGTAAATCCAACAGTCCAGATTGATTTGTTCTCCCCACCCCAATAGCAGTTTCCGCGCCCGCACCGGCCCGATGGAAAAGGAAATTCGATTTCCCCTAATTGAGCAAATCAGTTCCACCAAATCGTGTTGATAGCTGGTTAACAGTTAATTCCGCTAATTCCTCTAACTCCTCCACGACCTTCCTTTCCCCATAATTCCTCTCCGTCTCCTCTTCTATGGATCATGGGGCTCACCATGTCCAGGTCCCTTCTCACAACATCCACCGCCGCCTCTTCTCCTGAGCACCATGGTCATCTCCCGTGGCGACGGAGGGGCAGCTTGCTGACGGGGCACGCGGCACACCGTGGTACTGCTGTTGATAGCGCGCAGAAGGGTAGACCGGCGGCCGCGCCGACTTAGACAACGGTGTGCACAGCGAGGATGACTGCGGCGACCACGGCCTGTGCGGACGCGTCAACGATCGCTTGCGGTCGCGCACCGTCACTAGTAGAAAACCGGCCTAATATTTCAGGGCATTAGTCCCGGTTTCTGTTTGAACCGGGACTGATGCCCCGGGCCCCACCGCTTTTTCGGCCGCTGGAACGCAGAACTCATTAGTCCCGGTTCGTTTTGAACCTTTAGTCCCAGTTCGTATTACGAATCGGGACTAAAGGCTCTGGGGTCGAATCCGACCGTTGCCAGACTCATTAGTCCCGGCTGGTAACACCAACCGGGACTAAAGACCAATCCTTTAGTCCCGGTTGGTATTACAAACTGGGACTAATGACTTCCCTGTATAAATCAGCTCCTTCTTCCTCCCCGAGCCAGCCACCCCCTCTCCACTCTCAAGTGTTCTTCATGCAACAAACCTAGCTCGAGTTCATCCTCTTTGACCACCATTTTTTGTCACAAATTGATGTCCCCACTTCAATCTAAGTGGACTAAAAGGTGAGGAATTTTGTGCTTTTGTCTTTCATTGGTAATTTAGCTCATTTAATGCTCTAGAAGTAGAGAGATTTGTGATTTTTTTTATGGGACCAATTATTTAGATGTTCATTTGATTATGTGTACAAATAGGTGAAGATAGAGGTAAAAATAGAAATGCTATATAGATTTTATTTATGTTAGATTTTATTTAGGTTAGATTTTATTAGAAATAGAAATGCTATTAGAAATAGAAATGTTAGAATAAAAAATAAAAATAGAAGTAGACATAGCTAACATAGAAATAGAAATAGAGATAGAGATAGAAAAATAGAAATAGCGATAGAAATAGAGATAGATGCCGTAGGGCGGAGCTTTCGAAGATGTCGTAGGGCGTGAGCACCAACGACATCTTCGAGAAGCTCCACCACGGGAGATTTCCCAACCCTTTACGCAACACTGTTAGAGGAGATGGAGTCTTTCACGGGCTTGCAGGGAAATTTTTCCGAGGCGGAGCTTCCGAAGATGCCGTAGGGTGTGAGCACCAACGACATCTTCGAGAAGCTCCGCCATGGGAGATTTCCCAACCCTTTACGCAACACTGTTAGAGAAGATGGAGTCTTTCACGGGCTTGCAGGGAAATTTTTCCGAGGCGGAGCTTCCGAAGATGCCGTAGGGTGTGAGAACCAACGACATCTTCGAGAAGCTCCGCTACGGGAGATTTCCCAACCCTTTACTCCATAACTGTTAGAGGAGATGGAGTCTTTCACGGGCTTGCAGGGAAATTTTTCCGAGGCAGAGCTTCCGAAGATGCCGTAGGGCGTGAGCACCAACGACATCTTCGAGAAGCTCTGCCACGGGAGATTTCCCAACCCTATCCTCCATCCATGGGGATGAAACTCTCCCTGCCTTCGAGCTGTGCTTGCCATGGCGTATCGATGCTCCTTTTATAGGCACGGCGCCGCTTCTACTTGTGTCTTGTTCCTCCGACAGGGGCGTCGTGCGCTACATGCTTTATCTCATCGAGCAGTGCATCAACCCACGCATCCTTATCCTGCCAACAGCTTTAGTCCCGGTTGTACCCACCAGCCGGGACTAAAGGTTACCCACACGTCCTTATCCCACCGACGGTTTTGTTAGATGACACAAAAACCACCTTTTGTCTCGGTTGTACCCACCAGCCGGGACTAAAGTTTTGTTAACTTATTCTTACTTATCAAACTAAAATTAGAGAAATAAATAGAAATTGTATATTTGATTTGCATTTGATATGTACTTATATAATGCAGATGAGCCGAGCATGGATGTACGCCGATCGACGCTCTGGAGATTTCATTAAAGGCGTGCATTCTTTTCTCAAGGTGGCTGAGGCAACCAAGCAGAATGGTTTTATGTGTTGTCCATGCGGTGGTTGTCGAAATGAGAAGGATTACCCCTCCACAAAGACCCTTCACATCCACCTGTTCCGGTTCGGTTTCATGTCCGGCTATAATTGTTGGACCAAGCATGGGGAGAGAGGGGTTATGATGGAAGACAACGATGAAGAAGAGAATGATGACAACTATCCTGAGTTCCCTGAAACCACCGATACCGCAATGGAAGATAATGAAGAAGAAGAAGGTGAAGAACGGGCATCAGATATGCCCGCTGATGATCTTGGTCAGGTCATTGTTGATGCACAGATTGACTGTGAAAGTGAAAAGGAGAGGGAGAAGTTGGAACGCATGTTAGATGATCACAAAAAGGATTTGTACCCAAATTGTGAAGACGGCCAGAAAAAGCTAGGAAGCACGCTGGAATTGCTGCAATGGAAAGCAGAGAGTGGTTTATCTGACAAGGGATTTGAAAAGTTGCTGAAAATTATGAAGAAGATGCTTCCAAAGGATAACGAATTGCCCGCCAGTACATATGAAGCAAAGAAGATTGTCTGCCCTCTAGGATTGGAGGTGCAGAAGATACATGCATGCATTAATGACTGTATTCTCTACCGCGGTGAGTATGAGAATTTGAATGCATGCCCAGTGTGCAGTGCATTTCGGTATAAGATCAGGCGAGATGACCCTGGTGATGTTGAGGGCGAGCACCCCAGGAAGAGGGTTCCTGCCAAGTGCTAGTGCCAAGTTGACGTGGGAGCAGACAGTCCTTGTGCGTGGTGATGACCAGCCCGTTGGGAACCCCAAGAGGAAGGTATGATGAGTGTAGCGGCTAGTTTTCCCTCAGTTAAGATACCAAGGTTTATCGATCAGGAGAGGAGAGACAATGACGACTGAAGGTGATGCGGAACCTGCACACACACAACCAAATACTTTGTTCCCAACTTGCGATGAGGTTATCAATCTCACCGGTTTGCTTGAAACAAAGGTTATGAGCGTATCGAGTGGAAAACAATATAGTATGCGAGTAAAGTAAACAGGTGATAGCAATATGATGTAAATAGGACCGGGGTCCACAGTTCACTAGTGGTGTCTCTCCATAGATAAAATAACACATGCTGGGTAAACAAATTATAGTTGGGCAATTGATAGAATAAATATAAACGTGTTATGTCAAGAAGATCACTATGAGATTTACTCTGGGCATTACAACAAAATACACAGACCGCCATCCAACTACATCTATGACTAATAATCCACTCCCGGGGATATCAATCCGAACACCCCAGTAGTATTAAGTTGCGAACAACAGATAATTGCATTAAGCAAAGTGTGTAATGTAAACAAAGCATATGCCCTTGAGCATATGAATGTTGTTTTCTCCCTAGTAGCAACAGCACATCTACCACCTTAGAGGTTTCTGTCACTCCCCCAGGTGAAATAGAGACATGAACCCACTATCGAGCATAAATACCCCCTCTTGGAGTCACTAGCAACTACTCGGCCAAGATAGCTACTAACAACGGAGAGCATGCAAGATCATAAACAACATAGAGATAACAAAAGATATAATTCAGTACAGCAACTTAATCATAAACACCAATATTCATCGGATCCCAACAAACCAAACATGTAGAATTACATAACGGTGATCTCAATCATGTAGGGCAGCTCATGAGATCTAAACATGAAGCACATGGTGGAGAAGACAACCATCTAGCTACTGCTATGGACCCATAGTCCAAGGTAGACTACTCACTCATCGCTCCGGAGGCAAGCATGGCGATGAAGAAGACCTCCGGTGGCGATTCCCCTCTCCGGCAGGGTGTCGGGAAGAGCTTCTGGACCCTCCCGATCCTTGGGTCGACGGTGGCAGCGGATCGCGATGTGTTCTGGAAATCTGATCGGGTTCTTAGGTTTTTTCTGTCGGGGGGTCTTTATAGGCGAAGGGACGATGTCAGAGGAGGGGCCAGGCCCCCTCACGCGGGCCCTGCGCGGCCAGGACCCTGGCCGCGCCGCCCACGCGTGTGGGGCCCTGGTGGCCCCCCTCCTACTTCTCTTCGGATCTCTAGAAGCTTCCGGGTAAAATAAGACTTCAGGAACTTGTTTCGTCCAATTCCGAGAATATTTCCTGTGTATCACTTCTGAAACACAAAAACAGCAGAAAACAGGAAACTGGCACTGTGGCACTTGTTAATAGGTTAGTTCCGGAAAAGGCATAAAAGTGCCACTAAGTGTAACGAAACAATAGGCAAATGGTGTAAAATTAAAAGCATGGAGCATCAAAAATTATAGATACGTTTGAGACGTATCAAGCATCCCCAAGCTTAACTCCTGCTCGTCCTCGAGTAGGTAAGTGATAACAAAAGAATAATTTTTGAGGTGACATGCACCTACACAATCTTGATCATATATGTAAGCATTTGTGAGCTGGGATCATAAGAACTTAAAACATGGGCATGAAGATATAATCATGACAATAAGAACTTAGCAACCATGTTGTAAACATGCAAATGAACACAAACAAAAGATCATGATAATGAAACAATGAAAGTCAAACGTGTGTTCAAATCATAAGGAAAAACATACAAATGGTTTTCAGCTTGTCCTTCAAAGAGAGCAAAACATAAATGCATAGGACACCTTCAAGTTTAAGAGGGCGACTAGATACAAATAATTTAAGAACATGTGAAACCAATCATCATGAATCAATCAATGAACTTTGGGACAATGCATATCACACTAAGAATGACAACTATGCTCTCTTAATGGTGCATAAAGATAGAAGGTGGTGACTCAACATAAAAGTAGAAGAAAGGCCCTTCGCAGAGGGAAGCAGTGATTGCAAGTTTTATAACCTTCAAAAATTATGGTACTTACCGGCTTTGAGCTCTCATTGCCCCCATCATAAGCATCTTGAATGGTTAAAGTTAATGCGAGAACAATTATGATGCATATGCTTGACAAATCATAAGTTGAAAACCTCGTGCCCCGTGAATACGAGTACCCAAACCTCATGCTACTTTACTTAGAGTCCCAAGCAAGGCTCTTGTCATTGTAAGTATATGCATATCATTGAGAACCGCCAATGGGGTACCTCCGTGCCTGATGACATGGAACAAGCCCACACCAAAATGACAGGACAAGCAGACAATGAACACCTCGACATCTCTTTTATTTGCCTTTTATTTAGCTTTTTATTGTGAGATGCGTCGTCGAATGTTCACCATGGGTATGCTGCAAATTTCCACCATGAATTATGCATGGCTTAGATTGGCGGCCCGGCGTTTCCCTAACACATATACAAACTCCATGATCCCTACAAGATTCCCAATTCATTTCACACCGCGGGCATCCATAAACAAAAGATCACGATATCAACTCAAATAAGAAGTGCAATGTTGAAAGCTTGCCCCATGACAGCATGGATGGGCTAGAATCCAGCTTACAACTTGCAAGCATAACAACTTAACATAAGAGACCACAATGTCAAATTTTTAAGAACAGGAAAAGTAAAGTGTGCCTTCCGGTTCGTGAGAGCTTTACTGACCGAATTTCGCATAACACTGGTAAGAGTTTAATTTGAAGAGAAAATAAAAGCAAGTCAAATTTACTTGGAATAGCAAATTGCTAGTAGGTATGTATGGTGGACACTTTGGAAAACTTTGGCTTTTAGGAGTTGGATGCATGAGTAGAGCTCATACTCAGTACAAGGCGAGGGCTAGCAAAAGACTGGGAGCGACCAACTAAGAGAGCAATAATGGCCATAATCATGCAAAGCGACAAAGCGACATTAAAAGAAGCATAAGATGGCATCAAAAGTCAAAAACTAAATGATCATGAAGGCTATTGGCAACTTTGTAAGAGTCTAACATGTGTGAGCATGCGCCAAGTCAACCCAAATAAAGCATCAAGGAGAAAACCAAAATAATGCTTCCATACAATAAAAACAACGCATGATTTTTCAAAGGCTCATTAAGCAATCTCAGTTATTTGAGACAAGTCATGCTACAGCAAAATCACTAAGCATACTATCACAAAGACATCAAGCATGACATGAAAAAGCCTGAGCCGCAGTCTACACAAGCTCCTTCTTGTACCACTATTTTGCACAAAGCTTTTTCTCTTTTCCAACACCATTTGAAATTTTTATAAACACCTCTTTTGATGAAAACCAATAAAGATCAGAGGCAAAAATACACCTTGATGAAAAGATATGACGAGATCTGAACGCAAATCAAGGCGAAAACGAAAACCAAAAGCAGTAGCAGAAAAAGTTCTCCAAAGGAAATTTGTTGGGGTCCAACCATTTATTGCAGCAAACAAACAAAATAAACCAACTAAGAAAACTAAAACAACTGACGCTCCAAGAAAAACACATAGTGCATGAAGCAATAAAAATATAGTGTTTTGAAAGGTGACCTGATTTTTGCCGATGAAGAAGGGGTGCCTCGGGGGCATCCCCAAGCTTTGACGCTTGTACTTTTTGGATATTTCTTGGGGTGATGCATGGGCATCCCCAAGCTTGAGCTTTTGTCCATTCTTCAACTCATCTCATCATTCTCCAATCCCTACACTTGAAAACTTCCTTCATACAAAACTAAACACAATTCTATTAGCAACATTAGTGCAAGCATAACATATAATCAATCCTCTATTTGCTTCAGGTTTCAACTCAAAACCACCACATATATAGCAAATACTACTGTAGCAACCTCCCCAAAAGTTCCATGATCAAAAGAACTCAAAAGAAAGCGATAAAGTGGCAAACACAAATATTGGCAGAAATCTGTCAAAACTGAACAGCTGACAAAGGTCGAATTTTTGAGGGATTTTCTGTTGCTCAAATCAAAAAGTGTTCAACTAACAAAAGTTTGGATATAACCTGGGGCATATGCACAAGAAATCGCAGGTCCAAAAGATAAACAGAGAATTTATACGAATTTTTACGGTGCAGCACCGAAAACAGTTTTAGGACAGCAACTTCCCCAAATCTTTACCTCACTCAAATTAGAGGCTTCTCTTGGCACAAAAACGAAATAAACAAGATAAGGAGCGGTCATTACAGTAGTAATGACTTCCAAGACTCAAATAAAAGAAAAAGGTACTGAAAAGAAAACATTGGGTTATCTCCCAAGAGTGCTTTTCTTTAACGCCTTTGAGCTAGGCGCAGAAAATTGCGAATCAAGTATTTTCAGCAGAAGCATTAAGATCAACGGCAGAGGTCTTGTCAATAAGACATTGTATTTCATCCACATAAGTTTTTGAAGACCCTTTGTGATCATGCTTTGGTACACTATTCTCATCAAAAAGATTTTCAGGACAAATCCAGTCAAAATTATTTTCGAAAGCTTCATTCAATCCCAAAAGCTTGCAAGGTATAAGTATCTCGGCCCCCTCATCATTTGTATTAATAACCGTTATAGGTGAACCGAGTTTATTAAAACGTTTAAGAACCTTCCTAGCTTCAATAACGACATCCTTAAATTCTAAACGCAAAGTTTCCAAGATAAAAACTTTCTTTTCGGGATCCTCAATTTCATGAAGCTTAAGGAACATGTATTGCATAAAAGGATTAAGACTAGCAAACCTAGTTTCCAACATGTCAATTAAATAAACAGAAGCAACTTCAATACTAGAAGCAAGCTCTACCCAAGACTTTTCCTCAACTTCCTCATGCATACTAATGTGATTAAAGAACTCCTCAATGTTACTTTTGCCAATAATCGAACCACTACCTACTGAGAGGTCCTCCAGAACGAACTTAGGGATCAACATGATAAACTAAAGTAAAGAAATAACAACTACCAAGGATTCTAATTTTTTTTGGGTTTTTGATATAAAAACAATGCAGGTAAAATAAATAAAGTAAAGCAAAGCAATAACAAAGTAAAGGATGTGTGTGCGAAAAACTCCCCTCGCAGAAGTCTTCTTTTCCTCCCCGGCAACGGCACCAGAAAAATAGCTGCTAGTGCCAAGTTGACGTGGGAGCAGACAGTCCTTGTGCGTGGTGATGATCAGCCCGTTGGGAACCCCAAGAGGAAGGTATGATGAGTGTAGCGGCTAGTTTTCTCTCAGTTAAGATACCAAGGTTTATCGATCAGGAGAGGAGAGACAATGATGACTGAAGGTGATGCCGAACCTGCACACACACACAACCAAATACTTTGTTCCCAACTTGCGATGAGGTTATCAATCTCACCGGTTTGCTTGAAACAAAGGTTATGAGCGTATCGAGTGGAAAACAATATAGTATGCGAGTAAAGTAAACAGTGCGAGTAAAGTAAACAGGTGATAGCAATATGATATAAATAGGACCGGGGTCCACAGTTCACTAGTGGTGTCTCTCCATAGATAAAATAACACGTGCTGGGTAAACAAATTACAGTTGGGCAATTGATAGAATAAAGATAAACGTGATATGTCAAGAAGATCACTATGAGATTTACTCTGGGCATTACAACAAAATACACAGACCGCCATCCAACTGCATCTATGACTAATAATCCACTCTCGGTGATATCAATCCGAACACCCCAGTAGTATTAAGTTGCGAACAACAGATAATTGCATTAAGCAAAGTGTGTAATGTAAATAAAGCATATGCCCTTGAGCATATGAATGTTGTTTTCTCCCTAGTAGCAACAGCACATCTACCACCTTAGAGGTTTCTGTCACTCCCCCAGGTGAAATAGAGACATGAACCCACTATCGAGCATAAATACCCCCTCTTGGAGTCACTAGCAACTACTCGGCCAAGATAGCTACTAACAACGGAGAGCATGCAAGATCATAAACAACATAGAGATAACAAAAGATATAATTCAGTACAGCAACTTAATCATAAACACCAATATTCATCGGATCCCAACAAACCAAACATGTAGAATTACATAACAGTGATCTCAATCATGTAGGGCAGCTCATGAGATCTAAACATGAAGCACATGGTGGAGAAGACAACCATCTAGCTACTGCTATGGACCCATAGTCCAAGGTAGACTACTCACTCATCGCTCCGGAGGCAAGCATGGCGATGAAGAAGACCTCCGGTGGCGATTCCCCTCTCCGGCAGGGTGCCGGGAAGAGCTTCTGGACCCTCCCGATCCTCGGGTCGATGGTGGCGGCGGATCGCGATGTGTTCTGGAAATCTGATCGGGTTCTTAGGTTTTTTCCATCGGGGGGTCTTTATAGGCGAAGGGACGATGTCAGAGGAGGGGCCAGGCCCCCTCACGCGGGCCCCGCGCGGCCAGGACCCTGGCCACGCCGCCCACGCGTGTGGGGCCCTGGTGGCCCCCCTCCTACTTCTCTTCGGATCTCTAGAAGCTTCCGGGTAAAATAAGACTTCAGGAACTTGTTTCGTCCAATTCCGAGAATATTTCCTGTGTATCACTTGTAAAACACAAAAACAGCAGAAAACAGGAAACTGGCACTGTGGCACTTGTTAATAGGTTAGTTCCGGAAAAGGCATAAAAGTGTCACTAAGTGTAACGAAACAATAGGCAAATGGTGTAAAAACAAGCATGGAGATACGTTTGAGACGTATCACCAAGGTGATGTGGTATGCACCTATAATACCACGGTTGAAACGTTTGTTCAGAAACAAAGAGCATGCCAAGTTGTTGAGGTGGCACAAAGAAGACCGTAAGAGTGACGAGATGTTGAGACACCCCGCTGATGGGTCGCATTGGAGAAAAATCGACAGAGATTTCCCGGAGTTTATGGAAGACGCACAGAACCTGAGGTTTGGTCTAAGTACAGATGGCATGAATCCTTTTGGGGAGCAGAGCTGTAGTCATAGCACCTGGCCCGTGACTCTATGTATCTATAACCTTCCTCCTTGGTTGTGCATGAAGCGAAAGTTTATTATGATGCCAGTGCTTATCCAAGGCCCGAAGCAACCCGGCAATGACATTGATGTGTATCTAAGGCCATTAGTTGATGAACTTTTACAGCTGTGGCAGACTGAAGGTGTTCGTGTGTGGGATGAGTACAAACAAGAGGAATTTGATCTACGAGCGTTGCTGTTCGTGACCTTCAATGATTGGCCTGCTCTTAGTAACCTTTCAGGACAGACAAACAAGGGATACAATGCATGCACGCACTATTTAGGTGAGATCGATAGTATATATTTGGATAAAAGTAAGAAGGTGGTGTATCTCGGGCATCGTCGATTTCTTTCGCCCAAACATCAATTGAAGAAAAAAGGCAAGCATTTCAAGGGCGAGGCAGAAGTCCGGGGCAAGCCTAACCGCCCAACTGGTGATGATATATTTGATATGGTCAAAGATTTAGAAGTAATCTTTAGAAAGGGTCCTGGCAGTCTGTCTGTTCTGAATGACGCTAGCGGACATGCACCCATGTGGAAGAAGAAATCTATATTTTGGGAGCTTGAGTATTGGAAATTCCTAGAGGTCCGCTCTGCAATCGACGTGATGCACGTGACGAAGAATGTTTGCGTGAACCTACTAGGATTCTTGGGCTTGTATGGGAAGACAAAAGATACACCAGAAGCACGTGAGGACCAGCACCGTATGAAAAGAAGAGACGACATGCATCCGGAGGATTCTAAGGGTCCTGCGAGCTACGCTCTTACCAAAGAAGAGAAGGAAATCTTTTTTGAATGCCTGAGCAGTATCAAGGTCCCATCTGGATTCTCGTCAAATATAAAGGGAATAATAAATATGGCAGAGAAAAAATTCCAAAACCTAAAGTCTCATGACTGCCACGTGCTTATGACGCAATTGCTTCCGGTTGCACTGAGGGGGATTCTACCGGAAAATGTTCGAGTACCAATTGTGAAGCTATGTGCATTCCTCAATGCAATTTTGCAGAAGGTAATCAATCCAGAAGATCTACAACGGTTACAGAATGATGTAGCCCAATGTCTTGTCAGCTTCGAGTTGGTGTTCCCACCGTCCTTCTTTAATATTATGACGCATCTCTTAGTTCACCTAGTCGAAGAGATTACCATTCTCGGTCCAGTATTTCTGCACAATATGTTCCCCTTTGAGAGGTTCATGGAAGTCTTAAAGAAATATGTGCATAACCGTGCTAAGCCAGAAGGAAGCATCTCCAAGGGCTATCTAACAGAGGAGGTCATTGAGTTCTGTGTTGACTTTGTTCCTGACCTGAACCCGATTGGTCTTCCTCAATCGTGGCATGAGGGGAGACTGAGTGGAAAAGGCATGCTAGGAATGAAATTAGGATACTATATGGACGGACATTCTTTGAGTGAAGCACACTACACAGTTTTACGAAATTCCACGTTGGTGGAGCCGTATATGGAGCGACACAAGAATATTGTACGCTCGGAAAACCCTGGGTAGTCTAACTCCTGGATTACAAAGTTGCACATGTCGACTTTTGGTGGTTGGTTGCAAACACTTCTCATAAATGACGCCACTATTGGATATGAGCTGTCCATGTTGGCCAAGAAACCATCTTCAACTATATTGACTTTCCAAGGTTATGAGATAAATGAGAATACATTTTATACGGTCGCCCAAGATAAAAAGAGCACCAATCAAAACAGTGGTGTCCGCTTTGATGCATTACATGACAATGGAACAAAGGACACATATTATGGTTACATAGAGGAGATATGGGAACTTGACTATGGACCGTCTTTTAAGGTCCCTTTGTTTCGGTGCAAATGGGTCAAGCTGACAGGAGGCGGGGTAGTTGTAGACCAAAAGTACGGCATGACAACAGTGGATCTCAACAATCTTGCGTACATGGACGAACCATTCGTCCTAGCCAATGATGTCGCTCAGGTTTTCTATGTGAAGGATATGTCTACAAAACCGAGAAAGAGAAAAGATAAGAAAACGAATACATCACACGATGAGCCAAAGCGACACATTGTTCTCTCAGGGAAAAGAATCATTGTGGGAGTGGAGGACAAGACAGATATGTCAGAAGATTATAACAAGTTTGATGAAATTCCGCCCTTCAGAGTGAACACTGACCCAACCCTCCTCTTAAACAAAGAAGATACTCCATGGTTACGGTGCAGAAAGAAACCCCAACACTAGATGGGGATGTTGGTGATGTGTAATAATGTATTAAACCTTTTATGTAAATGTATGATTCTGGGTTAGTTATTCAAATTCGAACACCTTTTATCTACTAAGTTTTGTCAGATTCAGAAGTATGCAAAATGGCAAAATAGTTAATTGTTTGAATAGTTATAATAATTGATTTTGAAAATAGAAAATAGTTTTGAATTAGTTATTCAATTTCAAACACTTTTCATATTCAAAGTTTTATCAAATTCTAAAATATGCAAAAAGAATTTTAATCAATATTGTTTTAATTGAAAATGGCAAAATAGTTAATGATTTGAATAGTTAGAATAATTGATTTTGAAAATAGAAAATATTTTTGAATTAGTTATTCAATTTCAAACACTTTTCATATTCAAAGTTTTATCAAATTCTAAAATATGCAAAAAGAATTTTCATCAATATTGTTTTAATTGAAAATGGCAAAATAGTTAATTGTTTGAATAGTTAGAATAATTGATTTTGAAAATAGAAAATAGTTTTGAATTAGTTATTCAATTTCAATCACTTTTCATATTCAAAGTTTTATCAAATTCTAAAATATGCAAAAAGAATTTTAATCAATATTGTTTTAATTGAAAATGGCAAAATAGTTAATTGTTTGAATAGTTAGAATAATTGATTTTGAAAATAGAAAATATTTTTGAATTAGTTATTCAATTTCAATCACTTTTCATATTCAAAGTTTTATCAAATTCTAAAATATATAGAAGTTATTCAAATTGAAATTCAAAATTCATATTCAAATGAAATCTGAAAAAATATACAGCATTGGCGCGCATTTATTATGCCTTTAGTCCCGGTTGGTAATACCAACCGGGACTAAAGGTCTGGGCCACGGGCGTGAACCGCCCAAAGGTCTTTAGTCCCGGTTGAAGCCACCAACCGGGACTAAAGACCCTTTAGTCCCGGTTGGTGGCTTCAACCGGGACTAAAGACCCCCCTTTAGTCCCGGTTGAAGCCACGAACCGGGACTAAAGGGGGGGTATATATAGCGCCGCGCCGCCCCTTCTTCTTCCCCATCGCACTTAGCAGTTTCAGTTCATCGCGCGGAGGATCGTCGCTCGCTCCAACGCTGCGGTCGCCCAATTCCGTCGTGTCGGCGCCGCCATTCGCCCCCGGCCGTGCTGCCCACGCCGCGCCGCCACCCGCCCGCGTGCTGCCGCGCCGAGCCGCCACCCGCGCGCCCCCGGCCGAGCCGCCGCCCGCGCGCCGCCCGATCCCGCGCCGCCCGAGCCTGCAGGTGAGCCCGCGCCGCCGCCGCATCGCCCCCGCGCGCGCAGAGGACCTGCCGCATCGCGCCGCCGCCGCATCGCCGCCACCGACGACCCCGCGCGACACCGCCGGCCCCCTGCAGGTGAGCAGACCTGCCGGCCGCCGGCCCCCTGCAAAAAAATTAGAAAAAAATGTTAGGAATTTTTTTAGAAAAATAGTTAGATTTTATGTAGTTAGAAAAATAAGTTAGAAAATTTTAGAAAAATAGTTAGATTTTATGTTAGAAAAATAAGTTAGAAAATGTAGTTAGAAAAATGTAGTTAGAAAAATGTAGTTAGAAAAATAAGTTAGAAACATTTAGAAAAATAGTTAGATTTTATGTTAGAAAAATGTAGTTAGAAAAATGTAGTTAAAAAATGCTAGATAGATTTATAGAAATGCTATTAGTTAGATAATAGAAATGCTATTTAGGTTAGATAATAGAAATTAATGCTATTAGTTAGATAATAGAAATGCTATTAGTTAGATAATAGAAATGCTATTAGTTAGATAATAGAAATGCTATTTAGGTTAGATAATAGAAATGCTATTTAGGTTAGATAATAGAAATGCTATTAGTTAGATAATAGAAATGCTATTAGTTAGATAATAGAAATGCTATTTAGGTTAGATAATAGAAATGTAAAATGTTATTTATGTTAGTTAGTAAAATGCAATTACTATTAGTAATAGTAATAGAAATGCTATTACTATTAGTAATAGTAATAAAAATGAATAGTAATAGAAATGCTATTACTATTAGTAAAATGCTAGTTAGTAAAATGCAATTTAGGTTAGATTTTATTTAGGTTAGATTTTATTAGAAATAGAAATGCTATTTATGTTAGATATATAGATATGTTAAAAATGAATAGTAATAGAAATGCTATATAGATTTTATTTATGTTAGATTTTATTTAGGTTACATTTTATTACAAATAGAAATGCTATTAGAAATAGAAATGTTAGATTTTATTTATGTTAGATTTTATTTATGTTAGATATATAGAGTTAGAAAGTGAATAGATAGAAATGTTAGAAATATTGTTAGTAATATTGTTAGCAATAATAGAAATAAAAATATGGAGTAATGTTGTTGATCTATGTTATGGATTTCGGCGTCGGAAGAGAAGGTGAAGAAGAGATATTGAATATTATAGGAGAGGGTACCACCCATGCACAAGGAGAGGGTACCACCCGTGCAGAAGGAGACAACTCAGAATTTTTGAACGAGTCGGGTGACGGAATGGAGGAGGAGCAGCCGCATGAATCGGAAAATGATGATTGCGAGGACGGCTCACAAGGGACTGGACGTGACTTAATAACACGGTCCGGCGAGGTATATATATATATATATGAAGACTAGCTCTATTCATGAATCAGTAGATGACGATGCATTATGTGGTATATATATTAACGAGTGTTTTCTTATTTTAGACCTCTGAATCTTCTAGAAAGAAGCGAGGCCCGGCCAAACGGCTGGCATCGAATCAGCATTACACGATTGGGCGTCTCTCAAATGAAGGCGAACCGTTGGAACCCAAGAGTGTCGCAAATGCGTTCACTAGTCAATATGGATGTCTTGTCAGGGACATGGTGCCGATAAGCATTCAGTATTGGTATAAGCCCAAGGCAGCAAAGGGAGAGCCAGCACAGCCAGAGCCAGAAGAGGGTGCAGCAGTCAATTATGTCACCAAGGTCTTGAAAGACAGACTTTGGGATTCCCTCATTCCACATTTCAATCTGCCGGTCACCGAGTCCCTGGAAGAAGCAGAGAAACAGAAGGAGAAAGTCAGGGAGTGGGCTCTCAAGAAGATGGCTGCACAGTTCAATAACCACAAGAAGAGGTTATGGAACGCCTATGTCAACGCCGATCGGCAAGCTCTAGAATTTACTGGCCCCAATGAGTTCCTGTGGGATCACTGGGATGCATTTGTGGAGTACAAGGAGTCCGAGCTCGGTAAGCTAAGGAGTAAGAAAAATCAGTTAAATGCCGCGAAAAAGAAATATCACCATAAGTTGGGTCCAGGTGGCTACAAAAGGGCCGAGCCTAAGTGGGATATGCAAGAGGCCGCCCTACGAGAAAAAGGCATCGAACCAGAAACAGAACAATAGCCCAGAAGGTCAAGAAATTGGGCACTTGCCCATGGGGCTGTCTATGATGAGAGAACAGGGAAATTAGTTGAAGAGAAGAAACAAATTGCTGAACCCCTGGGAGCACTTGTCAAGACAATCGCCGAGGTTCAAGAGGGGACGTTCAAGCCGGACAGAGAGAACGATGAGCTGACAAAGGCCCTCGGGAACAAAGAACACACAGGACGAACACGGGGTCTGGGTTCTGCTATTCCGTGGAGGTCTGGGTTCGCCGAAGAGAGCCAGACTTATAGAAGCCGAGAGAGAGCAAAGAAGCGGAAGGCGCAGGAGGAGGCCTCACGGATAGAGAGCATAGAAAGGCAACAGGCTGAGCTGAGAGAGTTGTATTTACTGCAGCAGAAGGCACTGGAGGAATTAAAGTCGCAAGGGGCAACTCAGCATCAGCAACACCTAGAACATGCATCAGGCGACCGATCTCAGCGGAGAAGCAGCGTGGCTTCCACGGAGGTACCGATGGTTCACTACCCCATGGATGATATCACCAAGAAGATAGACTGTGAGCTGCATGTTCCCATGAAGAATATATCGATGAAGGTGGCGGTTGGCTATGTGTTGCCATCTGGACCTGGACAAACCTGGCATGGCCGTGAGATTCGAGCTGGCTATGCTAAGGTCGGGGTGGATGCAATTGAAAGGGGGTATGAGTCCCTCAATCTTGACGTCGCTGGACCTGAAGAGGAGGAAAAACTGGGAGAAGTATTGGGTGGTATAATTCTTTGGGATAAGAAACACATCGTGTTTCCAGGCTTGGCGCCAAGGCGGCCACCCTCTCCTCCGAGTCCTCGCAATTCACCACCTCCCGACGACGACAGGGACGACTACCACCATACCCCGAGTCCACGTCGATCTCCACCTCAATGTCAGCCACCTCCGCCACCTCCGCCGCCTCAGCCCACTCGTAAGTCCCAGAGTTATGGCAAGTCCGCTGCTATGTCCACTAGCAATGTCTCTCCGAAGAAACGGGCCAAGAAAGCTAAGGCGGTGCCGCCTCCTCCTATCGAGAAGACTGCTGAAGAAATTGAGGCGGAGGACAGAGCCAAAGTGAAAAGGAAGCTCGCAGCCCTACGCCCGACCCCTACACCAAAGCAGGTATATACTCTGGAACAGAAGGAGTGGGCCATTGATATGCTTACCCAACCTTCGCAATATGAATTGCGTAAGCCAGATGACTACAAGCGTTGTTTGGATAAGCAGGTAGATGCAAAAAAAAGAAGCTAATAAGACAAGCGCAACTGCAAGAGGGAAAAGAGACGTTGCCCAGCTTGGAGCACAGACCAAAAAATCGATCTCCCCGCTAAAGGTCTTTGCTAGTGATGCTGGTGGGAGTGTTGCTAAACCCAATCCCGCCGACTTTGCTAAAGAAGCTGGTTTGACTCTTTCTCAATTGATACATGAAGATATCCCAAAGGCGCCTATAGCACGGCAATATGAAAAGGGGAAGAGTCTGGTCCCACCTGAGATTGAAATAAATCTACCAACACAAATGCGAAAATTGCATAAGTGGTACCTGCAAGCCGCAAAGGGCACGCAAGATTTTCTCCTTATGAAAATCACAAAGGACCATTTCTTAGGTGAAGACTTGGTGCATATTGAGTTTGATGAATTCTTTCAGCTATTCAATCAAGACGCGCTCGACAAATCTCTCGTCAGTGCCTATGTTCTGTAAGTGATTCATTATTTCTATAAGTCTCTAGCTCAACTCGTTCTTTGCATGTAATTATCCTCACTACGCTGTTTATTATGCATAATGAAGAGTATGGAATGTAAGAAAAGGAATGACCTCCAATTTGGATTCATTGATCCAAATCGAGTTAACGGAGCGATGATACAGAGGAAACGCAAGGAGATGGAGGATATCTTGCTAGAGTTCCTACTTACGCAGGAATACCGAGCTAGAATACTGTTTCCGTACAACTGCAGGTGAGTGTGACTATCTTATACACAGTTACTTTTCCTTACTCGATGTTATAAGTGTAATTGATGAGTTTATTAACTTATATAATTAAACTTGCACGCAGTTACCACTGGATTTTGCTAAAGATTGAAACTGACTATGGAAAGGTTCAAATCTTTGACTCGTTGAATAAACCACTTAATGAATACCAAAGCATCATTGATATGATGGATAGGTAATTTCAATCATTACGGCATTATATCGGTCTCTTTCGTTCATCTATAACTCATCTATTCATTTTGTTTGCTCGGCAGTGTTTGGAAACGGTTTATACGCACAGTAAAAGGTGAATGGAAAAATGAGCTGATTTACCGTCAGATCGAGGTAAGTCGTACGAGCTAGGTCCACACATCCCTTTAATTCTAGTTTCAAATACCATTAAGTATATCAATCTTGATATGTCACTGACTAAAATCTATTCTCGTAAAGTGTGCGAGGCAGCCATCAGGAACTAATCTATGTGCATACTACGCTTGCGAGAACCTTCGTGCGCAGGTCACTGAAGGAATTGATTTTCAAACAGTAAGTAAACAATATAGTGACAAATTCATTTTATTGGCATCAATTTTGTTATGATGATTCATATTCATATTGATCTTCTTCTTCGTAGTTCGAAGCAAAGCGGAATCGGCTCTCACCGACTGAACACATAGTAGGAATTCAAGAGGAAATAGCCGGATTTCTGCTTGACCATGTCATTAACCCAAAGGGTGAATTTCATGTCAGTTTCGATTAGACAATGTGTATAATTAAACACAAGTCGTGATCTTATGTGTGTGAACAAGTTGTATATATACTTGTATGTATATGCTCGGTGAACCAAATATATTATATATGTATAGGCTTATATATTATGTTGTAATGCTGTATGAATAATTATATAAGAAAACTTGTTTGAAATGAATCAAACAATTGAATGGAGCAAAATACAAATATACCCTAAACTCTAAACCCCTAAATAACAATTGAAATCCAGAAAAATAAAGAAGCAGCAGACGCTGCCACGTGTGGACACTTTAGTCCCGGTTCGTAATACGAACCGGGACTAAAGGTCCTACGCCCACGAGCGTCCGGCCCTTCCCACGTGGTCTCTCTTTAGTCCCGGTTCGTATAGCAACCGGGACTAAAGATTGGGCATCAGTCCCGGTTGGTTAGTCCCGGTTGCGCAACCGGGACTGAAGGCCCAAACGAACCGGGACTGATGCCCTGTTTTCCACTAGTGCGTGTGCGTGATTTCCGCATCCGGCTCTACGCCGCCACGCCGCCACGAGGCGTCGGAAAGCATGGCGCAGCCCGTGCGTGTAGCGGACCACGACGAGGTGGTAGCCCGCCAGCAAGAGCGGGTTGTCGAGGTGCACTAGCCGCGCAAGCGCTTCTATGGCCGCCGTCAGCGTCCCGTAGGAGCAGGGCGGCGCACTTCCCTCGCGAAACTCTCACGTGATGTTGAATTACTCGACCAGGATCCATGGCCGTCTCGCCATCAACGAAGCTGGTCAGGCTGCCATGAGCATGCGTCTAGAGTTCGAGGAAGGAAGAACCTGATGGCATGGCAGTACTCCTCATCAAAGTTGAGCAAGCTGCTATGCCGTGGAATTTATTCAGGCTTGAAATCTGTTGTTTAGTCACTTCTTTTGTTAATATTCATGCGTAGGAACAAGATGAGAAACTATGGATTTTCATGGTGTTGAGATCATGAGTAAAAGAAAACTGCAGGTGTGCCAATTTGGAATCAATGAAAACATGATTAGTATTTCGAGTCGTGAGCTAGCTGCATGTCGAAGCGAGTGCCTCCCTATCTTGCCTATGATTTTTATGCGTGGCACTAGAGAATATTAGTCATTCATCGTTTCAATTATGGATAGGGACACGGTTGGCAGTTCTGATCCTAAGGGCTACTATTTCACTAAGGGCTCGTTTGGCTCCCATCATTTGGGCCTGGAATCAAAGAATTCATTTATGATTCTAGCAAATACTTGTTTGGCTGCCACGGAATTGGTTATGGCATTCATTTCGAATTCCATGGCTTTTCATTTTATGCCTAATCTTAATACCTATTGGGTACCCTATCATTTCTGTGGATTTTCCAAATGAAATGATATCATCATGTCACTTCATTTCATTTCTACCAAATGAAATGAAATGATGGGTGCCAAACGAGCCCTAACTGTTTTTTGTCAAGTCCTGGCATGTTGCCTGCACTATGCCTCTAATGATATGTATTTTAAGCTACAAATGTATTTCATATTTAGTTTTCTTATTTGGCAGAATTTTTTTCTTATCAAATAGGGAAGTCAATGTTATCTTACTTTTCTGTGCATTATTTTATCCATGTTAAATACGAGGGAAAGCTTTTGCAAATGTTACCATATTTGTTGTTCATGACATGGCACTTTCAAATAGATCTGAATTATCTCCGATTTATCCTCAGGTATTGGGCTTTCATCTGGAAAAAACACATTTTCACCTTCAAGCCTACGAATTATGTGTGTTCGAAAGCTGGTTGCTCGATCCAATGATGGTAATTTGGTCAAGAATGCATGTTAGACTATTTGATTTGTTCGTGCGAATCCATTGTATATAGTTACTACACCCTTTACTGATGAGGCCACACTTAGGTTGTTTGAAAGCCGTATTTATTTGGATTACTTCAATATTTTGGTGTTTGTCGCTCTTTCTCCTTTTTTCTTCTTTTTTCTTTTGATGTCCCTCAACACTGAATTTTTAATTTTTTTTGGGATAGTATGGTTGTGAGAGGTGTGAAGTATATTGATTGCTATGAGTTGATAATGTACACATAATTTACAAAATGACTCAGGGAACTTACAATCCTCTTTAATTTGTTAGCCTGGTATAAATGTGTGTTGCAGATCCAACATTCCTAGGATACTTCATTGACAAGGTGTATCTGCTGCTGCAAAGGTTACAAGAAAGGTGCCGCAACAAAAACCCAACCCTAGCATATCGATAAGCTATTTCTTTAACCCCACTTGTTGACCTCATCAACTGTTTATCATCATGTACATTTTAGCCATATATCGACAAGAGGAAGTAAGAGAATTTTGTTCGGCGTGGTAGGAGTGAACCTCTCTCTGTGGTTCAGTAAAGTGAAACGGTGGCAAATAGGACTACTGAAATCAACCTTTGTGGATGCTATTACTTACTAGCTTTTTTCCTTTAGATTTGCTTCAAAATAAGGTGAATTGTGATATTTTCATCAAAATATACAAGATTTTTGTGCTTCTATGCATTATAATTATAGCGATTGTATGGATCTTGCGATCGTGCATTGCACGTGCAGACTTACTAGTTATATAGAGGTACCAAGAGATACGTACAGGGGCTATACAAAAATATACAATCTAACAGGCATATAATAAAAGCCCAATAGGATAGACATATATAACATATTTGTCGTTTTATTTAATAGTCTCCTAAATACATAACCGAAGGTTAGATCTAGGAAAGCTCCTACTTCCTAAGTAAAATCCAAAGCAGTTAGAGAAATTATAGAATATGTGGCAGAGAGTAGATAATCAAAAGTCATAGCAAGATCGTGATGAAGACTTGCACTTAGATTAGTAGTGCGTGTTCACCGAGAAGTCAAAATAAGGTACAAATTAATGGTCTTCAGTAATTAGCATAGTCGCTTGCCATGGTAAGTCACCGGCGGTGTGGTCTGAGTAGCCCGACGTCGTCTTTGTTCGGCTCCAATCCTTCATTGTCCTCGTCTTAGTCGTAGTACTTCCTAGCACTTGTTATCGTTGGATATACTATCGTCTGCCCACCGGTTCCGATTTCATATGGCGGCCAATCGTGTTTGAGCAGAACTCAGATGACGCGGGCAGGCTCTAATTAATCGATCGGGACGTAACCGTTTTTTCGTGTCAGACTTCTAGACGGACGTAACTTGGTGATGTTATATTTTTTTTCCTATATACATACGAAGAGTTGTATGGGCGGTTCAGGCTGGGCCGGCTCTAATTGATCGATCAGGACGTAACTGTTTTTTAACTTACGGGTGGCAAAATGGTAATAATTTTTTTTGAGAAGATAAATCGGTCCAGAAAAATGTTGGATGAACCAACCACGAAAACCTTACGTCCTTTATTATTAGGTATAGATATAAATTAAGTATAGATATAAATATAGATATAGATTAAATATAGGATCATATTCATGAATATGATACTTTTTCAGGGATGGAATGCATCGCTGCCTTAACCGAATGTGCGTGTGCCTGTGCAAGTCATGGCCCAAGCCCCAGGGCCCACTAGTCTATCACGTGTTGTGCCAGAGCGAGAGATGAATGAGTTGTGAAAAAAAAGGTTGATCGATTTTGCCCCTGATCAATTGGAACTTGACTAGTAAGCGTACACGTACAACGCACGTTTAATTAATATAAAAATAAATTATATAAATTAAAATATAAAATCATTTAAAACAAATATTATTAAACAAAATGAATTTTTAGGTATTAAAATTTGTTGCGTGCATGTATAAAATTGGAATATACAAGGCTTACAACCTCACTTCATATCTACTTGTGATCAAATGTGCAAGGATTTAGAGTACATCATGCTTGTTTAAATCTTAAAGGTATCAACTACTACCTCACCTCCTTAATAGAAGATGCTTTAATAATTTATATTATATTGCCAAAACATTTTATATTTCGAAACAGTGGTAGTACTTTGCAAACTTGCCTTGTGTGTATTGAAATAATTTTTTTGCCAACAACCAATCATCTCGATGAACACTTCATAAGATTTCTCCCTTTCGAGACAATAGAAGACGTACGCATTAGAGGAATCTTATGCCATACTCGTCATATGCACATGTATAAGCTCTTCAAAATTCACATTTGAATGTCAACAAATAAGTCACCATATCTATTTCTCCATTTATATTTTCAACTAAAAAACAAAGTTATAGAGCCCCTTTATAAGTGTGAAGAGATACATCGCATGCACAACAAATTTATATATTTCTCCACAATATATTATCATTTTGAATTGTAAGTATTTTTAGAAAGCTAGGAAGCAATCAGACAAAACGAAAATAATAACAAATAAGTGCCAAAAAGGTAGAGAACACAAAAAATATATTTCTCACAATATTAAGAGTCAAATCAGACACAAGTGAGAATATAACATCAACAAAAGAATATTCTCTTATAAAGCTTCATAACAAACATAATATGTGCAAAGTTAAGAGGCTATTGAAACTGATATGTGTATAAATAATCACGTGCAATGCCATATTATACCAATCATACATACATCATACACGAACTTCACCTATGTATAGGAATAACATAGCTGGATCAACAATGTTTCCCCTGCCACAATGCTACACAGAAAAATCCCGGTAAAATAGTTTGTGAGCTTCACTAAACAGAGAATAGTAAGACGAACTTAAGCAAAAGCATATTTAGGAAATAATTTAATAGGTTATTTGTACCTTGGTGAAGGGACTTGCTTGTACCTTATTCGCTAAACCAAGATTAAGCACATGCATTCTGACCACATCGATGCCTTCTATCGTCTCTCAAAAAATTACACGCTGCACCTTGAGAAAATTTATCAGTATATGAGAGCAATCCTTTGCTGATGTTACACAATATTGTTTAGCCAAAACAGAAATATGCCGACAGAGAAACATATATTTGATCAGGAAACTTGCAGAATACGCTAAAACTGATGCACTGTGGGTGAGATTAACCAAATCTCAGAAAATAGAATAATCTTGCATGCTAATTTATTTAGCCATCATTGATTGAAGAGCGCACTATGTTATCTTGACAAAGTATTTTGGCTGAGCTGACGGAGCTTCGCAAACACATCAAGATCGAATCAAAGAGCAAGAACAGGGAATGAATATTTGTTCTAACCACTTCAAGATTGAAATGTAATAATTGCTCATATATTTGACCCAATAATACTGACATGACGCCTGCAGAGACCGTCCCATTCCAGCAAGACAGCCTTCACAAAATGGATGCGTCCACACTCTAGTGGAGTATTGTTTGTTGATACTTCCACTCACGCATATATGGTCTTAATTGGATTGCAAACAAAAGAAGGGAAATTTGATTCGGCTCCCTAGTGCATATGCTCCTGGGAGTAAAATAAAGTCTGATGGCATGTAGTAGATATAAGAAAACTCAGTAAATTAAGCTTAAGAAATACAGGCTGATACACAATATTGAATACACAATCTATATAACATGTGATAAACAACATCCAATGAACACATGGTCCAAATTCAGATCTGTGGGGGTACCATAATCAAGGACAACATCAACCTGGGCATCGAGCTTCCTCCCCAAGCAGAACATACATTTTCAGACAAAAATTTGCAGGCTATATTAAGGTTCCTCTAACTGAACACTCAACTATTGAAAGCATGTGCTGAACTTCTAATCCTGGAGTAACAAAACCTGATGGTCGTTGCGTCCGCGACATACCAGTCAGCGTCTCTAGGTCACTGCTTTAGATGGACACCGATGCTCACAAATGATTTAGGACCACATAACACCTTGAATAGATCTCTACTAGGAACATCGACCATGAAACCAAAGATTGATAAATGGTTTGCTAATATTACAAAATCAAGACAGAGTCTTCCACAAGGAGCAAAGAATGGCAAACGCACCTCAGGGGATCATCACCAGGATCGACTTTTGTGGTGACCCAGCATACCACTGCATGTGTAGTATGCAAGTCGTTGACATAACACTAATGAAACACCGTCTCACTAGTATTACATCCATCAGAGTGGTACAACAGAAACATCGCAGGTCCACGGTATGATTATAGGATTACAATTTTCAGCATACAAAAGCTCTTCAGAACCTCCTCAACAGGTAGAGGTTTAGTCCTGGCGACTACAAATGAGAAAGAATCAAGTAAGACTAAACTAAACTACAACTAATGCAGTTGGCTTACTACTCAACTACAGAATACTCTAACTACTAGGTTCTAGGATTAGGAAACTGGTTCCTTTCTAACCATATTCTACTTTTTCTTCAAGCTTCACGCAATTGTAGGCTCCGCTGATAACCATGATGTTGGTAGAATGCTTCATCTTCAACTTTAATGTCTTGAGGTTGCCTCCTTGAGTTGCCTTCAATCTAATGCTTCATAGCCTAGCAAGGGTTTAAGAGATTGGGGTGAGTAACGAGCGTTACCCAGCAAGTTTCTTTAGAAAGAAGTTGTGTGATATGCACTAACTAAAGCCATGGACCCAAAAGAGTCATAGGCCAATGCAAGTTTTTATCAAGGGTTTCTTGAAAGATTGCTTTTACTTTAGAAAACTATGCCCAACAGCCAACACAGGTAGTAGTGCCTTGAGAGCACCTTTCCTGCGGCGTTCGCAGCTCCTTCCCGGAACAAGGGGTAACATGTCACATCCTTTTACACTCTGCAGAGGTGTGTCCTTCCAAAAGAGATCAAAGCCTTGTTGCACAACCGAGTAGCTTGCTCGTCCACACTTCCTTGGTGTGGGGCCCAGTCATTGATCCAAGCCAATCACTGCCTTCTCCGCACAACGCATGCCCACCCAATTCACGCAAGCAGGTTGTGCCCCTGATATTTACCCCCAACGATGAAGTACCTAGGCGTCCCTTGCGGACCATCATAGACACCAGTGCCGTGAGAACTGAGGTGTCCCACCCATATGCAAGTAGTCTCGCAAGATCTACCGCGACCGGCAACTGGCTGCCCGTTGACATGCGAACGAGAGAAGATACAGCTGACTTTCCCGTCCCATTCCAAGTCTCTTGGACGACACGGTTTTTACGGCGCTAGAATAACTGTGGCATTGGTTGTTAGTCCTAGGTTTACTTTCCCGTGCAAGTGAAACCTCCACCACCACAATCTTACTGTGGTTCCACCTGCCAGCCTTCCTAGGTTATCACCACTGGTCGATAACCACTAGTCATATTACTTATGAAAATAGATTTTCCATCCTTTTTGAAATGTTAGAGTTTGAAGTCAACACTTTGCAAGTAGTTTCAAAACCAGTGCAACCAAGAGATATGAGCAAGATAAACTTGCCTTTTTGACTGCAAGATTATGCAAGTCAAGGTCTTCGATACGTAGGAAATCCAAATATTGAAGTAGCACCATCATCTGGTAAAGATGATGTTAAAAGAACTGCAGCATGATATGCATAATATATGCTATGCATCGCTCTAAGCGTAACCTAACCCCGATGGTTTAGTATACAAGGTTGTGATGGTTTCTTTATAATGAGTTGCGCTTTTAGATTCACTCCACAACAAGGTTGTTAAGGATTTTAGATTGACTGACAAACTTTTAAAGTAAAAGAATAAAGCTTAATACAAGAGGTATTGCAAAAGACTAGTATAGCAATAAGTGAAAACTAGAAAGTAACACTTTTAGGTGGTATCGTATTATTAGTAAACAAGTAGTTGGGTATTGACAAGCAAAGCTAAAGTAATTCTTATTAGATAGGAATACACAATTAGTCTTAAGGTTGACAACAATCTTAAGACACAATTAGAGTTATATATGTTCAAACTTAATGGAATAGTTAGTTACTTACTTTCAATGTCTTTTGAAAGAATAACATTTAAAGAACATATTTCTTATTGATTAGAAGCACTACACCTAAAGGTTTAGTGTTCTAGGGTTTAGCATGATTCCATCATAACTAGGGAGTAGTTAATAGATGAACATACCAAGGAAACAAGCTAGGTATCATTCAGTGTTAAGAGGGTTTTAGTGAAGTATGGAAATGTTATTCATCTAGGATGGTGAAGCTTAACAATGTGGTAGCACATAATTGCTTAACATGGGCACACTCAAGAATAATTACTTACTTTTAAAGCTTACAAGAGGCATTGTAATGTTTACTTGTTATATAACCTAAAAGAATAACTTTTAAAGAACATGTTTCTTAATGACTAGAAGTACTACAAATAAGAGTTAGTGTTCTAGGATTGATTATACTTATCTATTACTCACTAAGTAGTTACTAGATGGAACATAACAAGTTATTTATTTAAGATTCATTTGTTACTTATGTGGTATTAGTTGGGCATGATTATACATAGCAACTTTCATTGCTATTACTATATATGGTTCTTTCTATAGTTGGTAACATTCTTATAACAAACATCGACACTCAAATAGTTAGTCATGAGCCAGTAGTGCTCAGGTAAATAGTTTATGGTTGATTTTAGAGTTGGTAATACTCTTACTATGCAAAGGTTATTACTTGTGTCTAGACAAGAATGGTTGTGATGACTATATGGTGTGTTCTTAAAAGGAATTACTTTTGAAGAACACAATCCTTAATGGATATTTTTATTACTTAAAGAAATGGTAATTAGGTGATGTCAGGTAAGTAACAGTTTCTAATTTGTATCAGAGGTGTTGCAAATAGTTAGTTGACTAAGATATACCATGTTGAAACAGAATATCAAACTAACCACTCATGGTTTTAATTAGAATGCATAACAAGGCTAGCTTATCAGGGTAGTTATTTGTTTTAGTGCTAAAAGAAATGGTAGGTGTTATATGTACTTCAAAAGAATAACTTTTGAAGAACATATTCTTAAAAGAGTAATTAGTATTGAAATCCATTTTAAGTTGTCAACTTTTATCTGTAAAAACTTTATATTAACTGGTAAAGCATGATTCTTCCTATTATAAGTTTCTGGGTTTTAACTTAAATGTTAAAGTAATTGAGTTAATTACTCCTCATGGTTGAATTGAGCACTTAGAGCTAATTACTTATTAACTGAATGGAGGCTAAGAAATAACCTTAAATACAAGTTACTATTTATTTGTTGAGGGCCTCTATAATTTTAATTCTTTAAAATTAACTATGAGAAGTAACTCCAGGGTTTAAGTGATAATGGCAAAGCTAAAATTAAGATCCTATAATAATGAGATGGTATATACAATAAAGTTGTTTGAGTGTAAAAATTATTACTACATAATTAGGGAAATCATTTGATTCCAAAATTTAATTCAATTCATATTCAAAATTTGTACTTAAACATGTTTGCAAATTTGGTTCTAAATTATTTCACACAAGCATGCAAGATTATAATTGAAATAGACAGATTATGTTTTTGTGATCATTTTGGTATATTATTTATATTTTTCTGATTTAAAATGAAATAGATATGAATTTTCTAAGTACTAAACATTTTCTGATTTTTCTAGAATTTTTAACTGGATAGGAAATACTATTTGTACCCGGGTCAAATCTACCCACGCAGACTGACCGGTAGGTCCTGTCCACGTCAACTGCCACGTTGGCAGTTGACCAGGTCAAAATATTTGACCGGCATGGGAATCTCACCGCCGGCGGCCAGTCGTCGACGGCGGCGATGATCTACTGCCCCAGGAGATGCGCGGTTAGGCTATTTCAAACCGGGACATCGCAAGGAACCATATGACAGCGGCGCCCCCTCGAAAAGGTCACCGGAGTTGCTCCGGTGAGCATGTGCTGCGGCGGCGGACTCCGGCCAACTAGCAAACCCTAGCTACGGCTCACCATATGATGCGAGAAACGGTTCAAGAGGTGCGTGAGCTCACCACGATGCTTTTGAGACGCTTGGTGGCGACGGGGGTGCTCGGAGCTGGGTGAATCGCCATGAATTCCGGCGATTGCTGCAGAAAGGGAACGGCGATTTTCCGGAGATTGCAACCACCTCGGCTCGATTCCTTTCTCCGTGATGATCCTCTAGCTCCAGAGCTTCTCCCAGTATACTCCATGGCCTCCGGCATGACCTCAATCAACGACGGCGATAGAGCTCCGGCGAGGTGCTTCACAGAGGAAGAGAAAATAGAGAGAAAGAGAGAAAGACTGGGGCAGGGCTAGGGTTCGGTGGCGGCGCGACTTCTTATAGGCCATCGGGGGCGGCGGTCTTCATCTGGTACGTCGACACGGCGGTGGCGGATCGAGCGACGCCCTCGCAGCCATGCAGCTGCTTGAGGAGGACGACGACCTCCGCTGCCTATTCGAAGCGGTACGGGGCCGGCTGGGTTCCAAACGGGCTGCCAAGCTGGGCCGGTTCGGTGGGCTGCGGCGGCTGGGCTGCGGCCAGGTAGGTTTCCTCTTTTTTTTTCTTTCTTTTCTATTTTCAGTTTCAGCTTTCTAATTTGATTTCAAACTTGCTTGCAGGATTTTGAATTTGGGCTAATTATGAAATAGGTTTAGATGTCCAGTAACATCATGTATTGCAGTAATCTCACTTTTATGTGCATAAGCACATAAAATACTTTAAGTAATAATAGGGTTTGAATAGGAATTTTAAATAGAAGTAATTTTAAAATGTAATACTCTTTGTATTTGAAATATTTTACTAATACTTGAACAATTTGCTAGGTGATTCTATAACAACTTTTATTTGTATTTGGATAAAAATAGATTTAGTATAGATGGTTACTCCTACCATTAGATTTCCTATCTTAATGTTATAAACATGATTTCATGTTTTCTACAATATTCTTACTAGCATGAAATTGCCCTATGGCCATGCTAAGGCTTTAATGGATTCTAAATAATTTATCTACATTATATGAAGATAGGTCATAAAGTCTCACAGGAAAGACAATGTCTTAAGACCAAGATCAAAGCACACCTTTGTATGGTTTTGATCTCAAGGTAAAAGACTTGGCTGTTTATCTAATAAGAATTGTTGTTGAAACATAATTCCTAAGTTTGAGGTTAGGGCATGGTATAGACATGTCTTATGATCACATAGTGGTGCATAAGTTAGAACGATACTTGGGAATGAATCCCCAAGTAAATGAATAAAAGATTATGAATTGGATAGAATGCTATCACACTCATCAAGGAAATAGTGTTCCTTTTAAAATGTGATCAATGCATCAAAGGCTCTATTAGGCTAAATAAGTTTCTAGGTCAGGGCTTAGGACCTGCTCAACCTATAACCAGGTGATTACTCAATGGGATCTTATACACAGATCAAAGTTTCTCTTATAATTTAACAAGATGGGTATCTCCTAATTGAGATGTGCTTAAGTTGGACTTCTACTCCACACTTGGTTTTAGGATGATATCTGCTTATCAGACTAGGTTTTATAACTAACCTAATTATCTTCATTAACAAGCATAATCATGTACTTGACATAATCATACTATCTCCTTCATCAGCTCCCTCTACCAATGGTTTATTCTAGGTTGTATCAACCTTCTGAGATTAAAGATATAATCTCCCCATTGTGTGGTTTAGATAGGATCTACTCCACTTCATAACTTCATAAGTCTAAGCATTGGTCACTTCCTAAGTATGGTCCTAGTATAGACCAAATTAGGGTTTATGGTGTGATCTCCCCTATATCAATTAACTTGTCCTAATTAGAATTTGAACAATGTCTAAAGTCTCCTAGTTGGCCTTTATAGGAATAGCTCTAATATTCTTAAGTTATCTCACCTAGAGTTAAGGTGAATCTAATAACCAAATTGGCATTGAGTTAACCTTTCCACTTCTCACATTTGGACTCACTAGATTAGGACATAAGAATATAGAATAGATCATGATTTTAAGAATCAGACTTGTGTTGACTTCTTTAGCATGAAAGAAGTAGGGTTTAAAGAATACCATGATGATCTAGGTGTGAATATAAATTTGGTCCTAAAATGGTGTGACAAGCATTTTAGTTTTACCTTTCTTAACTCTCTTTCAATGGTTGTAACTAACACTACCCAAAATAAGGTTTTTATCAAAGGTCATATTGAAGTTTATCGCGCTTCAATTGATGAGCTACTTCAATTCCATCAACTCAAGTGAAACTCCAATCACTTTGACATGTTTTATTTAATTGCGCGAAAATTACCCGGATTTTCTATGCATGAAATGCAATGCACACATCTGTTGCCTCTATTTTATGACCTCTAATCCTGGGATATTACAACTTCCTAGGTAACTTTGAGAACGGAAAATAGTACATGTCAGAGATAATTATTGTTGCAATGACCTCACGTCCTCACCACAGGTCCATGCTCTTGTTGACCGCGTGGGATGCGCGACCGCCCTAGCACGCGAAGGAAAGGAGGGCCAGGCGGCAGAGAGGGCTTCGTTGCCTAGGCCGTGGACCGAGGGCAGGGCATGCTGGAGCCTGGCAGTTGCAGCGCAGGGCTCGCATGTCGTCAACGCGGGATGCCGATGGCGGCTGTGACGACACAACATTGAGAAGGAGGTTGCGCCGTCATAGACTCGTAGTCGCCCTCCTTGAAGATCTGCAATCCCTGTCACCCAGAATCTCCCTAGGATGATCTCGTAGTGGAGATCGCAGCGCAGGCTGGCGTGGGAGTGTGACCTATGTGCGGCATGGTTGGGGGTTGCCGAGGCTCCGCTCGCGGCTAAGGGCTAAGGGTAATAGGGTATTTGGGTGGAGCTGGCTGATGAGCAATGGATGGAGCCAGCTGGTAGCAGATGGATCGGCGTGATCCTGGTGCTTGAGAATATGGAGAGAGAGGGGGGACGGGGAGGGAGAAACGGGGACTACCTCCAGGAATTCTGGAGATAATTACGTCTTTCCGGAAATAGCTTGCGGTTATTTTTTTTTAAATCTGTGTTGAGTTGAGCTCAATATTGGAGCCATCTAAACTCTTTGATTGATTCCATTGTATGGCTAAGATTAATTATATCCCAATAAGTTTGTGCCTTTATAAGTAGTAGAGATAGAGATAGAGATAGAGATAGCTGAAATCACTATGGCCCAGGCAGCGCACGACACTTAAGCCCGGACAAGCGCCGGGTTGCAGGGACGCTGCGGGGCGCTCCTATCTCCCGCTCGTTAGCGGGAGCGATGGATGCTCCGCCCGCACGGGAGCGTTCTGTTGGGCCGGCCCACTACGTTTTCTATTTTTTTTCTTTTTTCTTTTTCCTTTATGTTTTTTAATTATGAAAAATTTCAAATTTCGAATTTGTTTTTTTGAACTTAAACAAGGTTTATATTTAAACAAATTTTGAATTTGAACAAAATTTGAATATGAACAAAAAATTTGAAATATGAATAAATTTCAAATTTGAATAACATTTAATTTGAACAAATTTTGAATATGAACAAAATTCAACTATGAACAAATTTTGAATTTCTTGAAATTTAAAAATGGTTCAAATGTAAAAATGTTCATAATTAAAAATTGTTCAAATGTAAAAATGTTCAAATATAAAAATATTCAAAAGTAAAAAAAATGTTCAAACATAAAAAATGTTCAAATTTGAAAATATTCAAAAGTAAAAAATGTTCAAACATAAAAAAATTCAAATATTAAAAAAATCAAAAAAAATTAAATTGTTCTAATTTTAAAAATGTTCAGAATTTTTAAGAAAGAAAAAAAAGAAAAAAAGAAAAGGAAACGAAAAACCAGAAGAAAACAGAAAAACGAAAAAACCATAAGAAAAAACCACACGAAAAAGAAAAAAAAACCAGCTGACGCCGCGTTAACGGGCCAGCCCAGCATCGCGCCCACGCGGGCGGAACGGGGATCGGTCCCGCTAACGGACGGAGCATAGGGTTTGCCGACACTGCGTCCGCCCATGAGTACTACTGTAGAATTCTTAGCATTTTTTTTGCAAATTTGTTCTATGCACTACCAGGTATACACATCTTCTTATTTGATCACTATTTTATTTCGGTAGTTGTTTTTGCTGATAAAAAAGATTACATGTAGCTTTTTCATCGGCACAATCTTCTTTTCTTGATTGCTCCACATCCAGTTTATCAGGTCATGTCCTGAATATGGTCTCTGTCCGGTAATGTTTTGTTATTTATTCATGTGCACTAACCTATTTTAAAGATATGAGTGTTTGTTCTGTCTTTTTTTTTTACAAAATGTCCTGTAAGATTGCTAACTGTCATGCATCTTTTTATGTGTGCATTATAGAACGGGGATGCAAAGTCTTTAAAGTTTGGACTAGGCATCTGTAGCTTATTCTTCGCGGTCTGAGTAATCACTCATATATGCTGCCATGGCTAGATTGCCCAAGAATGTCCCTTAAAAGGTTATTTTTGAGTTGTACGTGAGGCTGGTAGTAATTCAGAAAAGCATGTGAGCCCTCTTCCCGATTTACTATTTGCTTGCATTTGAGAAATGTGCATGCTAAAACATTGAGAAGTTTGGGATCTGGTCAGACGTCAAACAGCCCAAATTTACTAACTGTATGTCTCTCACTCCCTGTGTCGAAGTTTACTCTGAAATCTGAATGCAGTTTGAATTTCAAAAAATTATGTTCGTTTTGACTATGGATAGCTCTTGAGACTAAACATAGTGCATACATTCCGACTTAATTAAGGTGTCACTTTTTTGCTACTTTAAAATCTGCGCGCTGGAATTTTGTTTGTAAGTACCTTTACCTGAATAATTTTGTGACGCTGCCATCTTTTCTTCGTGAGATATGCTCTTTCCTTTTCTCTCAACCCAATCAATTTTGCATGACCTCGAGATGAATTTTGGATAATTCATAAAAGGGATAAAGCAAGCTTATCATCTCCACTTGTGCATTAGCTTTAGTGTTTTCTATAATTTACTAATTAGTATGCTTAAATTTTGAATGTAGGCTTGGAACATGCTAACTATGTTCATTCATGTTTATTCACTTTCTGGAAGAGGAGGTTGATAGGTAGATGTCGCTAGAATAGCTCTTTGATCATGTCGAGGCAGGATTGCAAGATCGCATAGGAATGGAACAGATGTGATGCAAGAGACTGCTGAGATATTGCAAGTTCAGTTTGATGGTATGGACCATTATAAGCAATCATGCATATTCATGATGGATTAAAAGATGGTATTAGTTTTTCTTGTGTTGTCCAAAATTTCTACATATTGTTTTTTATCTCGTGGGATTAAGATAATGATATACTATTGTTGATTATCTTGCTGTGTGCAAATATATTCTCTCGTGGGATTGAAACAATGTGATATGCTTATTATTGCATATCTTTTTGTCTGCAAAATATTTTATACATAACGTGTCAATATGCACAATTCTTGGATGATGCAGCAAATATAGTTCCACCACTTTATGAAATTTATAAGTCGGCGATGATAAATATCAATGTTTCGGGGGATTTTCTCAACTTCCCATTTGAAGATTTATTTTACAAGTATAGCTTACTTATTTTAGGGATGCCTCTTTATTTGGTTAAAGTCCCTTTGATTTATGAGATTGTAATAAAGAAATGATGATTCTTTACAATTTTCTTATCTTCATAAAAGTATCTTTACATGATTATTATTTCTTTAATCGGAAAGGGTGATTCTTTTGCCAGCCTCTCTTACATTCCTATACAAAGCGGATCAACAAATCAATTTGTCTTAATTGACAGTAAATTAGCATGTACTCCCTCCGTCCCAGTGTATAGGTCTTGCGCGTATTCCTAGGTCATCATTTTGATAAATATAATTGAATTTTACAATATAAAAATTATACCATTGAAAAATACAATGTTTGAAGTTTCTAGTGATATATATTTTGTAGTATATAACTTGTATTACGTTGATCAAAATGATGATCTAGGGACACGCGCAGGACCTATATACCAGGACGGAGGGAGCATATTACTTATAATATCTGAGATCGTCTTTAATTTGTGGCTATCGCAAGTTCAAAGAACTTCTTACTGAATTGGACTTGTTATTTAATAGTGTTTGACATGCACCCTTTTGGTGAAAAGTTCATACAATGATATGTATTTTCCATAGAAAATCAGAGGACGGAAGCAGGCATGGAGGGAGGGCCTAGGAGGATTGCTAGAAGCAAGGTCCGCGTCACCAAAACAATGAATCTAGGTGATAGGAACATCGTGTGATGAGGCATACCAAAATTTCAAATGAGCAAGTACTGTTGGTTCATCGTGGATTTGGATAGAGGGAAGAGCAGCTCATATGGTGACGTACGGAGTGGCAAGGAAAATAAGAAAATAGTGTGGTATGGAGTGGCAAGAAATGTAAGAAAACAGACAACACTTAGAGTATATAAGAGATGCATGTCATGACAATGACAAATAGGTAGTTGAAATTGCTTCTTGTGAGCTCGAGATATAGTACTTTAAAATTAGAAAAAAATTAATAGGTTCTCACAATATTACTTCGTAGTAATACATAGAAGTTTCTATACATGTGAATTTCACGTGTATTATATTTAAATGTATGATAAGAAAAAACTTTAATCGTGACAACGCGCGGGCATTCAACTAGGGCGCGATTGGTAGCCTGCAGAGAGGTCATACAGGCTTTGGGGAGCAGCAGCCCGTTTGGATGCCTACAACACCCCAGGCCAGCGCGCGCGTTAAAGCACCCCTCGCGCAGCCCAGTGGATACACTCGAATTGGCGGTTTCCCCAAGGCTAGGCTCGGCAGAGGCAAAAGTCGCCTCGAAATCTGCCCCGGTCGCACGCGTGGAGAAATCCCGGGAGATACGGCACAACTGCACTGCCCCCAGTCTCAGTGCAGTCACCGCTCCTCTCACGTCCCATCAATCGCTCTCACCATGGATGCATCGCCCGCGCCATCGCCTCCTTCGCCTTCCTCTCCGGTCCCGCGGACTCCGGTGAGGACCGTCATCGTCATCGAATGCGACGCGGACGACCTCGGCAGGGCGGCGGCGCCGATTGGACCGGCCGCAGAGCCGGCGCTCAGATGGTCATCGCCGTACGCGACGATGTGCGCGCGCCCATGAGAGCATCGACGGTCGCCGCTGCCGCTGAGGGAGTGCAAGCGGCAGATTTGCCGACAGGCAGATTCAATCCGCCGCCGCCTCTCATATTCGATCCCCTCCTGCCCATCGATCCTCGCCGACTGGCAGAGATCAATGCGGGGGCCCCCGGCGGCAGCATGGAGACGGCGCAGGCGATGGTGGTTCACCCTACTCAAAGGAGGCGGGTAGAGCTGTCCCGCTTTGCCCTGTACCCGCTATCGTCGAGCGAGGGGCGAATCAGAACCGAGGGTGCCACCGCCGGTGCCAACTGTCACGCCTTCACCGAGACCATCGCCGGCGACCACAAGATCTCCGGCATCGGCTACTCCCCCTCCAAGGCGCGAGCATGTCCTTCCTCCCCCCCCCCCGCGGTAAGTTCTCCTCTCCTCATGGCTTGAATCCTAGATTGAACTAGGGTTTTTTTGAGACCGACAGTACTAGATTGCTTCCCCATCGACGTTTTACATCCTCATGGCTTCAATCCTGATCGACGATTTGACATGGACGCCTAGCCGCCTGCCATGGCTTGCAGTTGACATTGGTAGGATTGACATTGTTGGCAGTTGACATGGTAGGATTGACATTGGTAGACATTGGTGTTAGCTTAGTAGATATTGTTATGTAGACATTGCTCTGTACTGACATTGGTAGACATTGTTGTGTATAGAAGATGCAAAGTAGACATTGGTGTTAGCTTGGTAGACATTGTTGTGTAGACATTGGTAGACATTGCTCTGTACTGACATTGGTAGACATTGTTGTGTATAGAAGATGCAAAGTAGACATTGGTGTTAGCTTGATAGACATTGTTGTGTAGACTTTGGTAGACATTGCTCTGTACTGACATTGGTAGATATTGTTGTGTAGAGAAGATGCAAAGTAGACATTGGTGTTAGCTTGATAGACATTGTTGTGTAGATATTGGTAGACATTGCTCTGTACTGACATTGGTAGACATTGCCGTGGGATCATTATGCTCATCATGTACAGGACTGGGACGCCACCGTCGTCGGCTACGTGCACCGACCTCTGGCCGTGGAGGAGACCATGGTGAAGTTCACTCTGCGGCAGGACGACGTCCTCATCTTCGAGCTCGACGTCAACTGCTTCCACTTCACCTTGATCCGAGCCACCTCCTCCATCTAGCTGGTCATGAAGTGCAAGCGCCATGGCATGACAGTGGCGAAGTGATCTTGCGTGTCAGGTAATATAAAGAACTGAAGTAGTTAGTGCTGACGGGTGATAAAACACTTGTTTTGTGCCAGGAGAGTGTTCCTCTGGTGTGATTATGCCATGGTCGGTTCTTTGTGAACCTTATTTTGTGCCAGGGGAGTGTTCCCCTGGTGTGCAGTCTATTTAGACAATAAAGTTAAGTATGCTAAGCTTTGTGATCAATATGTGCTAACTTTGTTATGCTGTCTTTTAGTGCCTAATAATGTGATTAATGTTTGCTGTGATGCTACCGTTTGAAGGTAAGCTCACCAATGTTTGAAAGTGGTGAGCACATCTCAGTGCGAATCTCCACGGCAAACAAACACCAAGCTGTGTGCTCTGCTCGCATAACGACGGAAACAACGAGCATCCAATCAACGTGGACCTTTTGACGGAAAAAGTCTAAAATAAACCTTGAAGTTGTAGTCAAAAGCTAAATCAAACCCTCAACTTGCAATCCCCGAAATTGGCACACCGTACTCTTATATCCCGGTCTATTTTGAACCCTAGACCTGTTTGGCATAGCGGGAAAACAAAAATCCCGGCCGGGATTGCAGGCTACTCTCACTGACCATAGGGACCCACCAGTCAGAAATCTAATAAATACTGATCGTGTATTTGCCTCATCGTTGACTTCATCGTCCACCTCCGTCCAGCGCATGGGAGGTTGGGGGCCGACTCGCCGCCGACGGGCAGAGTCATGGCGGGGCCTAACGAGGACCGAGATGACATCTCCGAGGCCCGCCGCGTCCGCCGAGGGTGCTTGCGTGGAGTGGGATGCCTTCAGCGAGCTGCCGCGGATCTTGCTCGTACGGTGGCCAGGCGCGTCCTCATGGGCTTGCCGAGCTCAATTGAGTCGTATCGGAGGTGCGCCTCGGCTCCAAGATGATCCTGCGGTGGTTTTCCCTCAACGGCGTTGCTTCCTCCGATGGCAATTGCTCGCCAGAGTCGCGACTACGGCGGAGCTCGGAACCACCAGCACGGACACGGGTTGCATCGCGAGCTCCTCAAGCCTCCCAAGCGAAGCACTGATTTCCATGTCTACACCACCCAGGACGAGGATGAAGCATCCTCTAGGTCGCCGACGGTTCCTCATCACCGGCATGCAGTCCTCCAAGTTTTACCCATGGATGTGATATAAAAGAAAAGAGAAAAGAAATTGAAGAAAGCCAAGTAGTTTAGTCAACCTTCTAGGTCCGACTTGCCACATCAGCGAATACCAGTTAAATCGGTTCCAAGGTTTAAATTAGACTAGGATAGGAGAGTTCGGTGTGCCAATTTCAGGGATTGCAAGTTGAGGGTTTAATTCGGCTTTTGACGACAACTTTAAGGTTTATTTTAAACTTTTTCCACCTTTTGACTCTCTGAATACGACCTAGGCCACCAAACAAAATACTACACTAGTTTTGACCCATTTAATGCGACCCAGGTCCACCAACACCATACTCAAAGAGAAAAAAAAAGCTGCAGGTACCGATCGCGCCCCTTGTCTACGAATCCCTCGTCCGACGATCCACCGGCGCTTCTTCCAAATCGCACACCTCGCGTTGCGTTCCGTGGCTCCTCGCGAATCGCGATCTTCCCCTTCCTCCCAGTCCCACCCGCCCGAGTCGCCTGCGCGAGATCCCCCGCCGTACTGCCACATGCTGCCGTGGGGCCGCCGCTCGTCTCCTCGAACCGGCTGCGATTGAGGTAGAGAAGCCGGGGCCGGCGAAGCTCCGGATCCGAGAGAACCCAACAAACATGGAGGCGGCGGGCGTCGCCGCGGAGGAGCGGTGGGCGTCGCTGTGCAACTGCGTGGTCAACTTCTTGTTGGAGGAGAGGTACCACCTCACGGCGTTCGAGCTGCTGCAGGAGCTGCAGGAGGACGGCCGACACGCCCAGGCACTCCGCCTCCGCTACTTCTTCTCTGACCCTGCGTTCTTCCCGCCTGACCTGGTCGCCCGCGCTTCCTCAGCACCGCCCGGTACCACCATCCCCATCCCTCCTCTGCGCCAGCTTCTCTACACTAGCTCCCGGTTCCCTTCCCCACCCTACGCCGGACCACGCAGTGTGTCTTTGAGAGCAGGCCCCTCTGCTCGCTGGCTGGATCGTGCGGGTGCTTTGTAGTAATTGCGACTTTTACCTTCTCTGATATGCGGCCCACTCAGTGCACAGCCCGGCTTCTCCATGATCGGATTTGAGACGAGCTTAGTTCCCTGTTCTCGGACGGTGTGAAATTATCGTGTAGCTCTGTTAAGTAATGTGCCTAGGTGATCAATTGACATTCCTATGTCATCTGCATCGGTGCATTACATCTTTAGTAGTACCAATAAACCTTGTAACTTTGTAAGTGAATGTAGACTACCGAAAGAAAACAGTTGGTAGCCATTTTTAATTGATCATTGATATCTTTTAAGCTGGTGCTAGTCAAGTGTCCGTTTAGTTTGTCTACGTTGATCCATTTAACAGCAGATCTTGATACTGCCATTCCAAGGGCTGAGAAATGGTATGATATAAGTAAATGGAATTAGTTTCTGTGCTGGACTCTTATTATTATTAATATAATCCTCCCCATGGTTCCAAATGTTAGTCTCTTTAGAATCTGTGCAGTAAGCCGTTTTTATGTTGGCAACTAATGTAGAAGGAATTACGAACATCAAATATGTATGTCTAGATCCATCATAAAACACACAATCACATATGTACAGTATATATACCTAACTTTATGTGGAATGACATATTTTTGTAGATATTGATGGGGGAAATATTACCTTGGAAATCATTTCAATGTCCAAAACGGTTTACATTGGGCTCAGGGGGAATCAAGTTTGGCGTGTTTTCTGCTTACCAGGCACATAGATAATTGCGAGTTACTAGCTTTCTTAGCAGGTTTGTGTATTGAATCATACCTATGTTGTTTTTGACAGGTGCTGATCCACAGAGTTTGCTAGAAGAGAAAATTGCAGCAGAAAAAAAGTTGGCACTCGCTGAGTATGATCTCCGACTAGCCAAAGAAGACCTTTCATGTTTGAATCTTGAGTTACATAAGCAACAACAATCATTTCCTGATAACTCAAATGGTTCGTCTCTTAAGAAAGATGCATGACTTTTGATTTTGCAGCATTTTTCTGTTTCGATGATGCCACATTGCGTTTGTTGCTAAAACATATCAGTAGGTTATTATATAAGAACACGAGAATGGCTATAAAGAGCTGAAAGGTCTGTGTGGTGACAGGTTAGTCAAGATTCCAAGAAAACAGAACGTCTGTAATTCCTCTAATGGAGTATCTGAACGATTGGCAGAATGGGATCTGTATGTTGGATGAAAGCTACAGTTTTGAGGAAATGAGACCAACTACATCTGCATCATAATAAACATTTCGGGTGGGTTGTACTGTAGGCATCTGTAGGAACTTTGGAAATATCAAATTTGTTAAGCAAGCTTAAATTAATTATATATTGTTTCGATGTCTGTAAACCTCTATAAAACGGAAATGTAAACACTTTCCTCCTCTAGAGCACGTAGCTTATCTGCTGATGCCATTGACTCTGGTTAGATTGTATTGACAGCACCAATTGCATTGTAGCTAGTTCAAAATGAGTCATTGCATTCATTAGACACGATCATGATATGCATTTATAACAGAGGGAAAGTGTTAGTGATAGCGTGCTCGTTTTTTACACCCATAACATTTTTTATTTGATATATGACTAAAACATAGAACACCAATTCTTACTTCATGATGTACTGGTTTGGGAATTGGATCAGGACATATACCAGCTCGCAAAGTGCATAGTTTGGCTTTTGCTAGTAAATTTGTACTAGTAAATGTACAGTGAGCCCATCCAATTGTTCTGTTATGGAAATCCTTGCAATGTGTTCCACCAATCGGATAGCTTATATTCACCCATTTCATTTTAGTTTATTACCATCCCAAATTAATTGTCTCAACACTGAAACGTGTCTCATTTCTAAGTGAAATGTGAAAGCACCAAAGATTTGTATTACCATGGAAATAAATACTCCCTCTGTTTTGAATTAGATGTGGCAGATTTATCTAAATTCGCATGTATTTGTACACTAAAACGTGTCTAGAAACATGTGTATCTAGACAAATGTGCGACAAGTAATTCGGGACACAGGGAGTATTACCTTGTTGTGGAGTGTTTATCAAGAAACACTGCATGCATCATAACTTCATGATGGTTCAGCAGTACACTAGGTACATGCACAAGCTCAAGGAACCACATGCCATGCTCAAGCTGGACATCACCCATGCATTTGATTCGATCTGGTATGTGCTAATCTTCGAGGTCCTCAGAGGGTAAGGTTCAGGTCCCGCTTCCGACACTGTTTGCCATCCTAGAGGCTGAGGCTGCCCTTCAGATCCTTGTTCGGATCGGCGACATGGTTTCCACTTGGAAGGCGTCCATGATGGCAAAGGCGTGTCAACTTACCCTAGCCAAGTCACCCCCCCCCCCCCCCCCCTCCACACACACACACACCCACACACGCTTACACACGTACACCTTCTCGTGTTGGGTGTCAACAAGAATGTCTTGAAGCAGGCCGAGAAGATCCTTCGTGGTTCCCTTTGGACAGGCAGAGTGAATGTGCTATGTGGCCGTTGCCATGTCAACTGGGCCAAGGTGTGCTGGCCCTTGAGCTTTTGGTGGCTTGGGCATTCCCTAACTTGCTTTGTTGGCTATCGGCTTCCACTGGAGAATGTACACGAACCCCCTTCGTCTATGACAGGGACTCGATATTCTTCTCGCAGGATGCGCATAGCGTCATCATGACATCTATGAAGATGTTGGCAAGTGACGACTCATCTGCTCTCTTCTGGGAAGACTGGTGGATCGACGGAAGACGACATCTATGAAGATGGTGGCGGGTGACAAATCGTCTGCTCTCTTCTGGGAAGATCGGTGGATCGACGGAAAGGCCATCGAGATTGTCCCTGAGCTACTTCTTATAGTCCTGGGCACATTTGGAAGCGCCAAACTTTTTTCGTGATGGACGTTAGATAACAAACATTTTAGGGCCCCCAAACCCTCTGCCGTTGTGGCAATACATCCAAGTCTGGGGAGCCACTCGTCATGTGTAACTCAATACTTCGCCAAATATCCTGCTGTGCCGGTGGGCCCTGGCAGCCAATACACTTCCTAGACGTGCAATACCCTCTTTCATGAGGGCACTGGCTTCAACGTCGGGAAAGTTGTACAGGAAGTTATGCCCCCCCCCCCCCTCCCCCCCAGGTGAAGTTCTTTCTCTGCTTAGCCTACCAGGACCAGTGATGGACCACATAGGCTTGCTAGACTTGGACTGCCGGTCTGCCTCACTACCCATGATTTGTGTGTGCGACCAAAGGAGACAATGGACCACATCCTCCGAGGTTGTTCCTTCTAACACATCATGTGGCACTATGTCTTGTCATGGATCTGATCGGCCGTTCCCCCCAAAGACCTTTGTGGACTGGTGGCTGGTAGCCGCTAATTCCACCTCTGCGACCGCGAGAAAGCGCACCTCTACGCTGGTATGCTCATGCCTTGGTGGATTTGGAAGCAGTAATGTGGTCATCCTCGACGGCGTGCAGCCTAGAGTATCTGGCCTCCTCGGTGAGAGCAGAGGCCTGACTGTGGCGAGGGCAGATGGCATTGGGCCGGCGGGTCTAGTTCTTAGGGGTGTGGTGATGCAATTTCTTGGTTGTGGTCCTTCTTGGGCTTGTGAATAACTCTCTTCTCTACCAATGCATGGAGACGCAAAGCTTTTGCGTTGTCTCTAAAAAACATTTCACTTTGATTCTGTAGAGTGAATAGTGTAACTCCTTTTTGGACTGTCTAATCGTACTGCTGACAGGGCCTCTTCCATATGCTTCTACACATGAAGGGTTTAACCAACAGGATAAACGAGATGTCAAAATTTCAGCACTAGGCTCTCTGAAAGATAATGAGCGGAAAGATCTGAACTGTGCTGTAAAAGAATATCTGCTTTTGGCTGGGTATCGTCTTGCAGCCATGACTTTCATTGAGGAGGTTCGTATTATTTCCATCTTTTCTGTTCCTGTTGTAACTTCCTCCTAATGTTTATCAGCTCGTGATTTGTGTTCATCAATCACTTTGATCTCTTGGGGAATATTATGTCAGAATGTTATACAAATACCATTAATCTATTTTTCATGGCATAGTTGATAATGCTAAAAACTGATATTTCATAATATTATGCAAGTATATTTGATTTATTTGTCATAATGTTTATCAGCTTGCTAGATCCTTTGTTGCTATTAATGATCTTTAAATATTGAGAATGAGAGGTTCTTAATTGCCATCCAAATAGGGAAAACAGAAAATTTAAAAGTATACCTAAATGTTTTCATTGTACTTAATATTAGAAATCCACTATATGTCGAAACTTGTGCAAATGCACTGGAGTTGCATTTGCATGTTGTAACTATACAATTTACAAGTAACAAGCGTGTGAGCTTTAGATGAGCATATTTAGGTGTTTTTTTAATAATCTTGGAACGTATACATGTAGAGTTATTATTTACTTTCACTTAGACGTTCATGTATTTTTCCTATCTTCTTTGCTACTGAAATGTGAAGTCTTTATGGCTTGCTAAATTATCATAGTTGCAGGCCCCTGATCAGGACCTTGATGTTTGGACTAACAATTCAGCTTGTGTGCCTGATGCCCTTCGTCGTTATTACTACCAGTATCTTTCATCTACCACCGAGGCTGCTGAGGTAATCATGTACATGTATATCATGTTGCTAAGGAGCCCCGTAAGGCACCCACGAAGGTTCTATCTTACAATGCCACGTAGGACGATTGCTGAGTTGGAAGAGAGAGAAATGGGAAAAAGATGTTTGCCTTCTCTTAGCTAAGATATGATCTCTTAGTAAGAAATATGTGACCTTTTTTTTATCGTTGTACGAGATATCTTCTTTCTATTGGTTTCATGTTTTCTCAATAAACACATAATTTTAGTACTAGCATGCTAACAATAATATTATTGCTAAAGATACCATTAAGGAATAATACATTGTATGGTATGATATGTTTTCACGTCTTCTCTATATGGCGTGGAATGCATAAGAAAAGACCACGCCCTAAGGGACTCGTGCAATGGTGCTATCTTAGCAATGCCACATTGGATGATTCGTGAGTTGGAAGACAGAAACAAAAATAAATGTTTACTTTTTTCATAGCTAAGAGATAACCTCTGGGTAAAAATATGTCATTTCTCCACTGTACGAGTTGTCTTCTCTTTCGCACATGTTTTCTAGTTAAATTTTGATCACCCCATAATTTTAGGAGTATAAAAGCATTTATTGCTAGAGATAACACTAAGAGATAATCCATTATGTAAGATGTTTTTTTGTCTAATCTAGATGACGTGGAATGCATAAGAAATGACGTTTGTCAACCATTGTACATGCCCTGAAATATTGCCAAAATTCTGTACTATACTACTATTATTAGCTGTACATGTTCGATGCACGTGAAAACATGTGTATTTTTTCTTAAATAAGTCATGACAATAAAATTTGTTCTCATGCTCAAAATATTAACATTAATAATCATAGGGAAGTATATATATATATACCTGTCGCTTTATGAGTTTGAATTAGAGAAAATAAGGACTTTTTAAAATAAATCATATAACAAATTTAACTATACTTTCTAGGCATTATAGCTGTATAACTAGTACAATCCAACTCTATAGTTATACTCCCTGCGTTCACTATTATAAGACCTTTTAGATTTTTAAAAAAATGCATGTATCTAGATACATTTCAGTGTGTAGGTTCACTCATGTCTGTCCATATCCACCTCACATTGAAATATCTAAAAGGTCTTATAATAATGAGCGGAGGGAGTACATTTTTTTTGGGTAGAAAGAAGTTTATACATTTTTTTCATCTAGCCATGAAGTTATGTGGGATTTTTGGCTAGTTATGATTTAAATAAAGTAAGATAGAATGAGACTGTTTAAATAAAATAAATAAACAGTATCATGTATTACGTAACATATTTTGAAATTTATTCTTTTTTTAGAGCAAAATTTGGTTACTAATAGACAGAAGAAATGCCTGTAGCACCAGAACTAGCATGATAGCCCTATCACTTTGGCTCATCGTCTTCCTTCCGCATTACTCTTCACTTCACTGTTTCTTCCACATATTGGACAGGCTCTGCGTGCTTCAGATCTTAGACTAATCCAACTGCTCGGTTCTAATAAATGATCAGCTCTCTACATTTGATAATCCGTTATCCGTATCACTTCATCAAGCATTGATAGAATGCTATGACTCTACCCATCTAAGGTAGTAAGGTATCTCCTGATTATCTGATGGTCCCACTGCTGCATGATATTCTAGCTATGATGGAGCATAACTGGGAGGATATCAACATATTTCTCATGGTTGGCTGGAACGACCCTACCACAACCTGGCCTTAAAATGCATGGCAGACAAAAGTGTTCCAGAGAGGTTGTTACTTACATTCTTAGTCGTCGGAAAGGTTGGCCGATGTTTCTGGGCTTAAATCCAGAGTGGGTGTCATTAGTTTGTTTGTTCGACATTTGTTGGTGCTTGAAGTAGTACTTTCCCACTTGTTCTTGTGTTTTCTACTGTGATAGCTTTGTACCGCAGTGGCCTACTTGTGCATCAACCAAGGTTTCTACTAGTTGGTAACTTGGTATGTGTCAAAGAAGTAGATTATACCCATCTGACTAATTTGGTGGTGATGAAAGGTAGATACGATGCCATTAAAACTATCAATGGCTATTCTTGTTAAGTCGGTGTTAGGCAGGAAATCTTAATCAGAAAATGGTGCATCATATGATAGTATAGATAACCATCTTTCCTGCTGAGGATGAAATTCCTCTGTACTCCTGACACACTTACTCCGGTCATGATAGTTATAAGTCTGACCATCATACTCCTTTGTAAGTAGCTTGCTGATATTAATAAACAAAATTTACAACATAGCCAATCAGGATTACAAGTTACACTCTAGGGGGAATAATTAATCCGTTCATCGGTTTATGTTATGCATGTAACAATTGGTAGTTTGATGCCAAAGAGAAGCATAAACTGCTGTAGGGCATGAGTAGATGACTCATTCAGTTTTGGTGCAATGCAGACATTTTGAAATAGAATAGTCAAAGAATCCATATAGCAAACCGGAAGTTCCAAAATACCACAGTGAAAACCAAAGTGCCAAATTAGCACTCAACTCCAGTTTTTTCATACCAAAATACCACTGCCGTTAGATGTCAAACAAAATCGGTTAGTCCACAATGGTCAATTTGCCAGTTTTTTGTCAACTACCAGAAGTACCCTTCAAAATTCAATAAAAAGCATATGGTGCCGCCTCATCTTCCCTTCCACCTCTCCATTCCCTCCATTTGATAGCCCCTGTCCCATCTCTCGCCTATGCTACACCGGTGAACTCCCTGCTCGAGACTGCCATGTTGACCAGCTTTGGTCCTTCAGATCTTTGATTTATGGTGTTGCTGTTTAGGTAGCCGTGGGAGAAGCTAGCGAGGAGGTGAGGTAGCTGCCTTGCTGCGTTGGAGTAGTACGATCGAGTCAGGCAGGTCGGAGACAGAAGAGTTGTTTGTGCTTTTTATCTGAAGCGTTATATAATTGCAGTAGATATGCAGTGGACTGCATGTTTGTTGTTGACTGGAGGAGGGACGAGACAGTTTACATAGCTGATGAGAGGATAATCAGAGTCCTTGCTTTTGGGCTGATCAGAGGCGTTCCCAGAGCAGGATAGCCATTTGCACTGAAATCAAACAGCTACAGACAAAATACTAGAACTAATTTTATCTTGAAACCCTATAATAATTTTTTTTTTGTGTGTATCTGTCTTTTCTTGAAAGGTAAGGACATTGGTGTCTTTATTTGAGAATGTTACTCACAGTTAGACACTAGCGGCATTTTGGCATAACAAACTGAAGTTGAGTATTCCCTCCGATCGGAAATAATTGTCGGTGACCTAGTATAAACTTTGGAACTTTCGGTTTTGACTAGTGCTATTGTGGCTATTCTCTCCCTGGATTACGTCAAATGTGGATTATCCTGTATTTATTTCTTTCAAGCCCAGAAGTTTGAAACATTGTAACTTGATCATTTGTATACATATCTGAAGGAAAAAATATCCATTCTTCGTGAAAACGAAGCACTAACAAAGGATAGTGAAAGGCTCTGTGCTGAAAAGGACTCCTTGATGAAGAGCAGGGAATTGGCCAATAATCAGGCCGCCTCTTTAAGGAAGTCTTTGGAAGCTGCTCATGTGGACATAAAAGAGAAGGAGAAAATGGTAATACTCTTAAGAATCATCTGTATTATTGATATGTTAACTCTTGTGAACTTATCTAACGTAGTTGTTTTATGAAAGGTTCAAGACCTGAAGAAAACGCTGGATGCCCATAGGAAGGAGCTGAATGACTGTAGAGCTGAAATTACAGCCCTTAAGATGCACATTGAAGGGACTCAATCAAGTAAACAGATGTCTGTCGGAGATACTGATGGTTTGGCTTCCCAGTTAAATGCTAATTCTTGTCTAGAAGCAGTAGCATTGATCAATGAACATGAGAACTTTAAAGGAACTGGATCTAGAACTACTATGCTAGTACCAGCAGAGAGTCTAACTGAGGACACACAGAAAGATCATAAACATATTGAAAGTACTATTGAAGTTTCCGCAGGTTCAGAAGCACCAGTTTCTTGCTCAACTGCTTCGAGTGGTGGTTATGGTATTTCAGGAGAAGACAAATGTGTCACAAACACATCTCCAGAAGATATATCTGTTAATGGCACTCTACATGGAGCTGGTAATAGCCAGGGGAATTCAGGTAGCATATCTGTTTATGTATTGGAAGATAAAGTTCATGCTGAGAAATTAGAGAGTCCAAGTACACAGAAGTCATCAGATAAGATGGTTAGCGGCTTGATTTGTTCTGATTTTGTATGAAGTTTCTTCATTTACTACTATTATTCATTATTTGAGCTGTTATTGTATAACCCTGTAGGCCTTGGAGACTATCAAGATAGTTTCAGATGCTCTGCCAAAGATCGTTCCTTATGTGCTCATAAACCATCGTGAGGTTTATCTGTAACCTCTGTAGTTTGCGCCAATATGTATTTTAGTATAACTAGTGTTTATATGTTACATCGTCACAGGAGCTTCTTCCGTTGATCATATGTGCTATAGAAAGACATCCAGATAGCGGCGTACGGGATTCCTTGACTCACACACTGTTCAATCTGATAAAACGGCCTGATGGACAACAAAGGCGCATTATAATGGATGTATGTTTCTGAGTATTGCTTGCTAAGATTTTTTTGGGATTCTTGCGATGTGACTAACAACTTATTCTACATATGCACACTTAGCATTCTTATCACATAAATTGACATTTTGTATTTACTCACTTACCTGTATTCCATGCCATGCAGGCATGTCTGGAGTTGGCCAAGAGTGTCGGTGAGATGAGGACAGAGACTGAATTACTACCACAATGTTGGGAACAGGTATTCTAAAAATGGTACTAGTCTTTTGGCCTTTTTTTGTTTTGTTTTGAGATCTTATATCTAAAATTGCTTGTGTTTAGATAAATCATCAATATGAGGAGCGTAGATTGCTTGTTGCTCAGTCGTGTGGAGAACTGGCAGTTTATGTTCGGCCTGAGATACGTGATTCCCTTATACTATCTATTGTGCAACAACTTGTTGAAGATTCTGCAACTGTTGTAAGGGAGGCTGCAACACAGAACCTGGCCTTATTGCTTCCTTTGTTTCCAAACATGGATAAATATTATAAGGTCAGTCTAATTCTCAGTGATTTCTGAATCAGCAATGGACTGAAAATTTATTTTGGTCTTAGCTTAATGGCTGCTGTGTGCTGGGCCAACATATGATTGGAGAGCTTGAAGGGTGACAAATCACTGAAAGATAATACTCTTCTGGAAGTTGCCTAATTTTTGTTTGTTTGGTAGGTTGAGGAGCTATTGTTTCAGTTGGTCTGTGACCCTTCAGGTGTAGTTGTAGATGCTGCCCTCAGGGAACTTGTTCCTGCAGTAGTAAGATGGGGAGGTAAACTGGATCAGATATTGAGGGGTTTACTGTCACATATCCTACTATCTGCTCAGGTCTGTATGGTGATTTTTTTTTGGGTGTTGGGGGGTACATTATGAATTTCCATATGTGTGCTGATATAACTGTTACATTTCAGCGTTGTCCACCCATTTCAGGGGTTGAAGGTACAATAGACTCTCATCTCCGTGTTTTAGGAGAACATGAGCGATGGAACATTGATGTCCTCCTTCGGATGCTGACTGAGTTGCTACCATTTGTTCATCAGAAAGCTCTAGAAACTTGTCGTTCACTTGACCCTTATATGCCAGAAAAATACTTATCAGAATCCAGGCTAAAGCTGTATGCAACGTAAGCTGTTTCCATACATGATACTGCCTTTTAACTAAGAAATTATAAACAGCAAAGAAGTAATGACCTTTTACATTTTTTCAAAAATGCATGCATGTAGATGTGTTTCAGTATGTAGGTTCATTCATTCCAGTCCGTATCTAGCCCACATTGAAATATCTAAAAGGTCTTCTAATAGTGAACGGATGAGTACATTTCTTTTATTGATTAAATACATTTGAAGCACTTTACAGAGGTGACACAGAATGGTCAGCATTTGAGTGGATGCACACTGAATGCCTGCCAGATTTGATCAAGCTTGCCTGCTTGTTGCCTGCAAAAGAGGATAGCTTAAGAACAGTGATCACAAAGGTAAAATGTACAAACTACATCATCTCCTATACAGATCATACCATGTTTAGGTATTAATTGTGTCAATTATTTTCTGAAAATATCAGTACCTGTTGGCTGTATCTCGACTCTATGGAAAAGATTATCTGGAGCATATTATGTTACCTGTATTTCTTGTAGCAGCTGGTGATATTGATACTGGTGATTTTACCTATTTTCCTCTGTCAATCCAGTCCAAAGTTCGTGGTAAGAATTTATGTGTTTAAATGGTGGGCCTGCTTGCTGTAGTTATTTTTGTTCAGACATATGGATTATGCTGCAGGTTTGCGTCCAAAAACTTCTGTTGCTGAAAAAATTGCGATTATATGTGTCCTTCCATTGCTGTTGTCTGGTATTTTGGGTTCTCCTTCAAGTCGTCAACAGTTAGAAGAATATTTGAGGAAATTACTTATCCACAACACGAAGGATGGTTCATTTTCTATGCATCACTCTGCTGAAATAATTGATGCGATCCGGTTTCTTTGGTTCGTACTTGACTAAACATGCAGAAGATATCATGATACTGTTGAGTGTTCACTATTTTCATGTATTTAGCTTCTTGTAATGTAGTATTTTTGAGGAGCACCATGGAGTCATCTTCAATATTTTGTGGGAGATGGTTGTGAGCTGTGATACCAATTTAAAAACAAGTGCTGCAGCTTTACTGAAAGCACTTGTAAGTTTACTGTTACACAAATGAACCAGTGGTATAGTATATTCCTTGCAGTATTATTGATTGTATTAACACATAGGTACCCTATGTCGGCGTGAGAGTTGCATCCACTCATGTTTTGCCAGCACTCATTACTCTTGGTTCTGATCAAAACTCGGCTGTAAAATATGCTAGCATAGATGCACTAGGAGCTGTTGCTCAGCATTTAAAAAATGACATGGTATGGAAACATTCTCTTTTCTATTTTTCTTACAGACTTTACATACTTTGTGTAATGCCCTTAGTCAATGTCTTGCACTGTCAGGTCGTTGACAAGATACATATTCAAATGGATGCCTTTCTTGAAGATGGATCGCATGAAGCTACTATTTCTGTCATTCGTGCACTTGCAGTAGCTGTGCCGCATTCAACAGATAGACTCCGTGAATATATCCTACTCACTACATTTAATGTCTACATTTTGACCAAAGTTTGCATGGTTGATTAGGGCATTTCTGTGTTCACACATCTTCATATCAATCTCTCTTCTGTTTCCTTTGACCTTGCATACATCTTTTAACCAAGATATTTAAACTGACAAGTGTCCCGTCTGCTGGAAATGATATTGAATGGCGTCGTGAAAGAGCAAATGTATTCTGTGAAGCGCTGCGTGCTTTGGATGCTACAGGTTAGCCTTTATCTGAAATTATCCACTGTTTCACTTATTTTATAGCAGAAGTCGTGAACTTTGCATTGACTCTTCCTTGTATAATTGTCTGTAAAGATGCCTACGGCTCCGGTTTATAATCCTAATATAGTTTTCGAAAATTATTTACCCATCACATACGACCAGTATCCTGGCAGTAGGTACTGAATTTACATTCATGTATATAATTTAATATTTAGCTAGTAATAGGTTACTGGCATATCCCATTTGTCCTCAATATATAACTGCTTTTTTACTAAAAGGAAGAGAGTCGCAATCTGCCAGTGAGGGGTCTTTTTAGGTCAATGCACCAGAATGTCCCTCGGCCTTTGCAGTGATCGATGCACATGGCCATACATTACTGTATTAATTCTTCAACCATGCAAGGCAAAGCCAGATAACAAATCGTTCAAGAAAAGTAAAGAAAACCTTGAGGCGATCCAAAATGGATTTGTCGCGAGCGACGGTAACTCCACTATCCTACCACAAACTCTATAACATGTGACCGAACAACAATAGACAAAGCCTTAAAGAAAGGACCGTCGCACGTACGCCGATGTTGACAAGTCCAACCAAAGGTCAAACTCAGGATTTTCACCCCAGGAGTCGAGCTTTGAGTAGCCATCACGCAGATCCGCTGACCACATCCTTGGGGCCGCTGCCCTCGCGTCCTTCACCATTGCCCCTACTGTCCGCATAAGCCTCACCACCGAGCTGCTCGCCCGAGAGACATTCTGGGGTGATGGGGAGGTACACCGCCACCTGCAAGCCCTGCGGCGTCGTTGGGACAATCTCCTGGCAGTCATCTGGCCTGCCTCGCGTGATCAGCGCCTTATGCCTCCAGGTGCCTCCGCCTGTCTTGACTCCACAGGAGTGGCCTGCTGCCGCTGTCCGCCAAGAGGGCTTTGTCACCGGCATCCTCCAGCTGTGGCGGGGGAAATCCGAAAGCTGTTGTCGTAATGCAAGTCAGTACTAAGACATTAAGATTCGAGGTGTAAAATGAAGTCGTAAACATGTGAACAAGAAATTCTGCTTTGATGTAATCAAAATATGATCAGTGCATGCTCTGCACGTGTTTTACCATCTTAAAGAGGTCGAACATGGTAAAAAGTGTATGATAACTCTTTTGGTCTTGTAACCCACCAGTTTATCGTAACTAGCATAGAAAAGTACGAACTCTGCTAGATGGTCATAATTTACTTACGGCCAGCTAGATTCACGACCTAGCTTAACTTCACTAATTCAAAAGTATGGGTAGAGTTTGGTGTGCCACCGTGGACGAATGGTAGATGACTAATTTCTGCCAGTTTAATAAGCCTACGCTTATGTAACTTATTTTTTACTTCCCTTTTTTCCGTTCCAGATCTTCCTGCTACAAGTGTGGGCGATCTACTTCTGCCCTCAATACAGAACCTGTTTAAAGATCTGGATGCTCTAGACCCTGCACACAAGGAGGCACTAGAAGTTATAGCCCGGGAAAGGTCAGGAGGTACGCTCGAGAGCATCGGCAAGGCAATGGGGGCACATCTTGGGATTGCGACATCTGTCAGCAGTTTCTTTGGCGAGAGTGGTCTGCTTGGGAAGAAGGGTGGAGAACAGCATGACCCTGCTCCTCCTCAGGCCAGCCTACAAACTCAGCAGGAGAACACGAGGTTCGGTCGAATAATGAGGGGTGGGTTTGGAGACATGTTACGAGGCAAAGCAAAAGGCAACGATGAATCCAGCTGAAATTATGAACGAATTACACACAATTAAAGGTGTCAAACTGTCAATACAGTACTTCTCAAGCTCACTTCTGTTTGTAGCTATTCAGTATGCCCTGAATCGTTAATGTTGAAATTGTTTGTTCGTCTGTAGTGAGGTTCATATCCATGAGGATGCGTGTTCCCTAGCTAAGCCAGTCAAACATGTTTTTGTTGTACTCTCCGACCAAACATGTCGTAGACAACATTATGTACATGAAAATAGCAAATGCTCTTGTAATTAATTTTGTCGCTAAGAACGGGAATGATTTCAGCATTAAGTCTGGTTAATTACAAGCTACTCTCCGTTTCCACAATATATCTATAACTACTAGCACAATAACCATGGAGAAATGATAAATAGTTTTCTAAATAAATTGGGCGGAAACTCTCTTTGGAGCTTGACCTCCATGTAGCTTGTTTTTAGAAAAATTTGAAAACATGTTTTCAAGTTCTCAAAAATTAAAAAAAAATCTAGATGTAGGTTGAGATAAATATTATACAAGTGTGTAAAATTTCAACGTAAAAGATTTCATACTTTGGGCTACATAAAAATGATAAGTTCTGACAAATTTGAAAGTTTGAAAATATGTACAATTCGCTACACTAGATCTGCACTTTTGTCATTTTTGTGCAACCTAAAGTACAAGGTATTTTGAACTCAAATTTTACACAGATGTAGGATACATCTCTAGCTACAGTTTGCAATTTTGTTTTGAAACTTTAAAAATATGGGTTTTGATTTTTTTTTCAAAAAACAAGCTATGTGAAGCTCGAGCTTCAAAAATCGACACATAAATTGGGTCCCTGGTTTCACTAGAAATGAGATTTTTTTTTAAAAAAAGCATCGCCGTCTTTAGTTTTCTAGAAGTGAAAAGGCTAGTATATGGTCAGAAGAAAACGGAGAGCGATCCTCGGTCGCCACGCATTGTAAGGGGTATTTTATCCATAATTCATGTTTTGGCTAACTATGACACCGGTGCTAGAGGTGGACTAATGCTCAAGTATCTACACAGGTTTAGTCTGTACTTATCTTTGTTGGATGGATGAAGACCCCTCATTCTTAAAAGGTTTAAAAGTGCTAGAGTTTATTTTTATTTTGCTACTCTTATTCTTGAGCTATAGAAAATCCACACTATTAAGATGGGTGAACTCATTCTGATACTTCTTACCCTAAATGCACATCATATCACCTGAGATCCACCAAATTTTTTAGAGAGTTGTGGTTGTCTTGAAAAACTGTCATTTGAGTTAAAATAAGGGCTCCGGTTGGTGGGCCGGTTGAAGGCAGTGCAACCGGACGGCTTTGGTTTGGACCGAACTGGAAACCGATTGCTAACCAAAAGCTTGCAGTATGCTTCTGCTTAGCTCCGGTCCTTGGTATGGTCTTTGGGCCGGTCCGATGCCCGGCCGGTTGACCCGGCCGATTCCAACTGGCGTAGGAACCAGTGTGTCCGGTTTATAGTTTGGTCCAATTGGACCAGGAACCGACGACCTCAGTTTTTCTGCCCAAACGATTAGTTCCTTGGAAGGACTATAAAAGCCACTCCTACCAAGGTTCAAAGCATAATATTTCTCTCTCCCCCCTTCATTGTTGAGCCCCAAAAGCTTGAGGATCTCCCATTTCCCTCTACCAAACACAAATCCCTTTAGGAAAAGGAAGAGGAGGTCCCGATCTACAATCCCACCGAGCCAAACATAATCCCCCTTGAGTTCATCGAGCTAGCTTGTTAATCTTGGGTTCGTGGGAAACCTTAGGCGAATATGGTCATCTAGAAGAATCCATGTTGTGGATTTGCTCCAAGGAAAATTTTGTGACAGTTTGGAGGACACCTCAAGGTCTACCATTAGTGATTGAGCACCTACTTCATGGAGGAGGCTCAAGGAGAAGAAAGGTGAGCGTTTGCGGCGGTTGTGTATCCTTCGTGGTAACCCACGTGACGAGGGTTAACTCAACAAATGTCCTAGATGAAGGACTTAGGATAGGGGGAAAAGGGCGTCGGATGAACTTGAAGGTAAAGATCAGTCAAACAAGGTGTATATCGACAATAAGCGTGGTATTGAACTTGGCTCAATCTCAATCTGTCCCTGGCCGGCCTCTCGTGGCCCCTATATATAAGTGACCAGGTCTCAAGGATCCGGTCGGGTTCAATACAAATTACAACATCCCTATACGATACAAACTCGTATTTTGACTATGACTATACTTGGGCCTAGCTTAACGGCCCTCAGGGGTATACAGATAATGGGCTTTATTAGCTATACCCTTGTCAGTAGCCCCCGAGATTCTACCTGAATGGTAAATTTGGGTTGAATCTCAAATCGTTATATCTTTGACTTTGTTCAATCTTTGACTTCTTCCTTCTTTGACTTCTTCATTGTTAAACAGTCTATTTTATTTCTCAAGGCGATTTTGGTTAACAAGCCTGGCTTATCTGATGGATCATAAAACCAATTAACTATCGGAACAGAAACTTGCACCTACTTCAGACTTAAGCCCCTGGACTTTAGTCTGGTACCTAGTCAAACCCAATCTTTTGCCGCATTTAGGACTTATAAAGAAATGATCCCAGTAATTCTTAGGGTACCCAATGCGTCCACCGGAATTTTTCTTCGCATCGTAGATGCGGAAATTACTAGCAGAGTGCATTCAGGTGCGTGTACTAGGCCACACAGGACGGATCCCGGGGTCTTACCTTCATGATTTGTTACAATCACGACATTCAAGTTTTGTCGCGATGACGCAACTCGAGAATCAAATCTTTTAATCACTCCAGCCTTGTTTGACTGTTTCAATGTATAAAATTGTTGAGTTTTTTTTCAACAAGTCGCAAATCTCTCCTGATGGTAGTGAAACCATGATGACGAATTTAACCTTGTCAACACTGAAGTCGATGATTCTATTTAATTGATGTTTTCTATCGTCATCGGGTGCACGACCAGTTGAAAGAGCATTTCCCTAATAAATGTATTTTGGTGTTTGTTAACAACATATGGTGAATTAACCATGCTATTAAAGTTCTGCAGATTTTCTAGGTTGATTCAGGATCTCGCGGAGGTGCACCCCAAAAAGGAAGAAAAGATCGGAGCCCGTAGTCCAGTAGTGGGTTTAGGGCTTAGTTGTCTTGTAGGGTGCTTCGCGAAGGTGGAAGTGGTGGAAAGGGTCTCCACGAAGTGCTGCTGTTGCATCTTCTAGGGAAGAGACTCTGGCCCTGCTGGCTGGAGACTCCGGTCTAGGGGTCTTGCCCTGGCAATCCTCCTAGTCGGACAAGTCAGGTGCCCACCCGGAATTGGGCCGGAGACTTTGTGTCTCTGGCCGGAGATTCCGGGTCGACAGGCTAAGGCCGGAGACTCCGGTCCCCAGGGGCCGGAGACTCCGGTCTGTCTGGCTGGGTCCTGGATTGCTAGAGGCTCGGACGATTCAGACTCCATTCCAGAATTGGGCCGAAGACTTTTGTCTCTGGCCGGAGACTCCGGTGCTAGAGTCACTTAGGGCGGAGACTCCGACCCTCCAGGCCGGAGACTCCGGCCCTAGTCGGCCAGCAATGGCTACATTTCGTGGAGGACTATATAAAGCCTTCTTCTACCTCTAGAAGGGGCTGTGGCTTCCACTCTCTCTCCTCCATTTTTGCTAAGCTTCAAAGCCCTAGATCTCTCTCCCTAGCCACTAGAACTCAAAGCCCTTTTGGGATTTGAGGGAGAAGACCTAGATCTACACTTCCACCAAGGCGATTTGATCCCCCCCCTCATTTTGTTGAGGGGCTTGTAACTCCTGTGTTCATCGGATTACTAGCCGGAAGAAGCCGTCCTCCAAGCTTAACTTTGTGTGTAAGAGCTTGGTGGGCCTATTGGGAGCCTCCAATTGAGTTGTGGAGCTCGCCCCAATACTTTGTGTAAAGGTGTCGTGCCGCCTTCAAGGGCATCGCTTAGTGGAGCGTGAACTCGCCTTTGTGGCTTGTTCACCGGAGAATAGGGTGAGCCTTTGTGGCGTTGGTGGCCTTTGTGGTACCACACCTCTCCAACGTAGACGTACTTCCCGTAACAAGGAAGGAACTACAGGAATACATCCTTGTGTCTTCGTGTCTCCATTGCGGTTACCTCTATCCTTTACTTGTACCTTTACTTATATTGTTATTGCTAGCTTGCTTGTCACTCTAGGTAAATTCACTTAGTAGCACATCTAGAGAATTTACCTTCTTGTCTAGCCTTAACTTGAAAAAGAAGTAAAAATTGGGTAGCTCCTATTCACCCCCCTCTAGTCGCTCATACGATCCTTTCACCAGTGCTCCTGATGGTAGTAGCCCCCGAGGCTATAGGCGAAAGTTTTTTTCGAGTATAGGCTATAGGCGAAAGTTCTCATCCTCCTAGCTTTATCATTTGTTTGCTTTATTTCGTCAGGTGCACGCCTAGCGCTCCTGATGGTAGTAGCCCCCGAGGATATAAGAGGGTGCTTGCAGCCTGTTATAGACTCAAGTATTTCTTCTTCTCATCTTATTTTTCTTGAATAGCAATAAACCTTATTGACTTCCCATTGTTTCTTCTTTTTTCTGGACGAGACGATAAAGGCCGTACTTTAACTGGACCTTTTTAATTTCTAAAGGCCCATGCAAGGTTCCTTATAAATGAGGGGCCCTGGCTTGCCAAGGGAAACCCTAAACCTTCCACTGTAGGTCTCTTTAGCCGCATCGTCTTCTCCCCTCAAATCTCATCTAGGGTTTTCTTCGTGCGAAGAGGATCTTCGAATGGCGGACGCCGGTGTTATCGACCTAGATGCCCGCGCCGTGATGGAGAAGCATGGGCGCGGCCATCCGCGCGGTAGCAAAAACAAGCCCAAGGATTTGTCCATGGTGGCTTCATCGTCTGCCATGCCCATGAAACGGCGCCCTGGCCACCCACTGGGGAGTAAGAACAAATCTAAACCTTCCTGTTCCGCTGCTCGCGAAATTGTGGGTGCGAGCACTGCTCCTCGCAATGATTCTCCTCCTCCTCCTGTCAATATTTTCTCCTTCTTTGTCATCACTGGTGCTCAATGCCATGAGCAGCAGCATGTTCCGCTCAAGTTCACTAAATTTATGGACGGGCGCGAACTCCGTGAAGCCATCCTACGCGAAGAGTCTGGAGGAGGAACTCCATATGAAGTGGAGGTGTACTACGATGGTCGTGGCGAGATGTACTTCAGGGACGGCTGGCCCCAATTTGTAGGGGACCATGACTGCATCAGGGTTTCTTCATGGTCTTCAATTATCACTGCGGGACGTCAAAGTTTGATGTGAAGATCTTTGATTGCACTCAGTGCCAAAAGAAATATGAGGCAGAAGTACACTTTCAATAAATGTTGTCTTCTTTTTGATGTAATCCTTTTGCTTGTACTCCTTGGTCGAATTGTGTAATGATTACATGTGATGAACTCTGTTCTTATGACATCATCCTTAATATGAGACCAAGGGAACTATCAATGTTCCGAGGTGATTTTACTTTAGCATCAATGTGCTTTTGTTTGCTGGTTGCTCTTTGATTGCCGAATGTAGTGTTGCGAACAATCCCATAATTACTCGTGAGAAATTGTGGATACATGATCTCAATAATATTTATACTGTTATATCATAACGACTCGAGGGTTGAAGCCCCCGAGCGGAAAATTACATATCGTAGAGTCGACCCAAGAAACCCGACCTGTGGCCTCGTGTTCTGGGTTTAGAGGGTAGTAGCTCGAAGTTATCTATTCGCTGTTGTCGCAAATTTTATCAGCGAAGCATTCTTATGCGTAAAAACACCGAAGTTGTTCTGCGTTCCATGGGTTGCTTTCGTCTTTTCTCATCTTCTTGTCTTGTAGCCGATACACTCCTCCTGATATCACTTCTGTCACTATGTAGGGTCCCACCCATGGTGACTCTAATTTGCCATGACCGTCCTGCTAGAGTCGTAAGACTAGATCACCCACTACGAAGGAGCGGGGTCGAACTCGAGTGCTGTGATAATTTCGCAGACTTTGCTGATATTGTGTAGCTCTAGCTAGTGCTACATCTCTTGCTTCGTCGAGTGCGTCAACATCATCTTGCAGCGCCTCCGTAGAAGTCGTTTCATCATAAGCCGCAATTCTGGGAGCTTCATGAGTAATTTCGACTGGAAGCACGGCTTCTGCGCCATGGACCAGAAAGAAAGGTGTCTCTTGAGTAGCTGCATTAGGGGTAGTTCTCAAGCTCCAGAGCACGGAGGGCAACTCATCTACCCAAGCGTGTTTTGCTTTTTCCAGTGGCGCTAGCAACCTTTTCTTTATTCCATTGCGTATCAGGCCATTTGCTTTTTCGACTTGCCCATTTGTCTTTGGGTGTGCAACAGATGCAAATTTCAATTTGATCCCCATACTTTCGCAGTACCCTTTGAATTCCTTGGAAGTGAAGTTCATGTCGTTATCTGTGATGATGCTATGAGGTACTCCAAAGCAAAATACTATTGACTTGATGAAGTTGATTGCTGCTGTGGAATCCTGAGTTGTTACTGGGGCTGCCTCTACCCATTTGGTAAATTTGTCGACTGCTACTAACATATAGACATTTCCTCCGGGCCATGACTTGTGCAGTTTCCCTACCATGTCCAAACCCCATTGTGCGAAGGGCCATGACAGTGGTATTGGCTGGAGCTCTGCGGCTGGTGCATGTGGTCGGGACGCAAATCATTGGCAAGCCTCGCATCTTTGGACTATGTCTTTTGCATCTTCAATTGCCGTTAACCAGTAGAATCCTGCTCGAAAAGCTTTAGCAGCTATGGCTCGGCTACTTGCATGGTGGCCACAGACTCCTGCGTGGATGTCCTTTAGTATAACTTGCCCTTCCTGTGGGGTTACACATCTTTGCAACATGCCAGCTATGCTCTTCTTATACAGTTTTCCTTGTAGCATGACAAAAGCTTTGGATTGCCATATTATCCTTCGTGCTTCGACTGTATCTTCGGGCAGTATTTTCTTCATCATATTTGTAAAAATTTGTGAAAAGAAAAGTTTCATCATCGGGTAGTATTAACCTTAGACTTCTAATCTTTAGTCTCTCACTTGTGAAAAGAAAAGAAAAAATTTGTAGAAACCTATTCACCCCCTCTAGGTTACCATCTCTATCCTTACAATTGGTATCAAAGTAGGGACTGATGTGGTGGCAATGGACAGATGGTTTATCAGGTCCGACAAGGATTTCCCTTCCCGCTTCCTGTTTCCATTACCATTTGCACTTCTTTTGATGAGGATGGCACGCTAGGACAACCTACGATATGTTATAATTAAGTCTAAGGTTATGTCATCAATTTGTATATGTGTCCATGTTATTTCTTAGCCAGGTCATGTTGTGGGCCGCTTAGGTATATTTGTGTTTTAGTTTGGGCCTTTCCGTTTGGGTCTGTCCAACCGTTTGGTCTGCTGGCCGCCTATATAAGGAGGCAGGGCGGCTAGGGTTTAAGGAGGCTGAAAATTATGTAGAACTGTGTGTTCACACATGTGTTCCATCCCTCCGGGGTTGGCGTATTGTGACGGCGTCTCTGACGTTTGTCTAGTTATCCACCATATTGTGATTTGCATGAAGGTTCTTGTTATTCAAGTATTATCGTGCTTCGGCGTGAGGCTCGCTGTTCATCATCGAGTTGCTCGTTGGATACATCTATTCAGCGTGAGGTTCGTCTACATCGACGGGTTGCTCGCAGGATTGACGTTCCCCCATCTTCAGGTTGCGTGTATCGCTCACGTGATTGGAAGATTTATCAGATCCATTGGATCAGGAGGTGCATCGTGAAAGATTGGGCAAACCCTCTTCATCATCTTCAGGCAGTAAAACTACTCGGGGGCTCATAGGTAGCAGCAATAGAAAGTTTGCAGCTACACCTCACTGGCGCAGCATGGTCTGGGTTAAGTAAGCTACCCGACGATTCCATTGGAAGCTAGGGCGAGCTGGAGAATCAGTTTACAAGGAACTTCCGTTCAACATATACGCGATCAATGTCAATAGAGGAAGTTAAATCTTGTATATAGAAAAGTGGAGAGACGTTGCATTCGTATATACAACGGTGGAGTATAATAAAAAACTCAGCAGAAAACGTCTCCGACGAGCGAACAATAGACGCTTTTGCATTTGGCCTTTGCCGTTCAGATCTCGTTGAAGCATTGGGAGAATAAGACCTAGAACGGTATCAGAGGTAATGGAGGTAGCAAATAGATTCACAGATGGAGAGGATGCTTATCACAACAAAAGAGCATGTTCACCAGAGCATGACAGATCAAGTAGATACAATAACTAGAGGCGTAGGTCTCGTAATGAAGACAACCGCATCTCGCCCAACCAAGTATCCGCAGGGTACAGGAGGAGCGACGAAGAAGGAGATGAGCACAAGAGCAGGGAGTATCATTAAAAAGATAATTCCAAAGGCGATAAGCCTAGATACCTCAATCCATTAGCAGAGGACATACTTAATGGACCTTGCCATATCCACTACGCATACCTCGATGGGAAAAGGGTTTCAAACCATTTGATCAGAGAACATATGACATTTGTCAAACTGCAAGAAGCCATGGAACTGAACCAAGGAGCAAAACCAGGATGCACAGTTTACGACAAGAGGATCGTAAATCAGGGATATCCAATACAAAGTGGTCAAAGATATCCTAAATCAAGGGTGTACGTATCCACAATGATCCAGCCTGTCCCAAAGTCAAAAAAGGAACATAAAAATATATCCAGACAGGTAAACCTAGCAATATCAGCACCAGCAGCCACCACAGAATATCTCAGGTGGTCAGACCAGACAGTCAGGTTCAGTCAAGAGGACCACCAGAGAAAAGTACCTAGGCCAGGGCACGCACAAATGGTATTGAAGGCGCAAATTGGAGGATACGACATCAAGAGAGTATTCATGGACGCCGACAGTGGTATAAATCTAATATATGCAAGAACTCTAAGGGCAATGAATATATCACTGGAATGGCTGCAGCCGACAGACTGCTCTTTTCATGGGATAGTACGAGGAAGCGCAAACCACCCACTAGGGAAGATCGAAATCGATGTTTGCTTCGGCAACAACGGAAACTTCCAATGGGAAAAATTAGAGTTTGAAGTCATGGATTGGCCATCACAGTATCACGCAATCCTAGGATGACCAGTGTTCGCACGATTCATGGCAGTACCCCACTACGCATATCTCATGTTAAAAATCCCAGGCCCAAAAGGAGTCATCACAGTCAAAGAAAGTTTCGAAGTATCAGACACCTGTGACAAGAAATTCAACAGAATGGCACAAACCTTCGGCATGACAGTGGAGAGACTGATCACAAATCTTCGGCATGGCTCAAAGGAGAGACTGATCATAATGTACTACCTGACGTAGGTTGATCCCTGTCAGATCAGGCTTTCAACACAACCCAAGATTCCAAAAAAGTTCGAGTTCACCCCACGGACCCAGCAAAAACAACCTCCATCGCAGTAAACCTTGATCCCGCATAGGAAAGCATGCTCATCGAGTTACTCTGTGAGCGCTGGGAAATCTTTGCTTGGTGTCCCTCAGACATGCCAGGGGTTCCTAGGGAACTCGTCGAGCATGCACTCAATGTGGATCCAAAAGCAAGGCCGGTCAAGCAACCTCTTCAACGGTTTGACGAACCGAAGCGTAAAACAATAGGAGCTGAGCTGCACAGATTGGAAAAAGCAATAGCAGCTGAGCTGCACAGATTGGAAAACGCAGGCTTCATTAGAGAAATCAAAACATCGACCTGGGTGTCCAACCCAGTGATCGTCCCAAAGGAAAACATAGACGTACGCTGCGTATGTGTTGATTACACATCCCTCAATAAACACTGTCCAAAGGATCCCTTCCCGCTACCTTGCATAGATCAGATAATTGATTCAACGGTGAGATGCGCAAGGCTTTCCTTTTTGGACTGCATATTTGGAATACAACCAGATCAAGTTGAAAAAAGAAGACGAAGAAAAGACAACCTTCATTACACCATACGGCGTCTTTGTTACCAAGTAATGCCCTTTGGTCTCAAGAACGCAGGAGAAACTTACCAGAGGATGATGCAAAACTTCCTCGGGAGCCAAATAGGTCGAAATATCCAAGTATACATCGATGACGTGGTCATCACCACAAGAAAAGAGGAATCCTTAATCGATGACTTGGAGGAAACCTTCGACAACCTAGACAGGTTCAAGCTAAAGTTAAATCCGACCAAATGTTTCTTTGGCGTTATAGCAGGACAACTTCTGGGATTCCTGGTGTCGGCAAGAGGAATAGAGGCAAATCCAAAGAAGATTCAAGCAATACTAACAATGGGAGAACCAGCAAAACTGCATGAAGTACAATAGCTCACATGGTGCAGTAGCAGCACTAAAAAGTCGATTCATCGCATGACTAGGCGAAAAGGCTCTCCCATTTTACGCACTCATGAAAAAGTTAGATAAAAAATTCGAGTGGACAGAAGAAGCAGACACATCATTTGCGCAGTTGAAGAAAGTGGTCTCCACACCCCCTGTGTTGGTCGCACCCAAAGAAAAGGAACCATTGTTACTATATACCGCCGCCACACATCAGGTGGTAAGTACGGTGTTAGTAGTCAAACAAAGTGAAGAAGGGAAGGCGCACGGAGTCCAGCGTCCAATGTACTTTCTCAGTGAGGTACTATCACCATCAAAGCAGCATTACCCGCACTACCAAAAACTTGCATACAATGTGTTCACGACAGCACGGAAATTGCGACAATACTTTGCGGTTCATCCAATAATAGTTGTTAATGAGGCCCCATTATCAAACATACTGAACAACCCAGAAGCAACATGACATATCTCCATGTGGGGAATCAAACTCTCCCCTCTGGATATCACGTATGAGAAGAGGAAGGTCATCAAATCCCAGGTTTTCCCAGATTTTACAGCAGAGTGGTTAGAATTACAGAACACAGGACCTCCTGATCTGTCGAGTGTCTGGACAATGTACTTTGATGGATCGAAGAGAGTCGAAGGAGCTGCAGCAGGAGTAGTATTAATATCACCACAAGGAGATAAGCTAAAATATGTGTTAAGGATGAGTTTTCCGCAAGCTTCCAACAATGAAGCCGAGTACGAGGCTCTTTTGCACGGAATGAAGATGGCTAAAGCATGTGGTGCAACTCGACTAAGGATATTTGGAGACTCAAATCTAGTGGTTCAGCAAGCGATGAATCACTGCGATGCTATCAGTGACAACATGACAGCATATCAGAATTTATATTACTATCTAGAAGGAACATTCGATGGGTGTGAAGTATCACACATAAGCAGGACAAGCAATGAGGAAGCCGATCATCTGGAAAACATCGGGTCCCAATGTTTATTGGTACCACCAGGAGTATTCTCGGAGGAAATCATGGAGAGGTCGATAAAAGAAAACAAAACTTTGAGTACCAGCAAACCAGACAAGCATACAACAGTAGACTCGGGGGCTAGCAAAGAAATAGCAGAAAGCACGACAAAGCCAGAGGATGTCATGATGGTCAAGGTAATCTGGATGCAACCATATTTAGCATATATGATCAATAAGACACTACCCGAAGATGTGGTAGAGGCACAAAGGATAGTATGACGATCTAAAGCTTTCGTCGTGGTACAAGGGAAGCTATATAAGAAAAGAATAACATGAGTCTTGCAAAGGTGCGTCATCCCTCAGGAAGGGCAAGTAATATTGAAAGATATCCATGAAGGAGTCTGTAGTCATCACGCTAGCAGTAGAGCCATAGCAGCCAAAGCTTTTCATGCAGGATTCTACTGGTTAACAGCAATAGAAGATGCAAAGGACATCGTCCAGATATGTGAGGCTTGCCAGCGATTTTCTTCTAGGACCCACGCGCTAGCAGCAAAACTCCAGCCAATACCGCTATCATGGCCGTTTGCGCAATGGGGTTTAGATATGGTGGGGAAGTTGCATAAGTTATGGCCAGGAGGGTACATTTACATGCTGGTGGCAGTTGTTAAGTTCACCAAGTAGGTAGAGGCAGCTCTAGTAACCATGCAAGATTCCACAGCGGCAATCAACTTCATCAAGTCGATAATATTCCACTTTGGGGTACCGCACAGTATCATCACAGATAATGGGACGAATTTCACGTCCAAAGAGTTCAAAAATTATTGCGAAAGTATGGGCATCAAACTAAAGTTTCCGTCAGGAGCACATCCAAAGACGAACGGATAAGTCGAAAAAGCAAATGGCTTAATATGCAATGGTATAAAGAAGAGGCTATTGGCTCCCCTCGAGAAAGCTAAGCATGCTTGGGTAGATGAGTTACCCTTTGTGCTTTGGAGTCTTAGAACCACACCTAATGCAGCAACTCAAGAAACACCTTTCTTTCTGGTTCATGGTGCAGAAGTCGTGCTTCCAGTCGAAATCAATCACGAGGCTTCCAAAATCGCAACTTATAAATAAAGCACCTCTAATGTAGCACTTCAGGATGATGTCGACGCATTAGATGAAGCAAGAGATGTTGCACTCGCCAGAGCCACACAGTATCAACAGAACCTGAGAAACTAACATAGTACTCGTGTACGCCCCCACTATATCGAGGTGGGAGATCTCGTGTTGCGACTAAAACCTGACGGTCATGGGAAGTTAGAATCACCATGGTTGGGACCTTACAAAGTTACAGAAGTAATACCTGGAGGAGCATATCGACTTCAAGACAAAAAGACAGGAAAAGATGAAGGCAACCCATGGAACACAGAGCAACTTCGGCGCTTCTATGCATAACAGGCGTCGCAATGATTTCCTTCTAATTACTATAAAACTTCGAGTTAGGACCCTCTAAACCCAGAACACGGACCATAGGTCGGGTTTCTTGGGTCAACTCTTTCATTTGCATGTATATATCGAGATTTTCTGCTTGGGGGCTCTGGCTCTCGAGTCGTTATGATATCTATAAAGAAATATTGAGATCATGTATTCAAGTTTTCTCACAAACAAAATCGAGCCATCTCACAAAAATATTGACAATCCGTCACAAGAAGAACATTTGACTAACATATACTCATAGCACAACATTGCTCGACAAAATACCTCGGAATAATGGTCGTTCCCTTGGTTGATTGCAGGGAACATATAAAAGCAGTACTTATTATTGCTGCGGATAAAATTAAATAGTGCATTACATAGTGATTACATCAAAGATATATGATTCTAGTGAAAATGCACTTCGGCTTCATATCTCTTCTGGCATTTCGTCCCGTCGTAGATCTTCACATCAAATTTCGCTGTTCCACGGTGGTAATCGAACAACAAAAACCACCCCTGATGCAGGTCATAATCTTCAGCAAAACGAGGCCAGCCGCCTCTGAAGAACATCTCTCCATTGCCATCATAGTACACCTCCACCTCATATGGAGATCCATCACCTGCAACTTCTTGGATGATGGCTTCGCGCAGTTCTTGGCCGTCCATAAATTCAGTGAATTTCAAGGGCATGCGCTATTGCTCACGACATTGAGCACCAGCTAGCGCGAAGAAGGAAAATACAGTCCCGGTGGATGGCGGCGAAGGATTGAGAGGTGTTGCACTTACATCCAGAGGCTCATTGATTTGAGAAGTGGAAGATCTGGGTTTGTTCTTACTTTCCAGTGGACGACCAGGGCACCGTTTGATCGGCACAAAAGAAGACACCGCCATGGAGATCACATTGGGCTTGTTTTTGCTACCACGAGGGCGGCCACGCCCACGCTTCTCCCCCATGATGCCGGCATCCAAATCGACAACTCCGGCATCGGCCATGGAGATCTTGCAATAGATCATCGAACGAGAACAAAGAAACCCTAACCAATTTAGGAGAGAAGACAATGTGGCGGTGAAGATGAACAATGGCAGGCTAGGGTTTCCAGGACGATGGAAAAGCCCGTACTTATAAGCCACCTTTAATGGGCCTTTTAGAAATTAAAGGACCAGATAAAGTACAGCCCAGAGATTCAATTGGCAGAGTGAAGAAAATAGCAAAGAAAGAAAAGAGGACAGAAGATAGAAAAAAGAACAAGAAAATATGAAAAGGAAGACCTATTTATAGAATCAATAAGAAAGCACAAAAAGATGAGCAATGAAGAAAGATATTTTGATCCTATAAAAGGCTGCCAGCATCCCCTTATACGCACCCGATGAAGTATAAAAAAGAGGAAGAAGAAATGCATACTTGTTTTTCAGGATGACGATGAACAAGGCAAATACTTCTGAGCCTATACTCGAAAAAATTTGACTATAGCCTCGGGGGCTACTCCCATCAGGAGTGCTGGTCGCGCACCCGATGAAGATGAAAAATGTCGACTTCGCGTGAAAGACTGAAAATCGTTGATTACATATTGGAGCACATTATCGACTTCCTTGTCAAAATGATAAACATGAGACAAAAAGAATTCGTTAAATTACTCCCATCGGGGGGGGGGGGGGATTTTCTACTAGCTGAAGAAAAACAACCCGAAGATTTTGAGTATTGAAACAGCCAAACAAGGCTCACGATGAAAATTTGATTCTCAAGCCGCGTCATCGCGATTAAAAGCTTGAATGCCATGGTCGCAAAGATCATGAAGGTAAGACCTCAGGATCCGTCATGCATGGCCTAGTATACGCACATGAATGTGCTCCGCTAGTAAATTTCCGTATCCACGATGCGAAGAAAAATCCCGGTGGACGCACTAGGTAGCATAAGAAATACTGGAATCCTGTCTTTGTAAGTTCTAAGTACGGCAAAAGACTGGGTTACGCCAGGTACCGAATTTGAGTCCAGGGACTTGAGTTTGAAGTAGGTAGCAAGTTTTTCGCTCTGGTTCTCTGATCCATCAGAAGTACCAGGCTTGCTAACCAAAATCCCCACGAAAAAAATAAGAATATGAAATATTCAATGAAATCAAAGGAAGAGAAGAAAACAAAGATTGATCAAGTCAAAGATTGCAAGTCAAAGATTTGAAGATTTGAGATTCAACCCGAATCTACAAATTTGGTAGAATCTCGGGGGCTACTGAAAAGGGTATAGCTATTAAAGCCCATTATCTTAGTACCTCCGGGGCCCGATAGATAGGCCCAAGCGTAGATGTAGTCAAAATACAAGATAATATCGTATGCATACATTATAATTTGTGTTGAACACGACCTGATCCTCGAGACCTGGCCACCTATATATAGGGGCCAGGAGAAGCCGGCCAGGGGGAGATTGAGATTGAGTCAATTGATTGCCCTCTTATTCTCACCACGTATTACGTTTCGCCTAGTTTGTCTGATATTTAACCTTCGGGTTCATCCGACGCCCTCTTCCCCCGATCCTAAGTCCTTCATCTAGGACATCTGCCGAGTTAATCCTCGTCAGTACCCCTTTGATTGTTTTAACAAAGTTTTAGCTGTCTTTTCTCTCCTAGACAATAGTTTTTCTTCCCTTATTAGGAGATATAACAAGGGATTAGTTATAATTTACTATAGACATGCTATGTTTCTTGTCTCAGTTTCTTAATTGAAATTGTTTGATGGATGACACTATTTACCAAACTCCATGCACATTCACACCATCATGAGAATTAGGTGGAACGGATGACACAATGTGTCAGATAAATTCATCCTACTTACATACAGTAGGAATAAAATTAGATTGGAAATATAGACACACAAAGAAGGTTCAGAAATTACACAATAAACAAGGTTCTGACTATAGTATACTGGTTCAAGTCATGTGCAGGCAAATTTTGATTTTTGTTTGAATGTTTGAAAAAAAATTAAAGGGTTACATGTAGCTCGGCCTCCATTTTAAGTTTTCGTGCGAGAGATGGTCTATTTTCGGGAATGGACTATAGTATGATACACTTCTAGTTCAATTTTTTACCTATTTTCAGGAAATTCATTTAAAAGGGTGAAATTCCACATTAGATAGGCATAAGAAGCAATTTCAACCTTTGATGATCCCCTATGGTCCAAAATGAAGGGATTCAGCTCTACAACAACATGTTTTGCATCGATCCATAAAAAACATTGGTCTTCGAAGAAAAGCTTAATTTTTATGTGATACATGAATCGACACCACCAATTTAGTGATTTGTCACGGATACCGTTACATACAAAAAAAATCTTCCAAACAACGATTCTTTGGTCTAATATTGCAAGAGACCATGTGCTATCTTCGTTTTTCAAAATCTATGCACAATATTACTATTGTATTTAACTTTGTATGTGATGTGCACGTACCAGCGTACTTGTAACACCTCAGGTTTCTACTATACCTAGAAATGCTATCACACTATCTCAAGGTAAGGACAACTCCAAGAACAACTCTAAAATCGGGCGGAACCTCCTTTGTTATTACGCAACTATGACAGACAAGTCGGAAGCATATAGCAAATAACATCAGTACAGTTAAAAAAAAAACCCATGGTAACTAAGGCTCACGGCATGACGAAAGATACGCAAAATAAAGGCCAAGAGACCAAAGAATCATTCTAGACAAGTACTTTGCCTTATGTTTCTAAATATAAATGAGTTTCTAGTTGGTACTATGAATTTTCATTGTCTAATATGTAGATGTAAAATTTGAATTATTATATGTAGGTGTTCTACTCCCGCCCATGCATGCCGCTACTCCGAGTACCTGAAAGCCAAATAATCACCAACAACGAAAAAAACAAGGGTGAGTAAAGAATACTCAGAAAGTACAATTTAGAGCCAAACAATAAACAAGCATCAAATGAAGGAACACTCTGAACAAAAGATAGAATGCAATGAACAATGCATGACTGAACTGAATTTCCCGGAATAGACATCCGCGTCATTCTCTCACCGGACTCGACATATTTGACATTTCTCACCGGTCAATTCCAGAATAGTCAACCTATGCCTTGCCTTAAATGAATGATGTACAGAAACTGAATTTCAAATGCAAGAACAACCAGCAAAGGTTAAAGGTGGAAATCATAAACAGCAATTTCCATCTCGCACTTGCCTAAGGGAAGACATTCAAACTGAAGAATCCCAGCACCCGAAGCTCCAAAACCTATTGGGTAAAATAGATTTTAGAAACTATTTTAAAGGGAATAGCCTAAGCTAGTACTAGTACTCCTAGTCCTGTCCTGAAGCTGGCACCAAACATGATATTAGTTTCCCTGACTTGTGTTAATTTTCAGCAGCTCGCTCTGCAATTAATGAATTAAATCCCTACCATCCATCAACCAGAAGACAACCTTCATCTATCAATCGAAAAGGAGTAGCTATACGTGTACTAATGTGAATCCTTCTATTGAAATAGGAAATTGTTATCTCAACAGAGCATGCATGAACGTACTAGCAAACATATGATTCCACAGATTATTAATCTATAGTATATATTTAGCTTCCAATCCAATAGCGGTGGCTAACTCCAAGACTCTGATTCCAGGCGACTGATTTAATTGGTCTAGACCAGACTACAAATCGAACCAGCAACTATGCGATTGCTGCGGCAACTGATTCTATATATACCTGGCAGCAAAGTAGTGACGGACGAAGCCAGGCGGATGCAGGCGAGGGCGACCTAGAGGCCCATGCTGGAGCAGCTACCGGCAGCGGACTATAACAAAAACCTAGGAGATGGTGGCAGCGGCTGCGTCATCGTCTGGGGTTTAGGGAGCGTTTGGGCCATGCCAAGAACTAGGCCAAGTCCATTGGATTATATTCTCCTCTTTTTTTTCTCTGCTAACAAATGAAGTCTAGACTTATTCTTTAAATCTCAAAATCATCCAATGACCCAAATTTAAGATTTCCCAAATATTCATTTTGTTTCATATTTGTACAAACTTATACTCATTTTCGATCAGTGCAGCGATACAAACAAAACTATTGTCTTGGATTTCCATACGACTCAAGGTTCAAAAAGTCAAACTTTGGTCAACTTTAAGGACCAGTGTCAAAATTACCATTTTGAAATTCTGTGGTATTACATTCTCCACCCGTTTAACAGAATTCGCCATCGAATTCTCATTCACTACTCCACACTAGATAATTGAGTTTAAACAAATCATAGTTACTCACTAGGTGTATATATAGGTATAAATATTTTGCTGTATCCTTGGTTCAAGTTCAAATGTTGCTTCTAGCTTCGGCTGATTTGTTCGAATAATATTGACGAACTTGAGTGTGTACTCTATTGCCCTCCAATTTTTTTGGCCGATCCTAAGAACTCAAATCCTCGACTGTAATCCGCTACAATGACATCTGCCAGTCGATCCGGATCTAGAAAGTACTTTCTCAATACAGATTATATTATGTACACCTTTCATTGACTGAGGTAAATCCATATGAGATGCTAACTTCCCAGCTCATGCCATTGAAAGGTCCAATGTACCATGGGTTAAGCTTTCTTTTGATACTAAATCTCAGGACACCCTTCGTAGGTGATACTCTAAGAAGCACCTCATCACCCACTTCAAATTCAACTCTTGGGATCCACGTAGCTTTCCTTCCTGCTTTTTTTCTGCCAGCATAAGTTGTCTAATCTCATTAACTCTATCACTAGTTTGTTTAACCCAATCCCGCCCCAACCCTGCCTTCTCACACTCAATATTCTAACAAAGCGGAGACCTACACTTTCATCCATACAAAGCCTTATAAGGCTCGTGCAAATGCTAGCTTGTTGACTGTTATATTTGAAAACTCAACAAGTGCCAAATGTTCTTCTAAACTTCCTTACCAAAATAGGACAGAACACTTCAACCTTTCTTTCCGAAGCATAGATTATACTCTTTGACTAAACACCCGCATGGGCTACTAAACCTCAATGTTCTCCCTGATAATAGCGATATAACTTCACCCACTTTTCAGACTGCAAGAACTCGGGAATGAAAAATATGCCTTGTTCAGAACAACTCGATGTAGAAGATTCAATTCTCTTGAATGACATACGCTAAAGTAGAACTTGATGCTCAACATTCTTCCTTCCTCTAAGTAACTAAAGTGTGAGAAAATAACTATCGCAAACTGTCATGGAGGTTTTCTAGAGCACACATCCCCCAAGGTCCCTTCTAGACAAAAGATATCTCCTCACACCATCACCTATGCTTGGCAACGGTTGCCTTTTCTAAAGGTGAAACATTATACCAATCTAAGATCCAGACTAAACATCATCGGCTCTCTACTAACTAAAGGTAAAATCACTCAATGATTCACCACTCCAATGTAACAAGAGCAAATAATAAGAGCAATTGATATGGGGGCCAAATCATACCACAGCTATGTACGTAGATAGGTTAATCACACAACCTAACACTCAGAGCATCCTCACTTAAATTGAAAAAAATCCTAGGCATGAACCAAAGTTTGAGGTTAACCCATTTCATCAATCTACAAAAGCAAATACTAAAGATAATATACCTCTTTTATCAGAATCTAGGCTCTAGACACAAATTTCTAACGGTCGCCGAAAAGACAAGAGCATGAGGACGATTAGGAAGATCCTATAAGCCAAGGACTCGACTAAAATGAAGCTTAGTAAAAATTCACACTATTGAATGTTTGACTCTATAGAAAGGTGGGCACTCCTCTTCCCTTACCAATAAACCAGACTAACAAAAGATATAAAGAGACAACCAACTACTAGGATTTGTAGGCCTAAAAAGGAATTAACTAACACAATATTCCTATGTTTCATTGCTTGGTTGAAAGGGCTTGATCATACCGCTTACATCCTCATTGAAAGGGTTGTTCAAAGATAATGAGGAAAAGAATCATAAGAGAGCTAGAAACCTCCCGCCCTAAACTACTTGTATCTTAGCAAACATTTTAGTTACATCCCAAAAACACCCCAGAAACACCTCACACATGTTCCCCCACAAGGTTTTCATAAATATTACTCAAACTCACTGTAAGAGCCAAGTGGCTCAACCTGAGAGCAATGTTCTATCTAGTGAACACAACTTAAGTATGCTAAACAGACACTTGCTTGATGAGTTGTTCACCAAACAAATAAAGCAATGAAAAGCTTTAAGAAACTGAAGTTGTCAAGATAGAAAACCAGGAACTAATTCAACTCCAAATAAAACAAACTAATAACTACAACGAATAAGCTAACCTAACCTTGAACATTTTTTTTTCAATATTAGTCTTTAAACCAAATATAGAACTCAACGAACATTGTGAAGAACCTCAAGAGTTTACTCCGACATTCCTCGGTATTTAGCAATATGGCAATAATCATCACAAGGAAAATGTTCAAATCCATGGAATACGTCATGATTTGACTTTAACAGCGTGACATCTATAAGAACCAGATTTCTCGTGGTCATATAAAGTCGTACCAATGATGTTTTCATCACCAATCCAAAACTAATAATTTCATCCATGTATCAGCTACTATACCTTTTTAGCAATAAAATTGGACCCTTCTCTAACACTCACAAACTAGTCTCAATACATTCCACTAGGAATTTCCCTAAATGATGAGAAACAATCATTATCTACTCCATTAGACCACTACCTTGCGTCTAAGGGTCCAAATAATCATGCCCAGTCTCCTTGACGTATAGACGTACTCAACCTACTAGAAACACCATAACCAACCCTTACAAAGTACATTTTCACATAGGACAACCAACTATTTTCCCTCGATAGCCTATCCTGCTAGTAGATCTATGAATTTACTTTAACTATACATACTAAATCAACTCTTCATAAATTCACAAGGAAAAAGTTACCCAGCTCATTGATCATTTTCATGAGACTAAATCACCATAAGAAACCAATATATCAAGAGAGATCCTCCAACATTTTGCATCTCTTCTAAATACACCAAACTCAATACACCAAGACATCCAATTTATCGTATCCAAGTCCAACAACCATTTCTATTTAATCTCATATATTACTTAAATCAAACTATTAAAACATCCTCTAGAGTAACTAACATGTATCTTTATTTGCAATCCAAAATAGTTTGATTATCAAGTCACCTAGCTTACCAACCCAAAACCTATAGAGTACCCTCTTTGAGCCAAATATTATAAACATTTTTGTCGATTTCTCTTCCGCGATAGCGTGTTACTACTGTGTCCACATAGCGTCCTTTCTACATGATTTTGATCGCTTTAGCTACAGCCTGTCTACAGCATTGTGTTAGGAGCTTACCCATACGAGACTAGCTACTTCGTGCTCATCAGGCTGCTGCCGTGTGCGCAATCTTGTGCCTGTTCGTCGAGCCAGTGCTAGCGTCTCTCTTGTGCATTGCAACACGAGCTACCGTGCGTTGTCACTTATATCTTTTTAGCTCACTTTTCAGAGTTGCTTTGCCCCATTTATCTCCACCGTGTGTGTTTCCGTGGGTCTTTGTCATACGATCAGCACTAGGACTTGTATTTCGGTGTAGTTAGGTATCCATACCAAGCCCCACCATATACTCTGGTTTGTCGTGTGATAGTTTCTTATACCCTCGGTATTCGCTTCATCACATCCACACACGTTCTGCCACTACAAGTTGGTAAGCTTTCATAATTCTGGAACGGTAAGATACCTTGTTCTTTCAGTTTTGAGTGAGCTGAGAGTTCCACCATATATATATTGCTGCCGTTTCCTTTGTCTTTACTAATAATGGCAGATGATGACGAGGAGGATCCATTACCATTACAGTTTGATTGCAGCAATACATTTTGGGAGGAGGATTCTGGAGTGGTGCTTAATTCGGGTTTGTTCCACTTCACTGCAGATATTAATGGTAGACCTGCTGCTGTTACCATTGATAATTGTTCTTTACCGAACTTGGTTTGTATTGAGGTTGTTGAAAAGATGCAATTGCGTACTTATGGAAAAATTAAACCATATATGTTGGCTTCTTATGATCATGCACTACCAATTACGCGAACCACCCATGTTCCGCTCACCATTTATGGCCATACAGTTCATATTCGTTGTGATGTGGTTCCTAGAGCGCTAAATTTTTGCCAAATTTTGTTGGGAAAATCTTGGTGTTCTCAGTTTCAGGTTGTTTTTGGTAGTGATCATCCTGACCCCTCCATCTTTTGGAATAGTAAGCACACGTGGTTGTCATATATTTGCATTAAGGAATTTCAGTCGGTTAGACGTCAAAACCTACGTCCACCTGCAGCCCTCCCAATAAAACCACATGTTGCTCCTGTTCTTACACCACCCGACCTATGTATTCCCACCATGTGTACATCTCAGCCACCTAAAGTTAACTTGCATGATTCCACATTATGTGTAGATACGAGTGTGCACAAGAGTTAGAATGTCATTGTTCCAGAAAAACTGAGCGAGGGAGTTGTTAGGACATGTGAGGATATTTCAACTAATGTAACCATGTCTACTCCTAGTGTTGTTTCTTGTGAAATGCAGGTTGCTTTTGAAGAAAGGGAGCTGCCTATTTTACAACCCGCATCACCAGTTTGTGTATTATCACTTGAGGAGGACGTTCCGGTGCCTACTACATCTGAGGAGCCTATCATTGCAATAGGCAGTGTTTTTGAACTACAACCAGCCATGGAAAATCTTTGTGAGTCTACTCCTTTGTTGGTTCCTTCTTGTGATTTATCTTGCACTAATGTTTCAGCACCATGTGATAATTTGCATATTTCGAATTTTGATCATGTGGTAGTGCTGACACATAAGGAAGTACTTGCTAGAATACCATCAAATGACATTGTGTATTCCATCATGCTAAAAGAACCTCTTAGTTTGCGTTGTGCTATGAATAAGATTTCTGAAATTTCATATTTGAATTCTAGCACACATGCCTATTGCTTCATGTTTAACTTGATTGGTGAATATAGCATGAATGATAATTTTCTTGTCGATCACATATGCATAACTTGTGATAGAATGAATGAACTGAAACTTGCTGTTTTCAGTCCTATATGCTATGTGTCGCAGTCCCTTTGCTGTGGGACACTAGATTATGTTCGAAATAATTTGATGCATTCTGGTCTAGTTGAAGTGTTTCAGCCCACCAAACTTGATATGTTGGGTTGCTCTAATCTTGCTAGTTTGCCATCAAATTGGTTCAATTCATTGTGTTTGTTCCACAATATGTTGCCTACGTGTGCTACTGATCCCTACTTCACTTATATTAGCACTTTGAGTTGCATGTTACCTACAGGACATAATGATCATGCACACATCGCTGAATACTATTGTGTCCGTTCGTCACTTGTTCATCATAATCCTAGTAGCACAGCTGAGTCATGGCATAAACTAATTTTGTTTTCACATGTTTTGGACTGGTTTGACCTTATTCATCATAAATTTGATCATCGATCTTCTTTGCGAAAACTGAATTTAATATTGAACAACAAGACTATATATCTCTTTGTTTTTCACCATTATGATGATTCTTTGTACTTCACTTATACCTGCAATTTAAGTTGCTTGATGTATAGTCGACATATTTTTCATGTGAAAAAAATAATACAACATGTTATGTATACACATACTCTGCGTACACGTTGTTCTTTTTGTTCCTACCACTTTCAGCTTACCCAAAGCCGAGGACGACTTTTCTTGAAGAAAGGGAGGATGATGAGAATACAATCATGGATCATGCTGATTTTGAGTGTTTGAGCTGGAAGGAAATATTGAGTCTAATTGATGATTATTATAAGGTGAATTCTTTCCTAGTTGAAAAGAATGTATTGATATCTCCGAATTATATACTACCTAAAGCGATGTACTATGTTGTATTTAGGTATGTCATCTATCAAGATATCGCCAGCGGGAGGAGAGGGAGGACGGCGATCAAGAGACAAGTGGAGATCAAGTCTGCATGAGCACGAGCATGTAATGGCGCACTAGGACTGCCTACGACACGATGTCTACACGTCTAAGGCGCGCCGCACACATGGCCTGCGTGCCAGAAATAGGCCGAACCCATATATGGGTCGGTATGTACTCGTTTGAGTCGAACCGAGTCAGTTTGGGCCCAAACCAGGTTGGTTTTGGGCCAGGTCCATGTTGAGGACGCCCCAGCCTCCCTTAAGTAGCCAGGGGCGCCCCCTCAAGTCGGGGAGACCACGTTTAAACAAAACCCTAGTTTCTAGACAGAACCAAGTGTTCCTCTGAAATTATTCGCACCAATTCGTATCGATCTGGTGTTTGTTCTTCTGAAAGTCTGAGTGTAATCTGCTGTTCCATTGGGAATTAGTATATTGCATCACCGCTTCGTGGTCGGCGGCTACGTGCGCAAGCGTGTGACGTTGCGAATATCCAAAGGGTTGAGAGCTGTTGCGCTGGCAGCAGGGATTAGCTGGAGAGTTTACAGCGACACTCGAGTTATCTTCATCACCATCATCGCCATCTACATCGCGCTCGCTGAGAAGATCGGGACACCCCTTATCACAAAATAATGACAAGTTGCCAAGCACAAACATGCACACATCACTTAAATAGTATCCAGGGTTCGATCTACCACAAACTATGAGGGGGATGACGTCGAATCTCGAGGTGGAGATGGTGCTGATGTTGGGGATGATGAAGATGGTGATGAAGATGTGATGGAGATGCTCCCCCTAGGCCAAGGAGGATCCAGTGGCGATGATGGCAGTAATTTCCCTCCGACAACAACAACAGATTAACCCTTCCGAAGGTGGAAGAAGGGTTTTGCCTCTGCTGCCACCTTAGAAAATTATGGGAAAAATAGGGCATCCATTTTCTGTGAAATGAAGGCATCCATAAGAATATGGTGACGAGGCGACGCACGAGGGCCAAATGAGCCATGGTGGCGCGACCTGGTTAGTTGGTCATGCCACCCAGGCTCTTTTGTGCCTCGTGGCTCCTCTCGTTTTCTTGAACTTCTCCAGATGCTTCTCATGATAAAATAATAGCGCTGTAAAAATCCCTGACCAATTTGAGCACCTGAAGATCCTTGATTCAGCAAAATACGAAACATGAGATTTTTTGTCTCACGAAAATTAAATACAAGGGGATACTTTGTAGGGAAGTCCCATAAATCATCTAATATGGATAGAATAAGGGATGATCAATGCAAATTACTCATATTTCATGCAAAAATTGTGACGCAAAGTGCACGTATCAACTCCCAGAAGCTTAAACCTTTGTTCGTCCTCGAGCAAATAAGCGAATAGACAATATTATGCATCAATGAGCTTATGGTTGATAAAAGAAATACATGCATTGCATCATCAACTTATTCATGTTTCCATCATGTGATAAGATTCATAAATCATAGCCAAGCCAATGATGACAACATAACAAGAAGCTCTAGCAATCACCCTCTACCATTTGAACCAAAACAACCTTTGCATGTTGGACAATTGAATCATATTTGTTTATGCCACAACTTTTGGTTATACCATCTTGGTATCTTTTATTTTTCAAACTTCACAACTTTGTTGCTTTGCAAAAGAGATAATTATCATAGTATAACTAACTAAAACAAGGGAATAGCGGGAACAAGATAGGCACAAAATTAAACCACTTGCTCACTTTATTAGTTGAGCAGCTGAGCACTTTCACCATAGAACATGGCATCAATTAATGGTCTCGTTTATTAGAACCCCCATCACCAACCTTTTATTCATGAATCATCTAATCAAGGCACATGCTCTCCAACCTTTTTGCATTCTCATTCCATGGCTACCAAATCCTCGGGTGCCTTCCATTCAACCTATTTTTTTCCATGAGAGCATGTGTATCCAATGATTCATAAACACATAAGTTGATCCTTTGGTTTCTAATCATAACGGGAGTATCTCATGCCCCCTTGTTAGCATCCCTTCCTAGTTCTTTATCATACAATAAGAATCACTCCCACAAAGTTCAACTTTGTATAAGGACACAAATATGATCATTGATCTTTCTTTATTTAGTTTTCCTATATCATCTTAAGTTTTATAGTGATAATGGGTGTCCCAATCTTCTCAGTGAGCACGATGTAGATGGCGATGCTGGCAATGGAGATAACTCGAGTGTCACCGAAAACTCTCTAGCTAATCCCTGCTGCTAGTGCAAGAGCTCTCAACCCTTTGGATATTCGCAACTTCACACGCTTGCGCACGTAGCCGCCGACCATGAAGCGGCATTGCAATCTACTAATTCCCAATGGATCAATAGACAATACTCCAACTTTCAGTACCAACAAACACTAGATCGATACGAATTGGTGAAGAAAATTTTAGATGAATGCTTGGAGCGATTCAAGTCTGGAACTAGGGGTTTTGTAATCTTTAAACGTGGTCTATCGGAATAGAGGGGGCGCCCCAGGGGTACTTATAGGGGTGGGTTGTCCTGGGCACATACTTGGCCCAAAACCAACCTGGTTTGGGCCCAAACTAACTCGGTTCAACTCATACGGATACATAACGACCCGTACATGGGTTCTTCGTAATGTGGCACGCATGCCATGGGTGTAGCGCGCCTTAGACTCTTGACATCATGTCGTAGGTTATCCTGGTGCACCATCATGTGCTCTCTCATATGATCTCCAGTTGTCTCTTGATCGCATTCCTCCCTCTCCTCCTGTTGGCGATATCTTGACAGCCGACATACCTAAATACAACATAGTACATCGCTTTAGGTAGTATATAATTCAGAGATATCAAAACATTATTTTCAGCTAGGAAATAATTCACCTTATCATACTCATTAGTTAGGCTCAATATTTCCTTCCAGCTCAAACATGTAGAATCATCATATTCCACGGATAGATCCTCATCAACTTTGGTTGAGCCTTTTAATTTGTCGTCCCTTACTTATTGCTCAACCATTCATTTGACGCAAGTGTTAAGCTTAATTTCTTTTCTATGATCTCTTGCAAATGGTTGCGTTTTAAATGGTATTGAGGAAGTGAGGATTCCATGTTGTGCATATTGTATTCAAATGCAAACATTCTAATTTTTGCACATACCTTGCGGAGCTTCCTCATTTCATTTAAAGAACCATTTTGTGGTTATCATAGTGTTTGATTTCACTTGTATCATTTTGTTTTGATAATATTGAAGGAGTGATGATTCCATGTTTGTGAACCTTATACTTCAATTAAAATAGAATATTTTGTGCACACACCTTGGGGAGATTTCTCATATTATTAGAGCACCTTTTCAATCTTATCATAGTATCAATACTCAATTTGTTCTTTGCATCATTTGGTTGCTCTCTTCATTCATTGGAAGTTTCTTCACTGTGTTATCTTTTTTTGTTTCAATCTTTGATCCTCAATATCGCTTGATTTCCTCCGAGTATTTACATGTGGATATGTGCATGTATTTCACTCATTTTTTGTTGGTCAATGCACACCTTGAGGAGGAACTCTCACTATATTGGCCTTCTAAGCATTTCCGCCCATTTTGGCAATGGATGCCAATAGGGGAGAAGTTTCGAGGGTTTGAAGGAAATTGAGCTTTGTGCTTTGGTTTTGTTCTTAAGCATTTACCTTGCATGCTTTTCATGGTTGAGTATATAGTGGAAACTCCACCGACAATATTGGTTGGCAATATATGTAATTAAATTCAAGTTCATTCACACGTGCATAGATTGTGGGGGAGTTTGCTCTATATATGATGGTTCTACTAGCATCACATATTTTTGTAGTATTCGATGTTAATGTAACCATCTTAGTTCTTTAAATTCATTATAAAAACCCTCTCAAAGAGATTGTCATCAATTACTAAAATGGGGGAGATTGAACGAGCATATGCCCCATGTGTGGTTTTGGTAATTAATGAGAATCCCTATGGACTAATGTTTGATTGAGCTATATTATATGATTTGTCTGTAGAAAATGCTTGAACCATATGTTGGCTCCAAGGTTGTAAGAAGAAGAAAATGAAGAGGAAAATGAAGAAGATATTTTTCAAAGTTGATCAAGTCAATGTGCAAAGAATGTATTCAAGATTGATCAACACAATTAGAAGTTGGAAAGTGTAAGATCAATATGATCTATCTTAGAAGATATCATTTGATTTAATCTTGCAATGGATTCATGAATACAGAGCTTAGCAAGGCTCTCCCATAATGATGTATGGGGAGTATTTGGAGAAGCCTTCATCGAGCATGTGCTAGCAAGCACGATCAAGTATAGCTAATAGAGCCCGTTATCTTTGTACCCCTGAGGCCCGTTAAGATAGGCCCAGTCATAGACATAGTTGAAATACGATATCATCTCGTATACGGACACTGTAATTTGTATTGAACCTGACCGGATCCTTGAGACCTGACCACCTATATGTAGGGGCTAGGAGAGGCCGGCCAGGTACAGATTGAGATTGAGTCAATTGAGTACCACGCTTATTCTCGATACACGCATAATCACGCCTTGTTTGACTGTTCTTTACCTTCGAGTTCATCCGACGCTCTCTTCCCCCGATCCTAAGTCCTTCATCTAGGACATTTGCCGAGTTAACCCTCATCAATTGGCGCCGACCATGGGGACTCTGGGTGTTGGAATCATGAATTCGATGGCTTTTTCACTTCTAGCCAACAACAACTCGAAAGTCGACGGAAACCAGATATCCTTCGGGACCGTAGATTTTCAATCTCATCCACCAACCCTTACTCCAGTTTTTGGAAGCTTGGATCAGGAGATGGACCTGACGATTGGAAGCCTGAACTTTCTCGTCGTCTCTTTGGGTTCGATTCGGCTCTCAGATTCGACGAAATCAGATCTGTTGGCAAGAAAAACCATGAAAATTGCAATGTCTAAATCATCGGTAGGCTCTTCCAGTGAGGTAAACTCGCCGGTCAGCTTCGTACCAATGGAGAAAGGAGGAGAAAAAAATCGAAGAACTTGACGAAATCATGGGAGTAGAGAATACCAAGATAAAAACAACCGCATACGAGATAAGCTGAAATATTCTGACCCATCCACGGAGGACATGCTTCATTTACCTTGCCGCATCCACTATGCGTACCTAGATGGCAAGAGAGTTTCCAATCATCTGATGAGAGATTGCAGGACGTTCCTAAGACTGCAAGATGCAATAGAATTAAGCCAAGGAGCACAGCGAGGAAACACAACATAGGGCAGCGTAACCACAGTTCAAGGATATCAAGTACCAAACGATGCAGGTCATCTAGAGTCAAAGGAGTACATATCGGCAATGATCCAGCCTGTCCCAAAATCCAAGAAAGAGCAGAAGACAATGAGCATCTCACTGGAATGGTTGAAGCCAACAGATTGCTCTTTTCACGGGATAGTACCAGGAAGCGCAAACCACCCCCTAGGGAAAATTGAACTCGACGTTTGCTTCGGTGACAGCGGTAACTTCGCAGAGAAAAGCTGGAATTCAAGGTGATGGACTGGCCCTCACAGTACCACGCAATCCTGGGACGGCCAGCGTTTGCAAAGTTCATGGCAGTTCCTCACTACGCATACCTGGCACTCAAAATTCTAGGACCTAAGGGGGTCATCACAGTGCACGGAAGCTTTGAAGTATCAAACACTTGCGATAATGAATTTAATAGGATGGCACAAACTTTCGGCATGACAGCTGAATATGCAAGACTCAAAGGCGAAACTGACCACAATGTACTACCCGACGTCGGTTGATCCCTGCCAGACCAGACTTTTGATGCAACACAAGATTCTAAGAAAGTTCGGGTTCACCCCACAGACCCAAACAAGACCATTTCATCGCAGTGAACCTGTATCCCGCATAGAAAAGTGTGCTTGTCGAGTTCCTCCGTGAGCACTGGGAAATCTTCGCCTGGTGTCCTTCAGACATGCCAGGGGTTCCTAGGGAACATGTCAAGCATGCACTAAATGTGGATCCAAAAGCAAGACCAGTCAAGCAACCTTTGCGATGGTTCGATGAACCCAAAAGGAAAGCAATAGTAGCCGAACTACACAGGCTAGAAAACGCAGGATTCATCAGAGAAATCAAGGCATCGACCTGGGTGTCTAACCCAGTAATCGTCCCAAAAAAATATGGATGTGCGGCGAGTATGTGTCGATTATACATCTCTCAACAAACATTATCCTAAGGATCCCTTTCGGCTACCGCGCATAGATCAAATAATTGACTCAATAGCAGGGTGTGTGAGGCTTTCCTTTCTGGATGCATACTCAGGCTACAACCAGATAAAATTGAAAAGATAAGACGAAGAAAAAACAGCCTTCATCACACCATACAACCTCTTTTGTTATCAAGTCATGCCTTTCGGCCTCAAGAATGCAGGAGCAACCTATGAACGGATGATGCAGAATTGCCTCGGAAGCCAAATAGGCCGCAACATCCAAGTATACATCGACGACGTGGTCATCACCACGAGAAAAGAGGAGTCTCTAATCAGTGACCTGCAGGAAACTTTCGACAACCTTGACAGGTACAAGCTAAAGCTCAACCCGACAAAGTGTTCTTTTGGTGTTTCCACAGGAAAACTTCTGGGATTCCTGGTATCGACAAGAGGAATAGAGGCAAACTGATGCGGCACGGTGTTGATGTAATTTCACCGTCCAGTTGGGAACCCCAAGAGGAAGGTATGATGAGCACAGTAGCAAATTTTCCCTCAGTAAGAAACCAAGGTTTGTCAGTCTAGGAAAAAGCCAAACTCCAGAAGGTGATGCTTGCTAGCCTAGTGACACTCCAACAAGGGCGCCGTTTACGACACTTCTTGACATGCCTTCAACTAGTAGCAACGCGGAACCTGCACACAACACAACCAAGTACTTTGTTCCTAACTTACGATGAGGTTGTCAATCTCACCGGTTTGCTGTAAACAAAGGAATGAGCATATCGAGTGGAAAGCAATAGTAGTATGCGAGTAAAGTAAACAGTGCGAGTAAAGTAAACAGGTGATAGCAATATAAAGGAAATAGGACCGGGGTCCATAGTTCACTAGTGGTGTCTCTTCATAAGATAAAATAACACATGCTGGGTAAACAAATTACAGTTGGGCAATTGATAGAATAAAGATAACGTGAATATGTCGAGAGGATAACTATGAGATTTACTCTAGGCATTACAACAAGATACATAGACCGCCATCCAACTGCATCTATGACTAATAATCCACCCGTGGGGAATCAATCCGAGAACCCCACAAGTATTAAGTTGCGAACAACAGAAAACTGCATTAAGCAAAGTGTGTAATGTAAACAAAGCATATGTCCTTAGACATAAGAATGTTGTTTTCTCCCTAGTGGCAACAGCACATCTACAACCTTAGAGGTTTCTGTCACTCCCCCAGATTAAATAGAGGCATGAACCCAACTATCGAGCATAAATACCCCCTCTTGGAGTCACTAGTATCTACTCGGCCAAGATAGCTACTAACAACGGAGAGCATGCAAGATCATAAACAACATAGAGATAACATAAGATAATATTTAGCACATCAACTCAATCATAACACCAATATTCATTGGATCCCAACAAATACAACATGTAGAATTACATAAAGGTAGTCTTGATCATGCAAAGCAGCTCACGAGATCTAAACATAAAGCACATGGTGGAGAAGACAACTAACTAGCTACTGCTATGGACCCATAGTCAAAGGTAGACTACTCACTCATCGCACCGGAGGCAAGCATGGCGATGAAGGAGACCTCCGGTGGCGATTCCCCTCTCCGGCAGGGTGCCGGGAAGAGCTTCTGGACCCTCCCGATCTTGGGTCGACGACGGCGGCGGATCGCGATGTGTTTCTGGAAAACTGATCGGGTACTTAGGTTTTTCCCGTCGGGGGGGGGGGGGCTTTATAGGCGAAGGGGCAGCGTAAGAAGTGGACCGAGGCGGTCTCACACATAGGGGGCGCGGCCAGGGCCTGGGCCGAACCTGATACGGATCAACGTGATCCGAAGGGGGTTTGGCCCAATCTTTCACGGCGATCAAACAAATAGCAAGATAGCGAAAGAGAACTCAATTTGAAATAGATCAAACTGATCTCTCTGCAATTCCTCGCTTAGAAACTGACCGGAATCAACTCCCACGCATGGCATAATATCAGATCTCGAAGATCAGCAATCAAACACACCGATATGCGCCCCCAAACATTGGGACTTTTCTGGTCTCTCTCTCAGCTCGAAAATACAAGTCTTATCGATACAAGGCGGCTCCCATAACCCTATATGGGTGACTCTGAACGCTACCTTGGCTGGGCTAGGCCCCATACCAAACTAAAAGCCCAAATGGCCAAAACACACTTGATTTTGGACAGGCCCAAAACCATCACACACAAATAAAACCAAACTGAAATAAAAACATGACGCGAACTTAATTAAAATAGAACAACTAAATATCCTTCGCTGCAGCGCCTCGGCGAACATGAAACTCCATTGGAGGTGTACGAAAGTTGGGCTTCACATCATCTTGTGGAGGCACTTCAAAGCAGAAATGTCCAAGCTTCAGAACATAAGGAGGTGGTAAAATAGTAGGAGTAGTAGCTATGCTCCCCTTATCATCCCCCCCAACTTGAAAGGAAACCGTCCTCGGTTTCGCCTGAATGTGTTGGACCTTTTTCTGAGCAGCAAGCACATCCACTTTGATATCCTTATCGAGCATAGGCTGCAACACATGACGCTTCCCCTTATGCCACAAGGAATAAACATTGGACCTGCCTTCATGAGTGGAACGCCTATCAAATTGCCACGGGCGTCCTAGCAGCACATGACATGCATCCATAGGCAAAACATCACAGACCACTGTGTCCTCATAATTACCTACTGAAAATTTCAGGCGCACCTTATGTGTGACCTTCAGCTTCCCTGAATTATACAACCACTCAACACAATGTGGCTGCGGGTGCTTCCATGTAGGCAATGATAGAGAATCCACCAAACTCTTGCTAACAATATTTGTGTAGCTGCCACCATCAATAATCAGTTTGCAAGTGGTGTCCTTGATGATGCATTGGGTCTGAAATATATTCCAGCGCTGCCCTTGGTCGTGAATGCGATCTTCTAGTACGCGTTGCACCATTAGATTTTTTAAATTTGCAGCAAGTTCATACCCATCCACGATCACTTCAGAATTTTTCTCAGATTCCTCACTTGATGACGCATCAGCTTTCTCATCATCACTAGCAGAAACATAGCCATCATGTGTGAGCATCACCCTTTTTCTATTAGGGCAATCACGCTTCATGTGTCCGCGTCCTCCACAAGTAAAACACTCGATGTTTGCTGTGGACTGCGCAGATGCAGTTTTGGACACCCCAGATTTGGGTGCCACGCTATGAGAAACACTATTAGAGCGTGTAGAAGGTGTCGTCTGAACACTAGGACCAGCAGCCTTGGTATGAGAACGATGCCATGATTTTGTAGGTGTTGCAGCTTGGCGTCGTTTGATTTGTTGCTCCACATGCTCAGTTTGGTGCACAAGATCCTGAAGATCATTATAGTAAACCATCTCCACACGATCACGCACCTCAAAATTCAGTCCATTCAAGAACCGAGACATCGTGGCCTCTATATCCTCTCTTGTCCCTGTACGTATCATCAACAACTCCATCTCTTTATAATACTCATCCACAGATTTAGTACCTTGAGTGAGCTGCTGCAACTTATTATACATGTCTCTCTTGTAGTGTTCAGGAACAAAACAATGGCGCATAAGATCTTTCATACCGGTCCAGGATGTTGGGCGAGTACGCATACGCAGAATTTGATTCCACCAAATCAGCACATAACCGGTGAATTCAATAGCAGCAAGTTGAAGTCTCTTCTCCTCCGTGTAAAAATGAGTAGCAAAAATCTGGTCCATGCGCATCTCCCACTCCAAATATTCGCCAGGTCCGCGATCACCGGAAAAAGGAGGTATGGACAATTTGATGCGTCCAAGACCACCATCATCTAGTTGAACACGACCAGCATGGCCAACACGGTCACGATCATGTGGCTGTACACGATGAGCACCTACAGGACGAGCAGCAAACTGTCGTTGTTGGGGTGCATAAACAGCGTCATCGGCAAGTTCTCCTTCATAAGCGGGTGCCACGGGTCGATGATCATGAATTTCAGCAGGGCGGCGTGGTACCACGTCGCGAGGTTGTGCAGCAGGAGGGGGCTGCACGGGTGCACGGGCAGTAGCATCGCCCATTGCGTCAATCCGGGTAGCTAACTGTGCAATTTGTGCTGTCAATGCGGCATGACTCCGCATAATAAAATCGCACGTACTATCAAAACCAGCCCGAACATTAGGAGCCAAATCTGTAGCAAAAACCGGCGGAACAAGCTCCTCTTTCTTCTCTCCAGCAGCCACAGAATTTTCTCCATCAACAGAGTTCACCATTGTGTCCAAACTCCAATCCAATCTTATGTTTTCCTGTGCCTTTGTTCTTGTATTTTAGCCTGGACAACACGCGTTGTGCTTTACCCGTCCCGTCGCAGCATAGAACTGAGAAACAGAAGCTAGGCTGAGGCAGCGCACTGGAGGACAGACAGCGTCTGTGGTCTGGCGCGGCGGCCGATCCCGCGAGCTGTGGCCGGGCGAGGCGCCTGGCCGATCGCTCCAAGTGCTCTGCGAGGCACTCGTTCCCGCAAGGTGGGCCGGCCCAATTGGAGAAAAACGCACCGAGGCGTAGTCATCGCGTGAGCCTCGCTCGAGGCCAGCTCCCGTCGGGGCGCAGGCACGAGCCTTGAGCCTCGCTCGAGCGCAGACCAGTTCTGTGGTCAGACGCGCGCGGGGCGACTGCTATTTTTTTTTGATGCGCACCGATCGGATCACACCTGATGGCCTGCTTCTCTCGGTGTTGCTGTGCAGAGACCCGATCGGATCTGGTAGTGTGCAGAAGCAACTTTTCCTCGATCTGAGAATTGTGGCCAACAATCAAATCAGATTTTGACCAGGAAATCGATCGGATCTTGTCAAGATCGACAACAGCAGGTCGCCTCCAACAGCAGATCGCCTCCAACAGCAGAGCAAATTTCAGCAGATAAATCTCAGCAAGAACCGCCGTGAGCAACCCGACGAATCTGATACCAAGATGATACAGATCAACGTGATCCGAAGGGGGTTTGGCCCAATCTTTCACGGCGATCAAACAAATAGCAAGATAGCGAAAGAGAACTCAATCTGAAATAGATCAAACTGATCTCTCTTCAATTCCTCGCGTAGAAACTGACCGGAATCAACTCCCATGCATGGCATAATATCAGATCTCGAAGATCAGCAATCAAACACACCGATATGTGCCCCCAAACATTGGGACTTTTCTGGTCTCTCTCTCTCAGCTCGAAAATACAAGTCTTATCGATACAAGGCGGCTGCCATAACCCTATATGGGTGACTCTGAACGCTACCTTGGCTGGGCTAGGCCCCATACCAAACTAAAAGCCCAAATGGCCAAAACACACTTGATTTTGGATAGGCCCAAAACCATCACACACAAATAAAACCAAACTGAAATAAAAACATGACGCGAACTTAATTAAAATAGAACAACTAAATATCCTTCGCTGCAGCGCCTCGGCGAACATGAAACTCCATTGGAGGTGTACGAAAGTTGGGCTTCACATCATCTTGTGGAGGCACTTCAAAGCAGAAATGTCCAAGCTTCAGAACATAAGGAGGTGGTAAAATAGTAGGAGTAGTAGCTATGCTCCCCTTATCAGAACCACCCTACTGTGTGGCCGGCCTGTGGCCCCTCTCCATCTCCTCTTCGGTTCTTAGGAAGCTTCGGTAAATTTCTAGATGTCTGGCTTTAGTTTCGTCCAATTCCGAGAATATTTCCTGTGTAACTTTTCTGAAACACAAAAACAGCAGAAAACAGGGAACTGGCACTGTGGCATCTCGTTAATAGGTAAGTTCCGGAAAATGCATAAAAACGCCACGAAGTGTAATGAAACACTAAGAAAATGGTGTAAAAACAAGCATGGAGCATCAAAAATTATAGATATGTTTGAGACGTATCACAAACTCATAGAAAATTCAGGCAATACTAACAATAGGGAAACCATCCAAGCTCCACGAAGTACAACAACTCGCAAGATGCGTAGCAGCACTGAGTCAATTCATTGCAAGGCTAGGAGAAAAGGCCCTCCCTTTCTATGCACTCATGAAAAAGTCAGATAAAAAATTCGAGTGGGTAGAAGAGGCAGATGCAGCGTTCTCGCAGCTGAAAAAGTGCTTTCCACACCACCATTGCTGGTCACACCGAAAGAAAGAGAGCCATTGTTACTATACATTGCCGCTACACACCAGGTGGTGAGCATGGTGTTAGTAGTCGAACGAAGCAAAGAAGGGAAGGCGCACGGAGTCCAGCGACCAGTATACTTCCTCAGTGAAGTCTTATCACCATCTAAACAGCGCTACCCACATTATAAAAAATTAGCATACAACGTATTCACAACAGCATGGAAGTTATGGCAGTATTTTGTTGTGCATCCGATTATAGTGGTTAACGAGGCCCCACTATCAAATATACTAAACAACCCTGAAGCAACAGGATGTGTCTCCTTATGGGGAATCAAACTCTCCCCCCTGGACATCACGTACGAGAAAAGAAAAGCCATCAAATCTCAGGTGCTGCCAGACTTCACAACAGAATGGCTAGAATTACAAAACATAGGACCACCTGACCTATCGAGTGTTTGGACAATGTACTTTGACGGATCAAAAAGGGTCCAAGGAGCAGGTGCAGGAGTAGTCCTAATATCGCCGCAAGGAGATAGGCTAAAATATGTGCTAAGGATGAGTTTTTCACAAGCTTCTAACAATGAAGCCGAGTATGAGGCCCTGCTTCACAGTATGAAGATGGCCAAAGCATGCGGAGCAACTCAGCTAAAAATATTTGGGGACTCGAATCTCATGGTCCAGCAGGTGATGAACCGTTGTGACGCCGTTAGCGACAAGATGATCGCATACCGAAATTTGTACTACTACATGGAAGGAACTTTCGACCGATGCAAAGTTTCACATATCAGCAGAGCCAGCAATGAGGAAGCCGATAATCTAGCAAACATCGGGTCCCAATGCCTGCCCGTACCACCAGGAGTCTTTTGGGAGGAAATCATCGAGAGATCAATGAAAGGCAGCAAAACTTCGAGTTCAGGAGAACTAAAACAACATGCAACTGCAGGCTCGGGGCTAGCAAGTCAGGAACGGAGAGCACGGCAGAACCAGAGGAGGTCATGATGATCGAAGAAACTTGGATGCAACCATACTTAGCATACATGGTGAACAAATTACTACCCGAAGATGCGATCGAAGCACGTAGGATAATACGACGATCCAAAGCTTTTGTTGTACTACAAGGAAAGTTGTACAAGAAAAGCATAACCGGCGTATTACAGCGATGCGTCATCCCTCAGGAAGGGCAAGTCATATTAAAAGACATCCACACAGGAGTCTGCGGCCATCACGCCAGTAGCAGAGCCATAACAGCTAAAACTTTTCGCACAGGATTCTACTGGTTGACAACAATCGAAGATGCAAAAGACATCGTCCGAAGGTGTGAAGCTTGTCAATGATTCGCATCCAGACCACACGCACCAGCAACAGAGCTTCAGCCAATACCATTGTCATGGCCCTTTGCACAATGGGGTTTGGACATGGTAGGGAAATTGCACAAGTCATGGCCAGGAGGGCACGTCTACATGTTAGTAGCAGTCAACAAATTCACCAAGTGGAGGTAGCCCCAGTAACAACTCAGGATTCCACAACAGCAATCAACTTCATCAAGTCGATAGTATTTTGTTTTGGAGTACCACATAGCATTATCACAGATAATGGCATGAATTTCATGTCCAAATAATTCAAAAATTACTATGAAAGTATGGGGATCAAATTGAAGTTTGCATCTGTAGCACATCCAAAGACAAACGGACAAGTCGAAAAAGCAAACGACCTAATATGCAACGGCATAAAAAAGAGGTTACTAGCACCACTAGAGAAAGCCAAGCACGCTTGGGTAGATGAGTTACCCTCCATGCTTTGGAGTTCGAGAACTACGCCTAATGCAGCCACTCAAGAGACACCCTTCTTTCTGGTCCATGGCACAGAAGCCGTGCTTCCAGTCGAAATTACTCATGAAGCCCCCAGAATTGCGGCTTACGATGAAACGACTTCTACTGAGGCACTTCAAGACTACGTCGATGCACTCGATGAAGCAAGAGATGTAGCGTTAGCCAGAGCTATACAATATCAGCAAAGTCTACAAAATTATCACAGTACTCAAGTTCACCCTCGCTCTTTCGTAGTGGGAGATCTTGTCTTACGACTCAAGCAGGACGGCCATGGCAAGTTAGAATCAACATGGGTTGGACCCTATATAGTTACAGAAGTCATACCAGGAGGAGCGTATCGACTGCAAGATAAGAAGACGGGTAAAGATGAAAGTAACACGTGGAATGCAGAGCAACTTCGACATTTCTACGCATAGAAGGCGTCATTGGCAAAAATCTACATTGTCAAGAATAAAAAACTTCGAGTTATGACCCCCTAAAACCTAGAACACGAGGCCACAGGTCGGGTTTTCTTGGGTCGACTCTATATATGTAAAAGTATGTCAACATTTTCCGCTCGGGGGCTTCGACCCTTGAGTCGTTATGATAAATAGTATGAATATTATTGAGATCATGTCATCATGTTTTCTCACGAGTAGTTATGGAGTTGTCTATGCAAATAAACTCGATAAGTAAGTATGCAATGAAAGCACAACAGACAGACACATAAAAAGCACATCAGTGCTCGAGAAAACACCTCGGAACATCGTTTGTTCGCTTGGTTTTTCGTCAAAGTAAAAGAACATAAGCATTGTTCACATCAAGCATTTATTACATAAAACGACCAAAGTACATGGCATAAAGATTACATCAAAAGCAGACAACGACTACTAAAAGTGCACTTCGGCTTCATACTTCTTTTGGCACTGTGTCCCATCAAAGATCTTCACGTCAAACTTTGACGTACCACAATGGTAATTGAAGAGCATAAAAAAGCCTTGATGCAGGTCATGATCCTCCGCAAATTGGGGCCACCCACCACTGAAGAACATCTCGCCACGACCGTCATAATATACCTCCACCTCATATGGAGTTCCTCCACTAGATTCTTCACGAAGGATGGCTTCACGGAGCTCGCGCCCATCCATGAATTGAGTAAACTTCAAAGGAACACGCTGCTGCTCACGGCATTGAGCACCAATGATAACGTAAAAAGAGAATAGATTGATAGGAGGAGGAGGAGAAGCGTCATGCCGTGCAGCGTGTGCATCCACAGTCTGTAGGGTAGGAGAAGAAGAAGGCTTTGGCTTATTCTTACTCCCTAACGGATGGCCGGGGCATCACTTCATCAGCGCAGAAGATGATGAAGCCACCATGGAAATATCCTTGGGCTTGTTCTTGCTGCCGCGAGGACGATCACTCCCACGCTTCTCCACCACGGCACCGGTGTCCAGATCGATAACACCAGTGTCTGCCATCAGAAGATCCGCTAATAGATTGGTGAGGCAAGACTGGAAGAAACCCTAAGCAAGATTTGGGGGATGAAGATGATGCGGCGGAGAAGACCTACAGTGTAGGAATTAGGGTTTTCCCTAGTGATACAAGGGGACCTTATTTATAAGTTACCTTTAATGGTCCTTTGGAAACTAAAGGTCCAACTAAATCGCGGGCCTCCAATATTCCATCAAAAGGAACAGAAATAATGGAAAAATATAAAGGGAGAAGAAGGATTTAATAAATTCCACAAAGAGAAGTTGTACAAAAGAGATATTTGAGTCTATAACAGGCTGCAAACACCCCCTTATAGCCTCGGGGGCTACTACCATCGGGAGCGCTAGTCGTGCACCCGACAGAATTAACACAAGAACAATGAAGATGGAAAGACAAGATGATAGTATGCTTGAGCCTATACTCGAAAAACTTTCGACTATAGCCTCGGGAGCTACTCCCATCGGGAGCGCTGGTCGCACACCCGATACAGATGAAAGTATAAATTTCTTGGGAGGAGAAGTTACTATACAAATATCAGAGTAAATTATTGACTTCACTGTCAAAACATCAAAAAGTTCAACATTGCTATTCATTAATTCACTTCCATCGGGAGGGATTTGCGACTAGCCGAGGAAGAACAACTTGAAGATTTTGGGTACTGAAATAGCCAAACAAGGCTCATGACAAAATTATGATTCTCAAGCTACATCATCGTGACAAAACTTGAATGCCATGATTGGAAAAGATCATGAAGGTAAGACCTCAGTATCCGTCCTGCATGGCCTAGTATACGCACATGAATGCACTCTGCTAGTGAATTTCTGTATCTATGATGCGAAGAAAAATCCCGGTGGATGCACTGGGTACTCTGAGAATTACTGAAATCCTTTCCTTGTAAGACCTAAATGCGGCAAAAGATTGGGTTAGACCAGGTACCAGACTCAAGTCCAGGGGCTTAAGTCCGAAGTAGGTAGCAAGTTTCTGCTCTAGCAGTTAACGGGTTTCCTGATCCGTTAGAGATGCCAGGCTTGTTAACCAAAATCCCCTTGAGAAATAAAATAATCTTTCTTGTTTAAACGAGTACAGGAAAAAGAAGAAGTCGAAGAATGATCAATTCAAAGATATGAAGATTTGAGATTCAACCCAAATCTACAATTCTGGTAGAATCTTAGGGGCTACTGACAAGGGTATAGCTAATAGAGCCCGTTATCTTTGTACCCCTGAGGCCCATTAAGATAGGCCCAGTCATAGTACGATATCATCTTGTATACGGACACTGTAATTTGTATTGAACCCAACCGGATCCTTGAGACCTGGCCACCTATATATAGGGGCCAGGAGAGGCCGGCCAGGGACAGATTGAGATTGAGTCTTACCTTTGAGTTCATCCGACGCCCTCTTCCCTCGATCCTAAGTCCTTCATCTAGGACATTTGCCAAGTTAACCCTCGTCACTTAGTTTTTGGAGACATGGTTTTAGGATCGATAGTCGTACTATCAAGAGGGGCTCTCGAGTGAGTCACTTATTCATATTGTTTGGAGAGAGCTCAAACCTTTGCATACTTGACATCATCTTTCTTGGTTCTTAGTTGGCTTAGATTTTAGAGCTTGTGGTTATCTTCACGACAATCCCAAGCTCATTAAAAATGGTTTTCGGATAAAAAACTTTTTGTGTTTTTGGTGTTGAAGGTTTTAACGGTTTGTCTTTTATAGAGAGGTTAAACCTTTATTCATTTGGTTTTACCTTCTTTGATTGGACTATGATTTCTCTCAGCATAAAGTTGTGGAGCTCGTTGTTGTGATTCCAATGAGCCCAAGGTCATCAAAATCAGAGTCCGAATACAAAAGTTATTGAAGTTTTTGTACCAGGTTGTTTTGGTGCTTTTCTGCCCCCAGTAGTACCCCGTGCGAGCAGTAGTACCGCTCCTGGGAAGCTGAGTGGTACTACCGCTCCAAAGTATCGATCTATTACCGCTTAGCAGTTTTTGCTTACTGTAATGTTGATTATGCTAAGCGGAGCTTCTGAGTGGTAGTGGACCAAAACTACCACCATTGTTGTTTTCACCGTCAAGCAGTACTACTGCTTGGGGCAGCAGTACTTCTGCCTTATGTTTCATCCACTTGGTTTTCATATAGTTTTTAGTCGAGTAGTACTACCGCTTGGGGAAGCAGTACTACCGCACTGTGTTTTCTCTACCTAGTTTTCATGCAGCATGTTTGTCGAGCAACACTACCGCTTGGGGCAGTGATACGTCTCAAATGTATCTATAATTTTTGATGCTCCATGCTTGTTTTCACACCATTTGCTTAGTGTTTTGTTACACTTTGTGGTGTTTTTATGCATTTTCCGGAACTAACCTATTAACAAGATGCCACAGTGCCAGTTTCTGTTTTCTGCTATTTTTGTGTTTTAGAAAAGTTACACAGGAAGTATTCTCAGAATTGGACAAAACAAAAGCCAAACATCCAGAAATTTACCAAAGCTTCCAGAGGACCGAAGAGGAGACAGAGAGGGGCCACGAGCCGGCCACATAGTAGGGCAGCGAGGCCCAGGCCCTGGCCGCACCCCTATGTGTGTGACCGCCTCGGTCCACTTCTGACGCTGCCCCTTCGCCTATAAAGACCCCCCGACGGGAAAAACCTAAGGACCTGATCAATTTTCCAGAAACACATCGCGATCCGCCGCCGTCAAAGCTTGGGGATGCCCCCGAGGCACCCCTTCTCCATCGGCAAAAATCAGGTCACCTTTCAACACACTATATTTTTATTGCTTCATGCACTTTGCGTTTTTCTTGGAGCGTCAGTTGTTTTAGTTTTCAGTTTTGTTTAGTTTTGTTTGCTGCAATAAATGGTTGGACCCCAACAAATTCCTTTTGGAGAAGTTGCCTTGCTTTTCATTTGCCAAGAACACTCCGTTTTTCACTCTTATCGTTCAACGAGTGTTCTCTTTTTCTACTACTGTGTTTAGCTTTCGATTTTGGCCTTGATTTGTGTTCAGATCTTGTTATATCTTTGCATCAAGGTGTATTATGACCTCTGGTCCATGTTGGTTTTCATCAAAAGAGTTGTTTTAAAAAGGTTCGAATGGTGTTGGAAAAGAGAAAAAGTTTCATGCAAAAAAGTGGTACAAAAAGGAGCTTGTGTAGACTGTGGCCTAGGCTTTTGCATGTCGTGCTTGATGTCTTTTTGATAGTATGCTTAGTGGTTTTGCTGTAGCATGACTTGTCTCAAATGACTGAGATTGCTTAATGAGGCTTTGAAAAAATCATATGTTGTTTTTATTATTTGGAAGCATTATTTTGGTTTTCTCCTTGATGCTTTATTTGGGTTGACTTGGCGCATGCTCACACATGTTAGACTCATACAAAGTCGCCATTGCCTCTATGATCATTTAGTTTTTGACTTTTGATGCCATCTTATGCTTCTTTTAATGTCGCTTTGTCGCTTTGCATGATTATGGCTGTTGTTGCTCTCTTAGTTGGTCGCTCCTAGTATTTTGCTAGCCCTTATTTTGTACTGAGTATGAGCTCTACTCGTGCATCCAACTCCAAAAAACCAAGTTATTCCATTGTGTCCACCATACATACCTATTAGCAATTTGCTATTCCAAACTACATTTGACTTGCTTTTATCTATCCTTCAAATTAAACTCTTTGGTGTTATGCGAAAATTGGTCAGTAAAGCTCTCACAAACCTGATGGCACACTTTACTTTTCTCGCTTTAAAATTTTGACATTGTGGCTCTCTTATGTTGAGTTGTTATGCTTGCAAGTTGTAAGTTGGAAATTAGCCCAGCCATGCCGTCATGGGGCAAACTTTCAACATTGCACTATCTTTCATTTGAGTTGATATCGTGATCTTTTGTTTATGGATACTCGCGATGTGAAATAAGTTGGGAATCTTGCGGGATCATGGAGTTTTTATATGTGTTAGGGAAACGCCTGGGCCACTAATCTAAGCCATGCATCATTCATGGTGGAAATTTACAGCATGCCCATAGTGGACATTCAACGATGCATCTCACAATAAAAAGCTATACCAATGGTAAATAAAAGACATGTCGAGGTGTTCATTGTCTGTTTGTCTTGTCATTTTGATGTGGGCTTGTTCCATGTCATCGGGCAGGAGGTACCCCGTTGGCAGTTCTCGATGATACACATATATTTACAATGACAAGAGCCTGCTTGGAACTCTAAGTCGAGTAGCATGAGGTTTGGGTATTCGTACTTCATGGGACATGAGGTTTTCAACTTATGATTTGTCAAGCATATGCTTCATAATTGTACTCGCATTAAGTCTAACCATTCAAGATGCCTATGATGGGGGCAATGAGAGCTCAAAGCTAGTAAGTACCAAAATTTTTGAAGGTTTATAAAACTTGCAATCACTGCTTCCCTCTGCGAAGGGCCTTTCTTTTACTTTTATGTTGAGTCACCACCTTCTATCTTTATGCACCGTCTAAGAGAGCATAGTTGTCATTCTTAGTATAATGTGTATTGTCCCAAAGTTTTCATTGATTGATTCATGATGTTGTATTCACTTGTTCTTAAATTATTTGTATCTAGTCGCCCTCTTAAACTTGAAGGTGTCCTATGCATTTATGTTTTGCTATTCCATGAAGGACAAGCTGAAAACCATTTGCTATGTTTTTCCATATGATTTGAACACACGTTTGACTTTCATTGTTTCATTTTCATGATCTTTCGTTTGTGTTCTTCTTCATATTATAACATGGTTGCTAAGTTTCTTCTATCAAGATTATATCTTTCATGCCCATGTTTTAAGTTCTTTCGATCCCAGCACACAACACTTACATATATGGTCAAGGTTGTGTAGGTGCATGTCACCTCAAAAATTATTTCTTTGCTATCACTTACCTACTCGAGGACGAGCATGAGTTAAGCTTGGGGATGCTGATACGTCTCAAACGTATCTATAATTTTTGATGCTCCATGCTTGTTTTCACACCATTTGCTTAGTGTTTCGTTACACTTCATGGCGTTTTTATGCATTTTCCGGAACTAACCTATTAACAAGATGCCATAGTGCCAGTTCCCTGTTTTCTACTGTTTTTGTGTTTCAGAAAAGTTACACAGGAAATATTCTCGGAATTGGACGAAACAAAAGCCAAACATCTAGAAATTTACCGAAGCTTCCAGAGGACCAAAGAGGAGATGGAGAGGGGCCATGAGCCAGCCACATAGTAGGGCGGCGCGGCCCAGGCCCTGGCCGCGCCCCCTATGTGTGTGACCGCCTCGGTCCACTTCTGACGCTGCCCCTTCACCTATAAAGACCCCCTGACGGGAAAAACCTAAGGACCCAATCAATTTTCCAGAAACACATCGCGATCCGCCGCTGTCGTCGACCCGAGATCGGGAGGGTCTAGAAGATCTTCCCGGCACCCTGTCGGAGAGGGGAATCGCCATCGGAGGTCTTCTTTATCGCCATGCTTGCCTCCGGCATGATGAGTGAGTAGTCTACCTTGGAATATGGGTCCATAGCAGTAGCTAGTTGGTTGTCTTCTCCACCATGTGCTTCATGTTTAGATCTCGTGAGCTGCTTTACATGATCGAGATTACTGTTATGTAATTCTACATGTTGTGTTTGTTGGGATCCGATGAATATTGGTGTTATGATTGAGTTGATGTGCTGAATATTATCTTATGTTATCTCTATGTTGTTTATGTTCTTGCATGCTCTCTATTGTTAGTAGCTGTCATGGCCGAGTAGATACTAGTGACTCCAAGAGGGGGTATTTATGCTCGATAGTTGGGTTCATGCCTCTATTTAATCTGGGGGAGTGATAGAAACCTCTAAGGTTGTAGATGTGCTGTTGCCACTAGGGAGAAAACAACATTCTTATGTCCAAGGGCATATGCTTTGTTTACATTACACACTTTGTTTAATGCAGTTATCTGTTGTTGGCAACTTAATACTCAAGGGGTCCTCGGATTGATTCCCCACGAGTGGATTATTAGTCATAGATGCAGTTGGATGGCGGTCTATGTATTTTGTTGTAATGCCCAGAGTAAATCTCATAGTGATCCTCTCGACATATGCATGTTGTCTTTATTCTATCAATTGCCCAACTGTAATTTGTTCACCCAGCATGTGTTATTTATCTTATGGAGAGACAGCACTAGTGAACTATGGACCCCGGTCCAATTCCCTTTATATTGCTATTACCCATTTACTTTACTCTAACTGTTTACTTTCTCGCATACTACTATTGCTTTCCACTCGATATGCTCATTCCTTTGTTTACAGCAAACCGGTGAGATTGACAACCTCATCGTAAGTTGGGAGCAAAGTTCTTGGTTGTGTTGTGTGCAGGTTCCACGTTGCTACTAGTTGAAGACGCGCTAACAAGATATTGTTAACGGCGCCCTTATTGGAGTGTCATGAAGCTAGCAAGCATCACCTTCTGGAGCTTGGCTTTTTCCTGGATACGATAAACCTTGGTTTCTTACTGAGGGGAAACTCGCTGCTGTACTCATCAAACCTTCCTCTTGGGGTTCCTAACTGGACAGTGATTTACATCATCAACACCGCCACAACAAAGATTTTTCTGGCGCCGTTGCCGGGGAACAAAGAAGAAGAAGCTCCCACGTCAACTACGTGCCAGCAAAACATCAGGCAGCAGTACTACCGCTTGGGACGTAATGGTCATATTTTGGAGAGGACTATAAAAGGTCCCCTTCTCCCCCCTTGGGCTGTTGCTTCTTCCCACGCTCTCTTTCGTGCATTGTTGACTTTGAAGAAGCTTGCCCTAATCTCTTTCCCTCCCATGCTTACTGAATCTTTTTGAGGGAAAAGAGTGAGGAGATCTAGATCCACATCTCCACCAAACAATATCTCCTCTAAGTGAGGGAATCCTTTGGATCTAGATCTTGGAGTTGCTTTGGTAGGATTGAAGTGTGAAGGACTTGAGCAGTCGTGTTCTTACCATTGCATCGGTTGCATCGGTTCGAGTTCTCCTTGGATATTTGGTGGTTAAAGTAAGAAGTTTATTTCCTCTTAGGTTCTTTGAACCCTAGACGGCTCAATGGCTTTGTGGTGCCTCAGTGGCTATTACTATGAGCCTCTAATTAAGTTGTGGAGTGTTCCCCAATCTCAATGGATTTCTTGGGAGCCTCCAATTAAATTGTGGAGATTGCCCAAGCTTTGTATGGGTCCGGTGACCACCCTCAAGGGTCCCATTGTGGTCGGTTCTTCCATATTGGTGGGAGGGATCGAGGAGAATACGTTGAGCCTCCGTGGCATTTGGGGAGCCTTGTGCCTCCACACCCCTCCAACGGATATTAGCACCCGCAAGGTTGTTATCTTCAGGATACATTGTTGTCTTCGTGTGCCTCGGTTATTTCTATACCCGAGGTCCTTTATGCAATTTACTTTGTGATAGCCATCGTGCTTGAAGTCATATGCCTTGCTATCACATAGTGCTTATCTTGTTTAGCATGAGTTGTTTGTGCACATAGGCGAGCCTAGTTTTTTTAGGTTTTGTATGCTTGGCAAATTAAACGTTAGTTTTATTCCGCATTTGTCAAGCCTATCGTAAAAGTTTTAAATTGCCTATTCACCCCCTCTAGGTGACATCCGTGTCCTTTCACTAGTAGTAGTATTGAATTATGACAGAAATTTCATGACATAGTATGGTGTTTGCCATTCTGTAGTTACCTTACTAGGGATAAAAAGAATACATGTGCTATATTTCTTAGATGACAACTAAGAATCCTAAGTTAACATTCATAGACCATGATCTATTGTAATATGTCCAAGTGGTAGCATACTTGTTATTTACCATCATGTCAAGGTACCTAAGGCTATAGTCTGTTAATTCTTAATACTAGATTACTTAAGGTTATTCCTTTCTAGTGGAGTATAAGTAAGATGTGCAGTATCATGTTTATGTTAGGACGTGATGCCCATATGAATATTATCAAGTAATATTATAAAGTCATGTCGTTGTCTCGGTCATCTATCTTGTGCCTAATGCCACCACAACTCTATGAGTGACAAGGGTATAGATAATAGAGCCCGTCAGTTAAGTACCCCTGAAGCCCGTTAAGCTAGGCCCAATTGTAATACCAGTCGAAATACGAGTTCATGTCGTATATCGATATTGTAATCTGTGTCGGATCCCACCCGATCCTCGAGACCTGGCCATCTATATATAGGGGCCAGGAGGGGACGGTGTGGGATGGATTGAAAGCAAGTAGGTTCTACACCCACGTTTACTTTCATAGCCACCTTGTTTGACTGAGTCTACCTTCGAGTTCATCCGATGCCCTATCTCCCCGATCCGAAGTCCTTCATCTAGGACATTTGTCGAGTTAATCCCTCGTCAATTGGCGCCGACCGTGGGGACTCTGGGCGTTGGAATCATGAATTTGACAGTTTTTTCGCTTTTAGCCAACAGCAATCCGCAAGTCGACGAAATTTAGATACCCTTCGGAACCGTCGATTTTCAACCTCACTAGTCAAGTTTCGCGCAAGTATTTGAAAGTATGGATCAAGATATGGATTTGACGATCGGAAGTCTAAACTTTCACGTCAGATCACTAGGTTCGATTCGCCTTTCAGATCCGATGAAACCGGATCCGTTGGCAAGTGAACCCGAGACAGTAGCAATGTTGGAATCATCAGAAGGCTCTTCCAGCAAGGTAAACTCGCCGGTCAGCTTGGCAGAAGCAGAAGAAGGAAAAATCGCAGGAGGCGACGAAACCATGGAGAATTTCGACTTAGAAGTGCAACTCGAAGATCTCATGATCTACCACGATGACACCTCAGATCAATCAACAGACACCTAGAAGACATGATTAGAACTTTCTGAAGATGACAATTCGATCTTCTCAAGTTACAACGGCAAACTCGACAATCGATACCAGATACTCGCCATCACAGGAGACAATTCAGAAGAACTCGACGAAAACAACAATCAGTGCTTAATCCAGCAAACATAAACAAAGGAGTGAATCACTTAGCAGAAGGAGAAAACGTGGACTCCCTCGCAACAAGGGAGAAAGTTCGACTATCAGTTGATGAATGGAGAACAATCAAGACAGCCGTGGAGCACGGCACGCCAATACCAACAAATTCCAGCAAGAACATGCTTTTGGGATACCATTACGCTCTAAGGCAGCAGGTGAAGCAATTAGCGAAGGAGAGGATTGAAATATAGAAAAGTAAGGACTCAGCTATTGCAGCAAGCGACGCTGCTCGCAGAGCACGTAGTGACGCATCGTATACAAACAGAAGGCATCATCGACATGGATCAAGATATGAAAACCTCGAGTACTCAGAAAGGCAAAGTATATCTAAAAACCTCGACTCGTCCTTCCTATCGGTCAACGAGCAAGGAAACATTATACCAAAAACTCCTGAAGCAGCATTGGTGGCAGCTCAAGCATACCTGCATACAACACGACCAAATCCAGGAGACCCAAGGGAACATATGGAATGGATTGAAGATGGTAGGCAACAAATTATCAGCAAAAGAGGAGGAGGCATACCGCAATAAAGTAACCCATAAACCAAGATCACCACGCCGTCACAACAGTCCTCGGCATAGAAGTGGAAGTCGACGATCCAGGACGCCATCACCAGGGCGATACAACAAAGGAACCCGACGATCCAAAACTCCCAACAAAACATATGATCACGAAGACGATGAAAAGGAGATGTGGGCGCCATGTTTTACCCATAGGGTTCGCATCACGCCAGTACCCAAAGGTTTCAAATTACCCCATGACCAACAAAAGTACGACGGATCTCAGGAGCCACAGTCATGGCTTTCAGACTACCTACAAGATTAGGAGGAACCAGGGAAACAGCAATGCAAAGTTTGCAATTACACCTCACCGGTGCAGCAAGGTCATGGTTAAGCAAACTAGGAAAGGAAACAATTGGAAGCTGGGAGGAGCTCACAAAACAATTTACGAGCAACTTCAAGTCGACATACAAGCAGCCAGCATCTATAGAAGAAGTCAAAGCCTGCGTGCAGCAACGCGGGGAGACATTAAGAGCATATATCCAAAGGTGGAGTATAATCAAAAATTTGGCAGTCGAAGTCTCGTATGAAAGAGCAATAGACGCATTCATAGTCGGGTTACGACGAGGAGACCTAGTCGAAGAGATGGGCAGAATCAAGCCGAAAACAGTATCAGATCTAATGGATGTAGCAAACAGATTTGCAGATGGAGAAGATGCGTGCAACAATAAGCGTACACGATCGCCAGAAGATGACAGAGGAAACAGATATGGAGGTCAAAGAAGGAGATCCCGCAATTACGATAACTACGGCTCTCACAGCCAAGTAGCCGCAGGGTACAAAGATAACAGCTACCAAGGCAACGACCGTAAAAGTTCGGGATACCGTAGCTATGGCAAAGAAGACTACAAAAAGTTTCAGCCTAGGGAATCTAGAGAGTACAACCCATCACCAGAAGATATGCTCAACGGACCATGTCATATTCACTCTGCATTTGTCGATGGGAAACGAGTATCCAGACATGCAATGAAAGATTGCACTACGTTCTTGAAATTACAGGAAGCAGCACTCAACAAGCAAGCCGAGGCAAAATGGCAGGGATATGAAGGAAACACAAGCAATGCACCTGCAACTCAACAAGGAAAGAGTGGAGCTCCCAAGGGCCAAGATCAATCAAACTAGGGACGCGACGATGATGAAGGATATGTTCCATCTAAAGGGCACATTACAGCAATGATACAACCAGTGCCCAAGTCGAACAAAGAAGAGAAAAGTATAACTCGACAAGTTAACCTCGCAATAACTTCACCTTCAGCAGCAACGGAATATCTACACTGGTCAGAGCAACCCATAGAATTCCGCAGAGACGATCACCCAATAACAGTACCTCGGCCAAGAAACGCGCCTTTGGTACTCAAAGCTCAAATAGGAACGTACGATGTCGACAGAATATTCATGGATGCAGGAAGTGGAATAAATCTAATCTACGCAAAGACTCTATGGGCAATGCACATTTCATTAGAATTCCTAAAGCCAACTGACTGCTCCTTCCACGGAATAGTCCCAGGAAGTGCAAATTATCCACTGGGTCGAATAGCACTCAACGTTTGCTTCGGAAATCGGCAAAACTACAGAAGGGAGAAACTTGACTTCGAAGTCATGGACTGGCCATCACAATATCATGCGGTCCTTGGGTGACCCGCGTTTTTGCGATTCATGGTAGTACCTCACTACACCTACCTGGTACTAAAAATGCCAGGACCCAAAGGAATTATTACAGTCAAAAGAAGCTTCGAGTTATCAGATCTATGCGACAAGGAATTTCACACAGATGGCCCAAAACTTCGGCATGATGGTAAGCTACGGGGAACCCAACTACAAAATAAAAAGCACGACTACAGGAGTCACACAACAACTCGAAGGAAACCCCAAGGAACCAGAAGTAAAGAAACCTCGAGTACAACTACCCGAACAAGAGAAGCCTACAGGAGAAGAAGAGAAGACTCAAGCGACATAGGCGACAAGACAAACAATTATGTAGAGTAGGAAAATAAGGCTGTAAAAGCCATGAGTTATTCCAGGGCAATACCCTCTAGATCCAGAACACAGGTCATTGGCCGGATCTCTTGGGTCATCCCATGTATCTTACATTATGCGCATAAATAAAAGACAAAAGTTCCTCTTATTTGAGTTTACGTGTCTTCAAAAGTTGCGGCAAGCGCACCAATATACACACAAAGTAAAATGCTCTGAGGATAAAAATTCTGACACAAAAAGTTAGAAAACAAAAACTCTCGCATTATACACACAAAAATACATACAAATATCACATCAGTGGCCGATCAGAATCGTCTACGCCCAAAGGATCTAAATAGTGATGCTCGCGGAAAAACGCGGCATCCTCCTAGAGCAACCTAGCTATGAGCCTCCTCGCTGGTTGAAGGGTAGCATCCATATGAACTCGCAGCAGAGCTCCCCTGGAGGCAAACTCAGCGACATGGAAATAAAATTAAGCCTTAGATGCCACTTGCATGTCCAACCAAGTGCAAAATTGGCACCAGCCACTAAATGAAGTTCTATCAGATGATGAATTCGCTGAGTAGATCTAAAAGCAGCGAGTAGCTGCGGAAAGGTTCCAGGAAGAGGGTTACGAGGAAGCATCACAGAGTGCATGGTAGTCAGAGACCTTCGACAACCATCAATTGCTTCTCCAATGTGCTGAGCATGATCCTGGAGAAGCACAATAGCACGACGGCGCCGGGGATCAGACCAAAAACTTTCGACTCCCTCTGATGATCTCTCAAGAGCCGCGATCCATTCAGAAATACGGTGATTTTAACCAACGAAGTCCAAACAAGTGCCTACAACAATAAAAGTCATTGGCCAGTAGTATTGGAGTAAAAGGAAAAAGAGGAAAGTTGCAGGAAACCTTACATCGTAGCAGCTCACAAGCAGATTCGATGATACCAACGAGAAAGGAGTCACACTCCTCCAGATGTACAACCCTAGCCGTCAGACCCGACACCTTATCCTCGAGTATGGATATTTGTTTCATAAAATCGCAAGCTCTGCTGGCTTTATCCATAGCCATCTACGCTTGGCATTTCGCCAAAGACAAGCGGCTCTCAAGATCTAAAATCCTTGAGGAATACTCAGCACATTGGCAAGAAGGACGAGAAGGCGACAAAACTCTGGATTCGAAAACATCGGCAGGAGATGGAGCCTGATCGTGACCCGATGATCCACCAGCATGCATAGGCTGGAAGCCAAAAGAAAAGAAAAGAGAAGCATCTCAGAAGCTAAACTGAACACGACATTTCGCAAAAGAAGAAATATTTACATAAGTGCAAAGCCCTCTGACTAAAGTTCTCGGGCTACATACGACTAAGAGTTTACTACATCAAAGTAAAACTAAAAATTACAAAAGGAGGCCAAGTCTACGCCACCTCGGCCTCACGATCCGCAGCAAAAGTAGGCGTAGCAGAAGCAGCACCAGCGTCGAGAGGAGGCACATATCCACTCATCGCCGAAGTCGAAGAAATCGGCGTAGTAGCAGCCGTAGAAGCCGCCGAAGGAGAAATCATCGACACGATGCCTGGCGCAAACCTTTTCGCCTTCTCGAAGAAAGCCTTCAGCTCCGAACGGGGGCGGCCGTGGGAAGAGCTCACCTTCTCCCAGTTAACCTCCTTGCCATGTGCATATGAAAGCGCAATGGCCCCCTCGGCACCTCGCTTCAAGGAGAGGCCCTTCATAAGAAGGATGGGGTCGTCAGGGGTGTCGAAGGCCTTGGCGAGTTTCTTCACATCATTATCTGGCACCTCCGCCTTTTGCTTGGGCCACAACCCGACAAAAATCCATGTAAGCACACGGTTAACTAACTCGAAGATTTCCTGGACAGATATCCAGTTCGCTTCCAGCAAGCTAACTGCGGTCATGAGAGGATCGTTGTCTGGTTGCAAAGTTGATGCAGACACCTCAGTATATCCTACAAAACCAAGGAAACAAAAAAACAGCAGAAAAAGAATATATCAGCAAGCATAAGAGAGCGAGCTAATCAACAAAAGAAAATAAAGGTATAGTATGTACCTCCAGCAATAGCAGACATCTTATTTAGCCAATCAGCCATGACCTGTTCCCGCTGGAGGTGCTCCTTGTTAGCATCAGATAGGGCCTTTTCTGCTTTCTTCGCCTTAGCCAGTGCTAATTTAGTCGACTTCTCAGCATTGACCTTGGCAGCAGTGGCGGCATCAAAAGCTTTCCGGGAAGTGTCGAGTTCAGCTTCCAGCGACGAAATGCGAGCATTGGCTGTCGCTAGAGCATCTGCAGTTCACCAAGGAGGAAAGGAAAAGTCAAGCAAGAAGCAAAGAAAGGCATACAGGACAAGCAAATATAGGAAAAGAAATTTACCCTCGGAGGCCTTAGCAGCATTCAGATACTCGACACATTCATTGCCCAAGGCGACAAATTTCTTCACTAGGTTCTGTCCAGAAATAGTACGTGAGTATCAACACACAAAAGCAGAAGTAAATATACCAGTATATTTACGCACATCATCGGAGGAGCTTGTGGACTGATGGGCCTCAAGAGAAGCACCGGCGTCTGACGATTTCTTCACACGCTTAGAACTACGAACAGCGACTACCTTCTTAACAGGCTTCCTCAGAGCTTTTGGAGATTTCGCTACTGGATCGACCTCTTGTGACGGTGGCTTGTCGACAACAGGAGTATCAGTGATAGGGGCGGCAGCAGCAAATCTCTTCGGGTTCTCCTCGTCACTGAGAAAAGGAGCAAAAGACAAAGTCACCTATCAAAGTTGACAGGGAAAAGATAGTGTATGACAACAAGCAGGATGACACTCACGAGTCCATGAGGTCGAAGAGCTCTACGTCGTCCTCTGGCGCGGGGGTTTCCCCGACCACAGTTTTATGAGCGGAGGCACTCGAGGAAGCGAACTCTTCGACACGCTTCCTCTTCTTGTCAACGCCAATATCTTTAGAAAGCGCAGGAGGAGATGACGTCGTTGAGCTGGTCCTTTCCAGCGAATCTTCGCCTTCATCCCCATCTTGGCTGTCCTCAGCCTCGGGGGCTTCGGAGGCCGCGAAAACAGGCATATTTGGAATGGCCCCTCCTTCTGGGAGAGGAGGGCGATACACAAGAAATCGATGATCCTGAAAGAAAAACAAGCCAAGAGTTACAAGACAAACAACGAGAAGAGGAAGTTAAGGCAAATGAAGATAGTAAAACGTATCACAGCCAAGGGATGCTGGGAGTCAAAGTAACTAGCAGCTAATTCTGCAACTTCATGAACCTTAGTGAGAGTGGTAAGTGCTCTCACTCGCTTGTCGAGATCCTTCTTATCTATAAGCTCCTCAGATACTCGAGAAGAATCTCCCAAGTCGGAAAATGTCCATAGTTTGGAAAGGCGATGCTGCAGGGGTTGAACTCGACGTTGCAGAAAGAACGCCATAAGTTGTGTACCCAACATTGCGCCTCCTCTACCGCTCTTCAGCTCTTGGATACGGGCTAGGAGTGTCTTGATTTCCTCCATCTCAGCTTCCGTAGGAGGCGAATCCCACGAGGTCAATTTCTTCACTTCCTTGGAGGCATCGAAAGGGGCAATGCCGTATTGATCAGAGGAAGCAACTTTCCAGTCTTTGATATAAACCATTTTTCCTCCAACCTTGTACTGAGGCTGCCATGGAGAACTCCAAATATTGCGATTCAGCATGAACAGAGATGATAGCTCCGCCCAGTTCAGGTTTCTTTAATAAAGACACACTGGGATAGAGCCGAAAGAGGAATTTCCAAAGGAGAAAGTGGGGCTCGATCGTGTGAGGATTCAGGATGACGCTGCAAGTGAAGATTTTCGAACTTTGAAGCCACCATAATGATACAAGGATGCTTGGACGAAATTCACAAGTTACCAAATCATAAAATTCGTCCAAGGCTTTATATGGTGCTGTGTCACCTTATTTTATGGGTTAAACCCATGTATTTTCGTCCTAGGTATTTTAGGGATTTTCTGGAGGCTGTTTGAGTGGAAAAGGCCCATCCAGGGCTATTTTCAGATGGCCCATTAGGGTTGTACGAAAATCCCTGCCCTTTCCCTCATATATACCTCCTCCTAGCCATCATTCGGACTTGGATTTTGTTTATTTAAAGATTTAGCCACGAGCTACTCTTCGCCATAGGCACAAGTGTCAAACCGACCTTTTGTACTATGCAGAGATAGAATCCCACCTCTTCAATAAAGCCTTCATCTATATTCACAATATCCTGATTGCATCTATAATTCTTGTTGGTTCTTCGATTGCTTGGAGGGATTGATCCTCGTGATCAGGTTGATCTAGCTCCGGCGTGATCAATAGCCTCGGAAGTTGGTGTATCGATTGCTAAGGCGCAACATCTCGCACGTTTGTAGTCGGATCATCAACGTCGACCTCCACCATAATCGATAGTTATCATCTCATCGAAAGATCGGGTACCTTTACCCTATCAAGTGGTATCAGATTTCAGGTTGATCGGTGAGATTTACTATTTTCGTAGTCTAGATTGCATCTTCATACCTAGAATCCATGAAAAAGCCAAAAATATTAGGATTAGATGTTTTCCTAGAAGCAGTTCGAGCCTTTGCATCTTTTCTTTTCAGTATTTGCATTGTTGAATTCGTGTCTGCATCGTCGTGTCGAGTGCTGGCTGTAGTGTCTTGATCCTTAGAGTTTCGAGTTTTGCTCACATACGTCTTGCCGCCACCGCTGCACCGCCACCACCAAAAACCCTAGCCACCGCCACCACTCGTTTCCGTGTCGCCACCATAATTATCCCCACCGCATCCATCGACCGCTGCCACCCCCACCCTCATTACCGCCGCCACAACCTTTCCCCCGACTTAGGGTTTCTTTCCCTGTTCTATCTGTAAAAAAAGGAGGGGGCATGGGGCCGAACCAGCCACCCCACGCTGCATCTAATTCTCAGTAAAAAAATGGAGGGGACGTGAGGGCCGAACCAGCCACCCCACCCCTGTCGCGCTGTTTTGGGAAGTTTTTGTCTGCAAACTTTAACTGGCCATAACTTTTGCATACGAACTCCGTTTTCGACGTGCGACCTGTCAAACTGTCCAGAATCAAAAATACTTGAAAAGTACCAAAAGTCACTCGTAATCGTCAAAAAAGTGAGGGAAGGGTGAGTTTTTGGCCTTTTAAGTTTCAGAACCAGCAATTTTTCCGTGATCTTCACTTATATCTTGCTTTTGCGCTATTCCTTTGTGCTTCTGGCCGCCGCGCATTGACTAGTTGGTGTCCTAGGCTCGCGTCTCTAGCATGATCTAGCCTACAGCCAGCACGGTACTGTTGTTGAGCATTTATTCAAATTATTGCATTGCTATTTTGAATTGTTGCTACAGATATCGCAGCCTCCTATAGCTCCACATATCTCTACGACCGTGTGTTGACACCACCTGGCAATCGCTCTATTCAATCTTCCTGAAGTTTGATCACGACGGTTGCTAATCGCCACCTGCTGCAGGGTAAGAATGGGTAAGAGTATTGGTTTGCTTGACAGATTAAGCGTTTTCCACCCCTGTTCCCGTATCTCTATTCTATAACTGTGCTTTTGCATACTAATCATGCCACCAGACAACATTGAGACATAGCCACTGGAGGGTGAAGCCTTGCAGGCTCATGCCACCAAACTTTTGTCTGACCATATGCAGGATGTGGACAAGCATTTTAGTGACACGATGGAGCAACCCGAGGGACTGAAGACAACCTTCACCGCCAAACTCGATGCTAAATTCTAGGAGGTGCTAGCATGCTTACCACCACCACCACCGCCGGCTCGCACGCCTCCTCCACAGCCGACTCGCGTGGCTCCTACACTGACCTTTTTGGGACGTGCACAACGTGTTCTCAAACCACCGGCACAAACTTTGGCTGCGGGTGCTGCTGCGGGCACTGCTGCTGCTGGCGTTGCAGGAGCTACGGGTGTTACACAGGCCCGTGATGCACAATTGGATGATTATTACAGGGAAGATGAGTACGAGGGCGAGTACACGGATGAATTCACAGTTGATCAGCCACCTGGTTGTCCTAGGCCCTACATTCGCCGTCCACCTCCTTGTCCGTTGGTACGTGATGATGACCATATTGCTAAACTGAAATTAAATGTTCCTACGTTTGATGGTCGCTATAACCCTGATGCATACCTCTCTTGGAAATTAGAATTAGACCAGCATTTTGCATGCTTAAATTATCCCGAGGATAGACGTGTTAGTGCTGCTACTTGTGAGTTCACTAGTTTTGCTTCCATATGGTGGTCTGAATACTGTCGTGCTAATCATGCTAATCCAATCACTACGTGGGATGCTTTAAAACATGCTATGCGTATTCGTTTTGTTCCACCATATTATCAGCGTTCCATGCTTACCAAATTAGCACGTTTAGATCAAGGAAAAAATTCTGTAGAGGATTACTATCAGGAGTTGCAAACTGGCATGTTATGTTGTGGTATAGAGGAGGATAATGAAGCATTAATGGCACGATTTGTAGGCGGGTTAAATAAGGAAATTCAGACCATTCTTAGATATAAATCTTATCACACTATTACCCATTTGTTCCATCTTGCTTGCAATGCTGAATGTGAAGTACAGGATCGACGCGAGGCGACACGAACTAATTATTCTGCAGGGCGTTCTACTTGGAGATCACCGAGTTTGGTGTCACGGGCTGCTGCACCTACACCTCTAGCGACCACATCCACGTGATCTGCAGCATCTACACCACCTCCGTTTTGCTGCACGGAAGACTACTACGGGACCAGCCCCGAGTGCTGCGTCCTCCATGGCATCTACAGGCAAGTCCAGCCAAATTCAGTGCCGCAAATGTGGTGGACTTGGTCACTTTGCACGTGATTGTGCCTCCTCCCGTGTGATGATTGCTCTTGAGGATGGTGGATACGACTCCGCCAGTGATTATGATGAAGATACTTTGGCTCTTATTGCATCTGATGAGTAATGTGCTGCAGCACCCATGGAGCAAGATTCTTAATTTATGGCTGCGGAACATGCGGAGCAATACCCGAGTTTAGTTGCACAGTGAGTCTTGAGTGCACAAATTACCAAGGCCAAGCCCGACTAGCACCATAATATGTTCCATACCAAGGGCGTGGTTAAAGATCGCTGTATTCACATTATTATTAATGGAGGGAGCTGCAACAACTTGGCAAGCATGGAGATGGTTGAAAAGCTTTCTCTTACGACACGACCCCATCCTTGTCCATATCACATTCAATGGTTTAATAACAGCGGCAAGGTTAAGGTAACACGTACAGTTCGTGTGCATTTTACTATTGCTGCATATGCTGATTATGTTGAGTGTGATGTTGTTCCTATGCAAGCATGTGCTCTTTTACATCGTAGACCATGGCAATTTGATACAAATTCTATACACTATGGTAGCACAAATCAGTATTCTCTTGTTCATAATGATAAGAAAATTGTGTTACTTCCCATGTCTCCTGTGATGAGGACATCCCTATTACACCACCATTATCTCCTGCTCCTATTGATGATGAAGATGTTGCTGCGAAAAAGTCCAACGAGATTAGGATTGGACCAATTACAAGAGCACGTGCAAAGCTATTGGAACAACAAGTGAACTCACTCTTAATTGAACCTGATGTTTTATTTAATGAGAGCTTTATACTACCTAAGTCTATGCATCTATGTATTATTAGGTTTGTTGATAACACAAGCATTGCACGAGGAGGAGATGCGTCGCAGCGAGATGAGCAAGACTTGATGATCAAGTGCACGAGGGAGGAGAGGGAGGTAGGCACACCCGGAGATCACCAGAACATCAAGTCTACATGAGAGAGTACGAGATGGCGCGCTAGGACAGCCTTCGACGTGATGTATACGAGTCTAAGGTGCGCCACACTCATGGCCTGCGTGCCAAAATAGGCCGAACACATGTATGGGTCGATATGTATCAGTTTGAGTCAAACTGAGTCCGTTTGGGCCCAAAACAGGTTGGTTTTGGGCCAGGTCTTTGCCCAGGACGCCCCAACCCCTTTAAGTACCTATGGGGCACCCCCTTTTGTCATTTAGACAACGTTTAGATTACCCCCAAACATCAGAACGAAATTGCTTGTAAGCTTTCCTCTGAAATCATATATTCCTCTGTGTTTCGCTCGGAATATCTACCCCACTCCAAGTTTGTTTCGATCTGGAGTTTTGCTACTGAGAATTCAAGTGTGATCTGCTGTTCCATTGGGAATTAGGAGATTGCAGAACCGCTTCGTGGTCGGCGGCTACGTGCGCAAGTGTGTGGTGTCTCGAATATCCATAGGGTTGAAGATCTGTTGCATTGGCAACGGGGGAACAGCCAGAGAGTTCGTGTGCGTCTCACAGATTATCCACCAAGTTATCATCCATCTACATCGGCTCACTGAGAAGATTGGGCAACCCCTTATCATCTTGGTATAAGATTCCAGCGTTTACTCGGTGAGCATCCACAAATTTATCCCCGTAGATTCATTTTTGTTTTTGTCCTATACAGAAAAAGTCACAAATTTTTTTAGGTTTCTTAGTTTCGCCATAGCCTAGATTGCATCGAGGTACTGGTTTTAGTCGCTGATCGTCTTTTCGCGTATCATTTCATCCAATCTGTAGGAGTCTAAGATCCTTGTTCTTTTCTATATCTTCGTCTCGGTTTTCGTCGTCGTTTGGTCGCTGTTTGATCTCGTCGGAGCCGGCGGCTGTGCACTTCTGTTCGTCACAAAGTACCTTGGCAGATCCGATCGACAACATTTTGCAAAAATAAAAAAAAACACGCGATCGCTATCTCAAAGAGTCCAACAATTTCACGTTTTGATTTTGTCCAGCCAGATCCGATCGGAAAAGAATAAAAAAAAGAGTAGCGGCGGCTGCTCGCCAGGCTTCGATCGCTCGGCCTCGCCCTAGCGCAGAGAGCATCTGGGGTAGGGCGCCCACTCATTTGACTCTCGCGCTGAGCCGCTCGCCCCCCCTCAGACGAGCTCTGTGGTCAGGCGCCAGCTCGGGCCGAGCCAGTTTAGGCCCAAGTTTCAGTTTCGTTAAGTAAAAAAAAATTGGATCGCTGGCCTTGGTTTGACGCTAGACCTCAGAAACTTTCTGTGCTCTAGCGTGAGCGCTATATCAAAAAAAAAATTCTTTTTCCTATTCTCTTTGCTATTTCCCTTTTCTGAGTCCACATATTGTCCCTTTTATTTGTCAGCCTTTAGTAAACCTTTCTTGGTGTCCAGAACCATCCTACGAGACTAGCGTGCTTAGTGCTCTACGGGCTGCTCTGTTCCGCAATCTTGTGCCCTTTTTTCGTTGAGCCATTGCTAGCGTCTCTCTTGTACTTTGCAACATCAAGCGTTCCTCTGACATACCTCAACTTTTTGAGCTCATTTTCAGAGTTGCATTGCCCCATTTATCTCCACCGTGTGCGTTTCTATGGGTTCCTTGTCATACGATCAGCACTAGGACTTGTACTTTGATGTAGTTAGGTATCCATACCAAGCCCCACTATATACCCTGGTTGTCGTGTGATAGTCTTTCCCTCGGTATTCGTTACATCACATCCGTGCACGTTTTTGCCTATACAAGTTGGTAAGCTCTTCTATTCACTTTGGAACGGTAAGATACCTTGTTTCTCTCAGTTTTGAGTGAGTTGTGAGAGTTCCACCATGCACCTATTTTTGTTTGCACTAACCTACTAATCATGTCTGAGACTGATGATGTGCAGCAGAAAAAGGATCCAAATGAGGTCGTGCGTTGGAATGAATACGAAGATCTTCGTGATACTTTGACAAAGAGGTTCAATGCTGTTTGTGATAGTTTACATGACGATGTGCTTGCTGTTGATAGTAAGGTGAATGCAACACATGATATAGCCACTGCGACACAAGAAACTGTGACCACAATTCAGCGTTCTATTGCAGATTTGACACAAGCTGTGCATACGTTGCAAGCTTCTTTTGATCGTCCACCTCACCAGCAACCACTTGATCATGAGGCTGCTGCGAGTGTCCAGGATGACAATCACGCACATGATGACGCTAATGCTGCAGCTGCTGCTGGTCGTCGTGAAGGATTGCTTCTTGGTGGTCACGGTGGTCGTGGGAATGGAGGCCGAGGTGCTGGTATTCCGCCTGGTCGTGGTTTTGCTCCTCTCGGCGCACGTTGTTGCTTTGATGATGATTTTGCCCAACCAGCCAACCGTGATGATGATGGGCTGGGCAAACCAAAGTTCACTGTACCCAAGTTTGTTGGTTCTACTGATGTGGAAGAGTACCTCAATTGGGAGCTGAAGGTGGAAAAACTATGGTGCATGCATGAGTACACCGAGGATAGAAAAATAAAACTTGCATCTTCGGAATTTGATGGATATGCATTGCTTTGGTGGGATAATATTGTTCAGTCCAGGCTTGAAGCTCGAGAGCCACCTATTAATACATGGAGGGGTATGAAAGAAGCGATGCGTGCTCATTTTATTCCCCGCAATTATATTCATTCTCTCTATGATAGATTGAAGAATTTGAAGCAAGGTCTTAAGTCTGTTGATGACTATTATCAGGAGATGGAGTTGATTATGCAGCGTGCTAGGGTGCGTGAACCAGAGGAACAAACAATGCAGCGTTTTCTTGTTGGTTTAACTTACAACATTCGACGCATTGTTCGGCATCACCAATACTTTGATATGACAGAGTTGCTTCATCAAGCACGTGAGGCAGAATTGACATTAGCTGAAGATGCTAAATTTGGACCTCGCTCTACAACAAGTAGAGGTCGTTTTTCCCCACGGACAGACCCTAGTGTGCCTACCTCTAGTGGTACTTCTGGATTCCATGGTAATGCTTCCTCAAAACCTGATTCAGTTATTTCCAATGCAAAGAAAACATCACAACCTGCTGCAAGTGGTACTGGTTCCTCCAATTCTACAGCAAGAAATAGGGATATGAACTGTCATACGTGTGGTGGCAAGGGTCACTTTCGGCGAGACTGTCCCAATAAAAAGGTTATATTGATAAATGAGGAAACTAAAGAGTATGAGACAGGTGATGATGCTGATCCAAATTCGGATGAGGAGGATGATGATATGCTCTATGGTGATGCGTCATCACTGCCTACCATTGTTTGTTCGCCTAAGGTGCTGAGTGTGAGCCCAGATTCTGCGGAACAGTGGTGTAATTTGTTTCAAACAAAAGCTGCTATTGGTCCTGGCAAGGCGTGCAAGGTTATTATTGATGGTGGGAGTTGTCACAATTTGGCTAGTAAAGAGCTCTGTACAAAACTGAAGCTCAAATATATCCCGCACCCCAATCTATATTTTATTCAGTGGCTAAGTGATAGCGGAGAGATGAAGATCAGCCACATGGTGCGTGTTGAGTTTCAGATTGGACCATATAAAGACACCGTCGAGTGTGATGTGGTTCCTATGACAGTATGTCATTTATTGTTGGGCCGCCCATGGCAATATGATCGTGATGTCCATCACAATGGGAAAGCCAACACATATCAGTTACATTGGCCTGGCAAGGATGTTACTTTGAGACTTATGACACCACAAGCTATTGTAAATGAATCTCATCAAAAAATTGAAGTCAATCTTGAGAAAGAGAGTGAGAGAGTAGATAGACGAGAGCCTACACTTCCGGTGAGGGAGAGCCACAAGCCAAATCCGAGTGGTAAAAATATGAGTGAGGGAGCGCATTCCTTACTAATGTTAGCCACCAAATCTGATCTGAGAGAGTTTCGTGAGGATCCTACAGCTGTTCCTCTTGTGCTTATGTACAAGGGTAACATTTTGATTTCTAACGACATGACCCCTCTATCTATTGGTGTTTCTAATGTGTTACAGGAATTCAGCGACGTGTTTCCGGAAGAGGTGCTTGCAGGTCTGCCACCTTTGCGAGGTATTGAGCATCAAATAGACTTGATTCCAGGAGCATCGCTGCCCAACCGAGCACCATACCGCACCAACCCCGAGGAGACAAAAGAAATTCAGGAACAAGTACAAGCGCTTCTCAACAAAGGTTATATTCATGTGAGCTTGAGCCCTTGTGCTGTTCCTATCATTTTAGTTCCTAAGAAAGATGGTACCTAGCGCATGTGCATAGATTGTAGAGCCATAAATAACATCACTATTCGATATCGTCATCCTATTCCACGCTTGGAAGATATGCTGGATGAATTGAGTGGTGCTGCTGTTTTCTCTAAAATTGATTTGCGTAGTGGTTATCATCAAATTAGGATGAAAGAGGGGGATGAGTGGAAAACAACATTTAAAACAAAATTTGGTTTATATGAGTGGTTAGTCATGCCATTTGGGTTAACTAATGCACCTAGTACCTTCATGAGATTAATGAACCATGTTTTGCATAATTTTATTGGCAAGTTTGTGGTTGTGTATTTTGATGATATATTAATCTACAGCCGCAATGAATCTGAACATAGTGATCATATTAGACAAGTTTTGCAAGTGTTGCGTGATGCTAAGTTATATGGTAACCTTGAAAAGTGCACATTTTGCAAAGATAAGGTCATATTTCTGGGATTTGTTGTTTCTAAGCATGGAGTAGAGGTAGATGCATCTAAAATTGAAGCTATTCAAAATTGGCCTACTCCCATGAATGTAAGTCAAGTACGAAGTTTTCATGTCTTGCTGGTTTTTATCGCCGTTTTGTGAAAGACTTTAGTACTATTGCTGCACCTTTGAATGAGTTAACTAAGAAAGGTGTAGAATTTGTTTGGGGCGCAGCCCAAGATAATGCATTTGATGAGCTGAAACGTTTGTTAACTTTTGCACCTTTGCTCGCACTACCAGATTTTACTAAGCAATTTGAGATTGAATGTGATGCTAGTGGCATTGGTATTGGTGGTGTGTTGATGCAAGAGGGTAGGCCTATTGCCTATTTTTCTGAAAAACTTTGTGGTGCGAGGTTGAACTATCCAGTTTATGATAAAGAATTGTATGCACTTGTTCGAGTTCTTGAGGTTTGGCAACATTATTTGTGGCCAAAAGAATTTATCATACATTCTGATCATGAAGCTTTGAAATATCTGAAAGCTCAATCTAATTTGCATAGGCATCTTGCTAAGTGGGTTGAGTTCATTGAGTCTTTTCCATACATAATTAAACATAAAAGGGGTAAAGACAATGTGGTTGCTGATGCTCTCTCTAGGAAGAACATGTTGTTGACACAATTAGACATTAAGGTTCCTGGTTTAGAGAGTTTGTGTGATTTATATGCTACTGATCATGATTTTTCAGCGCCATATAGCATGTGTACTGGTGGGAAAGCATGGGATAAATATCACATACATGATGGGTTTTTGTTTCATGCTAACAAACTATGTGTTCCAGAATCGTCCGTGCATTTGCTATTGTTGCAGGAATCACATGCCGGCGGTTTGATGGGTCACTTTGGGCGTGAGAAGATGCTACTCATGCTCGCTGATCACTTTTATTGGCCTAGGATGAGGCGTGATGTGGACAGGTTTGTCAACGTTGCATTACATGCAACAAGTCGAAGTCCAAGCTGAAGCCTCACGGTTTGTATACTCCATTACCTGCACCTACTACACCATGGGAGGACATTAGCATGGATTTTGTATTAGGTTTGCCTAGGACTAAAAGAGGCCATGATTCTATATTTGTGGTAGTGGACAGATTTTCTAAGATGGCTCATTTTATTGCCTGCCACAAAAGCGACGATGCGTCGCATATTGCTAACCTGTTTTTCAGGGACATTGTACGCTTGCATGGAGTACCCAAGACAATTGTCTCTGATCGTGATGTGAAGTTCATGAGCTACTTCTGGAAGACACTTTGGGGAAAGCTGGGCACAAAGTTATTATTCAGCACTATATGTCATCCCCAAACTGATGGTCAAACGGAGGTGGTAAATCGCACACTTTCAACAGTGCTGCGATGCATGATCAAGAAGAACCTGCGTGAGTGGGAAGATTGTTTGCTGCATGTGGAGTTTGCATATAACAGGGCGGTTCACTCTACCACGCAGCTATGTCCTTTTGAGGTGGTCTATGGTTTCAAACCCATTACGCCTCTTGATTTGTTGCCTCTTCCTATCCAAGAGCGAGTCAATATGGAGGCATCAAAGAGGGCAGATTTTGTGAGGAAGATTCATGTGAAGACTAAATAGGCTATTGAGAAGAAAGGCAAGTATACTGCAGATCGTGTAAACAAGAAGCGAAAAGAGGTCTTGTTCCAGCCCGGTGATATGGTTTGGGTACACTTTCGCAAGGACATATTTCCACAGCTATGTAAGTCCAAGTTGCTGCCCCGTGGTGCTGGTCCTTACAAGGTTCTTGCCAAGATTAATGATAATGCCTACAAGTTAGATCTTCCTATAGCTGAGTATGGCGTGAGCAATAGCTTCAACGTTGCTGATTTGACACCGTATGAGGGTGAAGACATTGCAGCGTCGAGGTTGACACCTTTTGAAGGGGGGAGGATGATGAGGACATCCCTATTACACCACCATTATCTCCTGCTCCTATTGATGATGAAGATGTTGCTGCGAAAAAGTCCAACGAGATTAGGATTGGACCAATTACAAGAGCACGTGCAAAGCTATTGGAACAACAGGTGAACTCACTCTTAATTGAAACTGATGTTTTATTTAATGAGAGCTTTATACTACCTAAGTCTATGCATCTATGTATGATTAGGTTTGTTGATAACACAAGCATTGCACGAGGAGGAGATGCGTCACAGCGAGATGAGCAAGACTTGATGATCAAGTGCACGAGGGAGGAGAGGGAGGCAGGCGCACCCAGAGATCACCAGAACATCAAGTCTACATGAGAGAGTACGAGATGGCGTGCTAGGACAGCCTTCGACGCGATGTATACGAGTCTAAGGCGCGCCACACTCATGGCCTGCGTGCCAAAATAGGCCGAACCCATGTATGGGTCGGTATGTATCAGTTTGAGTCAAACCGAGTCCGTTTGGGCCCAAAACAGGTTGGTTTTGGGCCAGGTCTTTGCCCAGGACGCCCCAACCCCTTTAAGTACCTCTGGGGTGCCCACTTTTGTCGTTTAGACTACGTTTAGATTACCCCCAAACATCAGAACGAAATTGCTTGTAAGCTTTCCTCTGAAATCATATATTCCTCTGTGTTTCGCTCAGAATATCTACCCCACTCCAAGTTTGTTTTGATCTGGAGTTTTGCTACTGAGAATTCAAGTGTGATCTGCTGTTCCATTGGGAATTAGGAGATTGCAGAACTGCTTCATGGTCGGCGGCTATGTGCGCAAGTGTGTGGTGTCTCGAATATCCATAGGGTTGAAGATCTGTTGCATTGGCAACGGGGGAACAGCCGGAGAGTTCGTGTGCGTCTCACAGATTATCCACTAAGTTATCATCCATCTACATCGGCTCACTATGAAGATCGGGCAACCCCTTATCATCCTGAAAGTATTTTAAAAGATGATCTTGCTAGAGCTAGTAGAGCACATAATGAGGGGAAAAAGCTAAGCGAAAATCAGATTGTTGCTAAGGAACTTATGCCTTCTTCAAGTACTTCTAAATCTAATCCAAAACATGCTAATAAAATTCGTTTGAAAAGTACTTGTTTGCTAGCTAGCAAATTTGATATTTCTGAAATTGATGTGAGTACTACTGCATGTTATGCTATCATTTGCAAAGAAGTCTTGTTTTCGGCTGAGGAGATGCCTCCTTCTTTGCCACCTGCTGTTGCTAACATTTTGTAGGAGTATGAGGACGTTTTCCCACAAGATGTACCTCCAGGACTGCCACCTATTTGTGGAATTGAGCACCAAACTGATTTGATTCCTGGAGCATCTTTGCCCAACCGTGCGCCATATCATACCAATCCAGAGGAGATGAAAGAGATTCAGCGACAAATTCAAGAACTTCTTGACAAGGGTCATATTCGTGAGTCTCTTAGTCCATGTGTTGTTCCTATTATTTTGGTACCAAAGAAAGATGGTTCTTCGCGCATGTGTACTGATTGTAGAGCAATCAATAATATTACTATTCGACATCGTCATCCTATTCCTCGTTTAGATGACATGCTTGATGAATTGAGTGGCTCTACCATGTTCTCTAAGGTTGATTTGCATAGTGGTTACCACCAGATTCATATGAAGTTAGGAGATGAATGGAAAACTGCATTTAAAACTAAATTTGGCCTATATGGGTGGTTAGTGATACCCTTTGGTTTAACTAACGCTCCCAGCACTTTCATGAGATTAATGAATGAGGTTTTAAGTGCTTTTATTGGACATTTTGTGGTGGTATATTTTGATGATATATTGATATATAGCAAATCTGTAGAAGAACATTTGGAACATTTACGTGCTGTTTTTGATGCTTTACGTGCTGCACGTTTGTTTGGTAACATTGCAAAGTGCACCTTTTGCACGGATAGAGTTGCTTTTCTTGGCTATGTTGTTACAGCATAGGGTATTGAAGTTGATCCCGTCAAGATTGAAGCAATTTCGAGTTGGCCACAACCCAAAACAGTCACACAAGTGAGGAGCTTCCTTGGCCTCGCTGGATTTTATAGGCGCTTTGTCAAAGATTTTGGTTCCATTGCAGTGCCGCTGAACGAGCTTACTAAGAAAGATGTGCCCTTTTATAGGCGCTTTGTCAAAGAAGCCTTCATGTTACTCAAAGATAAGCTTACACATGGTCCTTTACTCTAACTGCCTAATTTTATTAAGACCTTTGAGTTGGAATGTGATGCTAGTGGAATTGGTTTGGGAGGAGTGTTGTTACAAGAGGGCAAACCTGTTGCATATTTCAGTGAGAAATTGAGTGGAGCTAGTTTGAACTATTCTAATTATGATAAGGAATTATATGCTCTTGTTCGGACATTAGAAACTTGGCAACATTATTTATGGCCTAAAGAATTTGTTATACATTATGATCATGAATCTTTGAAGCATATTCGTAGTCAAGCTAAGTTGAATAAATGTCATGCAAAGTGGGTTGAATTCATTGAATCTTTTCCTTATGTTATTAAACACAAAAAGGGTAAAGATAACATTATTGCTGATGCTTTGTCACGTCGTTATACCATGTTATCTCAACTTGACTTCAAAATCTTTGGATTGGAAATTATTAAAGAACAATATGTGAACGATGCCGATTTTAAAGATGTTTTGCAGCATTGTCTAGAGGGTAGAACTTGGAACAAATTCGTCCTCAATGATGGGTTTGTGTTCCGTGCTAACAAACTATGCATTTCAGAAGGTTCCGTTCGTCTTTTGTTGTTGCAGGAGGCGCATGGAGGAGGATTGTTGGGTCACTTTGGAGTAAAGAAGATAGAAGACGTACTTGCTACACACTTCTTTTGGCCACGCATGAGAAGGGATGTTGAGAGGTTTATTGCTCACTGCGCAACATGTCAAAAAGCTAAGTCTCGCCTTAATCCACATGGTTTATATATGCCTCTTCCTGTTCCTAGTGTACCTTGGGAGGATATTTCTATGGACTTTGTTTTAGGATTACCTCGAACACAGAAGGGGAGGGATAGTATTTTTGTGGTTGTTGATAGATTTTCTAAGATGGCACACTTTATTCCTTGTCATAAGAGTGATGATGCTGCTCATGTTGCTGAATTATTCTTTCGCGATGTTGTTCGCTTGCATGGTGTGCCTAATACTATTGTTTCAGATTGTGATACTAAATTTCTTAGCCATTTTTGGAGATGTTTATGGGCTAAGTTGGGGACTAAATTGCTGTTTAGTACTACATGTCATCCCCAAACTGTTGGACAAACTGAAGTAGTAAATAGAACTTTGTCTACCATGTTACGGACTGTTTTAAAGACAAACTTAAAAATGTGGGAAGATTGTTTACCTCATATTGAATTTGCTTACAATCGTTCCGTGCATTCTACAACTAAGTTATGCCCTTTTGAGATTGTGTATGGTTTTGTTCCTCGTGCAACTATTGATTTATTACCTATTCCATCTTCGGTGTAACATAATTTTGATGCTACACAACGGGCTGAACAGATTCTTACGTTGCATAGGATTACTAAGGAAAATATAGAACATATGAATTCTAAATATAAAGCTGCTGGTGATAAAGGACGCATCCATATTGTGTTTGATGTGGGAGATCTAGTTTGGTTGCATTTGCGCAAAGATCGTTTTCCTGAATTGTGCAAGTCTAAATTAATGCCACGTGCCGCTGGTCCTTTTAAAGTGTTAGAGAAAATGAATGATAATGCATATAAACTTGAGCTTCCTGCAGAGATGGGCACAGTAAGTCCTTCATTTAACATTGCAGATTTGAAACCATACTTTGGAGAAGAAGATGAGATTGCATCGAGGACGACTTCAATTCAAGAAGGGGAGGATGATGAGGACATCCCTACTGTTGATATAACTGTTGCACCTATAGCCACACTTCCTCACGTTCCATAATTCCAAGGACCTCTCACAAGAGCTTGTGCATGCCAATTAAATTATCAGGTACTTTCATTTCTAGGAACTATTCCTAATATTCATAAGAATATGATGCTGCCTAAATCAGATGTGTTTATGTTACTTAGGAATGATGGGCCTAGCATGGATGAGAGGGACAAGCATTGGAGCATGATCATGCATGGAGATGATGGCAGCAATCGTGTGAGGATTCAGGATGACGCTGCAAGTGAAGATTTTCGAACTTTGAAGCCACCATAATAATGCAAGAATGCTTGGACGAAATTCACAAGTTACCAAATCATAAAATTCATCCAAGGCTTTATATGGTCCTGCGTCACCTTATTTTATGGGTTAAACCCATGTATTTTCGTCCTAGGTATTTTAGGGATTTTCTGGAGGCTGTTTGAGTAGAAAAGGGCCCATCTAGGTCTATGTTCGGATGGCCCATTAGGGTTGTACGAAAATCCCTGCCCTTTCCCTCATATATACCTCCTCCTAGCCGTCATTCGGACTTGGATTTTGTTTAGTTAAAGATTTAGCCACGAGCTACTCTTCGCCATAGGCACAAGTGTCAAACCGACCTTTTGTACTACGCACAGACAGAATCCCACCTCTTCAATAAAGCCTTCATCTATATTCGCAATATCTTGATTGCATCTATAATTCTTGCTGGTTCTTCGATTGCTTGCAGGGATTGATCCTCGTGATCAGGTTGATCTAGCTCCGGCGTGATCAATAGCCTCGGAAGTTGGTGTATCGATTGCTAAGGCGCAACGTCTTGCACGTTTGTAGTCAGATCGTCAACATCGACCTCCACCATAATCGACAGTTATCGTCTCATCGAAAGATCGGGCACCTTTACCCTATCACTTTTCCGGCGATAGAATTGAACGACGAGTTCGGAGGGTACTGCCGTGGCACAATGGAGTTCGGAGTACTTGTAGGGTACTGCCGAGGAACTGCAGGTGGTCATGTTTGATTGACCATGGATCCTTGAAAAATAAACGAGTTCCCCCTTCCCTAGATATTTTACTAAAACTTGTTTTATAATGGTTTTTAATAAGGATATAGAAATGTTGTAAGACATGCTATATCGACATGAGAAATTGGTTAGATAGGATAAACTAGACTAGAGCCTTTCCCATCTACAACCAAACTGCATGTCAACACTTTCCTCTTAGATGGTTTGCGAGTACAATTCCAAAATGTACTCACGGCTTTGTCCCTGGCTATTAACTTGGCCAGACTATGGAGATGACTACGAAGAGGATGATAGTGGTTTCGACGACGCTGGTGCGAACTAGGAACGTTTCCCGGTCAGTCGCCTATAGGGTAGTAGGCGTGACCTGGGTCAGCTACGCTGCATGTATCTCCACTGCTACATACTAAGTATGTGTCAGTTGAACTTGCCATGCATGGCATTTATATTCGGCCAAGTGGCCTATGTCAGACTATTTGAACTCGATATGTACTGGATGATGTAATCTGAAATGTTGACTTTGTTATGTGGATTCACGATGGTCTTCCTGGGATCGTGAATCGTATGCATAACGGGTATCCCGGGTGGTAAGCCTGGGTCCCCACAGAGTTGGTATCAGAGCCATCCTGACCTTAGGAGAGCTTAGTTAGCATGGGCGTTAGTCGGGAATGTAGTATCTTTGATAAAACTAATTTCAAAAAAAAATTCCTAATCGGCCAATTGAGTGGCTTATACTTCCCTCATCTCTTTAAAACTTCTAATCTTACCTGTCTAATTACCAAATAATTTTGAAGGTTTTACTCTTTTGTTCCCTCCACTTCAAATTTAATTAATGGACGTTGTACCCCAATTAGACCCAAAGTTTAGCAACACGAGATGGAGCAAATCGTCAAAAGGATGTCTTCAAAACTTTCTAGATGCAAAAGGAAGAAGAGTGTGGACAAATATTTTGCCTTTGGTTCACACCAACGGCTTTGTCAAGAGACTAATCTTGTTCCTCTTTGGACATGCACTTTTGCAGTCGTCAAGGAACAAGTTCTCGGTTGCTTGACTAGAAATTTTTAGGCCTGGCATGAGACGTTGTCATATATGCAGAACTTCAATAATCCCTCTGAAGACCTCACAACCATGTGATGAGATTCAAGAAGACCTTCAAATCTGCACTTCCCAAGTCAACATCAAGGGCTCGAAAAACAGCTGCCATCAAGATTCCGCTGAAGCCAGAAGCAAGGAAATGAAGGAGTCAACGACTATGACCAACCTGGCCCCTAGGAATAATAGGATAAGCTCGATTGTCTTGATTAAGCTAACCCCAAATATCGCGAGTTTGTTAGGTGTCCTTGGTTCTCGTAGTACCTTGTGTGTTCTTGATGTTGTTTGCAGTTGCCTTGTGTGTTTCTTGAGTGTATGTTGTTACTTTGTGCTTGTGCTTGTTTTGGACTTTCGGCCTTAAAAACCATCTAGCGTGTAAAACCCCGACTAGGAAACCTCTCTAAAGTGTGATTTTCTCTCTTATCTATTTATGTCAGCTTGGGTGGCATAGATAAGTTATTAGTAAAATTCTAACCTTGATATTAGTGGGATATAACTCATCCCGCAACACCTCCCCAAGATCCGACGCGACAATTTTTGCTACGTGCTTCAAGCTTCATTAAGACCTCTCTACAACGACAAGGAAGCAGAAGATAGACCCGCCTGGACTACAAAGGACTTCTAGAAGACAAAGACTTCACTAACTAGGATCGACTAACCTAAATATAGAGTTCCCTAACATTGATGATACTCTCTTAACACGCCAACACTTGCTAATCTTCTAACCAGCCAACTAACATTGAGTGCAGAAATATCAAAGCCAAGCCTAACTTTCATAGTTCAACCCGTTATCGCCAATTGAAGACCAAAGACTCGTGTGCTTGATCTCCACTAAGCAAATAGAAGAGTGAAGACTCTCCAAAATCAAGACATCATTGTCGGCTCCGCATTTAGGAGATACCAAGGGAGGTAGCAACAAGAAGAAGTGAAGACTCTTCTAACTAACACACTCGCTCATTCAAATTTTGACGAGTTTGAAACCAAAACTAACTTATGCCACGGGTAGAAATCCACATGAAGATTTCTCAAAAGATGAAGTCAACTCAAGGTATCCCAGTATACCTCAAGATCCTCAAGGATACAAGGAGATGGAGAAGCAAGAAGATCATCAATGGCCTCCACCAACTCGAAGACAAGAAGGAACAGATCATTGACAACTAGAGGACACACCGTTGGTGGTGCGCCGCCACTTGTAGCTTTTTTGGCTCAACACAAGACAACCCAGAAGAATGGTTTCTATTAGGACTAACCTGTGCCTTGGTAGTTAGGAAGTGTAGAGGACTAAGTCGACAGATTTGACGTGCCTATCACGATCGAAGCATAAATGCTCTTGTCTACCATCCTCAGAGGACTAAAAGCTCGAGATTAAAGGTCTACACCAACATCAAACTTCAAGACGCAACACCAAGAAATGAAGACTCCATCAATCTACACGAAGGAAGCGACGACCCCAAGTCAACAAGAGCTACCGAGAAGCCTCGACTCCTTAGGACCCTGATTGCGACTGAGAAAGCCTCTAACTCTTGTAGGATATTTTGGGCAGCTTGTCCCCACTAACCTCAAAAGTGTCTCGACGTGGCTTTCGGCAAGGTACTCTCGGCAGCATCAACTCTTCAGCCCTCAACTGCAGCATGTGAAGACAACCTACGTCTTCGATAAAAGCAAGTCTTCTACGCAACCCAAAGTGTCAACGCGAAGTTGGAAGAGCAACCTTTTGAAGTCTAACTCTAATCTAGTCTCTGCACCTCTTTACTACTACGCTTAGGAATCTCGGGACGAGATTCTTTTTAAGGGGGGAAGAGCTGTAACACCCCAATTTTTCTAACCATGTTTGAGTAGTGATTGGTGAGCCAAAAATCAGGGCCAACAAAAACTTTTTGTGCTTAATCAGATTTACTGGAATCTATTGCATGTTTGCCTTGCTGTTGTGTAAAATTTCGTTTGCAAGAGTGCAGTTTGAGGAATAAGTTTGTGGGCCAACTCAATCTCTATGTTCTTGTGATCAGGCCATCTTTTGTGCTACAAGCCTTTTTCTCAAAATAAAGTATCTTGGCACCTCCTTTATCTTCAAAAAGTTTTATGGTCTAAAAATAGGAGCCAAGACCCATTTTATCAACAAGGTCTTTACCAAAACTAGTATTCATAAAACTACAGGGATATAGTGTTGTGATCACACTATTTTATAAAACTACTATTTTATAAACCTTTGATAAAATGGTCTTTCAAAACACCTTTGAGAAAACTTGATAAAGGAGATGTTATGTCTCCATTTGTTTCTGAAAATATCTACGAAAGCCTTACTCCTTTCTTTGAAACACTTTTCAACTTCCCATGGCTTGATCACTATTGAACACTAGTTCAACCATTGCTTCTAGTGATGCTAGAATAGCTTCAAATGATTGACCTTGTGTGGTGAGTTGATTTTGTGTGACTTTGTTTGACTTTGATGAGTTGCTTGTGTGTAGGTATGATCTTCAGATAGGCCTGTGGCCTAACCTATCCAAAACCCATCAAATATATTGTCCCATGGAAATATCCTTGTAAGTTATTTCCACCCTATCTTGCAAATAAAACCTATTTCGATGACAACCCTAAGACACTAACTTTAATGTCTTACCATAAGACATTAGGAGCCCTTCCTGAGGACTTTGGCACCAATCATTTTAGCCCAATAGAACACCCCTGATGTTATAGGAACCATCCCTATCCAGCCCTAAGAGGTTCCTCTCCATTTTCCTGAACATATTTTTTCTGAGACATTTCGTCAAACACCTTGTGTGCAGACTATCTTCGTGTCCGTTAACAGATTCACTTTTTTGACACTTGTATTAAGCTCATCTACTCCATCCATGACATTGTACCTTCCTAGAACTCATCCTTGACATGTGATCTTCTGTTCTTTCCATTACCACTTAATCATTGGAGGCCATATTCTGATTGTTCTAATCCTGTTTCTGACCTAATCAAATCAGCGACCATTTGACAATTATCAGATGCACTTTTGCTCACACTTTTAAATTTCAAAATTATTTGTTCAGAGACCATCATATGACCTATTCCTCTTGCTTTTGATCTACTCTAAGTATCCATACACTTGTTGGTGCATTTTGAAGCCTTCCATACATTTATGTGACTATGTTTTGAACCCTAGTCAAAACTGTTTTCATCTCTTTTTATTTCACTTCATTCTCTTGGTCACTTGCCAACATCCACCACCAACTCTCTTCATAAACCTAACTCTTCATCAAATAACATTGGAAATGTTATTCTTGCTCCTTATCAACCCTTTCATCCTCAGAAATAACTCCTATAAGACTATCTCCTATTTATATCTTTCTTATTAAATAGGAATGCATGGAATGGGAGTTATGCCATCTCTTGCACCTTTCTCGCATTAAATAAACTTGATGGAACTCCACCATGCTATCATATGCATGTTTGCTCCTATGAACCCAAAAGCTCTAGTTGCTCATTTACAAATTTTCCAAAGTATAATTCGACCATCTCTCCATATGCAAAATCTCGGTGATCCTCTTAAATGCTAAAAATTGTCCAACCTGACCATTTCTTTAAGCATACCAAATGACACCCTCTGATCTATCCTTGCAATGCCTTTGTTTGGAGCAAGGTGAAGCAAACTCAAAATTTAAATTTGGTTCATGCATGCATCTGGCACCATATCCTTATCCAATTTCCAAACTTCATTGAAACCCCACCAAACCATCTCTTTGACTAGTCCAACAGCCTCCCCTCTCTCTGGTCAAAGTGTATTGTAGTAATGCCCTTCCATTTTTGTCCTTGAGTGTTTGGAAGCAGCCACCCTTCTCGGGCAAGGCAACCCTCTGTCCCACTCTCACCCCTCCACCATCCAGCTCGACCAACCAGGGCCTCTCCCTATACCCCACATGCCCCCAAACCGACCTAGTTACTCTTGCCTCACCCCTGTCCAAATATAAGGATGCAGACCACTCCAGCCCCTCTCTGGACTCTCATTTCACTCCCTCACGCTCTCTCTCTAACCCTAGTAGCCCAGGCTGTGCCCCTTCCCTCTCTGCTGGTCGAGAGGAAAGATTTCTTCTCGGGGTTATGCACGGAAGAAGGAGACCATGCCCTCGAACCCTACCCTCTTTCTACTCTATTTCTTCTCTATAATCTTCCCCTTCAACTTATCTACCTAACCCTGTAGTCTATTTTGACCCAGGGACGCCAGTACGATGACCCCGCCATGCATCCAGAGCAGCCGATTCTGTCACCGACGCACAGGTCACCATCCAGAAGTTCTGCCACCGATCCCGCCCCTCGTTGGACTTAGCGTGGACTGCAGCGTCTCCTCGTCACCTCCCCATAGTCAGGGGAGCCTCCTAGGTGAGCCCTTGTGCCTCCCAACCTTGCTAGGGTTTCCCCTGCCTGTCTGCAAGGCCAGAGGTAGGAGATGACTCGCGGCCGTCGATCTCAACTAGATCAGACGGCCGGTGTCGCTGTGTACCCCTTCAGTCCCCTGCAGGCGCTGACTAGCGGGCCCCGATGGGCAGGCGTTTAAGTGTGTCGTCCCACGCGTGCGCTCGGGCGGTCTGGGCCGGCCCAGCACCAATCGGCCTAGATTCATTTAAATCTATTCCGTGATTTTTTTTGAAATCCTGTTTATGTTTTTCTCAGATCTATGGACTTCCAAAATTCATAGAATATTCTCTGAGTGTCTAAATTGGGTGATTCAAATTTCTATGGACTTCTTGATTTATTATGTATCTAGTGGTGATGCATGCATGCCTTTCAGATCACTGTAGGTTGTTTGGTATTTAATCTGGTAGATCTAGTCTTTTTCCAATCAAAAGTCCATTTGTGAAGTTTTGTAGATCAAAATGGTGTCTCTCCAATTTTCAGTGATGATATTGTATGATACCTTGCATGAGAAACTTGTTTTGCTATTGTAGGAGTATTATTTCTCCTGCAGTAATTATTTTGGTGTTATTGAAAAATAGCATTATTTGATTTATAATTTCTATTAGGAGTAATATTTTTGAGTGATTCAAACTCCTTTGTGTCATAATTTACTGTAGCTTTCCAACTTGACCTCTGGTAGAATTCTAGGAGTTACAGAAAATTTTTAGGATTTATTTTGCACTTCTAGTAGAATTTGAGTTTTGGAAAATCATTAAAAATCAACCCTAACCTATTTTGGAGTGATTCCAATTTGGTTGGCTTGATGAGCTTGTTAGCTATCTGGTGCTGTGCTGAGTGAAGTTTGTGGTAAAGTTTGATGCCTGGAAGGTGTTGGTGTTGAGAATAGGGTTAATTACTATTAGGAGTTAATTCCCCTATTAATAAAATGGTTTTACCTTTATAGTAGAAAAATCTTGATTTGGAATCTAAACTTGTTTGCTTCTGATACTTGCTGATTGCAATGTGCTATTGTATGGTATGTGTGTGGACCTTGTATGCATGTGTGCTTATTTGGTGTTATTACTTTTTCGGCGATAGAATCGAACGACGAGTGTACAGAGGAAGTGATATGGGCACGAAGGAGGAGGTGAAGCCTAATTTTAGGACTCCACCAAGATGAGGGCAGCTTATTGCAGATTGGCACGCTAGGATGACCTACGATATGTAATAATTAGTCTAAGGTTGTGTCAGCAATTTATATTCATGCTTATGTTATTTCGTAGCTAGGTTAAGTTGTGGTCCACTTAGGGTTTTGTGTGTGTTGGGTTTGGGCCTGTCCAAGCCCAATAGTTTTTTGGCCATCTATATAAGGAGGCCAGCAGTCTAGGGTTTAGGGGAGTTCAGTTGTTTAGTTGAAAACTATCGTGTGCTCCACCGTGTATCATCCCTCCGGGGAAACGGCTCTGCCATGTTATCAAATAAAGATTGCTGCGAGGGTTCTTGTGTTCATCAAGAATTATCAGGCTCAGGTTTGAGGCGTGGTGTTCATCATCACGTTGCTGGCTGGAATTGTCCTCGTCTTTAGGTGACGTTCTTCGCATTATTGGAAGATTTTTATCTGGATAGACTCGCTGTGAAAGATCGGGACAAAAGTCATAGGATCACCGGCGTGATCCTTATCATGTGGTATCAGATTACTATGTTGATCACCGCGAGTGTTTTCTGTTGATCTACGGATTGTTCTACTCCGAGCAGTTTTCAGATAGGCTTTGGTTGCTGTTCTGTCGGTGTCTGCGTTCATGCATTGTTTCACCAAGTACGAGATCCGATCGTGGGAGTCCAGGCAGTACATACTCAGATCGGTAAGAGCTGGTTTTGGTTATTTTTGTCGGCAAGGTCGATCATCCAGTGGCAAAAATTTCTAGACCGATTGATCCATGTCCATATCGCGATCCATCTAGGCAGCACACTCCTTTGCAGCTCTGATCGAGGAGAGTCCAAGAAGAGCAAGTACCAGATCCGATCGAGCAGTCACTAGATTCGTTTCAGATCCGATCGAGGCCTCGAGCAAGTTGTAAAATAAAAAAAAAAGATCGCTACGCGGCGCCTCAGCCCGGAGATCGTCTGGCCTCCCGCGAGAGCGCTAGCCCCGCGCCTGTGACGCCTCGCTCGCCCGCGCCTGGATTGAAGATTTTCCTACCGGGCCAGCCCATTGGCTATCGAGCGGACCGCTCGCATGCATGGAAATGTTCTGCTCGCTAGAGGGCAGACCTGCTCTGTCCTCGAGCGAGGCACGCTCGCCCACGCCTGGCTACGAGCCATCGTCTAGAGTCGCTATACCACAGAGGGTGTCTGCCCTCGGGCGCGCCTATATCGCTCGCCCGGTGTCCGGTTGCTCGTGGAGGATAGCAAACAGGCAACGTGTTGGTTTTTCGTGTGCATCGGAAGATCTCTGGTGGATAGCAAACAGGCAACGTAAGGTACCAATTTAGTTCCAAATTTTGCAAGGAAACACGATCAATTTGGCCTGAAATTGGTGCATTCACGTTCAGCAGCTCTGCACTATTTTTTAGGAATTCTCTACCGTGATACGTGTTGGTTTCCAAGCATGTGATTTCAGCCGCCGTGTTTTTCTTCCTACTGAGACACCGTTTCTTAGAGTTTGCTGCCGCACCACAGTTTTTCGACACCGTTTTGCCGTGACGCAAGCATGGACTCTTTTCCAGGTGATTGTTATGGCTACAAGTGTTGCATTGGCAAGAAATCTAGCGATATTTTTAATGACTATCTTGACCTGCTAGATGGTGTTTTAGCATATGATGAATATAAGATCAATTGGCAACTGACCAACGATGCAACAGCTGAAGAGTTTGAGTCATGGGAACGTCATATGCTACAGGGTTTTTACAGATGTGCTACCTATGATCCCGACATGAATGATGCTACACGTTTGGCTCTTGCAGACTGACGCGTGGATGACAGGCTATACAGTTGGTGGCATAAAGCGTTGCGCGAAAAGAGCATACCTCTGCAACTTGAGCGAATTTTAGAAAATTTCTACGAGAGTGCTTTATACCTTATAGTACCGTGGTTCCTTCTCCAAAGCCCATGGTACCCGTAGAAGTAATTAAGCAGCCACCCAAGGTTGTGCATCGGATAGAGGATGTTGGCAAGAGCATAGCTCCTATACCGAAGGTCGCGACAGCTGTGACTACTCATGAGAAGTTGACAGTTGTTCCATTGCCGACATTTAGCAAGGTGGCAGCCACAAATTCTGAATTGTCAGCGGTTGATGTTGTCAAGGCTGATGTTGTCAAGGATATCGTGGAGGAGGTTGTACCATTGAGTGGGCTGAATATGCAACTCAAAAGAGTACATGATGAGACTTGCATGACAGCGGATAGAGGCCAGCGATGGCATTTATTTCAGGCGCAGTGCATAATCAAAGGCAAAGCATGCAAGTTGATGATTGACAGTGGTAGTTACTGTAATGGCATTAGCAAGTCAGTTGTGGAGGTTTTGGGTTTATCCACATGGCATATTCCAGAACCGAGGCATGTTGAGTGGGTTAATAGCTGTGGTATGCTGAAGATTACTCACAAGGTGCGTGTGCCATTTACAGTTGATGACTATGTTCATGAGGTGGAATGCGATGTGTTGCCATTGTAGGTATGTGGGCTGTTACTTGGACGTCCCTGGCAGTATGATCATAATGCTATGCATGCTGGGAGAGCAAATACATATTCTTTCATGCATGATGGCAAACAGCGGACTTTGAAGCCTATGAGAGATGATCAAATCAAGTCCGATGTTGTATTGGTGGTTCGCAAGGAGAAGTTGCATAAAGCTAAGCCACAACCAAGGCTAGCTAAGGTGCAGCATGAGGAGCATGATGCAAAAAGCATCGATGGTGATAATGTTTAAGCCAAGCCTGTAGATGACAAGCCAGTTGTTCTTGTTAGTGACAAGCCGGTTGAAGTCAAGCCTCTTATTGATGAAGGGAAGGATATGTCAGCATGTGTTCCATGTGTTCCACTTCCAGTTCATGTTGACATGGGTGTTTAGACCGATGTGCTGATCTTGTTCCGGTGCATATGGTGCCGCGGGTAGTCAGCCACAGTTTTGTGAGAACACCTCGGAAACGTTTTGTTGGAGCAGCAGTATGTGTGCACAACCTCAAGGATGGACGTGTTCGTCAGTTGTGTGGCCCAGGCATTACTACTTTGCAGGGTCGTGCTAAGCAAGTTTATGTTCAGCAACGCAAGGTTCTAGCAAGGATTGAGAAGAAGAAGGTGGAGGCGCCTAAGTACAAGTTTATTTGGCGAAGAAAAGAGGTGCAACCAGCTAGAGCTATATCAAGTCAAGCAGGCCAAGAGGGAGGATGTGGTGAGGAAGGCAAGCAAGACTTGAAGACGGCGAATATGCATGGTGCTATTGTTGATATTCCGCCACCCTTTCGAGCAGACCCTCACGCATTGGGGACAATGCTTTTTGAAGGGGGGAGGATGATATGGGCACGAAGGAGGAGGTGAAACCTAATTTTAGGACTCCACCAAGATGAGGGCAGCTCATTGCAGATTGGCACGCCAGGACGACCTACGATATGTAATAATTAGTCTAAGGTTGTGTCAGAAATTTATATTCATGCTTATGTTATTTCATAGCTAGGTTAAGTTGTGGTCCACTTAGGGTTTTGTGTGTGTTGGGTTTGGGCCTGTCCAAGCCCAATAGTTTTCTGGCCATCTATATAAGGAGGCCAGTAGTCTAGGGTTTAGGGGAGTTCAGTTGTTTAGTTGAAAACTATCGTGTGCTCCACCGTGTATCATCCCTCCGGGGAAACGGCGCTGCCGTGTTATCAAATAAAGATTGCTGCGAGGGTTCTTGTGTTCATCAAGAATTATCAGGCTCAGGTTTGAGGCGTGGTGTTCATCATCACGTTGCTGGCTGGATTCGTCCTCGTCTTCAGGTGACATTCTTCGCGTTATTGGAAGATTTCTATTTGGATAGACTCGCTGTGAAAGATCGGGACAAAACTCATAGGATCACCGGCGTGATCCTTATCATGGATGATATGGGCACGAAAGAGGAGGTGAAGCCTAATTTTAGGACTCCACCAAGATGAGGGCAGCTCATTGCAGATTGGCACGCCAGGACGACCTATGATATGTAATAATTAGTCTAAGGTTGTGTCAGCAATTTATATTCATGCTTATGTTATTTCGTAGCTAGGTTAAGTTGTGGTCCACTTAGGGTTTTGTGTGTGTTGGGTTTGGGCCTGTCCAAGCCCAATAGTTTTCTGGCCATCTATATAAGGAGGCCAGCAGTCTAGGGTTTAGGGGAGTTCAGTTGTTTAGTTGAAAACTATCGTGTGCTCCACCGTGTATCATCCCTCCGGGGAAACGGCGCTGCCGTGTTATCAAATAAAGATTGCTGCGAGGGTTCTTGTGTTCATCAAGAATTATCAGGCTCAGGTTTGAGGCGTGGTGTTCATCATCACGTTACTGGCTGGATTTGTCGTTGTCTTCAGGTGACGTTCTTCACGTTATTGGAAGATTTCTATCTGGATAGACTCGCTGTGAAAGATCGGGACAAAACTCATAGGATCACCGGCGTGATCCTTATCAGGAAGGAGAAGTCTATGAGTATCAAGAAGAGGAGGATTAGGGACAAGCCAGTCAAGGCAAGCCATCTATTCTTGTTGCATATCTGAACCTATTCACTTACCCTGCATGTTTTTATATTGCTATAGTCTTTGTAGCAAATATTTGTTGGCTTAGCTCCACAAGTCAAATTGTTATCATCCTTTGGGATGACCCCTTTGAACACCCATTCAACACCCTTGCAGTAGTGGCTTGATGTCTAGCATCAAAGCCTTTGGGAAACTTCTAGTGGAGCCAAAAACTCTAGGATGGGCACACTCAAAGAAAGATTTCGAAAATGTTTTCGAAAACCTTGGAGTAGTATCTACTTCACTGAATTGTTTTCAAAAAGGTTTTGGGACAAATGGAGTTGGAAAATGGAGGAAAAGGAGATGGTGGTTTTATAAAAGACATTGGTGATCACTAAGTGTTCGCTCAGAACAATTAACCCGTGCAACCACATTACTCTGGTATGGGATGGGGCTTAGTCTGAAGTTTGTCTGCTTTAGTGCGGGGAGTCTCATACTATATAAGGGTTCGCGGTGCCCGGAAAGTGGTACGCGACACCCCTGAATCCAGGTTGATGCCAAATGATGGTCAACACATATCACGGCATATCCCGAGCCGCCGGAAGAAACTTGGGCTCTCCCGCCGAGGTGCTGGAGTTACGCTCCGGAGGAGGTACTGTCGGGCGTGCCAGGGAGGTAGACTCCACAGGGTAGACACCCGTACTAAGGTAGGCAGATGGAAGACTCTGTTCGATTATCCGAACCCCGCATGCTTGTGTATGACAGTCCATGGTGGAATCCTGGCAGATTTATCGAATCTTGTGGGTAAAGTGTACAACCTATGCAGAGTGTATATCTATTCGAATAGCTGAGTCCTCGGTCATGGACGGTTGGGACGACCGTTACTTAGCCCAATGTCAGTTTTTGGTTTCAAAATGATTTTATGGAAAACAGAGAAAGGTGCTAGGCAGAGTACTCGGAGGGTACTGCCATGGCACGATGGAGTTCGGAGTACTTGTAGGGTACTGCCGAGGAACTGGACGTGGTCATGTTTGATTGACCATGGATCCTTGAAAAATAAACGAGTTCCCCCTTCCCTAGATATTTTACTAAAACTTGTTTTATAAAGGTTTTTAATAAGGATATAGAAATGTCGTAAGACATGCCATATCGACATGAGAAATTGGTTAGATAGGATAAACTAGACTAGAGCCTTTCCCTTGCTACAACCAAACTGCATGTCAACACTTTCCTCTTAGTTGGTTTGCGAGTATAATTCCAAAATGTACTCACGGCTTTGTCCCTTGCTATTAACTTGGCCAGACTATGGAGATGACTACAAAGAGGATGATGGTGGTTTCGATGACGCCAGTGCAAACTAGGAACGTTTCCCGGTCAGTCGCCTATAGGGTAGTAGGCCTGACCTAGGTCAGCTACGCTGCGTGTATCTCCGCTGCTACCAAGTATGTGTGAGTTGAACTTGCCCTGCGTGGCATTTATATTCGGCCAAGTGGCCTATGTAAGACTATTTGAACTCGCTATGTAATGGATGATGTAATCTGAAATTCTGACTCTGTTATGTGGATTCACGACGGTCTTCGTGGGATCGTGAATTGTATGCATAACGGGTATCCCGAGTGGTAAGCTGGGGTCCCCATAGGGTGATGATCACTGGCGTCATTTGGCTGCAAGATTAAGCAGAAGAAAGACACAGCAGGCGCGTCAGAGTATGGGAAGGAGAGGGAGACCAGAAGGAGGTGGCAGGGTACCAGAATCGTGCCGGAATCGAGCGCGAACGGTGGCGGAACCTGCGGGCTCTGGCGAGCTATTTGCGCAGCCTGGAGGCAATTTGAGCGGGGAAAAAGAGGGAGAAATGAGTGGAGAGGGAGAGGGATTTATAGGCAGGCGGGGTGTCAAATGCTGCAGGAAATCAGCGGATTGAAGAGAGGGAGAGGAGTTACTGCGGCGGAGGTCACAGGTGTGACTGGAGCAAGGAGGGAGATGACCCTAATAGGAGGACCCACCTGCCAGTGGGAAAAAGCAAAAGAAAAGGAAAATGAAGAGGGGGTGGGGGGCTCCGGGCTGAGCCGGCTGGGCTAGGCCTTGCTGGCTTCGGGGTTGGCCCAGTTGGCTGCCCTTCTTTTTTTGTTTCTTTTCTTTTTCTTTTTCTTTTCTATTTCTGATTTCTTGATATCTTTTGCATTATGGCTCCAAACTGATTCAAACAAATTTGTAAATTTTTCTAAAATTCAAAGTGTCAATGCAAGACATCAAGGAACAAGTTTTCAAAATAAAAAAGATTTTCCATATAAGTTTATGAATTTTAGCAAAAGGGCTTTGTTTGCATAATGCAGAAATAGAAATATGATTTGAAAATAATCCTCTCTAAAATCAGAGAATAAACTTTATAACAATAGTATTTGAAACATGTTTTCAAACATTCCTTGGGCAATGCAACATTATAATTTTTTTTAGTAATATCCCCTTTGCAAAATAGCTTGCATATGTTTTGAGTAAATGCAAATTAGTATTCGAAATCCTATTCTCAAAAGAAGTCCTTTGATGAATAGTTGAGAGTTGAAATAGTTTTTCTAATAAAGTTTATAAATAAACTCAAAAAGTTTTAAATCCTTGTGAAATTTCAACCAACACAAATAAAATAATTTTTTTGTTACAAAATTTGATATAAAAACTTGGGATGTTACATATGGACAGTGATCTGATATCATACATCTTTCAATAATAACGGCAGAGATGATATTGATAAATTATTTCAAAGCTAACAGAAGTGCTTATCTTGATATCAGAATTCTTTCAGGGATCACAAATAAGATAAGATAACATACAATTCTCAGGTACTATTTTTCTTATAGAGCATACACATATTCTTATTCTGAACAATTGTCTAGTTCCTGTGAACCTAGTTCTTCCTTATTCAGCTATATCACGCTGAAGATTATTTATTGAAGACAGGTGTATCTGTTGTTATGCATCTTATCTAATTCAATTCACTACTAACCTTCTCATTCTCTACATTTTCAGTTAATTATATGTACCATGATTTTTATAATATCTCTTGGTTGGCTTTTCCTTTGTTAACTCTTACCTATCCAAAAACCTATATTAGCTATACAAGCATGTTACAACTTATTTAAACCTGAATTGTGTTAATTGCAGCAAAAACACTACGAGTGTGCTCCAAGTGAAAGCACCCAAGACTGACGATAGATGATCAATTTGCAATGTTAATATTCTTTATGGTTCGTAAAACTTCCCTTTTATCTTTGGAAACCAACAATTTGCCACTTGAAGATGACGTTCATAGTTGAGGGTACATACTCCAGTGCAAAACATGTATCCAACATTGCCAGTTATGGATGTAGTCTGTTATGCTACGGATTGCTACTTCTGGATGTATTGTGAATACGCATATGTATAAAATGTCTGCTTTTGTACAAAAACCACAGTAGATTTTATCAATTGCCACTTTTGAATGTATTTTTAATTGTTATACGTATAAAGCGTTTGCTTTTGTACATACCCCAACCTGGAATGTATTGAAATACCAAATATGCAATAATTTTTTTAATTCCGAAATCATAAGTAGTGACGTTCATGGTAACTGTAAGCGTCATTTCTTTGGACAATAAAAGCGATGAACACAAAACTTGTTCCACGTCACATGTCACACGCTGTCGGAGACGGTCAAGAAAGAACATATCACATTAGTACTAATCTACTACTGACTATGTTACACAAAATCTGCACGTCAGAGGTTAAACTTTATGACGGGTGATGCGGGCAGATAACCACCTAGTTGGGAACCCCAAGAGGAAGGTATGATGAGCACAGTAGCAAGTCTTCCCTCAGTAAGAAACCGAGGTTTATCAAACCAGTAGGAAAAAGCCAAACTTCAGAAGGTGATGCCTGCTAGCTTCGCGACATGTAACACCCCAGGTAGCATCATCAGGTAATATCCCGGTTTTTATATACAAGTTAAATCAGACATGAGCTGGGTATCTATAATTTGCCTGTCGTGGATGTCTCATAAACAAAGGAGGTGCTGTCCATTGATAGAGTTTTTCCTAAAATTTGATTTGTTTAGTTAGTGGGGTAGCATCGCTAGGTAAACCGATGCCTGGGGTGTTACACGACAGCTCCGAACAATTTATAGGGCACCTCGTCCAGTGCTTTGCTTTGCACCAGCAATAACGTGAAACCTGCACACAACACAAACAAATACTTTGCTCCCAACTTACGATGAGGTTGTCAATCTCACCGGTTTGCTGTAAACAAAGGAATGAGCGTATCGAGTGGAAAGCAATAGTAATATGTGAGAAAGTAAACAGTGCAAGTAAAAGTAAACAGTAATAGCAATATAAAGGAAATTGGACCGGGGTCCACAATTCACTAGTGGTGTCTCTCCATAAGATAAATAACGACATGCTGGGTAAACAAATTACAGTTGGGCAATTGATAGAATAAAGATAGCATGCATATGTCAAGCGGATCACTATGAGATTTACTCTTGGCATTACAACAAGATACATAGACCGCCATCCAACTGCATCTATGACTAATAATCCACTCGTGGGGAATCATCCGAGGACCCCTTGAGTATTAAGTTGCGAACAACAGATAACTGTATTAAGCAAATTGTGTAATGTAAACAAAGCGAATGTCCTTAGACACAAGATTGTTGTTTTCTCCCTAGTGGCAACAGCACATCTATAACCTTAGAGGTTTCTGTCACTCCCCCAGATTAAATAGAGGCATGAACCCAACTATCGAGCATAAATACCCCCTCTTAGAGTCACTAGTATCTACTTGGCCAAGATAGCTACTAACAACGGAGAGCATGCAAGATCATAAACAACATAGAGATAACATAAGATAAAATCAGAACACCCACTTAATCATAACACCAATATTCATCGGATCCCAACAAACACAACATGTAGAATTACATAAAGATGATCTTGATCATGTAGGGCAGCTCACAAGATCTAAACATGAAGCACATGGTGGAGAAGACAACCATCTAGCTACTGCTATGGACCCATAGTCCAAGGTAGACTACTCACTCATTGCGCCGGAGGCAAGCATGGCGATGAAGAAGACCTCCGGTGGTGATTCCCCTCTCCGGCAGGGTGCCGGGAAGAGCTTCTAGACCCTCCCAATCTCGGGCCGATGACAGCGGCGGATCGCGATGTGTTTCTGGAAAATTGATTGGGTGTTTAGGTTTTTCCCGTTGGGAGGAATATATAGGCAGTAGGGCGAAGTCAGGAGTGGGCCAGGGCGGCCTCACCCATAGGGGGCGCGGGCCAGGGGCTGGGAACTGTGGCCCCCCTCCGTCTACTCTTCGGTCTTCTGGAAGCTTCGGTAAATTTTAGGAGGTTTGGCTTTTGTTTCATCCAATTCCGAGAATATTTCCTGTGTAACTTTTATGAAACACAAAAACAGCAGAAAACAGGGAACTGGCACTATGGCATCTCGTTAATAGGTTAGTTCCGGAAAATGAATAAAAATGCCATGAAATGTAACAAAACATAAAGCAAATGGTGTAAAAACAAGCATGAAGCATCAAAAATTATAGATACGTTTGAGACTTATCAAGCATCCCCAAGCTTAACTCCTGCTCATCCTCGAGTAGGTAAGTGATAACAAAAGAATAATTTTTGAGGTGACATGCACCATCACAAACATGATCATCTATGTAAAACATTGAGTGCTGAGATCAAAGAACTTAAAACATGGTCATGAAAGACATAATCTCAATAGAAGAAACTTAGCAACCATGTTATAACATGAAAAAGAACACAAATGAAAGATCATGAAAAATGAAACAATGAAAGTCACGTGTGTGTTTCAACCATATGGAAAACATAGCAAATGGTTTTCAGCTTGTCCTTCATGGAATAGCAAAACATAAATGCATAGGACACCTTCAAGTTTAAGAGGGCGACTAGATACAAATAATTTAAGAACAAGTAATACCATAATCATGAGTCAATCAATGATAACTTTGGGACTATGCACATTAAAAATCAGAATGACAACTATGCTCGCTTAGACAGTGCATAAAGGTAGAAGGTGAAGACTCAACATAAAAGTAAAAGAAAGGCCCTTCATAGAGGGAAGCAGTGATTACAAGTTTTATAAACCTTCAAAAATTATGGTACTTACTAGCTTTGAGCTCCCATTGCCCCCATCATAAGCATCTTGAATGGTTAGAGTTAATGTGAGTACAATTATGAAGCATATGCTTGGCAAATCATAAGTTGAAAACCTCGTGTCCCGTGAAGTACGAATACCCAAACCTCATGCTACTCGACTTAGGGTCCCAAGCAAGCTCTTGTCATTGTAAATATATGTGTATCATCGAAAACCGCCAACGGGGTACCTCCGTGCCCGATGATATGGAACAAGCCCACATCAAAATGACAGGACAAACAGACAATGAATACCTCGGCATCTCTTTTATTTACCATTGGTATAGCTTTTTATTTGAGATGCATCATCGAATGCCCACTATGGGCATGCTGTAAATTTCCACCATGAATTATGCATGGCTTAGATTAGCGGCCCAGGCGTTTCTCTAACACATATAAAAACTCCATGACCCCGCAAGATTCCCAACTTGTTTCACATCGCGAGTATCCATAAACAAAAGATCACGATATCAACTCAAATGAAAGAAGTGCAATGTTGAAAGCTTACCCCATGACGGCATGGTTTGGCTAATTTCCAACTTACAACTTGCAAGCATAACAACTCAACATAAGAGAGCCACAATGTCAAAATTTTAAAAGCGACAAAAGTAAAGTGTGCCATCAGGTTCGTGAGAGCTTTACTGACTAATTTTCACATAACACCAAAAAGAGTTTAATTTGAAGGATAGATAAAAGCAAGTAGAATTTACTTTGGAATAGCAAATTGCTAATAGGTATGTATGGTGGACACATTGGAATAACTTGGTTTTTAGGAGTTGGATGCACGAGTATAGCTCATACTCAGTACAAAATGAGGGATAGCAAAAGACTGGGAGCGACCAACTAAGAGAGCAATAACGGCCATAATCATGCAAAGCGACAAAACATCATTAAAAGAAGCATAAAGTGGCATCACAAGTGAAAAACCAAATGATCATAGAGGCTTTAGGCGACTTCTTTTGTAGTCAACATGTGTAAGCATGCGCCAAGTCAACCCAATTAAAGCATCAAAGGAGAAAACCAAATAAATGCTTCCACATAATAAAAAACAACGCATGATTTTTTTCAAAGGCTCATTAAGCAATCTCAGTCATTTGAGACAAGTCATGCTACAGAAAAAATCACTAAGCATACTATCAACACAACATCAAGCACGACATGCAAAAGCCTAAGTCGCAGTCTACACAAGCTCCTTTTTGTACCACTTTTTTGCATAAAACTTTTTCTCTTTTCCAACACCATTCGAACCTTTTTAAAACAACTCTTTTGATGAATACCAACATGGACCAGAGGTACAAATACACCTTGATGCAAAGATAAAACAAGATCTGAACAAAATCAAGGCGAAAAACAAAAGCTAAACGCAGTTCTAGAAAAATAGACCACTCGTTGAACGATAAGAGTGAAAAACGGAGTGTTCTTGGCCAATGAAAAACGAGTACATCTTCGCCGAAATAAATTTGTTGGGGTCCAACCATTTATTGTAGCAAACAAAACAAAAGAAAACTGAAAACAAAAGTAAAGACGCTCCAAGAAAAACGCATAGTGCATGAAGCAATAAAAATATAATGTCTTGAAAGGTGACCTGATTTTTGCCGATGAAGAAGGGGTGCCTCGGGGGCATCCCCAAGCTTTGACGCTTGTACCTCTTTAATATTTCTTGGGGTGCGTGGGCATCCCCAAGCTTGAGCTTTTGTCCATTCTTCACCTCATCTCATCATTCTCCAATCCCTACACTTGAAAACTTCCTTCATACAAAACTCAACATAATTCTATTATCAACATTAGTGTAAGCATAATAATGAGTCAACCCTTTTTGGTTCAGGTTTCAACTAAAAAACACCACATATAAAGCATATACTACTGTAGCAACTTCCCCAAAAGTTCCGTGATCAAAAGAACTGAAAAAGAAAGTGATCGAGAGGCAAACACAAATAGTGGCAGAAATCTATCAAAACAGAACAGCTAACAAAGATCGATTTTTTCGAGGGTTTTCTGTTGCTCAAACCAAAAGTAAAACTAATGAAAGCTTGGATATAACCTGGGGCATATGCACAAGAAATCACAGGTCAAAAAGATATTCTGAGAATTTTCACGAATTTTCACGGTGCAGCACCGAAATCTGTTTTAGGGCAGCAACTTCCCCAAATCTTACCTCACTCAAATTAGAGGTTTCTCTTGGCACAACAACGAAATAAAAAAGATAAGGAGCGGTTATTACAGTAGTAATAACTTCTAAGACTCAAATCAAAGAAAAAGAACTGAAAGTAAAACAATGGGTTATTTCCCAAGAGTGCTTTTCTTTAACGCCTTTGAGCTAGGCGCAGAAAGGTGGAAATCAAGTATTATCAAATGAAGCATTAAGATCAATTGTAGAAGTCTTTTCAATAAGACATTGTATTGCATCCACATAAGTTTCTGAAGACCCCTTGTGATCATGCTTTGGTACACTCAATTCACTAAAAAGATTTTCAGGACAGATCCAATCAAAACTATTTTCAAAAGCTTCATGCAATCCCAAGAGTTTGCTAGGTATTGGTACTTGGGTTTCTTCATTGTTTGTACCAACAACATCTACATGCGAGCCAAGCTTATTAAAACGCTTAAAAACTTTCCTAGCTTCAATAGCAACATCTCTAAATTCTCTACGCAAAGTCTCCAAGATAAAATCTTTCTTTTCGGAGTCTTCAATATCATGAAGCTTAAGAAACATGTGTTGCATAAAAGGATTAAGGCTAGCAAACCTAGCTTCCAACATCTGAACTAAATAAGCAGAAGCAACTTCATAACTAGGAGCAAGTTCGGCTAAAGACTTATCCTCAACATCTTTATGCATACTAATATGATTAAAGAACTCCTCAATGTTACTTTTCCCAATAATAGAACCACTACCTACTGAGAGGTCCTGCAAAGCATACTTAGGGAACAACATAATGAACTAAAAGTAAAGAAATAACAACTATAAGGAAACTATTTTTTTTGTTTTTTATAAAACAATGCAAGCAAAAATAAAGTAAAGCAAAACTAAAACAAAGTAAAGACTATGCGTGCGAGACTCCCCTTGCAGAAATCTTCTTTTTCCTCGGCAACGACGCCAGAAAAAGTGCTTGATGCGGGCAGATAACCACCCAGTTGGGAACCCCAAGAGGAAGGTATGATGAGCACAGTAGCAAGTCTTCCCTCAGTAAGAAATCGAGGTTTATCAAACCAGTAGGAAAAAGCCAAACTTCAGAAGGTGATGCCTGCTAGCTTCACGACGGCTCCGGACAATTTATAGGGCACCTCATCCAGTTCTTTGCTTTGCACCAGCAGCAACGTGAAACCTGCACACAACACAAACAAATACTTTGCTCCCAACTTACGATGAGGTTGTCAATCTCACCGGTTTGCTGTAAACAAAGGAATGAGCGTATCGAGTGGAAAGCAATAGTAATATGCGAGAAAGTAAACAGTGCGAGTAAAAGTAAACAGTAATAGCAATATAAAGGAAATTGGACCGGGGTCCACAGTTCACTAGTGGTGTCTCTCCATAAGATAAATAATGAGATGCTGGGTAAACAAATTACAGTTGGGCAATTGATAGAATAAAGATAACATGCATATGTCAAGAGGATCACTATGAGATTTACTCTGGGCATTACAACAAGATACACAGACCGCCATCCAACTGCATCTATGGCTAATAATCCACTCGCGGGGAATCATCCGAGGACCCCTTGAGTATTAAGTTGCGAACAATAGATAACTGCATTAAGCAAAGTGTGTAATGTAAACAAAGCGAATGTCCTTAGACACAAGATTGTTGTTTTCTCCCTAGTGGCAACAGCACATCTACAACCTTAGAGGTTTCTATCACTCCCCCAGATTAAATAGAGGCATGAACTGATACGGATCAACGTGATCCGAAGGGGGTTTGGCCCAATGTTTCACGGCGATCGATAAAATCAGCAAGATAGCAAAAGCGAACTCAATCTGAAATAGATCAAACTGATCTCTCTTAAATTCCTCGCGTTAAAACTGACCGGAATCAATTCCCACACATGGCATAACATCAGATCTCAAAGATCAGCAGTCAAACACACCGATATGCGCCCCCAAACATTGGGACTTTTCTGGTCTCTTTCTTAGCTCGAAAATAACAAGTCTGACGATACAATGGCGGCTGCCATAACCCTATATGGGTGACTCCGAATGCTACTTTGGCTGGGCTAGGCCCCATATACCAAACTAAAAGCCCAAATGGCCAAAACACACTTGATTTTGGATAGGCCCAAAATCATCACACACAAATAAAACCAAACTGAAATAAAACCATGACGCAAACTTAATTAAAATAGAACACCTAAATATCTTTGGCTGCAGTGCCTCGGCGAACGTGAAACTCCTTTGGAGGTGTACGAAAGTGGGGCTTCACATCATCTTCTGGAGGCACTTGAAAGCAGAATTGTCCAAGCTTCAGAACATAAGGAGGTGGTAAAATATTAGGAGTAGTAGCTATGCTCCCCTTATCATGAACCCAACTATCGAGCATAAATACCCCCTCTTGGAGTCACTAGTATCTACTTGGCCAAGATAGCTACTAACAACGGAGAGCATGCAAGATCATAAACAACATAGAGATAACATAAGATAAAATTCAAAACATCAACTTAATCATAACACCAATATTCATCGGATCCCAACAAACACAACATGTAGAATTACATAAAGATGATCTTGATCATGTAGGACAGCTCACAAGATCTAAACATGAAGCACATGGTGGAGAAGACAACCATCTAGCTACTGCTATGGACCCATAGTCCAAGGTAGACTACTCACTCATCGTGCCGGAGGCAAGCATGGCAATGAAGAAGACCTCCGGTGGCGATTCCCCTCTCTGGCAGGGTGCCGGGAAGAGCTTCTGGACCCTCCCGTTCTCGGGTCGACGACGGCGGCGGATCGCGATGTGTTTCTAGAAAATTGATCGGGTGTTTAGGTTTTTCCCATCGGGAGGAATATATAGGCGGAAGGGTGGTATCAGAAGTGGGCCAGGGCGGCCTCACCCATAGGGGCGCGGGCCAGGGGCTGGTCGTGCCACCCTAGGGTGTGGCTGGCCTGTGGCCCCCTTCCGTCTCCTCTTCGGTCTTCTGGAAGCTTCGGTAAATTTTAGAAGGTTTGGCTTTTGTTTCGTCCAATTCTGAGAATATTTTCTGTGTAACTTTTCTGAAAAACAAAAACAGCAGAAAACAGGGAACTGGCACTGTGGCATCTCGTTAATAGGTTAGTTCCAGAAAATGCATAAAAATGCCATGAAGTGTAACAAAACATAAAGCAAATGGTGTAAAAACAAGCATGGAGCATCAAAAATTATAGATACGTTTGAGACGTATCAACGGGCACCTAATAGGTAGGCCGTCAGCGGAAAAGTATGGATGACAGATTCATAGAACAAAGCATGTCACAACAACACTACAGTTCATGATCGCATGTTAGGCAAACACATCGCCGATGCATTACATATGATAGGAAGATCAACTTTCGTCTTGTCAGATCAGCACCATGACTGACGAGCCACCCATTGTTTGCGAGTCACTGGAATATCGCCGCCTAACACTGCTCGTCAGATCAAGCAATACTGCCGGTAGAATGAATTTTATCCAGGCATCACTGCCAAGTGCTATATATGACTGGCCGTCGGTGGTACACATTACCAGTGGCCACAAATCAGAGACGGACGCCTCTATCGTCAGTGTAGGGGAAAACACGCCCGTCATTGCTAGGCATTTTTGGCGTAGTGAATTATTCTAATCCCGCAGACAATCCAAATCCAAATAATAATACCAATAACAATGGAGTTAGTGGTAGCAATCTTCCTGCATTAGAAAGCTCATCAAAAACTTTTATAAATTCTCAAAATGAGGAAAATAAAATGTTAATGAAAATCACTAAAAACCATGATACTCTTATTGCTAAATTATCTAACCAAGCCGTGAGTATGAAGAGTGATATGCAGGATCTCCAAGAGAGAACAAAGACCGTGGAGGCACAGTTGAGAAAAATAGCCGAGAGTCAAACTCTCATACTAGCAAGATTTGCTAGAAAGCTTGATCGTAAACCGGTGGAAGAATTAATGATGATGAGAGTTGAAGATGAAGACTCTGAAGAACTTGACAATAGCAATGCTCCTACACCGGATTACACCGTGGAGGACCTTATTAACATCATCACTCTATAGAATCAAACCATTGAGGGAGATAGTGAAGTCATGTACCAACAATTCATTAATCAAGTTGCTTTAAAGGTACATGAGCTAGAGGACGAATATAAAAAGCTTCTTAAAACTCCCTGCTAAGCAAGAAGATATATTTGAGCCAACAATTAGAATTAATATAGGAGTTAACAAAATTGTTGCACTTTGTGATCTAGGTGCTAGTGTTTCCACTATCCCCAAAGGTTTATTTGATAGGCTAAAGTAACTAAACTCAAACTACACTTAGTGTATTCTATTTACAAGCAAGCTGTAAGCATTAAGAAAACGTTGTTGTAATAGTTAAAGGATGCCCAGCTCTCATTGATCTTGTTATAGTTGATATGCCTGAAGATGTCAATGCCCCTATTATTCTAGGCAGGCCATTTTTAAGAACTATAAAGGCTTTGATCAACATTCATGAATGGATCATAAGGATTGATCTACCCTCCCAAGAACCTTTTGTTGTTCAATTTCCCAGGAAAAAGAAGTCAATGAAGAACGATGATGGAATTGTCACCTTAAAGGCCAACTACTTCAGAGTGGTAATTCCAATCAAAAAGCCTAAATGCTCAAGAATGATGGTCAAGCTAAATGACCAAAACTAGAAGCGCTTCATGGGAGGCAACCCATGTAAAGGAAATTTTAGTAAGTTTTACTTTGATAGTTATTTGTTTTAGTTTAATCCTAGTTAAAATAAAAAAGTGTTCAAAAGATCCATAGGAGAAGAATAAATGAATGTTTAAAATTATGCCAAATCATTGGTCTCAGTATCGTTGCTCTATTGTATTATTATTCTGCTGCTATTTTGTAAGCCTGAACTAATCTTTCAGACTTAGAAGAAAAATTCCGGAGAAAGACAAAAGAAGCCAAGTTACAAAGACTTTAATGAGCATCCATACAGGCCCAGAGTATCTTTCCGTCACGCGGAAGAACAAATCCTGCTCTTGGTGCACATGTCTCAACCTACTCCATTGGCATACCCGAAGACACCTTTTTAGTCATCCTTTCATGACAATGACGGTTGATGCAATCATAGCAGCCGCAGGATATAGTGATTAGATGTGACCTCACAGTCAAAGGATTAGGTTACAATGCTTCTTATTATCGCAACATGAACATCATGACACGATCGTGTTACAATACTAATATTGGGTATGTCCATCATGACATTTGCTTAATGGCATGATCCTTATTGTCAATTTGACATAAAATGTCATAGATTCAAAATCTGATCATTAGTTGACCAATAAGCTAGTAATAGAGGTTTACTAGGGACTCTGGTTGGTCAATGCCACACGTGCATCAATGTTCTCTGAGTGATACAATTATAGCACAGTATTACACTTATTATGAACTAAAGAGATATGCAAATAAACCCTTTATTATTTTCCTCTAGGGCATATCTCCTTCAAGGAAAGGAAAGGATAATCCTATAGCTGATGATCTGTCTAGAATGGAGAACATTTCTATAGATCCTATTCCTATCAATGATAGCTTTTGTAATGAACAACTAGCAAGCATTAATGTGTCAAGTGTTAGAGTTGCTTCACCTTGGTTCGCAGATTATGTTAATTTATTGGTAGAGAAGTCATGCCACCACAATTTAATTCCCAACAAAGAAAGGAAATCTTTTATTACCTTAGACATTATTTTTGGATGATCCTTTTTTGTAGAAGAAAGGTGTGGATGGTATTATTAGGCGTTGTGTGCCTGAACATGAACAACATGATATCATAAGGGACTGCCATGCTAGCCCTTATGGAGGACATCACGATGGGCAGCGCACAACTGCAAAGGTATTACAGTCAAGGTTTTATTGGCCTACTTTATTTAAGGATTGTGCTGAATTTGTAAAGCTTTGTGATAAATGTCAAAGAGTAGGTAATATTGGTAGAAGAAGTGAAATGCTATGAATTATTCTCTACCTCTTAAACCTTTTGATGTTTGGGGATTTGACTTTACGAGACCATTCCCACTGTAAAATACCAAACATACTCACATTTTGGTTGCAGTTGATTATGTTACAAAGTGGGTGGAAGTGATTCCAACCAAAAGTGTTGATCATGCTACATCAATAATGATGCTGAAAGATGTAATATTTCCTAGGTTTGGAGTTCCCAGGTGACGAAGGAATTACAAATGGGCCCTCGATATTCGCCTACCTGGTTTTCGGTCCAGGGGAGAAGCCCGCTCGAAGGTTACACGAAGCCCGCAAGGCCCAGCACACCGACTTGGAGTAGAAGGCAAGAGACTTTGTAAACCCTAAATGGCTGCATATATAAAGCCACCAAGGGGCACCCCTAGCGCCATCTCTGGACAGATTAGACAACCTAACTCGCATAAGCTAGCCACGCCATCTTCTTCCACCTCCGCCAGATTGCATCTGCGCACCATTGTAACAGCTCCACATATACCAGCAATACAAGATCAGACAAGCAGGATGTAGGTCTTTACCCTCCGGGGGGCCGAACCTGGGTAAATTCGTGTGCACCCCCTGTTTCTGTCTGAAGCCGTCGAATCCGCCAAGCGCCCACAAGCGCTCCATAGATCGAAAGCCCTCAAGCATGGGCATTGCCGGGTTAGAACCTCGTCACCAGGTATTTAATTATTGATGGTAGTTCTCATTTCTTACATGGTGTGCTTAGAAAGACTTTAACAAAGTATGGGTTGATCATAGAGTTGGATCTTGATGACCCACAAGTATAGGGGATCGCAACAGTCTTCGAGGGAAGTAAAACCCAAATTTGTTGATTCGACACAAGGGGAGCCAAAGAATATTTATAAGCCTTAACAGATGAGTTGTCAATTCAGCTGCACCTTGGAAACAGACTTGCTCGCAGTGGTTTATCAGTAGCAACAGTTTTATAGTGGTGATAATAGTAAAATAGTAGCAACAATAATAAAATAAAGACGGTAATAGTAGCAATAGTAAACAGTAATATGAAATACTGTAGGCATAGGGATGGATGAATGGGCGTTGCATGGATAAGATAATTCATGAAATCAGTAAGACATGGGCAATTGCAGATAAATAATGATAAAGCATCCTAGTACTAAACAACCATAGGCATGTGTTCTGTAAATAGTCGTGCGTGCTCGCAATGAGAAACTTGCACGACATCTTTTGTCCTACCAGCCTGTTTGCAGCAGGGCCTCAAGGGAATCTATTGGTAATTAAGGTAGTCCTTTTAATAAAGTACCGGAGCAAAGCATTAACACTCGGTGAACACATGTGATCCTCACACCATAGCCATCCCCTCCGGTTATCCCAATTGCTGTCACTTTGGGGCCTCGGGTTCCGGACAACAATATGTGTATACAACTTGCAGGTAAGATCATAAACAACAAGTATCATCATATAACAATAACAAGTTCAGATCTGAGATCATGGCACTCGGGCCCAAAGTGAAAAGCATTAAGCACAACAAGTTGCAACAATGTCATAAGCACTAATAATAGATACTAGGCAACATGCCCTAACAATCTCATAGAAAATTACATGAATGATCTCATCCAATCCCTACCATCCACTTCGCCTACAACGGGAATTACTCACACATGAATGGGGGAGTCATGGATGGTTGATGGAGAGACATCGGTGATGATGGTGATGAAGATCTCCTCCAAAGCCCCATCCCGGCAGGGTGCTAGAATGGAGTTTCTAGTTCCGAATCGCGGTTTCTGATGGTGGCGGTGCAGCGGAAGTCTATCTGGGAAAAACGCCGAACCCCCGATAGTTTCAGGTCGGAGGTATATGTAGGCGAAAGGGAGGCTCGAGGAGGCGGCTGGGGTGGTCTCACCACCCCCTAGCGCGGCCAGGCCTGGGCTGCGCCACCTGGTGGTGAGCCTGCCTCCCAACCCCTCTTCGTCTCGTCTTCTGGCTCCGTGGGTTTTCTGGTAAAATAGGAATTTGGCAATATTTTCTGGGATTTTTCATGAAAGTTGGATTTCTGCACAAAAACAAGACACCAGGGCAATCTTGCTGAAAACAGCGTTAGTCCATGTTAGTTGTATTCAAAACACACAAATTAGAGAAGAAACAATAGCAAAAGTATTCGGGAAAGTAGATACGTTTTGGACGTATCAACTCTCCCCAAGCTTAGCTATTTCTTTGTCCTCAAGCAATTCAGTTAACAACTGAGAGCGATAAAAGAAACTTTCACGAACACATTTGCTTCATAAGATGTATATATTCTCACTATATGATCAAGTATTCAGGCAATTCATAATAATAAATGTGCAGCTAATGTTACCTCATAGTCAAGCAAGCTATGAAAGAGTGCCAATGTACTAATAGCAAGCAACATGAACATAAGAAGCTACAAGATTGTAATGTTCATAAAATGATATGGAAGAGTGGTATCCCACTTGCCTTTATTTGTGGAGCAAAACATAAATGATGAGGCACCTCTGAAATCCAAGGGAAGACTAGAAGTAAAAATATCAAAGATACAAGCATCAAAGTTATACCACAATTAACCGTGTGCTGGGACAAGCACATTACACCAAGAATAACAGCTATGCTCTCAAGAAAGTGCTTAAAGTTAGAAGATGAAAACTCAACATAAAAGTAAAAGAAAGGCCCTTCACAGAGGGAAGCAGTGATTTAACATGTGCTAGACTTTTCATTTGTAAAACAGAGATAAAAATTTATTTTGAGACGTGGTCGATACGTCTCCAACGTATCCATAATTTTTTATGCTCCATGCTTGTTTTTACACCATTTGTTTAATGTTTCGTTACACTTCGTGGCACTTTTATGCATTTTCTGGAACTAACCTATTAACAAGTCGCCACAGTGCCAGTTCCCTGTTTTCTACTATTTTTGTGTTTCAGAAAAGCTACATAGGAAATATTCTCGGAACTGGACGAAACCAAAGCTAGTCGCCTAGAAATTTACCGGAGCTTCCAGAGAACCAAAGAGGAGTTGGAGTGGGGCCACGAGGGGCCCACACACCAGGGCGGCGCGGCCTAGCCCCTGGCCATGCCCCCTATGTGTGAGGCCGCCTCGGTCCACTTCTGTTGATGCCCCTTCGGCTATAAAGACCCCCTGACGGGAAAAACCTAAGTACCCGATCAGTTTTCTAGAACACATCGCGATCCGCCGCCGCCGTTGACCCGAAGATCGGGAGGGTCCAGAAGCTCTTCCTGGCACCCTGCTGGAGAGGGGAATCGCCACCAGAGGTCTTCTTCATCGCCATGCTTGCCTATGGAGCGATGAGTGAGTAGTCTACCTTGGACTATGGGTCCATAGCAGTAGCTAGATGGTTGTCTTCTCCACCATGTGCTTCATGTTTAGATCTCATGAGCTGCCCTACATGATTGAGATCACCGTTATGTAATTCTACATGTTTGGTTTGTTGGGATCCGATGAATATTCGTGTTATGCTTGATTTGAAGTACTGAAATTTATCTTTTGTTATCTCTATGTTGTTTATGATCTTTTATGCTCTCCGTTGTTAGTAGCTATCTTGGCCGAGTAGTTGCTAGTGACTCCAAGAGGGGGTATTTATGCTCGATAGTGGGTTCATCCTCTATTTAATCTGGGGGAGTGATAGAAACCTCTAAGGTTGTAGATGTGTTGTTGCTACTAGGGGGAAAACAACATTCATATGCTCGAGGGTATATGCTTTGTTTACATTACACACTTTGCTTAATGCAGTTATCTGTTGTTCGCAACTTAATACTCATGGGGTGTTCGGATGATATCCCCGAGAGTGGATTATTAGTCATAGATGCAGTTGGATGGCGGTCTATGTATTTTGTTGTAATGCTCAGAGTAAATCTCATAGTGATCCTCTCATCATATGCACGTTATCTTTATTCTATCAATTGCCCAACTGTAATTTGTTTACCCAGGATGTGTTATTTTATCTTATGGAGAGATACCGCTAGTGAACTGTGGACCCCAGTCCTATTTCCTTTATATTGTTATCACCTGTTTACATTACTCGCACTGCTTACTTTACTCGCATACTATTATCACTTTCCACTCGATACGCTCATACCCTTTGTTTCAAGCAAACCGGTGAGATTGACAATCTCATCGCAAGTTGGGAACAAAGTATTTGGTTGTGTTGTGTGCAGGTTCCACGTTGCTACTAGCTGAAGACGCGCTAACTCGTTTTGTTGTGAAACGGCGCCCTTGTTGGAGTGTCACTAAGCTAGTCAGCATCACCTTCAGTCGTTTGTTTGCTCCTCTCCAGATCGACATACCTTGGTTTCTTAACTGAGGGAAAACCTTGCTGCTGTATTCATCACACCTTCCTCTTGGGGTTCCCAACGGGCTGGACATTCAACTAGGCACCAACTCTTTTCTGGCGCCATCAACCAGCAATCAAGCTCTTTTCTGGTGCCGTTGCCGGGGAGGAAGTAGAAGACTTCTGCAAGGGGAGTTTTTCGCACGCACATCCTTTACTTTGTTTATTTGTTTTGCTTTACTTTACTTTATTTTTACTTGCATCGTTTTATCAAAAACCCAAAAAAAATTAGAATCCTTGATAGTTGTTTTTACTTGTCTACTTTTAGTTTTGCTAAAATGGCTAATCCTGAAAACACCAGTTGTGTGACTTTACTAGCATGAACAATAGTGATTTTATCTACACTCCTATTGCGCCACCTGCTCCTGCTGCAAACTTTTATGAGATTAAGCCTGCTTTATTGAACCTTGTTATGAAAGAGCAATTTTCTGGTGCTAGTACTGATGATGCTGTAGCTCATCTCAACAATTTTGTTGAGCTATGTGAGATGCAGAAATATAAGGATGTTGAAAGTGATATTATTAAGCTTAAGTTGTTTCCTTTTTCTTTGAGAGGAAAAGCTAAGGATTGGTTGCTGTCTTTGACTAAAAATAGTATTGATCATGGGCTAAGTGTAAGGATGCTTGTATTGGTAGATACTATCCTCCTGCTAAGATTATAGCTTTGCGTAGCAATATTATGAAGTTTAGTCAGTTTGATAATGAACATGTTGCTCAAGCTTGGGAAAGAATGAAATCTATGATAAAGAATTGTCCCACTCATGGACTGACTACTTGGATGATTGTTCAAACTTTTTATGCAGGACTGAATTTTTCTTCAAGGAACCTACTTGATTCAGCTGCTGGAGCCACTTTTATGTCCCTTACATTGGGCGCCGCAACAAAGCTACTCGACAATTTGATGGTAAATTACTCTGAATGGCACACCGAGAGAGCTCCACAAGGTAAGAAGGTAAATTCTATTGAGGAAACCTCTTCCTTGAGTGATAAGATTGATACTATTATGGCTATGCTTGCTAATGATAGGACTCATGTAGATCCTAATAATGTTCCTTTAGCCTCTTTGGTTGCCCAAGAAGAGCATGTTGATGTGAATTTCATTAGAAATAATAATTTTAACAACAATGCTTATAGGAACAATTTTGCTAGTAACAATTATAGGCCGTATCCTTCTACCAATGGTAATGGTTATGGTAACTCTTATGGTAATTCCTCCAACAACACTAGGGCCGTGCCCTCCGAGCTTGAGGTAATGCTCAAGGACTTCACCGGTAAGCAAAATTCTTTTAACAAGTCTGTTGAGGAAAAGTTAGGCAAAATTGTTATTCTTGCTTCTAAAGTTGATAGCCTTGCTCATGATGTTGAACTTCTGAAATTAAAAGTGTTGCCTAATGATGTGAAAGAGAACAATGTTTTTGCTACTGCTAATGCTATTCAAGTTGGAATTGATGAAAATGTTAGATTGTTAGCAGAATTGCATGCTAGATGGGAAAGAGAGGATGAGATTGCTAGGAATATGAAAGTTTGTACTATTACTACCTCTAATGATGTTGTTCCTAATGCTAGCAATCCTCTTACTTTGATTGGTGTAGAGAAAACTCCCACTCCTTGTGTTAAAAAGCCTAAAACTGCCAAAACTTTTTCTCAAAAGAGTGCTGAAATTTTTCGGAGTGTAGGAGATGATAGCTCTATTTCCTTTAATGATTTTGATGTTGATGGCTGCAATATATCTGAAGTTATTTTGTTCTTGCAAAAGCTTGCTTTGACTCCCAATGCTAGTTCTTTAAATGTTTCTTTTACTAAGCATATTACCAATGCTCTCATGAAAATTAGGGATGAAAAGTTGAAGCAAAAAGCTTCTGTTCCCAAGAAATAAGAAGATAGTTGGGAACTCATCATTGATATGCATGTTAATGGTTTTGATTGCCATGCTTTATGTGATCTAGGTGCTAGTATTTCTATCATGCCTAGAAAAATTTATGATATGCTTGATTTACCACCGCTTGAAAAGTGTTATTATGATGTTCCTATTGCTGATGTTCCTAAGAAGAAACCTTTGGGAAGAATTAATGATGTTCTTATTGTGGTTAACAATAACCTTGTTCCCGTTGATTTTCTTGTCATGGATGTTGAGTGAAATGCTTCATGTCCTATTATTTTGGGAAGACCCTTTCTTCGAACTGTAGGTGCCATCGTTGATATGAGGGAAGGCACCATCAAATATCAATTCCCACTTAAGAAAGGTATGGAACACTTCCCTAGGAAGAGAAAGAAATTAGTGTTTGACTCTATTCCTAGAGCAAATTATGAGCTTGATGCTTCATCACTTGATGTTACTTGATTCGCAATTTTCTGCGCCTAGCTCAAAGGCGTTAAAGAAAAGCACTCTTGGGAGATAACCCAATGTTTTTATATTCAGTTATTTTTCTTTTATTTGAGTCTTGGAAGTTATTACTACTGTAATGACCTCTCCTTATCCTTTTTACTTCGTTTTTGTGCCAAGATAAGCCTCTAATTTGAGCGAGGTAAGATTTGGGGATGTTGCTGTCCTGAAACTGTTTTCGGTACTGCACCGTAAAAATTCGTGAAAATTCTCTGTATATCTTTTGGACCTGCGATTTCTTATGCATATGCCCCAGGTTATATCCAAACTTTCATTAGTTGAACACTTTTTGATTTGAGCAACAGAAAACACCTTAAAAATTCAACCTTTGTCAGCTGTTCTGTTTTGACAGATTTCTGCCAATGTTTATGTTTGCCGCTTTATCGCTTTCTTTTTGAGTTCTTTTGATCACGGAACTTTTGGGGAAGTTTCTACAGTAGTATATGCTATATATGTGGTGGTTTTAGGTTGAAACCTGAAGCAAAAAAGGGTTGATTCAATGTTATGCTTACACTAATGTTGCTAATAGATTTGTGTTTAGTTTTGTATAAAGGAAGTTATGAGATGAGTTGAAGAATGGACAAAAGCTGAAGCTTGGGGATGCCCATGCATCACCCCAAGAAATATCCAAGAAGTACAAGCATCAAAGCTTGGGGATGCCCCCGAGGCACCCCTTCTTCATCGGCAAAAATCCGGTCACCTTTCAAGACACTATATTTTTATTGCTTCATGCATTATGCATTTTTCTTGGAGCGTCAGTTGTTTTTAGTTTTCAGTTTAGTTTAGTTTAGTTTGATGCAATAAATGGTTGGACCCCAACAAATTTCTTTTGGAGAAGTTGCCTTGCTTTCCATTTGCCAAGAACACTCCGTTTTTCACTCTATTCGTTTCCACGAGTGTTCTTCTTTTTCTAGAACTGCGTTTAGCTTTCGATTTTCGCCTTGATTTGTGTTCAGATCTTGTTATATCTTTTCATCAAGGTGTATTTTTGCCTCTGATATTTATTGGTTTTCATCAAAAGTGGTGTTTATAAAAAGTTTGAATGGTGTTGGAAAAGAGAAAAAGCTTTATGCAAAAAAGTGGTACAAGAAGGAGCTTGTGTAGACTGCGGCCTAGGCTTTTGCATGTCGTGCTTGATGTCTTTTTGATAGTATGCTTAGTGGTTTTGCTGTAGCATGACTTGTCTCAAATAACTGAGATTGCTTAATGAGCATTTGAAAGAATCATGCGTTGTTTTTATCGTTTGGAAGCATTATTTTGGTTTTCTCCTTGATGCTTTATTTGGGTTGACTTGGCGCATGTTCACACATGTTAGACTCTTGCAAAGTTGCCAATAGCCTCTATGATCATTTAGTTTTTGACTTTTGATGCCATCTTATGCTTCTTTTAATGTCGCTTTGTCGCTTTGCATGATTATGGCCATTATTGCTCTCTTAGTTGGTCGCACCCAGTCTTTTGCTAGCCCTGGCCTTGTACTGAGTATGAGCTCTACTCGTGCATCCAACTTCTAAAAACCAAGTTTTGCAAAAGTGTCCACCATACATACCTATTAGCAATTTGCTATTTCAAGTAAATTTGACTTGCTTTTATTTTCTCTTCAAATTAAACTCTTACTAGTGTTATGCGAAAATTGGTCAGTAAAGCTCTCACGAACCGGAAGGCACACTTTACTTTTTCTTGTTCTTAAAAATTTGACATTGTGGTCTCTTATGTTGAGTTGTTATGCTTGCAAGTTGTAAGTTGGAGACTAGCCCAGCCATGCCGTCATGGGGCAAGCTTTCAACATTGCACTTCTTATTTGAGTTGATATCGTGATCTTTTATTTATGGATACTCGCGGTGTGAAATGAATTGGGAATCTTGTGGGATCATGGAGTTTGTATATGTGTTAGAGAAACGACTGGGCCGCCAATCTAAGCCATGCATAATTCATGGTGGAAATTTGTAGCATGCCCATAGTGGACATTCGACAACGCATCTCAAAATAAAAAGTTATACAAATGGTAAATAAAAGAGATGTCGAGGTGTTCATTGTCTGCTTGTCCTGTCATTTTGATGTGGGCTTGTTCCATGTCATCGGGCACGGAGGTACCCCATTGGCGGTTCTCGATGAGACGTGTATACTTACAATAACAAGAGGCTTGCTTGGGACTCTAAGTAAAGTAGCATGAGGTTTGGGTACTCGTATTCATGGGACACGAGGTTTTCAACTTATGATTTGTCAAGCATATGCAGCGTAAGTGTTCTCGCATTAACTTTAACCATTCAAGATGCTTATGATGGGGGCAATGAGAGCTCAAAGCCGGTAAGTACCATAATTTTTGAAGGTTATAAAACTTGCAATCACTGCTTCCCTCCGTGAAGGGCCTTTCTTTTACTTTTATGTTGAGTCACCACCTTCTATCTTTATGCACCATTAAGAGAGCATAGTTGTCATTCTTAGTATAATGTGCATTGTCCCAAAGTTTTCATTGATTGATTCATATTGTTGGTTTCACTTGTTCTTAAATTATTTGTATCTAGTCGCCCTTTTAAACTTGAAGGTGTCCTATGCATTTATGTTTTGCTCTCTATGAAGGACAAGCTGAAAACCATTTGTATGTTTTTCCTTATGATTTGAACACATGTTTGACTTTCATTGTTTCATTTTCATGATCCTTTGTTTGTGTTCATTTTCGTGTTTATAACATGGTTGCTAAGTTTCTTCTATCAAGAATATGTCTTTCATGCCCATGTTTTAAGTTCTTTTGATCCCAGCTCACAATGCTTACATATATGATCAAGATTGTGTAGGTGCATGTCACCTCAAAAATTATATCTTTTGTTATCACTTACCTACTCGAGGATGAGCAGGAGTTAAGCTTGGGGATGCTGATACGTCTCCAACGTATCCATAATTTTTGATGCTCCATGCTTGTTTTTACACCATTTGTTTAATGTTTCGTTACACTTCGTGGCACTTTTATGCATATTCTGGAACTAACCTATTAACAAGTCGCCACAGTGCCAATTCCCCATTTTCTACTGTTTTTGTGTTTCAGAAAAGCTACACAAGAAATATTCTCGGAATTGGATGAAACCAAAGCCAGTCGCCCAGAAATTTACCGGAGCTTCCAAAGAACTGAAGAGGAGTTGGAGTGGGGCCACGAGGGGACACACACCAGGGCGGCGCGGCCTGGCCCCTGGCCGCGCCCCCTATGTGTGAGGCCGCCTCGGTCCACTTCTGACGATGCCCCTTCGCCTATAAAGACCCCTTGACAGGAAAAACCTAAGTACCCTGATCAGTTTTCCAGAACACATCGCGATCCGCCGCCGCCGTCGACCCAAAGATCGGGAGGGTCCAGAAGCTCTTCCCGGCACCCTGCCGGAGAGGGGAATCACCACCGAAGGTCTTCTTCATCGCCATGCTTGCCTCCGGAGCGCTGAGTGAGTAGTCTACCTTGGACTATGGGTCCATAGCAGTAGCTAGATGGTTGTCTTCTCCACCATGTGCTTCATGTTTAGATCTCATGAGCTGCCCTACATGATTGAGATCACCGTTATGTAATTCTACATGTTTGGTTTGTTGGGATCCGATGAATATTGGTGTTATGCTTGAGTTGAAGTACTAAAATTTATCTTTTGTTATCTCTATGTTGTTTATGATCTTGCATGCTCTCCGTTGTTAGTAGCTATCTTGGCCGAGTAGTTGCTAGTGACTCCAAGAGGGGGTATTTATGCTCGATAGTGGGTTCATGCCTCTATTTAATCTGGGGGAGTGACAGAAACCTCTAAGGTTGTAGATGTGCTGTTGCTACTAGGGGGAAAACAACATTCATATGCTCGAGGGTATATGCTTTGTTTACATTACACACTTTGCTTAATGCAGTTATCTGTTGTTCGCAACTTAATACTCATGGGGTGTTCGGATGATATCCCCGAGAGTGGATTATTAGTCATAGATGCAGTTGGATGGTGGTCTATGTATTTTGTTGTAATGCCCAGAGTAAATCTCATAGTGATCCTCTCATCATATGCACGTTATCTTTATTCTATCAATTGCCCAACTATAATTTGTTTACCCAGCATGTGTTATTTTATCTTATGGAGAGACACCGCTAGTGAACTGTGGACCCTGGTCCTATTTCCTTTGTATTGCTATCACCTGTTTATTTTACTCACACTGCTTACTTTACTCGCATACTATTATCACTTTCCACTCGATACGCTCATACCCTTTGTTTCAAGCAAACCGGTGAGATTGACAACCTCATCGAAAGTTGGGAACAAAGTATTTGGTTGTGTTGTGTGCAGGTTCCACGTTGCTACTAGCTGAAGATGTGCTAAATCGTTTTGTTGTGAAATGGTGCCCTTGTTGGAGTGTCACTAAGCTAGTCAGCATCACCTTCAGTCGTTTGTTTGCTCCTCTCCAGATCGACATACCTTGGTTTCTTAACTGAGGGAAAACCTTGCTGCTGTATTCATCACACCTTCCTCTTGGGGTTCCCAACGGGCTGGACATTCAACTAGGCACCAACTCTTTTCTGGCGCCATCAACCAGCAATCAGTGGTTGTTTCATGTCAACGACTGGTAATGGGGTCTTGCTATCTTCCATACTAAACAAGTGAGAGTGGTTCCAAGATCTTTGAAAATTTGGCACATTGGTGCTCTTTTATAAAGCTTTGGCACTACTCCCCACCTTTTTTCCTTTCTCAAACCATGGCTAACCGATTCCATCGGGTGCCCACCAACTTTCACATACCATGGAGGAGTGCCCTTTTTTTAGATTTAGATTACAATGGTCAGACCAGCTCCCTTCCAAAATTAATGACGAGCAGATGAAGCATGCAAGTCGAGGGGTACTAATTTAATATGGAAGATAGCAATTCTGACCACTACGTCCTCATGACCTAAAAACAGTGGCACAAAATGAGAAGTATTTGAAAGTTTTGAAAGGTAGCACATAAAAATTTACTTGGAATGGCTTTGAAATACCATGCATAGGAATTTATAGTGGACTCTTTGGAGTTACTTGGTTTTCAGGAGTTGGATGCACGAGAAGTATTCCCTCTCAGTACAAGTGGAGGCTAGCAAAAGATTGGGAAGCGACAATCAAGAGAGCAATAACTGTCATAATCATGCTTGCGATAAAAAAAAATTAATATAGGCATAAAAATGATACAAGAACTCTGAGGAAAAGTAAATCATCGAGGCTTAATTGACTTTTTGTTCAGTCATTTGCATGCTTGAGCATGTGCCAAGTCGATTCAAATGAAACTTTTAGAGGAGGATACCACAATGTCATACCATATTATGAATAAAACAATGCAAGCAAGCATCTACATGACATGCTACAAACTATTAGTAAATTGGAACTAATCATATGAGAGCAAGAACTACAAAGCATCCATTAGATCACATATACCTTACATGAATAGACTAAGCATGTCCACATAGATGAGTATATGTACAAAAATGAAAACAAATAGAGTTCATACCAGCCTCTTACCACATCTCGAATTGCATATGTCGTCATTATTGCCTTTCACTTGTGTGGCTTGAATAATATGAAGTGAATACCAAGCTCCATTGGAGTCACGGGAGACTGAACTCTGCAACAAACTTTACAAAACCGAAGAACAACAAATATTTTTGGGTTTTTGAATTTTGCAACAAGGACAGAAGGAAAAAGCAAACAAAGAAAAATATTTTTGGATTTTTCAAATATCAAACCGAAAATAGAAAACAAAGCAAACCAAAGCTAGAGAACTAAAAAGTCAAACAAAGAGAAACAACAGAAATATTTTTGGTCTTTTTGTGTTTTGGAAAGTAGAAATAAGAATAAGAACAACAAAGAAAAGAAAGCGAAACATGGATATACAAAGTACCGACAAAATATGATATGTAGATGAGTGAATCGTCGGCGTACCTCCCCCCAAGCTTAGGCTTTTGGCCTAAGTGGAGATCAATCCCATCTCCGGTAATAGGCCCAAGCTGGTGGGTGATGGTGCGGTGTTGATATAGATGACCGACCAGTTCTGAAGTTTGGCTTTCTCCTACTGGTTCGATTAAAGCTTGGTTTCACAACTAAGGGCGCCAGATCAACTGCTTGTCAGCGCGTAGCTTTTCACCAGCAGCAACATGAAACCTGCACACACCACAACCAAGCACTTTGCTCCCAACTTATGATGAGGTTGTCAATCTCACCGGTTTGCTGTAAACAAAGGATTGAGCATATCGAGTGGTAATAGGATAATAGTATGCAAGAAAGTAAACACTAGTGGTGTCTCTCCATAAGATAAATAACACATGCTGGGTAAACAAATTACAGTTGGGCAATTGATAGAGTAAAGATAACGTACATATTTCATGAGGATCACTATGAGATTCACTCTGGGCATTACGACAAAATACATAGACCGTAATCCAACTGCATCTATGACTAAAAATCCACTCGCCGGGAATCATCCGAGGACCCCTTGACTATTAAGTTGCGAACAACAAATAATCGCATTAAGCAAAGTGCGTAATGTAAATAAAGCAAATGTCCTTGGACACAAGAATGTTGTTTTCTCCCTTGTGGCAACAGCACATCTACAACGTTAGAGGTTTCTGTCACTCCCCCAGATTAAATAGAGGCATGAACCCAACTATCGAGCATAAATACTCCCTCTTGGAGTTACTAGCATCTACTCGGCCAAGATAGGTACTAGCAACAGAAAGCACGCAAGATCATAAACATCATAGAGATAACATAAAGATATAAATTCAGCACATCAACTTAACATAGTACCAATACTCATCGGATCCCAACAAACACAACATGTATGATTACATAAAGATGATTCTGATCATGTAGGGTAGCTCACAAGATCTAAACATGAAGCACATGGTGGAGGAGACAACCATCTAGCTACTGCTATGGACCTGTAGTCCAAGGTAGACTACTCACACATCACTCCGGAGGTGACCATGGTGGTGTAGAAGGCCTCCAGCAAGGATTCCCCTCTCCGGTAGGGTGCCGAGAAGAGCTCCTGGATCCTCCCGATCTCGCGATGGCGACGGCGGCGGCTTGCAGTATGTTTCGTGGAAAAGAGATCCGTCCCCTAGGTTTTTACCGTCGAGGGGAACTTATAGGCAAAAGGGCATCGTCAGAGGTGGGGCCAGCTAGCCTCACCATGGGGCGGCGCGGCCAGGGGCTGGGCCGCGCCCCCCTGTGGTGAGCCTGGCTCCTAGCCCCCCTCTGTCTCATCTTTGGTCTTCGCGAAGCTTCGGTAAAAATAGGAGGTTCGGCTTTTGTTTCGTCCGATTCCGAGAATATTTCCTATGTAACTTTTCTGAAACACAAAAACAGCAGAAAATAGGGAACTGGCACTGTGGCATCTTGTTAATAGGTTAGTTCCAGAAAATGCATAAAAACGCCACGAAGTGTAACAAAACACAAAGCAAATGGTGTGTAAACAAGCATGGAGCCTTAAAAATTATAGATATGTTTGAGACGTATCAAGCATCCCCAAGTTTAACTCCTGCTCGTCCTCGAGTAGGTAAGTGATAACAAAAGAATAATTTTTGAGGTGACATGCACCATCACAATCTTGATCATCTATGTAAGAATTGAGTGCTGGGATCAAAGAACTTACAACATGGGCATAAAAGACATAATCTTGACAATAAGAACTTAGCAACCATGTTATAACATGAAAAGAAACACAAACGAAAGATCATGAATAATGAAACAATGAAAGTCAAATGTGTCTTCAAATCATATGGAAAAATATAGCAAATGGTTTTCAGCTTGTCCTACATGGAATAGCAAAACATAAATGCATAGGATACCTTCAAGTTTAAGAGGGCGACTAGATACAAATAATTTAAGAACAAGTGAAACCATAATCATGAATCAATCAATGATAAACTTTGGGACTATGCACATTAAACTCAGAATGGCAACTATGCTCTCTTAGACAGTGCATAAAGGTAGAAGGTGGAGACTCAACATAAAAGTAAAATAAAGACCCTTCGCAGAGGGAAGCAGTGATTGCAAGTTTTATAAACCTTCAAAAATTATGGTACTTACTAGCTTTGAGCACTCATTGCCCCCATGATAGGCATCTTGAATGGTTAAAGTTAATGTGAGAACAATTATGAGCATATGCTTGACAAATCGTAAGTTGAAAACCTCGTGTCCCATGAAGTACGAATACCCAAACCTCATGCTACTTGACTTAGGGTCCCAAGCAAGCTCTTGTCATTGTAAGTATACACGTATCATCGAGAACCGCCAACGGGGTACCTCCTTGCCCGATGACATGGAACATGCCCACATCAAAATGACAGGACAAATAGACAATGAACACCTCGACATCTCTTTTATTTACCATTGGTATAGCTTTTTATTGTGAGATGCGTCGTCGAATGTCCACTATGGGCATGCTGTAAATTTCCACCATGAATTATGCATGGCTTAGATTAGCGGTCCAGGCATTTCTCTAACACATATACAAACTCCATGATCCCGCAAGATTCCAAACTTGTTTCACATCGCGAGTATCCATAAATAAAATATCACGATATCAACTCAAATAAGAGAAGTGCAATGTTGAAAGCTTTCCCCATGACGGCATGGTTTGGCTAATTCCCAACTTACAACTTGCAAGCAAAACGTCAACATAAGAGAACCACAGTGTCAAAATTTTAAAAGCGAGAAAAGTAAAGTGTGCCATCAGGTTCGTGAGAGCTTTACTGACTAATTTTCACATAACACCGAAAAAGTTTAATTCAAAGAATAGATAAAAGCAAGTCAAATGTACTTTGGAATAGCAAATTGCTAATACGTATGTATGGTGGGCACATTGGCATACTTGGTTTTTGGGAGTTGGATGCACGAGTAGAGCTCATACTCAGTACAAAATGAGGGCTAGCAAAAGACTGGGAGCGACCAACTAAGAGAGCAATAACGGCCATAATCATGCAAAACGACAAAACATCATTAAGAGAAGCATAAAATGGCATCACAAGTCAAAAACTAAATGATCATAGAGGCTTATGGCGACTTGTTAGAGTCAAACATGTTGTAAGCATGTGCCAAGTCAACCCAAATAAAGCATCAAAGGAGAAAACCAAATAAATGCTTCCACATAATAAGAACAACGCATGATTTTTTTCAAAGGCTCATTAAGCAATCTCAGTCATTTGAGACAAGTCATGCTACAGCAAAAAATCACTAATCATACTATCAAAATGACATCAAGCATGGCATGCAAAAGTCTCAGCCGCAGTCTAAACAAGCTCCTTTTTGTACCACTTTTTTGCATGAAACTTTTTCTCTTTTCCAACACCATTCGAACCTTTTTGAAACAACTCTTTTGATGAATACCAACATAGACCAGAGGTCCAAATACACCTTGATGCAAAGATAAAACAAGATCTGAACAAAAATCAAGGAGAAAAACGAAAGCTAAACACAGTTCTAGAAAAAGAGAACACTCGTTGAACGATAAGAGTGAAAAACGGAGTGTTCTTGGCAAATGAAAAGCGGGTACATCTCCTCCAAGAGAAATTTGTTGGGGTCCAACCATTTATTGCAGCAAACAAAACAAAATAAAACTGAAAACAAAAGTAACGATGCTCCAAGAAAAAAGCATAGTGCATGAAGCAATAAAAAATATAGTGTGTTGAAAAGTGACATGATTTTTGTTGATGAAGAAGGGGTGCCTCGGGGGTATCCCCAAGCTTTGACGCTTATACCTCTTGGATATTTCTTGGGGTGACATGGGCATCCCCAAGCTTTAGCTTTTGTCCATTCTTCATCTCATATCATCATTCTCCAATCCCTACACTTGAAAACTTCTTTCATACAAAACTTCACACAATTCTATTAGCAACGTTAGCATAAACATAATAGTAAATCAACCCTTTTTGGTTCAGGTTTCAACTCAAAAACACCACATATAAAGCATATACTACTGTAGCAACTTCCCCAAAAGTTCGGTGATCAAAAGAACTCAAAAAGAAAGCGACCGAGAGGCAAACACAAATAGTGGAAGAAATCTGTCAAAACAGAACAGCTGACAAAGGTTGATTTTTCGAGGACCTTCTGTTGCTCAAATAGAAAAGTGCAAAACTAATGAAAGTTTGGATATAACCTGGGGCATATGCACAAGAAATCTCAGGTCAAAAAGATATTCTGAGAATTTTCACAAATTTTTACGGTGCAGCACCGAAATCTGTTTCAGGACAGCAACTTCCCCAAATCTTACCTCCCTCAAATTAGAGGTTCTCCTTGGCACAACAATGAAATAAAAAGGATAAGGAGCAGTTATTACAGTAGTAATAACTTCCAAGACTCAAATAAAAGAAAATGTACTAAAAATAAAACAATGGGTTACCTCCCAAGAGTGCTTTTCTTTAACGCCTTTGAGCTAGGCGCAGAAAGTGCAAATCAAGTAATATCAAATGAAGCATTAAGATCACTGGATGCCTTACGTCTTCCTCTCTTACCTTTGCTCTTAACTCTAGGAAAGGCATGATTATTGCAAGGTGGAGAAGTGAATTTTATAGTTCCTTTTCCCACATCTATAGTGGCGCCCAGGAGCTTTAGTAGAGACCTTCCAAGCGTGATTTGTCCTTTTCCTACACACTCAATAACAATATAATCAGTAGATACCATTTTTCCAAGGATTTTTGTAAATACTCCTTTGGCTATTCCAACGGGAAATATAGTGGCATTATTAGTAAGAGATATTCCTTCTCCTCCCTCAGAAAGCTTCCAAAGACTCAAAGATTCATAAACATCTTTTGGCATAAGACAAAATTCAGACATAATATCACAACGAGCATGAAAAGTTTCACCACTGATGGTGATTTTAACCATAGGGAACCAACTTGATGGTACAGAATTTGTTGGCACATAATAAAAATGCTCGCGCAAAGTACTATAGCAATTATTCAAACAAGCAGTGTTAGTCTCGAGAGTATTAAGTCTAGCAAAAATGCTCACAAGAGAGGAATCAAAATCAGTTGGCATGCTATAAATTGTAATCAACTTTTTTATAATATTGAAAGCTTGATCTCCATCACTATGAAGGAAATCTCCTCCTGATGTAGTATCCAAAGCATATCTATAACGAAGAGCAAGACCAACGTAAAAGCTACTAAGAAGCAAACTCAAAGTCATTTTCGGTTCAGTTTTTCCATGTCAATCATAAATTCTAGACCAAGCTTCTTTGAAACTCTCCTCACTCTTATGTTTGAAAGTGAAGATCATTTCCTCGAGCGACATAGTAGCAGCAACTAAACTAGACATAAAAAGCAACTTGAAATAGAAACTAATTTTTTTGTATTTTTGATAAAATGATGCAAGCAAAAATAAAATAAAGCAAAACAAAAACAAAGTAAAAGATTGTGCGTGAGAGACTCCCCTTCCAGAAGTCTTCTTCCTCCCCGGCAACGGCGCCAGAAAACTTGTTGATGGTGCGGTATTGATATAGATGACTGACCAGTTGGGAACCCCAACAGAAGGTATGATGAGCACAGCAGCAAGTCTTCCCTCAGTTGTGAAACCAAGGTTAATCGAACCAGTAGGAGAAAGCCAAACTTCAGAAGGTGATGCTTGATAGCTTCGTGACACTCCCGACAAGGGCGCCAGATCAACTACTTGTCGGCGTGTAGCTTTTCACCAGTAACAACGTGAAACCTGCACACAACACAACCAAGAACTTTGCTCCCAACTTACGATGAGGTTGTCAATCTCACTGGTTTGCTGTAAACAAAAGATTGAGTGTATCGAGTGGTAATAGGATAATAGTATGCAAGAAAGTAAACAGTGCGAGTAAAACTAAAAAATTATAGCAATATAAAGGAAATTGGACCGGGGTCCACAGTTCACTAGTGGTGTCTCTCCATAAGATAAATAACACATGCTGGGTAAAGAAATTACAGTTGGGAAATTGATAGAGTATAGATAACTTACATATGTCATGAGGATCACTATGAGATTCACTCTGGGCATTATGACAAAATACATAGACCGTAATCCAACTGCATCTAGGACTAAAAATCCACTCACGAGGAATCATCCGAGGACCCCTTGAGTATTAAGTTGTGAACAACAGATAATCGCATTAAGCAAAGTGCATAATGTAAACAAAGCAAATGTCCTTGGACACAAGAATGTTGTTTTCTCCCTAGTGGCAACAACACATCTACAACCTTAGAGGTTTCTGTCACTCCCCCAGATTAAATAGAGGCATGAACCCAACTATCGAGCATAAATACTCCCTCTTGGAGTTACTAGCATCTACTCGGCCAAGATAGCTACTAGCAATGGAAAGCATGCAAGATCATAAACATCATAGAGATAACATAAAGATATAAATTCAGCACATCAACTTAACATAGTACCAATACTCATTGGATCCCAACAGACACAACATATATGATTACATAAAGATGATCCTGATCATGTAGGGCAGCTCACAAGATCTAAACATGAAGCACATGGTGGAGGAGACAACCATCTAGCTACTGCTATGGACCCATAGTCCAAGGTAGACTACTCACACATCACTCCGGAGGCGACCATGGTGGTATAGAAGGCCTCCGGCAGGGATTCCCCTCTTCGGTAGGGTGCCAGGAAGAGCTCCTAGATCCTTCCGATCTCGCGACGGCGACGGTGGCGGCTTGCAGTATGTTTCGTAGAAAAGAGATCCGTCCCCTAGGTTTTTCCCGTCGAGGGGAACTTATAGGCGAAAGGGCATCGTCAGAGGTGTGGCTAGCTGGCCTCACCATGGGGCAGCGCGGCCAGGGGCTGGGCCGCGCCCCCTGTGGTGAGCCTGGCTCCTGGTCCCCCTCCATCTCATCTTTGGTCTTCGCGAAGCTTCGGTAAAAATAGGAGGTTCAGCTTTTATTTCGTCCAATTCCGAGAATATTTCCTGTGTAACTTTTCTGAAACACAAAAACAGCAGAAAATAGGGAACTCGCACAGTGGCATCTTGTTAATAGGTTAATTCCGGAAAATGCATAAAAACACCACGAAGTGTAACAAAACACAAAGCAAATGGTGTGTAAACAAGCATGGAGCATCAAAAATTATAGATACGTTTGAGACGTATCAGTGGGTCATCATTGGGAAGGTCATAGCCTGGCTCTCGTGAAGATGAAGCAGATGGTGCATAATCATAATAAGGCTGCTGGTACGTAAACTCCCCAATGTTGAGGGCTGGCCCGACTCCTCGGTCGCCTCTCCATCATACACGGGCGGAGGGGTGCTCCTCTATGTAAGCGTCGAGCTCATCCTCCATGAGTGACCATCCGTTCCTGCGATCAAGGTTAAACAAAAGAGGTGCAGGCAAATGGACTGATCGATCAGCCTTCACTACCTTCTAGGTTGATTTCTTGAAAAAGGTTATCTCAAACGACAAGTTATCCAAACAAGCATGAGGAGAAACAAACTTATGATGTAACATAGAATTAAAATCAAGCCTCTCTATGGGGAACTGAAGGTCTAAAACATGAGGCACTACACCATGCAAAGCTAATAGGCGTGAAGCAATAAGACCTCCACAGACTCCCCCTTTCTCATAGTTAGCATCAAGACCGAAAGCTATTAAAGCACCCAAATTGTAAGTCCTATCACGTCTCAAAGCAGCAGCAATAAAAGCTAGATCATAGGAGGATAACTTATTTGCAACTTTCCTAGCAACAACACATTTGGTAATAAAGTAAGCAAAATATCGAATGGATGGGAAATGAATATTTCAAATTTTACCACCCTCTCCTGAGAAGCTTCTTCCTTGACAAATTTCCTCATATAGGTCCATCAATGGTCTGGGCCGCTCCTTCATCTTTTCACGTGATCCCCATTGTGGCACTCTAATTGCTGCATAGAAAACATCAAAGGGCAAGTCCACAGATTTATTGTAAATTTTATAATGAACCATGGGGTTAGATGTGGACCAACTGAATCTAAAATCTTGCACCACGGACATTGTTAGTTTAGCATATTGGGGAGGTTCACCATCAATAAAATGTTCCAATCCTGCATTAGAGATTAGAGTTTGGAAGTCCTGTAGGATTCCAGCTGCATTCATGAACTCTGAGCATGGATAGATTGAGGGAAAGACCCTCTCTTCATGGTGAACTCTCATGACCTCATGCACCTCAAGTTCATGTTGAAAGAGTTGGTATGCATTCTCCTCCATTTCTGAAATTTTTAGGCAAACCTCATAAAAATGATTTTGAGACAAACAAATGTAGGAAACTACTATAGGGAGTTACAAGATGGCTAACATGCATCAAAAAAACATTTCTAAGCAATAGAACAAGCATGCAAACTCATTTCACATGTCACCTATAGAGCTAAAATACTCAAGAAATACTCCACTAAACAAAATTCTACTCGGACAAACGAAGGAGTCACATACCGGAGAACAATTGCTCCAAATCTCAGCTGCAAAGATGAGCTGAGCAAGGAGATCGAAAAATCGCGAGGAAGAACAGCAAGAACACGGGTTTGAGCTGAGGTGTGGAGATATTTTGGGAGAGAGAATGAAGTGAGGGTGGAGAGGTAAGTGGAGGGCCAGGGGGGCCTCCTCACCATGCCACGGCGCGGCCAGTCTTGGGCCGCGCCACCATGTGGTGAGGTGGTATGGTGGGTCCCCTGAGGTCTCCCAGGTGCCTCTCTACCCCATTTTTGACATAAAAATTTAAAAAGAATTTTCTGGAATTTTTCGAGAAACTTTATTTTCGAGGATTTTTCAGAAATTGATAAGAGAATAAAACTCGGGAAAATGAAGATGGAACAATAGAAAGCAAATCAAAACCAAGCTTACAGCAGCTCTAAGATATTCTAATATGAAGCTAAATAGTGGAAACAAAAATGAACATGGTAGAAACAAAAGTAAATGCAGGTGAAAACATAGTTTTGTTCATTTGAAAATTGCTTTGTTAACAAGGTTGATCAAGTCTTGTTACCAAACCACTTTTCTATGAAACAAAACTTTGCATTTCACTAAATGATTATGTTACCTCGACCTTGATAAGCATTGTCCCAATCGTAACAATTTGATATTCTTCTTTGGGTTTTGGCTCTGAACAAATAATTTGACCAACTCTGATGGTCTCAACATTCTTGATTGAGTTTAGAGCATATTTTCTATCAATCTTCTTGGGAAAATAAACCATGTGATCTTTATCATTAACATTAAAAGTGACTTTCCCTTGGTTGCAATCAATAACGGCTCCTGCAGTGTTTAGAAAATGTCTCCCAAGAATAATAGACATGCTGTCGTCTTTAGGCATTTCCAACACAACAAAGTCAGTCAATATTAAACAATTATTAGCAACCTGAATAGGAACATTCTCACATATACCAATAGGAATAGTAGTAGACTTATCAGCCATTTGCAAAGATATATCAGTTGATATCATTTTTTCTAGATCAAGTCTCTTATAGAGAGAAAAAGGCATCACACTAACTCCAGCTCCCAAATCACATAAAGCAGTTCTAACATAGTTATTTTTAATAGAGCAAGGAATAGTTGGTATACCTAGATCTACAAGCTTTTCCGGAACTTTACCATCAAAAGAGTAATTAGCAAGTAAAGTGGAAATTTCCTCACTAGGTATCTTCCTTTTGTTAGTAACAATATCTTTCATATACTTTGAATAAGGAGGCATTTTAATAGCATCAGTCAAAGGAATTTGCAGAAATAAAGGTCTCATCCATTCACAAAACCTGTTGTAGTGTTCTTCTTCCTTAGATTTATGTTTCTTACCAGGAAAAGGCATTGGTTTCTGCACCCAAGGTTCTCTCTCATTACCATGCTTGTTGGCAATGAAGTCTTCCTTAGTGTACTTTGCATTCTTGGCAAGCTTTTCTGGTTCCTCTTCAACTTCTTCTTTATTGGAAGCATTACCACTTTTGGTTTCAACATCAGAAATAGAAACATATTAGGATCTTTACCTGTTTTGGAAGATTCTGCAACTGTTTTATGCTTCTTCTTCTTCTTGGAAGGAATATCATCTCTTGAAGTGCGCTGAGAATCTTCCTCGATCCTCTTAGGATGTCCTTCAGGATATAAGGGATCTTGAGTAGTAGCACCACCTCTAGTGCGTATTTCACACGCTTGTTTTTTTCTTGCGACATTAACTAGCAAGTCTTTTTGCACCTTAGTAAGCTGATCAATTTGAGTCTGAACCATTTGAAAATGTTTAACAAGCATCTTCACATCATTAGAGGTTCTCTCCACAATATCCTGCAACTTGTTAATAGCTCTAGAATTTTCCAACAAATGATTCTGCACTCTCTTATTAAAATTATCTTGCTTAACAATAAAGTTATCAAACTCATCTAAGCATTGATCAGAAGGTTTAGAGTAAGGAATATCTCTATTATCAAAGCGTTTGAGAGAGTGTACCTCAATAGTAGATGAGCGAGGGATTGGCTTACATAATTCTTCTATAGGTGGTAGGTTCTTCACGTCTTCGGATTTAATACCCTTCTCCTTAAGAGATTTCTTGGCTTCTCTCATCACTTCATCATTTAATTCAATCATCCCTCTCTTCTTTGGTGTCGGCGCTGGCATTGGTGCTGGTGTTGGTGTTGGTGTTGACTCAGCCATAGTCCAATCATCACAATTCCTGCTTATTTTAGCCATTTATTCTTCAGCTTGAGCTAGAGTCTTTTTCCTGAAAACACCACCAGCACAACTATCCAAGTATGTCTTAGATTCAATAGTTAGTCCATTATAAAATATATCAAGGAGTTCATTTTTAGGCAATGGCTCTCCAGGCAGTACTCTAATTAAAGAGCAAAACCTTCCCCATGATTCTGGTAGTTTCTCTCCTTTTACCTGCTTGAAGTCAAAGATTCTCTACAAAGCAGCATGTTGAGCACTAGCAGGAAAATATTTCTGAAAGAAAGTGTTAACGAAAGCAATAGGACTATCAATAGATCCAGGAGATAAATTATTAAACCAAGCTTTAGCTGCACCTTTCAATGAAAAAGGGAAAATCTTAGCAACAAAGTACATACGCAGCTTAGTATCATCAGAAAACAAATTACTCAAAGAAGAAAGCTCATTCATGTGCTCCATAGCACTCTTACTTTCAGTACCACAAAAAGGTTATTTCTCAACAATAGATATGTAAGATAAATCCAAAGAGAAATCATAGTCCTTATCACTAATATTTATGGGAGAAGCAGCAAACTTAGCATCAGGAGATAACTTGTATCTAACAGCACGTCTTGCAAGAAGTTCTCTAATAGCACCAGCATCACTAGTAGCATGACATTCATCAATAAAAGCATCATCTAGCTCAATAGAAGTATCATCAAAATCGTCACTAGGGTGTTCCCTAGACTCAGGTGAACTAGCAGGTGTAACAGTAGCGTTCCCCATTTGCTTAGTTCTAGCAATTGTAGCCTCTAAAAAGGAACCTAATGAACCACTCTCATCAAGCACAGCAGAAGCATCATCAAAACTATCAGTAACATTTTCAAACTCAGTAAAAGAAGTAGCATGTGCATGTGGTGGTGTAAGCAACTTACTCATAACAGATGGCGAATCAAGAGCAACAGAGGTGTTCAGAGTCATCATGAGGTTTACCCATGATGAATGGATTGCAGCGAACAATATGAATCCCAAGTGAACTTACAAATAAATCTATGCTTCCCAGCAACGGCGCCAGAAAATAGTCTTGATGACCCACAAGTATAGGGGATCACAACAGTCTTCGAGGGAAGTAAAACCCAAATTTATTGATTCGACACAAGGGGAGACAAAGAATATTTATAAGCCTTAACAGATGAGTTGTCAATTCAGCTGCACCTGGAAACAGACTTGCTCGCAGCGGTTTATCAGTAGCAATAGTTTTATAGTGGTGATAATAGTAAAATAGTAGCAACAATAATAAAATAAAGATGGTAATAGTAGCAATAGTAAACAGTAAGATGAAATACTGTAGGCATAGGGATGGATGAACGGGCGTTGCATGGATAAAATAATTCATGAAATCAGTAAGACATGGGCAATTGCAGATAAATAATGATAAAGCATCCTAGTACTAAACAACCATAGGCATGTGTTCCGTAAATAGTCGTGCGTGCTCGCAATGAGGAACTTGCATGACATCATTTGTCCTACCAGCCTGTTTGCAGCAGGGCCTCAAGGGAATCTACTGGTAATTAAGGTACTCCTTTTAATAAATTACCGGAGCAAAGAATTAACACTCGATGAACACATGTGATCCTCACACCATAGCCATCCTCTCCAGTTCTCCCAATTGCTGCCACTTTGGGGCCTCGGGTTCTGTACAACAATAAGTCTATACAACTTGTAGGTAAGATCATAAACAACAAGTATCATCATATAAAAATAACAAGTTCAGATCTGAGATCATGGCACTCGGGCCCAAAGTGATAAGCATTGAGCACAACAAGTTGCAACAATGTCATAAGCACTAATAATAGATACTAGGCACCATGCCCTAACAATCTCATAGCAAATTACATGAATGATCTCATCCAATCCCTACCATCCCCTTCGTCTACAGCGGGAATTACTCACACATGAATGGGGGAGACATGGATGGTTGATGGAGAGACGTCAGTGATGAAGATCTCCAAATCCCCATCTCGGCATGGTGCCAGAATGGAGTTTCTGGTTCCGAATCGCGGTTTCTGATGGTGGCGGCACAGCAGAAGTCTATCTGGGATAAACGCTGAACCCCCGATAGTTTCAGGTCGGGAGGTATATGTAGGCGAAAGGGAGGCTCGAGGAGGCGGCTGGGGTGGTCTCACCACCCCCTGGCGCGGCCAGGCCTGGGCCGCGCCACTTGGTGGTGAGCCTGCCTCCCAGCCCCTCTCCGTCTCGTCTTCTAGCTCCGTGGGTCTTCTGGTAAAATAGGAATTTTGCAATATTTTCTGGGATTTTTCCTGAAAGTTGGATTTCTGCACAAAAACAAGACACCAGGGCAATTCTGCTGAAAACAGCGTTAGTCCGTGTTAGTTGCATTCAAAACACACAAATTAGAGAAGAAACAATAGCAAAAGTGTTTAGGAAAGTAGATACGTTTTGGACGTATCAGATCTCCTTATCATCCTCAAACTAGTGGTCAAGTTGAGCTAAGTAATAGAGAACTAAAATTGATATTGGAAATGACAGTTAGTAGGTCTAGATCAGATTGGCCAACTAAAATTAATGATGCTTTGTGGGCTTATAGAACTACTTTTAAAAACCCCGTGGGAATGTCTCCTTATAATATGGTTTATGGAAAATTTTGTCATCTTCCATTAGAATTAGAGCACAAAGCTAGGTGGGATGTTAAGCAACTTAACTTTGAGTTTAAAACAGCTGGTGAGAAGAGAATCTTGGACCTACATATGTTAGATGAATGGAGAAATGAAGCTTATTAAAGTGCTAGACTATTTAAAGAAAAAGTAAAGATTTGGCATGATAATAAATTTAAAAGAAAGGAGTTTAAAGTGGGAGATCAAGTATTATTGTTCAACTCTTGTTTCAAGTTTTCTACAGGTAAGTTAATGTCCAAATGGCAAGGTCCATTAGTGATACAGAAAGTGTACCGCACCAGAGCTATAAGACTTAATGGAGATGTGAGAGGTAAACCTCATGTAGTTAATGGAGAATGTCTTAAACATTATCTTGCAGGAGAAAATTTTGTTAGAAAGGTTGAAGTAGTGCATTTTCAAACTCTAGAAAGCGTTATCTCCTCAAAATCTCGTCTGCCAGAAGCCCGAAATCAATAGAAGGTAACTTCCAGGTTGTAACCACCTTGGATTTTCATGAGACTTTAGGATTCTTATTATTTTTAGATAATTATTAGTTTAGGAAGAAGAAATGATTAAAAGGAGTTTCGAGGGGCAAACGAGATAGGTGGTGCGATCCCATTGGCTAGCCACACCACATGTGCTTGTTTGCACACCCGAACTCCATTTCGTCCATGTTTCATCTCAAACTCTTTGTTTTACCCTTAAATCCGTCAATAGATACCCCTCTCTGCTGATCTAATCTGGCATCGAGTGTTTTTTAGGAGAAGATTGTTTTCCATGTTTCTGTCCTGCAGATCTCGCTATGTCTAGCTCCTGAGCTAAGGAAGGAGGTTATGTGATCGAGAAGAAAAGCGTGGTGAACTACTTCTTCAACTCCATGACGGCTCCTCCAAAAACCTTAAGGTTCAAGGAGGGGGTGCTGCCCATGGAGGACATGGAAGCGCCAAAGACTTAAGGCTCACTAGAGGAGAGGTTGAGGAATCTGGAGGAGGATACTCACCAATACCGCGTCATCGTCAAGCGTAGCCTTGATGCTCACTTCCACATGGGCCTTGATATTGAGAAGAAAGTTGAGTCGTATGAGGGAAGAATATTTAGAAGAGAAATATTTTCACACTCTTGGTCAACTTGCTAGGTTTCAAGCTCTTATGAGGGATGTGGAGAATCAAAACTGCAAATATGAAGATCGTTTCCAGAAGATTTGAGAAGCTGCCTTGACCAAGTGGAACGATCCTTCTTGTCCTTTCATAATGGGAAACTGTATCCATGGAAACTAAAGGAGTGGGAAGTTTACAATGAGGAGAAAGATGCAGTTGAAGAGGAACCTTAGACAACAAACTAAGCTTGGGGGAGTTTACCTAGTCTTATGTTTTTATTTTATTATCTTGCATCCAATTTTCTTTAGTAGTATGGGAGTGCTTTTATATTTGTGTGCTTAGTTTATGCAAGCTCTTAGAGCATTATGATGTATCCTTGGTTTGAGTGGTTTTTAATGAGGATATAAGTATGGTGTCATCCATGGTTTCCATAGTTCAGAGATTTAAGGATAACACTCATGCAATTGGTCACATCATAGTAGGAAGTTTCAGTCACACTTTGCCATGGATTAAATTAACTTGAGCATGTTGGACAATCATAGAATCTATACAAATTAATATATGGTATAGTGATACGTCTAATACGTCTCAAACGTATCTATAATTTTTGATGCTCCATACTTGTTTTTACACTATTTGCCTTGTGTTTTGTTACACTTCGTGGCGTTTTTATGCGATTTTCGGAACTAACCTACTAACAAGATGCCACAGTGCCAGTTCCCTATTTTCTGCTGTATTTGTGTTTCAGAAAAGCTACATAGGAAATATTCTCGGAATTGGACGAAACAAGTTCCAGAAGTCTTATTTTTCCCGGACAAAGGACGAGGACCAAACGAGAGCCGGAGAGGGGCCAGGGGCTGCCCACACAACAGGGGGGCGTGGCCCAGCCCCTGGCCATGCCCACCTATTGTGTGACCACCCTGGTTGCCTCCTGATGATGCCCCTTTGCCTATAAAAAGCCTCCCGACAGAAAACCCTAGAGGAATCGGCAAAATTTCCAGAACAGTTCCGCAGCTCCGCCGCCGCCGCCGACGAATTTCGGGGGATAGAAGTCTCTGTTCCGGCACCCTGCCGGGACGGGGAAGTGCCCCCAGAGCCATCTCCATCGGTCTCCATCGCCGTCTCCATCGACCTCACCGCCATCTCCATCAACCTTGTTGTCTCCTATGATGAGGAGGGAGTAGTTCTCCCCCAGGGCTGAGGGCTCTACCGGTAGCTATGTGGTTCACCTCTCTCTCCCATGATGTGATCTTTATGTGATCCTGAGCTTTGTATCTAGTGGAATTGGTAGATGTTATTATTCAGATATTATGCTACTCCCGTGCTCTATATTTGTAACCTCCGGAGATACCTTGTATCATGGTGTGAAGGTGACAGTGTGCGCATCATGTGTATCTTTTTGGTTAATGTCTCTATGAATTGTTGGTGTTTGTTGGAACCATCTAGTGCGTTCACGGTGACAGTGTGGGACAATCTAGTTTGGGTACATACGGACTTTGAGGAGTGCTTCGTAGCCCTACGCATGATTAGTGTTCGTTTTCCATTGGAGAATTGTTTTGAGTTGCATATTGATGATAGTATCTATTGGTTCAATTATGTTATATTTGTTGGGAGTGTGTCCACTAGTGAAAGTATGATCCCTAGGCCTTGTTTCCAAGCATTGCACACCGTTTCCTTTCAGTGTTGTTACATGTTTGCTCACAGCGATACTTATTTTAGATTATGTTTACTACTCATAATCATCACTACTACTTGTATTTCACTATCTCTTCGCCGAACTAGTGCACCTATACATCTGACAAGTGTATTGGGTGTGTTGGGGATACAAGAGACTTTCTGTATCGTAATTGTAGGGTTGCTTGAGAGGGATAGCTTTGACCTCTTCCTCCCTGAGTTCGATAAACCTTGGGTGGTCCACTTAAGGGAAACTTGCGGATGTTCTAAAAACCTCTGCACTTGGAGGCCCAACACTGCCTACAAGAACAGACGCGTGCGTAGACATCAAGCTCTTTTCTGGCGCCGTTGCCGGGGAGGTAAGGTAAAAGGTACTCGCATCCTCTAGTGTGAGTGCTCAAAGTTATTTCCTTTAGATTATACAATTATATCTTTTTGTTTCTTGTTTTTATTTTCACTAGTTAGGCTTAATGGAAAACAAAGAGTTCTTTAGTATTTTTCCTAAGTTTGGTTATGGAGTGTTTGAAGAGAAAATTGAAAAACCTTTGGAGCTTAATTTGCATGCTAATAGTGTTGTTAGTATGAATGCTTTGAACACCGTTATTGCTAATGCTATAGAAAAGTCTAAGCTTGGGGAAGCTGGTTTTGTTAAGCATGATATATTTAGTTCCCCAGCTTTAGTGGAGAAAGTTTGCCCTGATGATATTTTATCTCCCCTATGTGATGTTTCTAATGATGTTTGTGCTCCTCATCCTTTTAAAATACCTATGAAAATTATTGAACATGCTATGGATAGCTGCTATTTAGGAGATGGAACTGTCCATCCTGGTGATCATTTGCTCTTTATACATGAATTATGCGAGTTGTTCAAGTGTGCAGGTATTTCGATGAACCGAGTTAAGAAGAAGCTATTCTCTTTATCACTGAAGGGCAGAGCTGCGGAATGGTATAAAACACTAAAGGATGGCCGACCTATTGATTGGGAGGAAATTGTACCTCTCTTTTATTCTAAATTATATCCTTCTAGTGAGGTTTATAAAGATAGGAATTATATTTATAATTTTCATCCGCATGAGGAAAAAAGCATTGCCCAAGCGTGGGGAAGATTGAAGTCACTAATGCTCAAATGTCCTATTCATGATCTTCCTCGTAATATTGTTATTGATAATTTTTATGCAAGACTTTCAATATATTACAAGGACTATCTAGATGCATGCTTGGATGGGTCTTTCACAAGGAAGGATGTTGACACCAAGTGGAATCTGCTTGAAACAATCCAAAGCAATATCAAAGATTGGGATATCAACAAAGGTAAAGGATCAGGTATAAATTACGAGCATGATTGCATTAAGTCTTTCGCTGAAACTGCTGATTTTCAAGAGCTTAGTGCTAAATATGGTCTTGATCCTCGAATTATGGTTGATTGTTTTAAAGCCTTTGCTTCTCATATTAATGTTCCTAAAGGAAAGGGGGACATGTATCATAAACCTTTTAAGGACACTTGCATAGAAAGTGATATTGTTATTGATGATTGCAATAAACATGCTCAAATTTCTGAAAGTACTACTTCCTATAAGCATGTTAATTTTTGTGGAGTACATAGACCTTGTGAACAGAGTCACAACAAGGAGGATTATTGCATCACCCATGGGAATGAAGAAACCCGAATGTGGCTCAGGGCTCTAAATGAGCTTGGTGAAAAGGTTTGTGAGCTTTATCCTTTTCTTTGTGAACTTTGCGATAACATGGGTCATTTTAATTTTCAATGCCCAAGCCAATATCATGACTCTTTTAATCGAATGAGTACCGTAAATTTGTATTTTGATGACAAGATTACTCTCAATCAGCATGATGAGCTTACTTTATTTTTGGAGTGTGAAGAGATATCTAGAAAGATTTCTTTGGTAGATATGAGAGTCATTGATATTAATAGCACCCTTCGTGGTTCTCGTCTCTATTGTATTAAAGATTGCCTCGCAAATACTTAAATACAAAATCTTATAAAACATGATGTTTTGCCAAGCTATGACAGGACTAATAGATGTTTCTATCTTATTAATAGAGATGAGGAATCCTCCAAAGTTTCTTCTGTTGTTTATGTCAGTAAACCAGATTATGTGAAGAAGATGTCTTTCAAGTCTCTCCCTCCTAAAGGAGAGAGTAAGAAGAAGAAGAAGAGGAGTAAAAGGCGAGAGGAAACGGTATCTTCCCTTAAGCATGTTGCTTCTATTATAGATTATGATAATTCTGATTGGGATGATGTTCCCATGCCTATTACCTATGTTAGTGATCATGATTGGGAAAAGCACTCTACTTTTGATATTGAAAATCTTTTTGGTACCAATTCTAAGGTTAATAATTGTTGTACCATTAGTACTATCCATGCTCCTTCTTATGATGATATGTTTGATGAATATGCTTTGTGAAATAGTTGTTCTCTCGCTTATGATTATACTAAACCTCTAGTTTATGATGGTTATGATGATGAGTATAATATTTTTAGTTCACCTACTTTTGAGGAGAAAATTAGTTATGATTACAATATGCCTCCTGCTTTTGATGATTATGGTGATGAGAATAATTATTCTATTGAATCTGCTCCTACTACGATTGTTCATGTGGGGAGTATTAATTCTTTTATGCATGTGGCTCATGATAAGGATGCTTTATGTGATAGTTATATTGTTAATTCTATTCATGATGCTACTGAAAGTTATTATGAGAGAGGGAAACATGGTTTGATGGATCTCAACAATATTGAGTTTCCCCTCTTTATGTTGCAATTCTTGAGGTTGTACTTGTTTTGCCTTCCTATGTTTTTCGCTTTGCGCTTTCATGACTTGTCTCTTTACAAGACTATTTTTCATAGGAAGTGGTTTAGATTTAAATGTGTTTCATATTTGCTTTTTGATGCTCTCTCTTGCTTCAAGTTCTTTTGTGGCGCATTTGCCTTAAGTTCTTCTCCGGCGCCTACATGAGCATCTTTGCAAATTACTGCGCCTAGCTCAAAGACGTTAAAGAAAAGCACTCTTGGGAGATAACCCAATGTTTTATTTTCAGTACTTTTTCTTTTATTTGAGTCTTGGAAGTTATTACTACTGTAATAACCACTTTTTATCCTTTTTATTTCGTTGTTGTGCCAAGAGAAACCTCTAATTTGAGTGAGGTAAGATTTGGGGAAGTTGCTGTCCTGAAACAGATTTCGGTGCTGCACCGTAAAAATTCGTGAAAATTCTCAGAATATCTTTTCGACCTGCTATTTCTTGAGAATATTCCCCAGGTTATATCCAAACTTTCATTAGTTTTACACTTTTTGATTTGAGCAACAGAAGGTCCTCTAAAAATTCGACCTTTGTCAGCTGTTCTGTTTTGACAGATTTCTGCCACTATTTGTGTTTGCTTCTCGATCGCTTTCTTTTTGAGTTCTTTTGATCACGAAATTTTTGGGGAAGTTGCTACAGTAGTACATGCTTTATATGTGGTGGTTTTAAGTTGAAATATGAACCAAAAAGGGGTTGATTCACTATCATGCTTATGCTAACGTTGCTAATAGAATTGTGTTGAGTTTTGTATGAAGGAAGTTTTCAAGTGTAGGGATTGGACAATGATGAGATGAGATGAAGAATGGACAAAAGCTCAAGCTTGGAGATGCTTACGCACCCCAAGAATATCCAAGAGGTACAAGCATCAAAGCTTGGGGATGCCCCCGAGGCACCCCCTTCTTCATCGGCAAAAATCAGGTAACCTTTCAAGACACTATATTTTTATTGCTTCATGCACTATGCGTTTTTCTTGGAGCGTCAGTTGTTTTTGCTTTCAGTTTTCTTTTGCTTTGCTTGCTGCAATAAATGGTTAGATCACATCATGTTTGTTTTGGAGAGAGACTTACTCCGTTTTTCATTGCCAAGAACACTCTAGTTTTCACTCTTATCGTTCAACGAGTGTTCTCTTTTTTTGCTACTGCGTTTAGCTTTTGTTTTTCTCCTTGATTTTTGTTCAGATCTTGTTTTATCTTTGCATCAAGGTGTATTTGGACCTCTGGTCTATGTTGGTTTTCCTCAAAAGAGTTATTTTGAAAAGGTTCGAATGGTGTTGGAAAAGAGAAAAAGTTTCATGCAAAAAAAAAGTGGTACAAAAAGGAGCTTATTTAGACTGCGGCTTAGACTTTTGCATGCCATGCTTGATTGCGTTTTGATAGTATGCTTAGTGATTTTTGTTGTAGCATGACTTGTCTAAAATGACTGAGATTGCTTAATGAGCCTTTGAAAAAATCATGCGTTGTTTTTATTATTTGGAAGCATTAATTTGGTTTTCTCCTTTGATGCTTTATTTGGGTTGACTTGGCACATACTTACACATGTTGACTACAAAACAAGTCACCTATAGCCTCTATGATCATTTGGTTTTTGACTTGTGATACCACTTTATGCTTCTTTCAATGATGTTTTGTCGCTATGCAAGATTATGGCCGTTATTGCTCTCTTAGTTGGTCGCTCCCAGTCTTTTGCTAGCCCTCACTTTGTACTGAGTATGAGGTCTACTCGTGCATCCAACTCCCAAAAACCAAGTTTGCCATTGTGTCCACTATAAATTCCTATGCATGGTATTTGCAAGCCATTCCAAGTAAATTTGCATGTCCTACCTTTAAAAAAACCTTCAAAACACTTCTTGTTTTGTGACACTGTTTTTAGCTCATGGGGACGTAGTGGTCGGATTTGCTATCTTCCATATTGTCTTATTCCAAAAAGAAAAAAAATGAAAAAAAGGGGCACTCCTCCATGGTATGTGAATGTTGGTGGGCACCCGATGGAATCGGTTAGCCATGGTTTGTGAAAGGAAAAAAGGTGGGGAGGAGTGCCAAGCTTTATAAAAGAGCACCAAAGTGCCAATCCCTCTCTCAAAAACTTGCTTACTTTTTGTATGGAAGATAGTAAGAACCCCATTGTCAGTCGTTGACAAAGACAACCACCTCTCAAAATATAGTTTTTATCTCTCTGTTTTACAAATGAAAAGCTCTAGCACATGTTTAATCACTGCTTCCCTCTGCGAAGGGCCTTTCTTTTACTTTTATGTTGAGTCTCCACCTTCTACCTTTATGCACCGTCTAAGAGAGCATAGTTGTCATTCTGAGTATAATGTGCATAGTCCCAAAGTTTATTATTGATTGATTCATGATTATGGTTTTGCTTGTTCTTAAATTACTTGTATCTAGTCACCCTCTTAAACTTGAAGGTGTCCTATGCATTTATGTTTTGCTACTCCATGAGGGACAAGCTGAAAACCATTTGCTATGTTTTCCATATGGTTGAAACACACACGTGACTTTCATTGTTTCATTTTCATAATCTTTCCTTTGTGTTTCTTTTCATGCTATAACATGGTTGCTAAGTTTCTATTATCAAGATTATGTCTTTCATGCCCATGTTTTAAGTTCTTTGATCTCAACACTCAATGCTCTACCCCGTTGATCTCACCTCAAAAATTATTCTTTTGTTATCACTTACCTACTCGAGGATGAGCAGGAGTTAAGCTTGGGGATGCTGATACGTCTCAGACGTATCTATAATTTTTGATGCTCCAGGCTTGTTTTTACACCATTTGCCTTGTGTTTCGTCGCACTTCGTGGCATTTTTATGCGATTTCCGGAACTAACCTAGTAATAAGATGCCACAGTGCCAGTTCTCTGTTTTCTGCTATTTTTGTGTTTCAGAAAAGCTACACAGGAAATATTCTTGGAATTGGACGAAACAAGTTCCAAAAGTCTTATTTTTCCCGGACAAAGGACGAGGACCAAACGGGAGCCGGAGAGGGGCCAGGGGCTGCCCACACAACAGGGGGGCGCGGCCCAGCCCCTGGCCGCGCCCACCTATTGTGTGACCACCCTGGTCGCCTCCTGATGATGCCCCTTCGCCTATAAAAAGCCTCCCGATGGAAAACCCTAGAGGAATTGGCGAAATTTCCAGAACAGTTCCGCAGCTCCGCCGCCGCCGCTGACAAATTTTGGGGGACAAAAGTCTCTATTTCGGCACCCTGCCGGGACGGGGAAGTGCCCCCGGAGCCATCTCCATCGGTCTCCATCGACCTCACCGCCATCTCCATCAACCTTGCTGTCTCCTATGATGAGGAGGGAGTAGTTCTCCCCCGGGGCCGAGGGCTCTACCGGTAGCTATGTGGTTCACCTCTCTCTCCCATGATATGATCTTTATGTGATCGTGAGCTTTGTATCTAGTTGAATTGGTAGATGTTATTATTCAGATATTATGCTACTCCCGTGCTTTATATTTGTAACCTCCGGAGATACCTTGTATCATGGTGTGAAGGTGACAGTGTGCGCATCATGTGTATCTTTTTGGTTAATGTCTCTATGAATTGTTGGTGTTTGTTGGAACCATCTAGTGCATTCACGGTGACAGTGTGGGACAATCTAGTTTGGGTACATACAGACTTTGAGGAGTGCTTCGTAGCCCTACGCATGATTAGTGTTCATTTTCCATTGGAGAATTGTTTTGAGTTGCATATTGATGATAGTATCTATTGGTTCAATTATGTTATATTTGTTGTGAGTGTGTCCACTAGTGAAAGTATGATCCCTAGGCCTTGTTTCCAAGCATTGCACACCGTTTCCTTTCAGTTTTGTTACATGTTTGCTCGTAGTAATACTTATTTCAAATAATTTTTACTACTCATAATCATCACTACTACTTGTATTTCACTATCTCTTCACTGAACTAGTGCACCTATACATCTGACAAGTGTATTGGGTGTGTTGGGGACACAAGAGACTTTCTGTATCGTAATTGCAGGGTTGCTTGAGAGGGATAGCTTTGACCTCTTCCTCCCTGAGTTTGATAAACCTTGGGTGATCCACTTAAGGGAAACTTGCTGCTGTTCTACAAACCTCTGCACTTGGAGGCCCAACACTGTCTACAAGAACAGACGTGTGCGTAGACATCAACGTCCAAAACATATCTACTTTTCCGAGCACTTTTGCTTTTGTTTCTTCTCTAATTTGTGTGTTTAGAATACAACTAACACGGACTAACGCTGTTTTCAGCAGAGTTGCCCTGGTGTCTTGTTTTTGTGCAGAAATCCAACTTTCAGGAAAAATCCCAGAAAATACTGCAAAATTCCTATTTTACCAGAAGACCCACGGAGCCAGAAGACAAGACGGAAAGGGGCTGGGAGGCAGGCTCACCACCAGGGGGCGCGGCCTAGGCCTGGCCGCGCCGGGTGGTGGTGAGACCACCCCAGCCGCCTCCTCGAGCCCCCCTTTTGCCTACATATACCCTTCGACCTGAAACTATCAGGGGTTTGGCATTTTTCCCAGATAGAGTTCCGCTGCGCCGCCACCATCAGAAACCGCGATTCGGAACTAGAAACTCCGTTCTGGCACCCTGCTGGGATGGGGACTGGGAGGAGATCTTCATCACCATCATCACCGACGTCTCTCCATCAACCATCCATGACTCCCCCATCCATGTGTGAGTAATTCTCGCTGTAGGCGAAGGGGATGGTAGGGATTGGATGAGATCATTCATGTAATTTGTTATGAGATTGTTAGGGCATGGTGCCTAGTATCTATTATTAGTACTTATGACATTGTTGCAACTTGTTGTGCTTAATGCTTGTCACTTTTGGCCCGAGTGCCATGATTTCAGAGCTGAACTTGTTATTGTTATATGATGATACTTGATGAGGGGTGACCTCTTGGGTGTGGCCCGATCTTCACGGATTCACGAGATTTCTAGCGGGGGACGAGGATGAACACAAAGAACACGAAGAACACGATGAACAAATCGAAGGCAAACACACACACACAAGATACGCACCGGTTGTCCTCGTTGGCCCGATTCACCAACTCAATAGAATCACAAGGAAGAGACTCTAAGAGTAGAATTCCTTGTGAGAGATTGATATGCTTGGAATAGAATTCCAATTGGAGAAGAGACCAATCAATTGGATAGAATTACACACACAAGTATGCAAGAGATCCAAATCAAGGTAGAATTCTCCAACTAGAAGAGATCCCAAACAAAGAGGGTGACTTCTAGATGTAGATCTAGTTGGGTTCCCACAAGGGAGAAGGCATCATGCCAAATCTTATCTTAATTCAACTGTATCCTATCTCTAGAGGAGGGGGAGCCATATATATAGGCAGCCACGAGCTAGGGGTAGTTTGGTCACTAGGGAGATAGATAACATAGGTGGCTTCATGGCCAAGACATAGCTGACTCGAGTAGGCCATCTATAGCCAGGGTTAAGGCTGGCTTTAGCCGATGGGCCGGCTTTAGCCAGGGTAGGACTGGCTTTAGCCGGTCCAGCTTTATCTGCCGCCTCTTCTTGCGGCGCTTCCAAGCTTCTTTTCGGTGGTTCTTCTTCTTCCTTCTCTTCCACGCCTCGATGATGTCGGACTTGATTGTTGACGCACATGATGTGGTGGAGTCTGAAAGCCACCCACATCTTCTCCCCCTGCTTCAAAGAACGTCGTCCTCGACATTGACTCAACATCATCATGTAGGGGAGGTAGATGTAGGAGATTGTACTTGGAGTGCGCCATGTGGTCGTTCTTGCAAAGATTGGTTTGGCAACTCTTCAATGTTCCTTCACCTTTCATGAGGCCTACAAAGGTCACAAGCAAAGCAAAACAACACTCAAAGAGTAGCCAATTCTTGGAGTTTATGGCATGAGTTCGTGAGTAGAAGGAGTTCACCTTATAAATTTGTTGATGTGCTCTCGTTGGAGAAGTTGTTGATTGAAACCACTCGCGGGAGCGCATCCACCAATAGAATCCATGTGTACCTACGCACAACAAAGACCAAGCAAAGTATGTGTGTGCGTGATAGGGGACCATATCATCGAGGACATGTCCATCCTTGTTCACAACACCATTAGCACAACACAAGTATAATAAAGGGAATGCATATGCAAGGTCTATGTGTAAGCAAATTGTTTGAACATCTTCCAAATGTGGGAACACAAAAACTCCATCAAAATTTGAGAAGACCATGGTGTCCATCTCATATTGAAAGATATGCATATTATTGCACTCAAGGCTTTGGAAAGAGCAAGTAGTCAACATCCTTGAAGCAATAAGAGGAGAGTTTGGCAAAAACACATACGACAAGATGTCAAAATCATCATCAACATGTGTGCAAACAAACCATAAGAAAGAACAAGTTTTCATCATATTTGTTGCAACACAAATCATATTCATCCACAAGTAGAAGAAGATATCGTTATCACAAGTGGTTATGCATCCCAACCAAAGGAAAGAGAAATTTGTCAACTTGTTGGATGCAACACCAATGAACTCAAAGCGGGAACACATGTGATAAGTCATGACCAATATAGCAATGTGGTTGCACACAAAACAAAAGGAAGCGAAATTGGTCCACATGTATGTTGCAACACATAAAGCATCAATGTTCAATATCATGGGAGCATGAATGTCACAAGTGTCACAAAAATCATCAACATGCTTGCAAAGAAACCATATGGAAGAGCAAGTTCTCAACATGTTTGATGCATAGCATGTGAAGGGTATGCGAGCGGAGATTGAGTTTGAACTCACAAGTATTATGCTCTCAAGAGCTCTTTTCGCCAACTCATGCTCAATCGAGGTTGACGTTGTTATCCGTGTACCTACATACACAAAAGATAGCCAAAACAATGTGTGTGCATGGTAGATGAATACATCATCCATCATGATGCATCTCTTTATTTGCACATCACCATTAGCATCAAGCAAGATATCATAATATTCATGGTGATTATGCAATGTATATTTGGGAACATGCTTATCATGGGCAAATGCAAAATCTTCATTAGTTGAGAGAGCTATGGGGGCCTTCTCATTGTCAAACATAATAACATTATTGCAAACCAAGCATTTGAAAGAGCAAGTGTTCAACATTTTGGTTGCATTAATGGAAGAATAATGCAAGCATTGGGCACAAAACATGTTCAAAATTGTATCCTTGTTGTCGACAAACCTAGGGAAAGAGCAATTGTTTGACAAGGTTGTCACAACACAAGCATCATTGTCATCATTGCAAGCAATACATGGGAAAGAGCAATTGTTCAACATATTGCATGCAATAGGAGATAAAGTGAAGCACTCATAGCTTAGCATCTTCATGGGAATCATGGCATCACCAACACCTATGTTGTTACCTTTGAAGTTGCACTCCTTTGAGGTAGGTGTTGTTGAAGTAGATAGCTCCATGTGGCCGACATGCTCATCCTTTTCTAAGCATGGTGTATTATCGTCATGTGTATGCACCATGTACATCTTCTCCAAGGTTGGCGTCTTTTCATCCATGGAACCTATTGCAACATGAGAAAACACATTCGAGGTAGAGGGTAAGTTGTTAGAAATCGAATTGGCCTCACTTGACCTATCAACTACCACTCTTGTCTCACTCGGTGTATCACTCATGCCCTCAAAGCGGAAGCATTCACTCTCACATATAGTGGATTCACTCATCTCACATATAGTGGATTCACTCATCTCACATATAGTGGAGTCCCTCATCTCCATGAAATGGACGTCATCATTATCCGAGCAACCTAGCAAAGAAGAAGACAACACAAGAGGAGTAGAGGTTAAGTTGTTAGAAATCAAAATGTCCTCACTCAACTCATGTGGTGTATCACTCTTGCTCTCAATGTGTATGTGGCTCTCATCCTTGCATGGGGTAGGTTCTTCCTCTCCCATAGGCTATCAAGATGGTGTTGTTGGTTTGCACCATGCTCTTGAGGGTGAGGTTGTCGATGGCACTCATGTTTACCCCCATGTTTGGAGCATGAAGATCTTGATGATCGCGACTTTGAGCAGTGACTTTGATGAAGAAGTTGTTGAAGCTTTGCGTCAACGTCATCGAACTGTTTGTTCATGTGATGGTTGAGGTCAGCGATGTTCTTGTCGGTGGCGTGGCGGTGGTCATCAAGTTGTCGGTAGGAGTCGGCAAGCTTTTTGTCCATGGCGGCGCACCATGCGTTGAAGTCGTCCCTAGACATGGTCACAAAGCTAAAAGTATATGGTGGAAAGTGAGGTGGTTAGAAAACTACAATTAAAACACTTCCCGTAGAAACTATTGAAAGGATGAAATACCAAAGGACAACCATGGTGCACAAGTTAGAACACACGCAAAAGGCTTTATAGTGGATGGGAAGGAAATGTGGAAATGCCAAACGAATATGATCAAAAGAAAAGTCTATTGTCAAATGTGGGTAAAATCCAAAGGCAAATGTCAAGAACGATGATCTATGTCAAGGAAACATGGAAACACACACAAAAAGATATAATGGGGTTAGCGTGACCAAGGAAGTGAGCAAGAAAACAAAAAGGTCCTAACGACGACTATTAGATCGGTGTCACGCCAACGCAAGAGAGACCGTAGCTTGGTTGCATAAGAAAGAAGCAACAAGATTTGCACAAGATGCCACTCTTCTCTTTTCTCTCTTTGTGCTTATAAGCTTTGAACTCCTTTGTATCGGTGGAACACACACTCTTTTTGGAATTTTGGTGTTTTGATGCTTAAAAGCTTATTTGCTATCTATTTATGTCACACAATGGATTTTTCCTCTTTTGTGTATCTTTCTCACCGAGCTTGCTTCGGAGCTTTGCTCAACTTAGGCACACACACAAACCCTCTCACGGTCGTGACACTTGTGCAATGCTTCGCAACACTTGAAAAGCCACTCTCAATAGGATAGGTACACAAAGGAAGAAAAGGGGTTACAAAGGTGGTGCAAGTTATACCTATGCAAAGGTTAGGCGATGTCAAAACACACAACTTGCAACGATGTCGATGAAGCTGGAGTCAAAAGACTAGTCGAAGTTCCGGGGTGTCGATGCCGTCATCGCGATGTTGATGTAGGCGCGGTATTACTTGGCATGAACAAAGGCACACAAAAACCGAAATCCGAACACACACGTCAATTCCCGAAAATTTGGGACAAAAAGGACTCACAAAAGTTGTCAAAATTTGTGTCAAGATAACACCGGCTTTTATGTCAAAGAGACGAATGGATGTTAAAAGGGGTATTATGGTGTGGAAACGAGTCAAAATGCTGTCAACGGAAGCTGGTGGATGTAGGCCGGCGTTAGCCGGTTTGAGACCGGCTATTTCCGGTGTGAGCAGCGAGGCGGTTGAAGTGAGCTGGGCGGGAGCGAGTCGAGCAGAGGGCGGCGGCTGGTGCTACGGTGCGGGGCGGTCGGCGGCTGGTGCTACGCGTGGTGCGAGGCGGAGCTGGGGCGCAAGCACGGCGAGGCGAGCAGGTGGCTAGGCGCGTGGTGGGCAAGCTGCGCGGGGCGGACGAGGCGTGGAGGAGCAGTGCGGGGGAGCTGGAGGCGTGACGCTGCGGCTCAGCTAGGCGGGGCGGGTGCGAGCTGGGCGGGAGAGTGGAGCTGGGCGGCAGAGGCGTTAAGTGCGCTGCGCGGTGGTGGCTAGTGCTCGTGCGAGCTGGGCAGGCGAGGGGCATGGTCGAGGTGAGCGAAGGGAGGGGCGAGGACCAGCGGAAGAGGAGCGAGGCTGGGAGCGGATGGAGTGGCGTTGATGATGAGGATTGGCATGCCAGGACGACCTACGATATGTGATAATTAATTCTAAGGCTGTGTCATTAATTTGTATATATGTTCATGTTATTCCGTGTGCTAGGTCATGTTATGGGCCACTTAGGTTTTATTTTATGTTTTGGGTTTGGGCCTGTCCAAGCCCAATAGTTTTCTGGCCGTCTATATAAGGAGGCTGGATGGCTAGGGTTTAGGGAGGCTGAAAATTATGTAGAATATTGTGTTCACACGTGTGTTCCATTCCTTCGGGGTTGGCGTATTGAGACGGTGTCTCTGACGTTCGTCTAGTTATCCAATATATTGTTTTGCGTGAAGGTGCTTGTTATTCAAGTATTGTCGTGCTGCTGCGTGAGGCTCACTGTTCATCACCGAGTTGCTCGTTGGATTCATCTATTCGGTGTGAGGTTCGTCTACATCGATGAGTTGCTCGCAGGATTGACGTTCCCCATCTTCAGGTTACGTGTATTGCTCACGTGATTGGAAGATCTTATCAGATCTATTGGATCAGAAGGTGCATCATGAAAGATCGGGCAAACAGTCTTCATCATCTTGGTATCAGAGCGAAAGGTTGATCACGGTGCATGGTGTTATTGTCTGTTGGGCGACAAAGTCTTTGATGATTGATTGTTCGTGGCGTGCTGAGCTGCAGCAGATTGGGATTTATTTTCATCAGGCGGCGCGGTGGTTTGCATGTAATTGTTGGCAGGGAAAGGCCAGCCGCGTGGATAGAAGATTGGATCTGCAAGAACTGATTTTTTAGATCATGGTGGTATGTGGGACAGCGGCGGTTTCTAGATCCGATTTGCGATCGCCAGTTTGAGAAAGAGTCCAGACCAGATCTGATCAAGGCAAGTCAAAAAAAACAAAAAAAGGTAACAACGCTCGATGTCGCGCGCTGAGGGACGGAGATGGTCTGCCCCAGAGCACGATTCGCTCATTCGTTTCGCTGTATGGGCCAGCAAAGCAAGACACGTACGTCAAGTCAAGAAGGAAAGCCAGTTTTTTTTTTGGATCCTAGTACATGCAAGTTTTTTCCAGGCGAGATAAAAGGAAAGAAGAGGTCAGATTGTGCTGGCTGATCGCTACAAGTTTAGGAAAGAGCAAATTCTCTTTTTTATCGGAAATCAAAGGCATCATAACTTGGTGCGTGGTGTCTAGGCCAGCAAGAAGGGGAAAAAACAAAAAAAAGATTGGATCGGTACATTGCTCAGCGTTTGCATCTCTGTGATGTCTCTGTACATGTTTGGCACAATTATTTGTGGAGATGGTGTACGTCTGAGTGTGGTGCAAAGTTGTAATCAGAAAATAGAGACACAGTTAGCCGTTCCAAAGAGGTGGCAGAATCAGTCCATTTGGATCCTTGGCGTATAGGAATTTGTCCTGTTTGTTTTGGATGATGTGCTTTGTTTGCTATCAAAATTCAGTTTGCGTCTGCTGGTATATTCAGCTCATTTGGACCCTCAGTGTGCAGGAGTATGTCCTGTCTGTTTTGGGTGATCTGCTCATGTGCTTCGAGACTGCATTCCGATGATCGTTTGTGTCTCAATCAGGTTGGTGGCATCGACAATGAAGGTGGCGCCAATGGCAAGTCAAGCTAGCCGAGAGGGAGGTGTGGTGTGGTAGGCTGGCAAGGCTTAAAGATGGACAGTGGCAATATTGCAGATTTGACACCACATTTTACGAGAAGACCCTCCGGCGTTGAGGACAACGCATTTCCAAGAAGGGGAGGATGATGAGGATTGGCACGCCAGGATGACCTACGATATGTGCTAATTAAGTCTAAGGCTGTGTCATTAATTTGTATATATGTTCATGTTATTCTGTGTGCTAGGTCATGTTATGGGCCACTTAGGTTTTATTTTATGTTTTGGGTTTGGGCCTGTCCAAGCCCAATAGTTTTCTGGCCGTCTATATAAGGAGGCTGGACGGCTAGGGTTTAGGGAGGCTGAAAATTATGTAGAACATTGTGTTCACGCGTGTGTTCCATCCCTTCGGGGTTGGCGTATTGAGACGGCGTCTCCGACGTTCATCTAGTTATCCAATATATTGTTTTGCGTGAAGGTGCTTGTTATTCAAGTATTGTCGTGCTGCTGCGTGAGGCTCGCTGTTCATCACCGAGTTGCTCGTTGGATTCATCTATTCGGCGTGAGGTTCGTCTACATCGACGAGTTGCTCGCAGGATTGACGTTCCCCATCTTCAGGTTACGTGTATTGCTCACGTGATTGGAAGATCTTATCAGATCTATTGGATCAGAAGGTGCATCGTGAAAGATCGGGCAAACAGTCTTCATCAGTTGACCTGCGGAAGGCACGGGCCGGCTTTAGCCGGTGGGCTGGCTTTAGCCGGTCTGAGGGCTGGCTTTAGCCGGTTCGCACTTTTTCGAGAAATTCTGCTCGAGATGTTCGTCGATTTGGGCGGAAATTGGAAGAGAAAATCGTCGATTTCGGAAGAAATAAGAGGAATTGGGGTTAGAATTTTTTTGGCAATGTAGATCAACACCCAAGACAACAAATCTATGGATCAAAACCACAAAAAACTCAACAAATCCAGAGATCAAAATTCGAGGCAATTTGGGGCTATTTTTTGGATTTTCGAAATTTATGGTGGAAATCACAAACAAGAGTAAATCCGTGGCAACCAAAAGCTGCTGATACCATATGATGAGGGGTGACCTCTTGGGTGTGGCCCAATCTTCACGGATTCACGAGATTTGTGGTGGGGGACGAGGATGAACACGAAGAACACGATGAACAAATCGAAGGAAAACACACACACACAAGATACACACCGGTTGTCCTCGTTGGCCCGATTCACCAACTCAATAGAATCACAAGGAAGAGACTCCAAGAGTAGAATTCCTTGTGAGAGATTGATATGCTTGGAATAGAATTCCAATTGGAGAAGAGACCAATCAATTGGATAGAATTACACACACAAGTATGCAAGAGATCCAAATCAAGGTAGAATTCTCCAACTAGAAGAGATCCCAAACAAAGAGGGTGATTTCTAGATGTAGATCTAGTTGGGTTCCCACGAGGGAGAAGGCATCATGCCAAATCTTATCTTAATTCAACTCTATCCTATCTCTAGGGGAGGGGGAGCCATATATAGGCAGCCACGAGCTAGGGGTAGTTTGGTCACTAGGGAGATAGATAACATAGGTGGCCTCATGGCCACGACTTAGCTGACTCGAGCAGGCCGGCTATAGCTGAGGTTAAGGCCGGCTTTAGCCGGTGGGCCGGCTTTAGCCGGGGTAGGACCGGCTTTAGCCAGTCCAGCTTCATCTGCCGCCTTTTCTTGCGGTGCTTCCAAGCTTCTTTCCGGTGGTTCTTCTTCTTCCTTCTCTTCCACGCCTCGATGATGTCGGACTTGATTATTGACGCACATGATGTGGTGGAGTCCAAAAGCCACCCCACATCAATACTTGTTGTTTATGATCTTACCTGCAAGTTGTATACACATATCATTGTCGGGAACCCGAGGCCCCAAAGTGAAAGCAATTGGGATAACCGGAGGGGGTGGCTATGATGTGAGGATCACATGTGTTTACCGAGTGTTAATGCTTTGCTCCGGTACTTTATTAAAAGGAGTACCTTAATTACCAGTAGATTCCCTTGAAGCCCTGCTGCAAACAGGCTGGTAGGACAAAAGATGTCGTGCAAGTTTCTCATTGCGAGCACGCACGACTATTTATGGAACACGTGCCTATGGTTGTTTAGTACTAGGACGCTTTATTATTATTTATCTGCAATTGCCCATGTCTTACTGATTTCATGAATTATCTTATCCATGCAACGCCCGTTCATCCATCCCTCAGCCTACAGTATTTCATCCTACTATTTACTATTGCTATTATTATCGTCTTTACTTTATTATTGTTGCTACTATTTTACTATTATCACCACTATAAAACTGTTGCTACTGACAAACCGCTGCGAGCAAGTCTGTTTCCAGGTGCAGCTGAATTGACAACTCATTTGTTAAGGCTTATAACTATTCTTTGGCTCCCCTTGTGTCGAATCAATAAATTTGGGTTTTACTTCCCTCGAAGATGGTTGCGATCCCCTATACTTGTGGGTCATCAAGACTATTTTCTGGCGCCGTTGTCGGGGAGCATAGCTTTATTTGTAAGTTCACTTGGGATTCATATTGTTCACTGCAATCCATTCATCATGGGTAAACCTTGTGATGGAAAAGTTCCTATATTGCCATCCACTACAAGAAGAGGTACGACTCTGAACACCTCTGTTGCTCTTGATTCGCCATCCGTTATGAGTAAGTTGCTTACACCACCGCATGCACATGCCACTTCTTTCGCTGAGTTTGAAAATGCTACTGATAGTTTAGATGATGCATCTATTGTGCTTTATGAGAGTGGTTCTTTAGGTTCCTTTTTAGATGCTACCATTTCTAGGGCTAAGCAAATAGGGAACGCTACTGTTACACCTACTAGTTCACCTGAGTCTAGGGAATGCCCTAGTGACGATCTTGATGATGCTTATGTTGAGTTAGATGACGATTTTATTTATGAATCTCATACTACTAGTGATGCTGATGCTATTAGAGATCTTTATGCAAGACGTGTTGTTAGATACAAGTTATCTCCTAATGCTAAATTTGCTGCTTCTCCCATACATATTAGTGATAAAGACTATGACTTCTCTTTGGATTTATCTTACATATCTATTGTTGAGAAAGAACCTTTTTGTGGTACCGAAAGTAAGAGTGCTATGGAGCACATGAATGAGCTTTCTTCTTTGAGTAATTTGTTTTCTGATGATACTAAGCTGCATATGTAGTTGCTAAGATTTTCCCTTTTTCATTGAAAGGTGCAGCTAAAGCTTGGTTTAATAATTTGTCTCCTGGATCTATTGATAGTCCTATTGCTTTGGTTAACACTTTCTTTCAGAAATATTTTCCTGTTAGTGCTCAACATGTTGCTTTGCAGAAAATCTTTGACTTTGAGCAGGTAAAAGGAGAGAAACTACCGGAATCATGGGGAAGGTTTTGCTCTTTAATTAGAGTACTGCCTGGAGAGCCATTGCCTAAAAATGAACTCCTTGATATATTTTATAATGGACTAACTATTGAATCTAAGACATACTTGGATAGTTGTGCTGGTGGTGTTTTCAGGAAAAAGACTCCAGCTGAAGCTGAAGAATTAATGGCTAAAATAAGCCAGAATTATGATGATTGGACTATGGCTGAGTCGACACCAGCGCCAACACCAACACCAGCACCAATGCCAGCGCCAACACCAAAGAAGAGAGGGATGATTGAACTAAATGATGAAGTGATGAGAGAAGCCAAGAAATCTCTTAAGGAGAAGGGTATTAAATCCGAAGACGTGAAGAATCTACCACCTATAGAAGAATTATGTAAGCCAACCCTCGCTCATCTACTATTGAGGTACACTCTCTCCAACGCTTTGATAATAGAGATATTCCTTACTCTAAACCTCCTGATCAATGCTTAGATGAGTTTGATAATTTTATTGTTAAGCAAGATAATTTTAATAAGAGAGTGCAGAATCATTTGTTGGAAAATTCTAGAGCTATTAACAAGTTGCGGGATCTTGTGGAGAGAACCTCCAATGATGTGAAGATGCTTGTGAAACATTTTCAAATGGTTCAGACTCAAATTGATCAGCTTACCAAGGTGCAAAAAGATTTGCTAGTTAATGCCGCAAGAGAAAAACAAGCATGTGAAATACGCACTAGAGGTGGTGCTACTACTCAAGATCCCTTATATCCTGAAGGGCATCCTAAGAGGATCGAGCAAGATTATCAACGCACTTCAAGAGATGATATTCCTTCCAAGAAGGAGAAGAAGCATACAACAGTTGTAGAATCTTCCGAAACAGGTAAAGATCCTAATAGTGTTTCTATTTCTGATGCTGAAACAGAAAGTGGTAATGCTTCCGATAAAGAAGAAGTTGAAGAGGAACCAGAAAATCTTGCCAAGGATGCAAAGTACACTAAGGAAGACTTCATTGCCAACAAACATGATAACGAGAGAGAACCTTGGGTGCAGAAACCAATGCCTTTTCCTAGTAAGAAACATAAATCTAAGGAAGAAGAACACTACAACAGGTTTTGTGAATGGATGAGACCTTTATTTTTGTAAATTCCTTTGACTGATGCTATTAAAATGCCTCCTTATTCAAAGCATATGAAAGATATTGTTACTAACAAAAGGAATATTCCTAGTGAGGAAATTTCCACTTTACTTGCTAATTACTCTTTTGATGGTAAAGTTCCGGAGAAGCTTGGAGATCCAGGTATACCAACTATTCCTTGCTCTATTAAAAATAACTATGTTAGAACTGCTTTATGTGATCTGGGAGCTGGAGTTAGTGTGATGACTTTTTCTCTCTATAAGAGACTTGATCTAGAAAAATTGATATCGACTGATATATCTTTGCAAATGGCTGATAAGTCTACTACTATTCCTATTGGTATATACGAGAATGTCCCTATTCAGGTTGCTAATAATTGTTTAATATTGACTGACTTTGTTGTGTTGGAAATGCCTGAAGATGACAATTATGTCTATTATTCTTGAGAGACCTTTTCTAAACACTGCAGGAGCTGTTATTGGTTTCAACCAAGGGAAAGTCACTTTTAATGTTAATAATAAAGAGCACATGGTCTATTTTCCCAAGAAGATTGATAGAAAATATGCTCTAAACTCAATCAAGAATATTGAGACCATCAGAGTTGGTCAAATTATTTGTTCAGAGCCAAAGCCCAAAGAAGAATATCAAATTGTCATGATTGGGACAATTCCTATCAAGGTCGAGGTAACATAATCATTAAGTGAAATGCAAAGTTTTGCTTCATAAAAATGGTTTGGTAACAAGACTTGATCAACCTTGTTAACAAAGTTGTTTTTGAATGAACAAAACTATGTTTTCACCGCATTTACTTTTGTTTCTACCTTGTTCATTTTTGTTTCCGCTATTTAGTTTCATATTAACATATCTTAGAGCTACTATAAGCTTGGTTTTGATTTGCTTTCTATCATTCCATCTTCGTTTTCCCGAGTTTTATTCTCTTATCAATTTCTGAAAATCCTTGAAAATAAAGTTTCTCAAAAAATTCTGGAAAATTCCTTTTAAATTTTTGTCTCAGAAATGGAGCAGAGAGGCACCTGGGAGACCTCAGGGGGACCCACCATGCCACCTCACCACCAGGGGGCACGGCCCAAGCCTGGCCGCGCCGTGGCATGGTGAGGGGGCCCCCTAGCCCTCTACTTACCTCGCCACCCTCATTTCCTTCTCTCTCCCGAAATATCTCCACACCTCAGCTCAAACCCATGTTCTTGCTGTTCTTCCTTGCGATTTTTCGATCTCCTTGCTCAGCCCATCTTTGCTGCTGAGATTTGGAGCATTTGTTCTCCGGTATGTGACTCCTTTGATTGTCCAAGTAGAATTTTGTTTAGTGGAGTATTTCTTGAGTATTTTAGCTCTATAGGTGACAGGTGAAATGAGTTTGTATGCTTGTTCTATTGCTTAGAAAATTTGTTTTGATGTATGTTAGCCCTCTTGGAACTCCCTATAGTAGTTTCCTACGTTTGTTTGTCTCAAAATCATTGTTTATGAGGTTTGTTAAAAATTCAGAAAAGGGAAATGGACAACTACACCTATGGAGAAGTCTTTGAAAGAGAAGCACCTAGGTCATCAAGGCCTTCAAGATCCACTGCTCAATATAGGACATCCTACAATGAAGATCTTATGTCACCGAACATTGGCGATGAGGGGGATGATGGAGATGCGCATCCATCCACCTTCCCTTGTGCTAACTTTTTGAGTGATGCAGGGATTCTTGAGGATTTCTTACTCCTTGTTAACAGGGTTGGATTGACTACATACATGACGGATGAGAGTAATCAATATGCTCTGCTCATGAAGATTTTTGTTGAAAGCTTTAAATTCACTAACTCTCATTTCAAGCCTTCCATTACATTTAAAATTTATGATAAGTCTATCACCATGTCTTTGGAGAAGTTTTGTGGTATTCTAGGTATTCCCATGTTTGGGATAGCCAAGAAGATTCTACACCAACCCACTGATTTGTTGGAGCTCTACCGAGGAGTAACTAATGATGATGACCGCATAGCACAGCGTGGCAAGATAAGAAACATTCAACTCCTAGCTATTAGATATTTTACTTACTATCTTGCCACTAGTATTCTTGGTAGGGGGAACACTAGCAATATCTCTAACTATCATTTAGCTTTTCTAGCTACGGCGCTTGATGTTAGCAAAAAGTATAACCTCGGTGCTCTTATTGCTCGTCGCCTAGCCGAGAGGGGACCTATTTATGGAGGCATTATTGCTGCGCGCATTGTTGCTGCTCTAGGACTTTCTATTGCTCCTAATGATATATTGTTGGTCCCACAGAGGCTTGATCTTGCTGCCATGAAGCTCCATCACTTTGTTACTGCTAACTCATGTGCAGGGAAATTAGTTTATAGAATGTTATTCACTGATGGAGAGCAAAGGGAAATTCCCTTGCCGCAGCCCAGTTTGTTCAGTATTCACAGGAGGCCATGGTCACACTCGAAGGAGGAGTTGGACGAGCAGCTCAGGGTGCTCGGCTTCCACGTACAGCATGGCGCTATGGACCAGGAGGAAGAGGAGGCACCGGTCGATCACTACGCCGCGTACCACACTGGGGCGCCCTCGAGCTCATATTAGGACGAAGGTGCTTCTTCATCATATTTTGGGGATGCCACTTCATGGCCGAGCTAGGATTGATCTCCACTTAGGCCAAAAGCCTAAGCTTGGGAGGAGGTACGCCGACGATGCTCATCTATATATCATATTTTGTCGGTACTTTGTATATCCATGTTTCGCTTTCTTTTCGTTGTTGTTCTTGTTCTTATTTCTACTTTCCAAAACACAAAAAGACCAAAAATATTTCTGTTGTTTCTCTTTGTTTGTTTGTCTTTAGTTCTGTAGCTTTGGTTTGCTTTGTTTTCTATTTTTGGTTTGATATTTGAAAAATCCAAAAATATTTTGCTTTGTTTGCTTTTTCCTTCCGTTCTTGTTGCAAAATTCAAAACCCCAAAAATATTTGTTGTTCTTCTTCGGTTTTGTAAAGTTTATTGTAGAGTTCAGTCTCCCGTGACTCCAATGGAGCTTGGTATTCACTTCATATTATTCAAGCCACACAAGTGAAAGGCAATAATGAAGACATATGCAATTTGAGATGTGGTAAGAGGCTGGTATGAACTCTATTTCTTTTCATTTTTGTACGTATACTCATCTATGTGGACGTGCTTAGTCTGTTCATGTAAGGTATATGTTATCTAATGGATGCTTTGTATTTCTTTCTCTCATATGATTAGTTCTAATTTACTAATAGTTTGTAGCATGTCATATAGATGCTTGCTTGCATTGTTTTATTCATATTATGGTATGACATTGTGGTATCCTCCTCTGAAAGTTTCATTTGAATCGACTTGGCACATGCTCAAGCATGCATATGACTGAACAAAAATTCAATTAAGCCTCGATGATTTACCTTGCCTCAGAGTTCTTGTATCATTTTTATGCCTATATTAATTTTGTTTTGTCACAAGCATGATTATGATAGTTATTGCTCTCTCGATTGTCGCTTCCCAGTCTTTTGCTAGCCTTCACTTGTACTGAGAGGGAATACTTCTCGTGCATCCAACTCCTGAAAACCGAGTAACCTCAAAGAGTCCACTATAAATTCCTATGCATGGTATTTCATAGCCATTCCAAGTAAATTTTTATGTGCTACCTTTCAAAACTTTCAAACACTTCTCATTTTGTGCCACTATTTTTAGCTCATGAGGACGTAGTGGTCAGAATTGCTATCTCCCATATTAAATTAAGTACCCCTCGACTTGCATGATTCATCTACTCGTCATTAATTTTGCAAGGGAGCTGGTCAGACCATTGTAATCTAAATCTAAAAAAAGGCACTCCTCCATGGTATGTGAAAGTTGGTGGGCACCCGATGGAATCGGCTAGCCATGGTTTGAGAAAGGAAAAAGGTGGGGAGGAGTGCCAAAGCTTTATAAAAGAGCACCAATGTGCCAAATTTTCAAAAAACTTGGAACCGCTCTCACTTGTTTAGTATGGAAGATAGCAAGACCCCATTGTCAGTCGTTGACATGAAACAACCACCTCTCAAAATAAATTTTTATCTCTGTTTTACAAATGAAAAGCTCTAGCACATGTTAAATCACTGCTTCCCTCTGCGAAGGGCCCTTCTTTTACTTTTATGTTGAGTCTTCATTTTCTAACTTTAAGCACTTTCTTGAGAGCATAGCTGTTATTCTTAGTGTAATGTGCTTGTCCCAGAACATGGTTAATTGTGGCATAACTTTGATGCTTTTATCTTTGATATTTTTACTTCTAGTCTTCCCTTGGACTTCAGAGGTGTCTCAGCATTTAAGTTTTGCTCCACAAATAAAGGCAAGCGGGATACCACTCTTCCATATCATTTTATGAACATTACAATCTTGTAGCTTCTTATCTTCATGTTGCTTGCTATTAGTACATTGGCACTCTTTCATAGCTTGCCTGACTATGAGGTAACATTAGTTGCATATTTCTTATTATGAATTGCCTGAGTACTTGATCATATAGTGAGAATATATGCATCTTATGAAGCAAATATGTTCGTGAAAGTTTCTTTTATCGCTCTCAGTTGTTAACTGAATTGCTTGAGGACAAGCAAATAGCTAAGCTTGGGGGAGTTGATACGTCCAAAACGTATCTACTTTCCCGAGCACTTTTGCTATTGTTTCTTCTCTAATTTGTGTGTTTTGAATACAACTAACACGGACTAACATTGTTTTCAGCAGAGTTTCCCTGGTGTCTTGTTTTTGTGCAGAAATCCAACTTTTAGTAAAAATCCCAGAAAATATTGCAAAATTCCTATTTTACCAGAAGACCCACGGAGCCAGAAGACGAGACGGAAAGGGGCTGGGAGGCAGGCTCACCACTAGGGGGGCGCGGCCTAGGCCTGGCCATGCCGGGTGGTGGTAAGACCACCCCAGCCGCCTCCTCGAGCCCCCCTTTCGCCTACATATACCCTTCGACCTGAAACTATCGGGGGTTCGGCATTTTTCCCAAATAGAGTTCCACTGCGCCGCCACCATTAGAAACCGCGATTCGGAACCAGAAACTCCGTTCTGGCACCCTGCCGGGACAGGGATTGGGAGGAGATCTTCATCACCATCATCACCGATGTCTCTCCATCAACCATCCATGACTCCCACATCCATGTGTGAGTAATTCCCGCTATAGGCGAAGGGGATGGTAAGGATTGGATGAGATCATTCATGTAATTTGTTATGAGATTGTTAGGGCATGGTGCCTAGTATCTATTATTAGTACTTATGACATTGTTGCAACTTGTTGTGCTTAATGCTTGTCACTTTTGGCCCGAGTGCCATGATTTCAGATCTGAACTTGTTATTGTTATATGATGATACTTGTTGTTTATGATCTTACCTGCAAGTTGTATACACATATCGTTGTCGGGAACCTGAGGCCCCAAGGTGACAGCAATTGGGATAACCGGAGGGGATGGCTATGATGTGAGGATCACATGTGTTCACCGAGTGTTAATGCTTTGCTCCGGTACTTTATTAAAAGGAGTACCTTAATTACCAGTAGATTCCCTTGAGGCCCTGCTGCAAATAGGCTGGTAGGACAAAAGATGTCGTGCAGGTTTCTCATTGCGAGCACGCACGACTATTTACGGAACACGTGCCTATGGACCGTGTCAGTTGCTTGGGAAGACCCAAGAAGATGGAAGATCCAAGATGAGGGTAGAAGATAAAGTCCCAGAAAGAACACCCAACCACACTACGAAGTGCTACTTTTCATGTGAAGAAGAAGAACACTTATCTAGAAATTGCTTGAGGAAACGAGAAAGGTTTTCCACAACTATAGTGGAATATGGAGAAATGGAAGTAAGAGAGCTCCTAGCCTTAGAGAGACCTCAAAAGAAGAAGGGCAATAGCAAGGTGCTGTGTTTCAATTGCAAGGAGCTAGGACATTATGCGAACAAATGTCCAGAAAGGGACAACAAAGCAAACAAACATGGTAACGTGAAGAAGAACCTCAACCATACCATTTGTTACACATGCAAGCAACAGGGACACTACTAAGATCAATGCGCAGGGAAAAGTACTTCAAGACTTCAGTGAACTGGAATAACTGAAGGATGCCACAAATACAAGGTGAAGACACACCAAGGTGTAGCCAACTTGGAAGAATTTGCAATGCAACTACTTCCTTGTAATAAATATTGTAAGGACTTGTAAGAGCTAAAAACTACCTTGTTGAATGGATTTTATTTTTCCAAGGAGATGGCAAGCCAAAGGACATGCAACTCAAGAGTTAACACCATATGACAGAGTAAGCAAACCCCTAGCTAAGGAACAATAGATTGTTTTTCTAAAATTCAAAAATGGGTTTTGGAATATTGGTTCTATCTCCAAGAAATTTTTGTCAAAGCTAGTGAGGTTGACCTAGAGTTAGAATACGAGGTTTTACAAACCATGTATGAAGTAATAATTTGGGTGCAGGATGGATTGATCACCATTCCTACTACTCTTATTATGCGCTCTCATAATGTTGGCTTTGAGAACCTAGAGAGAGATACCTACAAGAGAGCGACATCGTTAAACCTTAACCTTAAGAGGATAAGACGTTACACCCCTTATAGTGAGCCAGTGTGGCCAAAACGTAGGACTGCAGTGAGGTTGATCCACAAGCTTACCGATGAAGAAGGCTTGCAACTAAAGAAGTCCTACCAACCTTCAGAGCTCTGTTTGAACCAAGAGTTTTTACAAGGATTGCATCATAAGAAGAAAGATCAACAAGATGACGTCCAAGAAGATGAAGTGAGGAGAGGAGACCGTCTTAACATGGTCCTCTGATTGACCCAAAGAGTGACCCTTCAGTGTCCAAAATAGTTCAACAAACTACATTGCTGGATAGAAGCTCCACAATGGAGCAAAATTATACTCAAGCCTATTTGGGAAATACTGGAAACCCAAGTTGTGAATAGACACCCACCTATTGGAAATGAAGACAGAAGCTTACTAAGGAATCAAAAGATGACCCAGTGCCAAGTTAGACTAAGGATGTCCTGTCAGAACCCAAAGACCTAGATTGCCAACAAAAGTTTCTTTTAAGGGTGGTAGCCACCTAGGTACCCCAAACCCTTCTACCTTTCTAGCTTCTTCAAATCTCGGGGACGAGATTTCTTTTAAGGGTGGTAGTCTGTAACATCCCAAGTTTTATCAAATTTTTGGATAAAAAAAATTGTTTTATTTTGTATTGTGTGAAAAATCACCGAGAATTAAAACTTTTTGATGTTTAAATAAATGTCTTTCCTTGAAGTATTACTTAAACTTCCAAATCAAACTATTTTACCACCAAGGTTTCCAATTTATAAAATAATTTCTTATAAGTATTTCCCAATTAAAATGTTAGTTAGAAAAACTATTTCAACCTTATATTAGTCCTTGAAGAACTCTTTGAGGAAATAGAAATCTCAAGTTGCTATTTTGCTTTCATACAATTTCTATGCAAGCATTTTTGCCAGGGAAATATTTCTCAAAAGGATTCAAAAGTTTCATTATTAAAATGTGTTTGAAAATGAATTTCAAAATATTACTTTATAAAGTATCCTCCCTGATTTTATGGAATTATTTTAAAACCCTAATCCTAGATTTGCTTTATGCAAGTAAAGCTCTTTTGATAAATTAATAAAGCTTTATTCAGTGTTTTGTTTATTTTGATAAATATGTTTCTTATTGTTTTGTATTGTTTGTTTGAATTTTAGAAAAATTTAGACATTGGTTTGACTGGTTTTGAAATTATTATGCAAAAGTTATAAAAGAAAAAAACAGAAAAGAATAAAAGAAAGGAGAAAAAAAAGAGAAAAGGATTTGGACCGGAGCTGCCCAGTCCGGCCCAACAGCACGGCCCACTCGGTCCTTTCCCGAACGGTTACCCCGGGCCTTCTTTCTCTCCCTCTGCTAGGTGGGACCCCCTTGTCGGGTTCGTCTTCAACCCGGTGATTACTCCCAGCCCGAGATCACCGCGCCCGTTCCCACTCCCCTCCCCACTCCCCTCCCCACTCGCCCCGTTTTACCCCAGAACCGCCCCCTCCCTCATCCTCTCGAATCCAAAGATGCCCGAGTCGAGCCCCTCCTCAGATCCCTGACCTCCTCCTCTCCTTTGCCCTCACACATCCTCTCTAGAGACGCCATCTAGATGCCGGAATCACTCGCCAGAGCATCACCATCACCGTCGCCATTTTTGTGCCCCTGCCGTCGAATCCGTGAGCGTGCGCCGTTGATTCTTTGACCCTTCTTCTTCCCTCTCCTGTACGCATCTCCCTGACCCCTTCCCTCATCTTATTGTGAGGCAAATCACCGATTCCATCATCGTCTAAATCTCGTCGGTGCCGCATCAACTCCGTCCGCTCTTCGTCGTCACTCCAGGAGGCTATCCCAAACCCTTCTGCCTTTCTAGCCTCTTCAAATCTCAGGGACGAGATTTCTTTCAAGGGTGGTAGTCTATAACATCCCAAGTTTTTATCAAATTTTTGGATAAAAAAAATTGTTTTATTTTGTATTGTGTGAAAAATCACCGGGAATTAAAACTTTTTGATGTTTAACTAAATGCCTTTCCTTGAAGTATTTCTTAAACTTCCAAATCAAACTATTTTACCACCAAGGTTTCCAATTTATAAAATAATTTCTTATAAGTATTTCCCAATTAAAATGTTAGTTAAAAAACTATTTCAACCTTATATTAGTCCTTGAAGAACTCTTTGAGGAAATAGAAATCTCAACTTGCTATTTTGCTTTCATACAATTTCTATGCAAGTATTTTTGCCAGGGAAATATTTCTCAAAAGGATTCAAAAGTTTCATTATTAAAATGTGTTTGAAAATGAATTTCAAAATATTACTTTATAAAGTATCCTCCCTGATTTTATGGAATTATTTTAAAACCCTAATCCTAGATTTGCTTTATGCAAGTAAAGCTCTTTTGATAAATTAATAAAGCTTTATTGAGAGTTTTGTTTATTTTGATAAATATGTTTCTTATTGTTTTGTATTGTTTGTTTGAATTTTAGAAAAATTTAGACATTGGTTTGACTGGTTTTGAAATTATTATGCAAAAGTTATAAAAGAAAAAGAGAAACAGAAAATAATAAAAGAAAGGAGAAAAAAAAGAGAAAAGGATTTGGACCGGAGCAGCACAGTCCGGCCCAACAGTACGGCCCACCCAGTCCTTTCCCGAACGGTTACCCCAGGCCTTCTTTCTCTCCCTCTGCCAGGTGGGACCCCCTTGTCGGGTTTGTCTTCAACCCGGTGGTTACTCCCAGCCCGGGATCACCGCGCCCATTCCCACTCCCCTCCCCACTCGCCCTGTTTTATCCCAGAACCGCCCCCTCCCTCATCCTCTCGAATCCAGAGATGCCCGAGTCGAGCCCCTCCTCAGATCCCCGACCTCCTCCTCTCCTTTGCCCTCACACATCCTCTCCAGAGATGTCGTCTAGATGCTGGAATTGCTCACCGGAGCATCACCATCACCGTCGCCATTTTTGTGCCCCTGCCGTCGAATCCGCGAGCGTGCGCCGTCGATTCTTTGACCCTTCTTCTTCCCTCTCCTGTACGCATCTCCCTGACCCCTTCCCTCATCTTATTGTGAGGCAAATCGCTGATTCCGTCATCGTCTGAATCTCGCGGTGCCGCATCAACTCCGTCCGCTCGTCGTCGTCACTCGAGGAGGCTATCGAAGATGTCGACCACACCCCCGGAACCGAACCTCTGTGCTAATCCCCGTACACGATCTCCTCGACCTCTAGAGCCTCTGGAGAAGCCACACCATCGATGCTAGAGCTGCCGCGCCATCGCCGTCGACGAACTCCACGGTGAGCTCCCCTCCAGATGCACCCCGCCGTTAGATCAAGATCTAACCGCCAAGGTTAGATCACTAACCGAATGGGTATCATCTCATGTGGGCCGCACAGAGCTCTTTTAATTCTATGGCTGAGAATCGTGATCCAGGCGAACCGGTACAGGCCAACGAGAATTAGCCACGTGGCCTGTCTAAAAACAAATAGATTCAAATCCTTTCAAATAGACTCCAACTTGTAAAATCCATATAAAATGTTCTATAGGTCCAACAATTACAAATTGCATATCACTGGAATCCTGAGAAAGAGTAGAATCCAACTATGCAAGAAAATCACATGGTTACTGTACAAATTATAGAAGTGAAATTCAAATGATTTATAATAGCACCTTAGCACCAAATAATTCATATCTTTTGCTCTGGTCATCCAAAAATAACAAATTTGTAGTCTATGGATTCCTTAGAACATGTAGAACACTTTAGAATCAAGAAACACCAAATTTGATATGTGCACAAACTTGGTACATTCAAATCTATCCAAATCACTACTTTGGTCACAATTTGAATTCTAAAAATAATTTTAGAATGAATGAAATTGCAGCAACTTTGTATTACTGTCTCCTATCCAGTAGCATCACTGTCCAAAATATTTGAATCACCATGCAAATATTCAAAATCAATTATGAGAATTTGAGTATTTTCATTATAGAATTAATTCTGTAATTCTTTCAATATGATTCCTTCTACAAAAGTGAATCTTATGATCATACCTATCTATCACTACCATTCTTACTCTTGATCATCACCCAATATCAAGCCATCTTATTCTTGTGGGCCTAGTTCATAATATTCAAACTACACTTGAGTAATTTGAGTAATTGGTGATTACTCCAATTAAGGTTTCCTTTGATACTAGTGTATGACACACTCTAACTCATATCACATCTATCCTAAACCATTCTAATCCAATATCATCCTTGATCCAAGCCACCATCTTTCTAAATACCCTTCATACTTGTTTAACCCCATGCCAACTTGACCATATTGGTTTATATTGAACTATTCAATTTACAGAAAAGTTAATTGAGTAATTCAATGTACCACCAATATATGCCCAAGCCTATGTGTAACTATACTATTTTGAGTAAGTGTTATCACACTTTATTCAATAGTGTTCTATTGCACTATTCTATATTTATGTGAATCTATTCACATGAGTCATCTCTAAACTCTATTCATGCTTATGCCAAGCATAAGATTGTTATCATTACATTGTAATCTTGGAGGACCAATCCTTTCCAATCATTAAACCTTGCCATTTAAACTCTCAACCCATATCTTGTAAGCCAAGCTTCTAGCCATATCTCTCTCATCACAAAAATCATAAGAACTTTAAAATGTTAAACAAATCCTTTTCATTTGCTTGCCTTGCTTGATTTGTTGCTTTTGGTGTGGTGTGTTTACTTTGTGTATCTCTATATTATAGATTGGTTTGGAGAGCCATACATTTTGTTGAGAGAAGAGGAAGGAGTTTAAGCTTCCAAAGGCAAGTGACACACATGTTCCCTTACCCATTTTACTATATGCATTAGTGTTTTATAAGTAGTATGCATGATAGGTTGGTTTCCCAAGGTGAAGTGATGCAATGCTAGAACCTAGTAGTTTATAGCCACCCCTGAACCAACTCCTGATAGGTTGTACCAATGTTGAAAAATGATGCCAATGCTTGTTTCATAAGTTGATGTTTAGTTTTGAATTTTAACTTCAACCCCAATGAAACACCTGGGTGGAAATGGCATGGCTTGGTTTATGTTGAGTGGCTACTTGGGGCCACATGCCTGGTGGATTTAACCAGAGTATGTGGTATTTTCCTGAGGGTTAGTACACTTGTGGGATGCCACCCAGGAACAAAGAGACTACCATGTCTTCCTTGCTTAGTGAACTTCCAGTGCAGCCTTATGACAATATGGTCTCTGTCTTGATTGAGTATGTTGTGAGGGTTCATCCATGGGTACTGACAGAGGGTGGTATTTTGGGCACGGTCAGATCCGGATGGTTGAATGCTCCTTCTGAAAGGTCTTGTCTCATTCTTCTCACTGGGTAGAATGGGTCTTAAGGTGAAAGTGCACAACCCCTGCAGGGTGTAAAACTAATCGATTAGCCGTGTCCCTAGTTATGGACAATTTGAGTTCCTAGACATGGATGTATGAAAGAGTCTCCTCACTTTTTCAGAATAAATAAAACTTGTTTGGAAACAGTCTCAGGACCATGTGGTGGATTTAACCTCATGGGGTCATCTTGGTGGATTTAACTAGGTGACTTAGTGCTCATGGTGGATTTAACCATGTACCCTTTCATTCAACCATGTGGTGGATTTAACTTCATGGGGTCATCTTGGTGGATTTAACTAGGTGACTTTGGTGCTCATGGTGGATTTAACCATGTGCCCTTTCTCTCAACCATGTGGTAGATTTAACCTCATGGGGTCATCTTGGTGGATTTAATCAGGTGACTTTGGTGCTCATGGTGGATTTAACCATGTGCCCCTTCAAAGTCTTCAAAGAATAAAAGTTTGTTTTGAAAAATGATAGGATAAACTTGCTTTATGCAATTCAGCCAGAAGCTCCACCAGCCAAATATCATGTAGATAGCTCTTTCACAACAGCCACCAAATAAGTGTCATTTGCCAGTACATCATTGTACTGACCCCCATTAATGGGGCGGCACGTTTAAATGTGCAGGTTTTCAAGTAAGAATTGTTTAGTAGGATCTCGAGACTACATTCCAACATGTCTGCCTATGGCACGTGATGAAGATGGAGGCTCATTGCCACTTTGTTTTTCCGCTGTGCATCTCTAAGGTTTGAATACTTTGTATTTGGATCCATGTTGTAATCTTGATACTATGCAATGAATACTTTATTTTGTTCTATGGTGCTATCAGTGATCCAGGGAATAGCACTTAACACAGGTGTTCCACCTTAATCCAAAGGTGGGGCGTTACACCATGTCTTACTGATTTCATGAATTATCTTATCCATGCAACGCCCGTTCATCCATCCCTATGCCTACAGTATTTCATCCTACTATTTACTATTGCTATTATTACCGTCTTTACTTTATTATTGTTGCTACTATTTTACTATTATCACCACTATAAAACTGTTGCTACTAACAAACTGCTGCGAGCAAGTCTGTTTCCAGGTGCAGCTGAATTGACAACTCATCTGTTAAGGCTTATAACTATTCTTTGGCTACCCTTGTGTCGAATCAATAAATTTGGGTTTTACTTCCCTCGAAGACTGTTGTGATCCCCTATTGATAAGGGGTGTCCCAATCTTCTCAGCGAGCGCGGGGTAGATGGCAATAATGGTGATGAAGATACTCGAGTGTCGCAGAGAACTCTCCGGCTAATCCCTGCTGCCAGCGCAACAGCTCTCAACCCTTTGGATATTCGAAATGTCACACGCTTGCGCACGTAGCTGCCAACCACGAAGCGGTGATGCAATATACTAATTCCCAATGGAACAGCAGATTACACTCAGATTTTCAGTAGAACAAACACCAGATCGATACGAATTGGTGCGAATAATTTCAGAGGAACACTTGGTTCTGTCTAGAAACTAGGGTTTTGTTTAAACGTGGTCTGCCCTATTTTTACAATACGACTGACTATTTATTGAAGGGAAGCCGCTGCCGCCTGGATCGTCCATGTCGTTGTATCGCCCCAGGCTCTTGGGCCGAGCACATGCAGCAGGCCCACGCTGGGACCCACAGCTTGAGCGACAACACATCTCTGATTTGTGCAAGCCTCCATGTATCGATGCCATATAGAAACATTGACGTACCACACAGCCGGGTCCCACTTGGAGCATTACGTGATTGAATATATAAGGTACTTCATGGATTACCACCAGCTTTGTGTCTGATCGCATGCATGCACCACAAAGACAATGTAGTCCACGTGAGTCCAATGCATCTTCTAGTCTCTTCGTCTTTGTAGTTGACTCCCTTCTCTCGGATGCCTTTGCCTTCCTCCCTCTCATCCCGCTAGCGCTAGTCCGATAGATGTCAAATCTAGTCAAATAATAGTACACTGATTTAGATAGTATAGAATTCTCAAATATTAAATTATTATTTTTGATTAGGAATAAATTCACCTGATAGTAATCATCAATTTGATTTAATATTTCTTTCCAGTTCAAACAGTTGAAAACAGTATAATCCATGATTATATCCTCATCATCCTCCCTTTCTTCAAGAAAAGCCGTCCTCGGCTTTGGGTAAGCTGAAAATGGAAGAAACAAAAAGAACAACGTGTACGCAGAGTATATATATATGTAATATGTTGTATCTGTTTTGACATGATGAGTATTCCCAGTAGACAAGATGCAACTGAAATTGCAAATATAAGTGAAGTTCATATTGTCATGAGGACGTCGGGGAACAAATAAGTAGATAATTTTATATTTCGACACATAGCATATATTGCTGAAAACATCACGTTTCAATTCAGCGATTCTATCACATGTAATGTATATGTGGTCCACCAGAAAATCATCACTCATGATATATTCACCAACTAAATTAAAAGTGAAGCAATAGGCATATGTGCTAGAATTCAAATATGAAATTTCAGAAATCTTATTCATAGCACAAGTCAAATTAATAGGTTTATTTAGCATGATGGAATACACAATATGAACAGGTGGTATTCGAGCAAGTACTTCTTTATGTGTCATCAGTACCACATGATCAAAATTCGAATTTAGCAAAGTATCACAAGGTGCTGAGACAGTAGTGCAAGATAAATCACAAGAAGGAACCAGCAAAGGAGTAGACTCACAAAAATTTCCATGGCTGATTGTAGTTCCAAAACAGTGCCTATTGCAATGACAGGCTCCTCGGATGTAGTAGGCACCGAAACGTCCTCCTGAAGTGATAATGCACAAACCGGTGATACAAGTTATAAAATAGGTGGCTCCCTTTCTTCAAAACCAACCTGCATATCACAAGAAACAACACTAGGAGTAGACATGGTTACATTAGTTGAAATATCCTCACATGTCCTAGCAACTCCCTCACTCTGTTTTTCTGGAACAATGACACTCTCACTCTTGTGACACTCGTATCGACACATAATGTGGAATCATGCAAGTTAACTTTAGATGGCTGAGGTGTACACATGGTGGGAATACATAGGTCAGGTGGTGTAAGAACAGGAGCAACATGTGGTTTTATTGGGAGGGCTACAGGTGGACGTAGGTTTTGACGCCTAACCTCCTGAAATTCCTTAATGCAAATATATGACAACCACGTGTGCTTACTATTCCAAAAGATGAAGGGGTCAGGATGATCACTACCAAAAAGAACCTTAAACTGAGCACACCAAGATTTTCCCAACAAAATATGGCAAAAATTTAGCGCTTTAGGAACCACATCACAATGAATATGAACTGTATGGCCATAAATGGTGAGAGGAACATGGGTGGTTCGCGTAATTGGTAGTGCATGATCATAAGAAGCCAACATATATGGTTTAATTTTTCCATAAGTACGCAATTGCATCTTTTTAACAACCTCAATACTAACCAAGTTCGGTAAAGAACAGTTATCAATGGTAACAGCAGCAGGTCTACCATTAATATCTGCAGTGAAGTGGAACAAACCCAAATTAAGCACCACGCCAGAATCCTCCTCCCAAAATGTATTGCTGCAATCAAACTGCAATGGTAAAGGATCCTCCTCGTCATCATCTGCCATTGTTAGTACAGACAAAGGAAGTGGCAGCAATATATATATATGGTTGAACTCTCAACTCACTCAAAACTGAAAGAAAGAGGTATCTTACCGTTCCAAAGTGAATTATGAAAGCTTACCAACTTGTAGTGGCAGAACGTGTGCGGGTGTGATGAAGCGAATACCGAGGGTATAAGAAACTATCACACGACAAACCAGGGTATATGGTGGGGCTTGGTATGGATACCTAACTACACCAAAATACAAGTCCTAGTGCTGATTGTATGACAAAGACCCACGGAAACACACACGGTCGAGATAAATGGGGCAAAGCAACTCTGAAAAGTGAGCTTGAAAAGTATATGTCGGAGTATATGCTCGTGTTGCAATGCACAAGAGAGACGCTAGCAATAGCTCAATATGATCAGGCACAAGATTGCTCAAACTACGAGTGCACAAATTATGAACTAGGCCTCTGAAAACTGTGTAATGGAGCAGCAAACTTTCAGCTATTTTGTATCTTTTTTTTAATACAACTCTTTTTCTCTTTTTCTTTGCTTTTTTTTGAAACTATATGCTATCTCTAGCTTCTCTTTTTTAAACGGCCACACGATGTAAAGCACTCAAAAAACCTACAGAGCAGCCTGTCGAGCAAAGCTATGCTAGTCTCATAGGAAAGATACCTACACGATGTTGTCGAAATGCTGTGGCTATGGCTTGCAAAGATGCGGGAAAGGTACGCTATGTGGACTCAGTTTTGAAAGAAAACGAGAAAGACGCAACTCACCGAAACTGTACCGCGGCAGAGAAAATTCGCAAAAATTGTGCCACAGCAGAATGCGACAGCAAACCCATAAAAAAGTGTGCTGCGGCAGAACTAGGACGGTGTCGGACACGGGCGCGAAGTTGCAGCAGGTTGCGGACAAGGTGGGCAGGGCGTACAACAGCAGCTTGGGCAAAAGAGCAGGCCGGTTTGCGGAGCAACGGCCAACGCTTGGTGTCAGACAAAAAAAAGCACAATGTCTGGTCAATAGCGTTCCAGGCGTACGCACCCCATCAGACAAAACCGAAAGTTAGTCTGATCGCTAGCGTTGTTCTGTTAGGTTCGACTGGAGCGATCCAGCCTGGTAGATGTGCAAGGCCCGGACTCGTGAAACACCAGCGATCAAACAAAGAAACGTGGATGCGATGGACTCCTGGCGAGCGATCAAATCCAATCGAGGCTCGACAATCAATTCAATCTGGGTGGTAGCATTCCTTGTGTTTTATTTTTTTTAAGTAGATCCAATCGGAACTGGTTCAAATAGCTGGACTCTAAGAAGATCAAGCAATCTGGACAGGAGACCAAGAACGATCGTTGTTCCTTTTTTATTTGGACTGAACTGATCGGATCTATAGGGTGATGATCGGAAATGATCGGAAACAACGACGAACGCACGGCGGATGGGAAAAAAATAGACAGAAAAGGATACCCAAAAAGAAACTACGATCAACAACTAACACAAATACTTCGATGCAATCTAGGCTATGGCAAGAACTAAGAACCCTAATTTTTTTGTGTGGCTTTTTCTGTATAGGACAAAAACAAAATCGAATCTACGGGGATGGATTTGTGGATGCTCACCGAGTAAACGCTGGAATCTGATATCAAGATGATAAGGGGTGTCCCGATCTTCTTAGCGAGCGCGGGGTAGATGGCAATAATGGTGATGAAGATACTCGAGTGTCGCAGAGAACTCTCCGGCTAATCCCTGCTGCCAGCGCAATAGCTCTCAACCCTTTGGATATTCACAACGTCACACGCTTGCGCACGTAGCCGCCGACCACGAAGCGGTGATGCAATATACTAATTCCCAATGGAACAGCAGATTACACTCAGATTTTCAGTAGAACAAACACCAGATCGATACGAATTGGTGCGAATAATTTCAGAGGAACACTTGGTTCTGTCTAGAAACTAGGGTTTTGTTTAAACGTGGTCTGCCCTATTTTTACAATACGACTGACTATTTATTGAAGGGAAGCCGCTGCCGCCTAGATCGTCCATGTCGTTGTATCGCCCCAGGCTCTTGGGCCGAGCACATGCAGCAGGCCCACGCTGGGACCCACAGCTTGAGCGACAACACATCTCTGATTTGTGCAAGCCTCCATGTATCGATGCCATATAGAAACATTGACGTACCACACAGCCAGGTCCCACTTGGAGCATTACGTGATTGAATATATAAGGTACTTCATGGATTACCACCAGCTTTGTGTCTGATCGCATGCATGCACCACAAAGACAATGTAGTCCACGTGAGTCCAATGCATCTTCTGGTCTCTTCGTCTTTGTAGTTGACTCCCTTCTCTCGGATGCCTTCGCCTTCCTCCCTCTCCTCCCGCTAGCGCTAGTCCGATAGATGTCAAATCTAGTCAAATAATAGTACACTGATTTAGATAGTATAGAATTCTCAAATATTAAATTATTATTTTTGATTAGGAATAAATTCACCTGATAGTAATCATCAATTTGACTTAATATTTCTTTCCAGTTCAAACAGTTGAAAACAGTATAATCCATGATTATATCCTCATCACCTATACTTGTGGGTCATCATATAGGAAAATTAAATAAAGAAAGATCAAAGTGATTATATTTGTGTCCTAAGTAGAAAGTTGATTTTTGTGAGAGTGGTTGTTATTGTATGATAAAGAACTAGGAAGGGACACTAACAAGGGAGCATGAGATACTCCCGTTATGATTAGAAACCAAAGAATCAGTCTATGGGTTTATGATTTATTTGATACACATTGCTCTAATGGAAAAAGTGAATGAAAGGAAGGCACCCAATAGAATCGGTTAGCCATGGCTTGAGAATCGAAAAAAGTGGGGGAACATGTGCCTTGATCAAATAACTCATGAATAAAAGGTTGGTGTTGGGGTTCTAATAAACAAGACTGTTAACTAATACCATGATCTTTGGTGAAAGTGTTCAGCTGCTCAACTAATAAAGTGGGCCTATGGTTGAACTCCATGCTTATCATGCTTATCGTGAGGCCTGAAGATAAACGATGGCGTCCATAACCCTGCCCAGGCCAAGCCGGAAGGGTAACCTTGCTAACGTCATCGCTCCCATACTTGTGAACATCGATCGGGCCAACGGTTGCCGAACAAGGAGGAAGAAAGAGAAAAGGAAAAAAACGAGGGTGGGTACCGAGGCACGTACTCGCGAGACTGGAATTCAGCTGTGCTCGCCTACAGGCTATATGGTGGACTTAGCGGCAACCAAAGAATCATACTACAGAGACACACTACAACTTTCATCTAAATAGATAAGATAAGAGAGCTTATAAAAGTACCCAACTAGAAACTAACATCAAACATAACCCAGCCGATGAATCACGTCCTCGTGACCAAACGAAGAAGCAAGTATCAAAGGCACTCACATGGTTACCAAGTTTTATTGCAGGTTTATTGTTGTAGTTGTGCTAGCTTACTACACAAGTTTATTAGTATTGAAATATCAGGTGCAAGTTGTTCTATGATCGAGTAGTATAGCTCCAAGTCGTCCATAACCGCAGACACGGCTTTTCGAAAAGATTTAACCCTGCAGGGGTGCCCAAATGTACGCAAACGCACGATTGATCCTTTAGGCAGGTCTCGCACCCTTAATAAAAACAGGTGCGCCATCAGGATAGTCACGACTTGCACTCTCCTTCACTACAGACAAGTCCAAGAAGCCACCTAACTAAGTTTAACCCATATCGAGAGTCCGGCCAAATCTCCGAGACGGACCTTGCTGTTTGAGCCTACGGTTAAGTCGGATCCTAGGAGATGCACACTGGATCGGAGCTCCTCATGGAAGATGACTAGTGACCTCACTCTTTCGGAACTCGCTTAACCACATCCCACCTATATGGATGTGCAGAAACAAGGGGTTAGAAGGCACACTCGGCTTCCCCCAAAATAAAGTCAGACCATAAGAAACAAGAGCTGCACGCCCGACAAGAACCAAATGGAAACACCGCGAACTAGTTGTGGCCACTGGACAGGTATGTAGATTCCGGCAATGTCAAGGGGAGGCCCATAAGCATACCCACGTATGGTTAGAGCGCTCAGTCTCAGAACAGTTCATGCGATCTTGGGGTCCTTGGGGACATAAGTGAGCCATCGTAAAATGGGCAAAATGACTCACCAATGCCTCTACTTAATTCAATTTTAAGTATTAACATTAAAGTAAGCCATGAGTATCTCCAACAACATGTATCCATAAAGTAGAGCATGTGATAAACTTTTCCAACCCGATAAGATAAAACAACTCGAACAACCTGAAAATGCCTACGACTCGCAAGGCCACCTTAACAACAAGCTCACGGGTAAATAGGATGTATGGAAGGTTCTATGGCTTTGCTTTGGATAAACAAGTGGATAGGACACGTGACTCGAACAAAAGCATCGCGACACAAGGCTAGAATATAGAGCTAGCGAGAGCAAAAATGTCAAATGGGTAGAGAGAAAAGGGCTCACCTGAAAAGATTGTCGGAGAACTTTTGAAGAACTTGTCGTTGCTCACAACACCATGAAGCGTCCTATCTGGGCAGAAGCAAATCGCTACAACAAACAACGGATGCAACACTTACTACTATGACAAAAGATTCGGCATGATCATGTGAAGGGATGCATGACATGGCAATTATGATGCAATGCAACTTATCAAAATTGAGCGGAATCAGAATTCCGACACACACACATATGGTTCAAGTTATTTTACTACATGACAATTTAAATATAGATTAGCATGGCAAAGACAAAGTATGGATGAGCTACACAAAATTAAATGAAGTGGTGAAACCATAATTGGCAACTCACAAATACTCCATATATTGTTTATTAGGTGAGATGCGAATTACCACATCAAAACATGATGCGAGATGCAAACAGGTATATGGATGGCAAATTCAAATTCTATGCATTTTTCTGATAAAATTTTATATAAAATACTTTTTATTTCGAGTTATAGATTGAAAGATATGAATTATACAAGATTTGCATATTTGCAGAAATTTTAGAAAACAGAGAAAAAAACTCGACAGTCTGAATCTGATCCGGACCTGAGGCGATGGATAGCAGCTGTCGCATGCCGCTGATGGACAACACCGGTAGGAAACGGGCCGAGGCCCAGTTAGCTTCGGATCTGAACAAAAATGAAGGAAAAAGGGTGGCTTTTATTAGCCGGATCTGGGATCGAACTCAGGATCAACTGGATGCAGGCAAAGGGAACGGACCATCTCAGCTGGAGATCATATCTTGCAGAAGTACACGTAGTGCGGAATTTGAATCAACTCTTCGGCGTGGACTGCATTACCGACGCAGAGAAGAACGGCCTCTGCCATGGCGTTGCTTGGGACGACGAGGCGAGAGCAGGAGGCGACCTGGGCATCTAGGATGGAGCGCCTGGTGACACGGGCTTGGACGAGGGCGAGCTTGCGGAGACGGAGGCGTGGCCAGAGCTGGATAGAGGAACAGAAGCCCAACCAGATGGTTGTTGCTTGTATGTTGATTAAAGGGAGCTCGAGTTCCACTTGATGCAGATCTGGACGCGACATCTGAACCAAAACAGAGTAAAAAAGAGTGGAATTCAGTAAGCGCTGGGGAATTGATCTCATGGTCGATTTGCTGGAGACAAGAGGTATGAACTGCTGGGTTGTTCTTGGTATTCGAAACGTGAAGGACCACCGGGTCTTCCTACAGATCAAGGAGGAGCGTGGCCATAGCTCAAGGAGCTCGTCCATGGTAGCGCACATACAGAGAAAATGGGAGGTCAGCGACGGGAACCACAAGGAGTAGCAAAACCGGAAGGGGAAAGGGCTGAAAAGGAAGAGAAGCCCACCACAAGGACGCGAGTGTGCTCGGGGAAGACGGAGGAGGACCGGAACAGTCTGATTTCGCCGGCGAACTTGGGGATGTCAAGGATGAATTCATCGCAAGCATAGCCTCCCGGCTTGATTCCTTAAACAGGGACAATGCAGACGACGATGCGGATCTCCAGGACGCGTCGGCTTGGCGGCGGGAGCACTGCAACGGCGGCGCATCGTCGACCATGGCGCGGTGGTTCTCGGTGGTTCTGCGGAAGCTCTTTGAAGAATAAAAGGAAAAGGAGACGGGACTGGTGGCGGCGCGAGGACGGGAGGAAGGGAGACAGCTAGGGTTTCTAGGATGGATCTCCATGGGGTTAAAAGGGAGGGGAAAGGAGCACGCCCTCGGCGTGGTGTGGTCGGTGACGTGAGCAAAAGGAGGGTCATGCAGGATGTGTGCTTGCCTGGGGGTGAAGATGACCAGGAGGAAGATATCGCCTCGGAGGAAAAAAAAAGGGGGGCCAAGAATAGACAATCGACTTTACAAAGAAAAGCGATGGAGAAAAAGAGTAGAAGGGGAAAGAGGAAAAAGATTTGCAGAATTTTGATTTATTGTTCTAAAACAATATCAAAGGTTGCAAACATTATAGTTTTTGTTCAATTAAAAATAATAAAAGAAGAGGAAGGTTTATTATAAAACCATACGAGCAAAATAAATTTTATTCCAAATAATTTTAGATTAGTCAAAAACATGCAAGGTGATACTATGCATGATGATGCACGACGTCAAGATGACGCGAAAAAGAAAAGAACAAACAATTCTAATATTGGGGATTTTTCCGGGTCATTACAATCGACACCACTAACAAGGGATCTCGCCCCGAGATCCACGCTCGTGTAGGGGAGGAGAGTTCGTTAAACTATCGGATCTTCACGCGCCATGTTGAACTCCGTGACACCACTAACAAGAGGTTTCTTCTCGACACCACTAACAAGGAATTCTTGCTCACATTGACGATGATGAACTTCTGAAGAACGGACCTAGTAGGATAAAGGCAAGAGATCGTCCACCCACGTAGGAACCTAGACTTGAAAAAGAAGGTAAGAGAAAGAACTCAAAAATCGCAAAGGTAAGAGGAGAGAAACAGAGATAAGGAGAAAAATGTAGACTACATAGATCTATCCAACTCAGTTTTAGTAAAATAGTTTTGACACTAAACTCAACAACGTCCGTTGGCAAGGTTATCCTACAGGCAGACTGGACCAGTGGGTATCGACAAAACCTGGGCTCTAATACCACTTGTGACGCCCCAAAACCGACACCTTGCAGATTATAGCGATCATGCCACAATCTACATGATATCGCTTTGGAAACGCACCACCAAGCGACTCGTGCATATGCAACATGCACGCGATGCGAGTGGAATCAAGGTAGAAACAGTTACACAAGTTCACGATGGAACCCACAAAAGAATATATAATATAACCACGAAGACTCCACGAGTCAAAATATCCAAATATACAATACAAAGATCCAAATCATACAGAAAGCAAATAGCATCCGAGTAAGGACAAGAATACAAATGGGCCTAAGAGGCCTGAAGATAAACGATGGCGTCCATAACCCTGCCCAGGCCAAGCCGGAAGGGTAACCTTGCTAACATCGTCGCTCCCATACCTGTGAACATCGATCGGGCCAACGGTTGCCAAACAAGGAGGAAGAAAGAGAAAAGGAAAAAAAATGAGGGTGGGTACCGAGGCACGTACTCGCGAGACTGGAATTCGGCTATGCTCGCCTACAGGCTATATGGTGGACTTAGCGGCAACAAAAGAATCATACTACAGAGACACACTACAACTTTCGTCTAAATAGATAAGATAAGAGAGCGCATAAAAGTAACCAACTAGAAACTAACATCAAACATAACCCAGCCGATGAATCACCTCCTCGTGACCAAACGAAGAAGCAAGTATCAAAGGCACTCACACGGTTACCAAGTTTTATTACAGGTTTATTGTTGTAGTTGTGCTAGCTTACTACACAAGTTTATTAGTATTGAAATAGCAGGTGCAAGTTGTTCTATGATCGAGTAGTACAGCTCCAAGTCATCCATAACTGCGAACACGGCTTTTCGAAAAGATTTAACCCTGCAGGGGTGCCCAAATGTACGCAAACACACGATTGATCCTTCAGGCAGGTCTCGCACCCTTAATAAAAACAGGTGCGCCATCAGGATAGTCACGACTTGCACTCTCCTTCACTACAGACAAGTCCAGGAAGCCACCTAACTAAGTTTAACCCATATCGAGAGTCCGGCCAAATCTCCGAGACGGACCTTGCTGTTTGAGCCTACGGTTAAGTCGGATCCTAGGAGATGCACACTGGATCGGAGCTCCTCATGGAAGATGACCAGTGACCTCACTCTTTCGGAACTCGCTTAACCGCATCCCACCTATACGGACGTGCAGAAACAAGGGGTTACAAGGCACACTCGGCTTCCCCCAAAATAAAGTCGGACCATAAGAAACAAGAGCTGCACGCCCGACAAGAACCAAATGGAAACACCGCGAACTAGTTGTGGCCACTGGATAGGTATGTACAATCCGGCAGTGTCAAGGGGAGGCCCAGAAGCATACCCACGTATGGTTAGAGTGCTCAGTCCTAGAACAGTTCATGCAATCTCGGGGTCCTAGGGGACACAAGTGAGCCATCGTAAAATGGGCAAAATGGCTCACCGATGCCTCTACTTAATTCAATTTTAAGTATTAACATTAAAGTAAGCCCTGAGTATCTCCAACAACATGTATCCAGAAAGTAGAGCATGTGATAAACTTTTCCAACCCGATAAGATAAAACAACTCGAACAACCTAAAAATGCCTACGACTCGCAAGGCCACCTTAACAACAAGCACACGGGTAAATAGGATGTATGGAAGGTTCTATGGCTTTGCTTTGGAAAAACAAGTGGATAGGACACGTGACTCGAACAAAAGCATCGCGACACAAGGCTAGAATATAGAGCTAGCGAGAGCAAAAATGTCAAATGGGTAGAGAGAAAAGGGCTCGCCTGAAAAGATTGTCGGAGAACTTTTGAAGAACTTGTCGTTGCTCACAACACCACGAAGCGTCCTATCTGGGAAGAAGCAAATCGCTACAACAAACAACGGATGCAACACTTACTACTACGACAAAAGATTCGGCATGATCATGTGAAGGGATGCATGACATGGCAATTATGATGCAATGCAACTTATCAAAATTGAGCGGAATCGGAATTCCGACACACACACATATGGTTCAAGTTGTTTTACTACATGACATTTTAAATATAGATTAGCATGGCAAAGACAAAGTATGGATGAGCTACACAAAATTAAATGAAGTGGTGAAACCATAATTGGCAACTCACAAATACTCCATATATTGTTTATTAGGTGAGATACGAATTACCACGTCAAAACATGATGCGAGATGCAAACAGGTATATGGATGGAAAATTCAGATTCTATGCATTTTTCTGATAAAATTTCATATAAAATACTTTTTATTTCGAGTTATAGATTGAAAGATATGAATTATACAAGATTTGCATATTTGCAGAAATTTTAGAAAACAGAGAAAAAATAACTCGACAGTCTGAATCTGATCCGGACCTGAGGCAATGGATAGCAGCTGTCGCACGCCGCCAACGGACAACACCGGTAGGAAACGGGCCGAGGCCTAGTTAGCTTCGGATCTGAACAAAAATGAAGGAAAAAGGGTGGCTTTTATTAGCCGGATCTGGGATCGAACTCAGGATCAACTGGATGTAGGCAAAGGGAACGGACCATCTCAGCTGGAGATCATATCTTGCAGAAGTACACGTAGCGTGGAATTTGAACCAACTCTTCGGCGTGGATTGCATTCCCGACGCAGAGAAGAACGACCTCTGCCATGGCGTTGCTTGGGACGACGAGGCGAGAGCAGGAGGCGACCTGGGCGTCTAGGACGAAGCGCCTGGCGACACGGGCTTGGACGAGGGCGAGCTTGCGGAGACGGAGGCGTGGCCAGAGCTGGATAGAGGAACAGAAGCCCAACCAGATGGATGTTGCTTGTATGTTGATTAAAGGGAGCTCGAGTTCCACTTGATGCAGATCTAGACGCGACATCTGAACCAAAACAGAGTAAAAAAGAGTGGAATTCAGTAAGCGCTGGGGAATAAATCTCGGGGTCGATTTGCTGGAGACAAGAGGTACGAACTGCTGGGCTGTTCTTGGTATTCAAAACGTGAAGGACCGCCGGGTCTTCCTATAGATCAAGGAGGAGCGTGGCCATAGCTCGAGGAGCTCATCCATGGTAGCGCACATACAGAGAAAATGGGAGGTCAGCGACGGGAACCACAAGGAGCAGCAAAACCGGAAGAGCAAAGGGCCGAAAAGGAAGAGAAGCCCACCACAAGGACGTGAGTGTGCTCGGGGAAGATGGAGGAGGACCGGAACGGTCTGATTTCGCCGGCGAACTTGGGGATGTCGAGGACGAATTCATCGCAAGCATAGTCTCCCGACTTGATTCCTTAAATAGGGACAATGCAGACGACGATGCGGATCTCTAGGACGCGTCGGCTTGGCGGCAGGAGCACTGCAACGGCGGCGCATCATCGACCATGGCGTGGTGGTTCTCGGTGGTTCTGCGGAAGCTCTTCGAAGAATAAAAGGAAAAGGAGACGGGACAGGTGGCGGCGCGAGGACGGGAGGAAGGGAGGCAGCTAGGGTTTCCAGGATGGATCTCCATGGGGTTAAAAGGGAGGGGAAAGGAGCACGCCCTGGGTGTGGTGTGGTCGGTGACGTGAGGAAAAGGAGGTTTACGCAGGATGTGAGCTTTCCTGGGGGCGAAGACGACCAGGAGGAAGATATCGCCTCGGAGGAAAAAAAAAAGGGGCCAAGAATAGACAATTGACTTTTCAAAGAAAAGCGATGGAGAAAAAGAGTAGAAGAGGAAAGAGGAAACAGATTTGCAGAATTTTGATTTATTGTTCTAAAACAATATCAAAGGTTGCAAACATTATAGTTTTTGTTCAATTAAAAATAAGAAAAGAAGAGGAAGGTTTATTATAAAACCATACGAGCAAAATAAATTTTATTCCAAATAATATTAGATTAGTCAAAAACATGCAAGGTGATACTATGCATGATGATGCACGACGTCAAGATGACGCAAAAAAGAAAAGAACAAACAATTCTAATATTGGGGATTTTTCTGGGTCGTTACATACTATGATAATTATCTCTTTTGCAAAGCAACAAAATTGAGAAGAAAAAGAAAAGATACCAAAATGGTACAACCGAAAGTTGTGACCTAAAACAAAATAAGATTCAATTGTCCAACATGCAATGGTTTTTTTGGTTCAAAAGGTAAAGGGTGATTGTTGGAGATCCTTGTTATGTTGTCATCATTTGTTTGGCTGTAATTTATGAATCTTATCACACGTTGGAAACATGCATCAATTGATGATGCGATGTCCATATTTTCTTTTATCAACCATAAGCTCATTGACCCATGATATTGTTGATGTCTACGCACATGTCTGTTCTTGTAGACAGTGTTGGGCCTCCAAGTGCAGAGGTTTGTAGAGCAGCATCAAGTTTTTCTTAAGTGGATCACCCAAGGTTTATCGAACTCAGGGAGGAGGAGGTCAAAGCTATCCCTCTCAAGCAACCCTGCAATTACGATACAGAAAGTCTCTTGTGTCCCCAACACACCCAATACACTTGTCAGATGTATAGGTGCACTAGTTCGGCGAAGAGATAGTGAAATACAAGTAGTAGTGATGATTATAAGTAGTAAATGTAATCGGAAATAAGTATCGCTGCGAGCAAACATGTAAGAAAACTGAAAGGAAACGGTGTGCAATGCTTGGAAACAAGGCCTAGGGATCATACTTTCACTAATGGACACACTCTCAACAAATATAACATAATTGAACCAATAGATACTATCATCAATATGCAACTCAAAACAATTCGCCAACGGAAAACGAACACTAATCATGCGTAGGGCTACAAAGCACTCCTCAAAGTCCGTATTTCCCCAAACTAGATTGTCCCACACTGTCACCGTGAACACACTAGATGGTTCCAACAAACACCAACAATTCATAGAGACATTAACCAAAAAGACACACATGATGCGCACACTGTCACCGTCACACCATGATACAAGGTATCTCCGGAGTTTACAAATATAAAGCACGGGAGTAGCATAATATCTGAATAATAACATCTACCAATTCAACTAGATACAAAGCTCACGGTCACATAAAGATCACATCATGGGAGAGAGAGGTGAACCACATAGCTACCGGTAGAGCCCTCAGCCCCAGGGGAGAACTACTCCCTTCTCATCATAGGAGAGAGCAAGGTTGATGGAGATGGCAGTGAGGTCGATGGAGATGGCAGAGACAGTGATAGAGACTGATGGAGATGGCTCCGGGGGCACTTCCCCATCCCGGCAGGGTGCCGGAACAGAGACTTCTGTCCCCCGAAATTTGTCTTCAACGACGGCGGAGCTGCGGAACTGTTCTGGGAAAAACGATGATTTTTTAGGGTTTTCTGTCGGGAGGCTTCTTATAGGCGAAGGGGCATCGTCAGAGGTGGACCAGGGTGGTCTCACCACAGGGGGGCACGACCAGGGGCTAGGCCGCGCCCCCTCATGGTGAGGCTGGCCCCTGGCCCCTCTCCGGCTCCCGTTTGGTCCTCGTCCTTCGTCCGTGTAAAATAGGAGTTTCCGAACTTGTTTCATCCAATTCCGAGAATATTTCCTGTGTAGCTATTTTGAAACACAAAAACAGCAGAAAACAGGGAACTGGCACTGTGGCATCTTGTTAGTAGGTCAGTTCCGGAAATCGCATAAAAACGTCACCAAGTGTAACGAAACACAAGGCAAATGGTGTAAAAACAACCATGGAGCATCAAAAATTATAGATATGTTTGAGACATATCAATTGTCTATTCGCTTATTTGCTCGAGGTCGAGCAAAGGTTTAAGCTTGGGGGAGTTAATACATGAATTTTGCATCATCATATTGTCATGATATAGGAGTGATTTGCATTTTTATTTGCATTGATCATGCCTTATTGTATCTTTATATGATTTATGGGACTTTCCTACAAAGTATTCCCCTTGGTATTTAATTTCTAGGGGATAGAAAATCTCTCGTTTCGTATTTTTCCATTTTAGGGACCTTTTGGACCTCAAATTAATCGGGGATTTTTATAGTGTTATTATTTTATAACGAGAAGCATCTGGAGAGGTTGAAGCAAACGAGAGGAGCCACAAGGCCCAAAAGAGCCTGGGTGGCATGGTCTAGTCACCAGGCCGCACCACTAGTGCTTGTTTGGCCCTTGAGTGTCGCCTCGGCTCCATCTTTTTATGAATGCCTTCATTTCAATGAAAAGGACACCCTATTTTTCCCATAATTTTGAGGCGGCGGTGGAGGAGGAACCCTTCTTCCACCTTACAAAGGGCTGATCTGCTGCTACCAGAGGGAAATCACCGCCATCATCGTCACCGACTGCTCCTTGGCGTAGGGGGAAGCATCTCTATCACATCTACATCACCATCTTCATCGGCCCCAACATTAGCACCATCTCCACCTCAATATTCGACATCATCCCCTCATAGTTTGTGGAAGATCGAACCCTGGATACTATTTAAGTGTTGTGTGCATATTTGTGCTTGGCAACTTGTCATTATTTTATGGGGAAGTTATACTTTCAGATTGTGTTGTGTCTGATATCTATTGATCATGACCATGTTTGACACTTGTGAGTAATTCCCGTTGTTCCTGGGGGCATAGGATTAATTCGCTATGATTTCTATATAATATGCATGGAGTATTTGGTTAAGTTTTGATCTTTTATGTGATTCTATAATGGTAATGTGCGAATGTCGACTGCATATTACTTCACTTATATGGGCTCATAAGGCTGCACCTTAGAGTAATAATGAGGATGAGGAATGAGGGAGAGACAGAAGCCTATTTCTTAGACTCGATGTTATTTTTAGAGAGGTTTTTTATCAAGGACTTTAGAGCTTTATGCAATGGTTGGACAATTTATGTCTTAGGCTCCATTTGGTTTAGATTTTGGAACCAGCTTCCGCGGTGTCAACGCATAATCTGAACCAAACGATTATTCTAGGACAACGGATTTTCCTAACACTGTGTGCTTTCTTGCTATGCAGAGGCCGGATGTAAGCTTATTAACTATTAAGTAATAAAGCGCTCTTTGTCAAAAAAAATATCCTAACGCGGCTGATTCCTGGAGTACAAATGCCACAGCGCGCTGAGACCAGCTTCCATCGCGGTGACTTCCCAACTTTGGAGAAAATTACCCGCTGCCATCCTTAAGATTTACCGCTTCAGTGTTTTCTCCTTCCGAATAGATCAAAGCTGGGCTTGTCACTCGTTAGCACAAAGAAGAAAGTCCAGCGCTAGGGTTTGCCGCCCATTCGCTGCCTCTTGAGTTCGCCACCCCTCACTAGACTGATGGCAGCAAGGCGCTCATTCAGTCACCCTCTTCTCCTCCCCCGTCTCAAACTGCTCCTCCATCGCCCAACCCCGACCCGCTAGCACCGACGGAGACATAGGACACCTTCATGAATAATGAAACAAACGAAAGATCATGAATAATGAAACAATGAAAGTCAAACGTGTGTTCAAATCATATGGAAAACATAGCAAATGGTTTTCAACTTGTCCCTCATGGAATAGCAAAACATAAATACATAGGACACCTTCAAATTTTAAGAGGGCGACTAGATACAAATAATTTAAGAACAAGTGAAATCATAATCATGAATCAATCAATGATAACTTTGGGGCAATGCACATTATACTCAGAATGACAACTATGCTCTCTTAGACAGTGCATAAAGGTAGAAGGTGAAGACTCAACATAAAAGTAAAAGAAAGGCCCTTCGCAGAGGGAAGCAGTGATTAAACATGTGCTAAAGCTTTTCATTTGTAAAACAGAGAGATAAAAACTAGATTTTGAGAGGTGGTTGTCTTTGTCAACGACTAGCAATGGGGTTCTTACTATCTTCCATACAAAAAGTAAGCAAGTTTTTGAGAGAGGGATTGGCACTTTTGTGCTCTTTTATAAAGCTTGGCACTCCTGCCCACCTTTTTCCTTTCACAAACCATGGCTAACCGATTCCATCGGGTGCCCACCAACATTCACATACCATGGAGGAGTGCCTTTTTTTCTTTTTTTTCTTTTTGGAATAAAACAATATGGAAGATAGCAAATCCGACCACTATGTCCCCATGAGCTAAAAGCAGTGTCACAAAACGAGAAGTATTTTGAAGGTTTTTTTTGAAAGGTAGCACATGAAAATTTACTTGGAATGGCTTACAAATACCATGCATAGGAATTTATAGTGGACACAATGGCAAACTTGGTTTTTGGGAGTTGGATGCACGAGTAGACCTCATACTCAGTACAAAATGAGGGCTAGCAAAACACTGGGAGCGACCAACTAAGAGAGCAATAACGGCCATAATCATGCATAGCGACAAAATATCATTGAAAGAAGCATAAAGTGGTATCACAAGTCAAAAACCAAATGATCATAGAGGCTATAGGCGACCTATTTTGTAGTCAACATGGTGTAAGCATGTGCCAAGTCAACCCAAATAAAGCATCAAAGGAGAAAACCAAATAAATGCTTCCATATAATAAAAACAACGCATGATTTTTCCAAAGGCTCATTAAGCAATCTCAGTCATTTGAGACAAGTCATGCTACAACAAAACCACTAAGCATACTATCAAAACGACATCAAGCATGGCATGAAAAAGTCTAAGCCGTAGTCTAAAGAAGCTCCTTTTTGTACCACTTTTTTGCATGAAACTTTTTCTCTTTTCCAACACCATTCAAACCTTTCCGAAACATCTCTTTTGATGAAAACAAACATAGACCAGAGGTCCAAATACACCTTGATGCAAACATATAACAATATCTGAACAAAAATCAAGGTGAAAAACAAAAGCTAAACGCAGTAGCAGAAAAAGAGAACACTCGTTGAAGGATAAGAGTGAAAACTAGAGTGTTCTTGGCAATGAAAAACGGAGTTCATCTCCTCCAAAAAGAACATGATGTGATCCAACCATTTATTGCAGCAAACAAAACAAAAGAAACTGAAAGCAAAAACAACTGATGCTCCAAGAAAAACACATAATGCATGAAGCAATAAAAATATAGTGTCTTGAAAGGTGACCTGATTTTTGCCGATGAAGAAAGGGTGCCTCGGGGGCATCCCCAAGCTTTGACGTTTGTACCTCTTGGATATTTCTTGGGGTGCATGGGCATCCCCAAGCTTGAGATTTTGTCCATTCTTCATCTCATCTCATCATTCTCCAATCCCTACACTTGAAAACTTCCTTCATACAAAACTCAACACAATTCTATTAGCAACATTAGCATAAACATAATAATGAATCAACCCTTTTCAGTTCATATTTCAACACAAAACCACCACATATATAGCATATACTACTGTAGCAACTTCCCCAAAAGTTCCGTGATCATAAGAACTCAAGAAGAAAGCGATCGAGAGGCAAACACAAATAGTGGCAGAAATCTATCAAAACAGAACAACTGACAAAGGTCGATTTTTCAGAGGGTTTTCTATTGCTCAAATCGAAAATTCAAAACTAATAAAAGTTTGGAAATAACCTGGGGCATATGCTCAAAAAATTGCAGGTCAAAAAGATATTCTGAAAATTTTCACGAATTTTTATGGTGCAGCACCGAAATCTGTTTCAGGACAGCAACTTCCCCAAATCTTACCTCACTCAAATTAGAGGTTTCTCTTGGCACAACAACGAAATAAAAATGATAAGGAGCGGTCATTACATTAGTAATGACTTCCAAGACTCCAATAAAAGAAAAAGTACTGAAAATAAAACATTGGGTTATCTCCCAAAAGTGCTTTTCTTTAACGCCTTTGAGCTAGGCGCAGTAATTCGCAAAGATGCTCATGTAGGCGCCATAGAAGAGCTTAAGGCAAAGGCGCTATATAGGAACTTAAAGCAAGAGAGAGATCAAAAAGCAAATATGAAACACATTTAAATCTAAACCACTTCCTATGAAAAATAGTCTTGTAAAGAGACAAGTCATGAAAGCGATAAGCGAAAAGCATAGGAAGGCAAAACAAGTACAACTTCAAGAATTCCAACAAGAATAGGGGAAACTCAATACTGTTGAGATCCATCAAACCATGTTTCCCTCTCTCATAATAACTTTCAGTAGCATCATGAATAAAACTAACATAACTATTACATAAAGCATCCCTATCATGAGCCACATGCATAAAAGAATTAATACTCCCCATGACAAGGGTATAGATAATAGAGCCCATCAGTTGAGTACACTTGAGGCCCGTTAAGCTAGGCCCAATTGTAATACTAGTCGAAATACGAGTTCATACCGTATGTCGATATTGTAATCTGTATCGGACCCTACCCGATCCTCAAGACCTGGCCACCTATATATAGGGGCCAGGAGGGGACGGTGTAGGCCAGATTGAGAGCAAGCCAGATTTTACACCCACGTTTACTTTCATAGCCACCTTCTTTGACTGAGTTTACCTTCGAGTTCATCCGACGCCCTATCTCCCCGATCCTAAGTCCTTCATCTAGGACATTTGTCGAGTTAACCCCTCGTCAATTGGCGCCGACCGTGGGGACTCTGGGCGTTGGAATCATGAATTCGACGGCTTTTTCGCTTTTAGCCAACAGCAATCCGCAAGTCAACGAAATTCAGATACCTTTTGGAACCGTCGATTTTCAACCTCACCAGTCAAGTTTTGCGCAAGTATTCGAGAGTATGGATCAAGATATGGATTTGAAGATCAGAAGTCTAAACTTTCGCGTTGGATCATTAGGTTCGATTCGCCTTTCAGATCTGACGAAAACGGATCCGTCGGCAAGTGAACCCGAGATAGTAGCAATGTTGGAATCATCAGAAAGCTCTTCTAGCGAGGTAAACTCGCCGGTCAGCTTAGCAGAAGCAAAATAAGGAAAAATCGCAGGAGGCGACGAAATGATGGAGAATTTTCACTTAAGAGTGCAACTCGATGATCTCACAATCCACCATGATGACAACTCAGATCAATCAATAGACTCCTGGAAAACGGGACTAGAACTTTCTGAAGATGACAATTCGACCTTCTCAAGTCACAACAGCAAATTCGACAATCGGTGTCAGATACCCGCCATTGCAGAAGATAACTCAGAGGAACTCGACAACAACAACAACAACCCAGTACTTAATCCAGCAAATATAAACAGAGGAGCGAATCATTTAGCAGAGGGAGAAACCGCTGACTCCCTCGCAACGAGGGTAAAAGTTTGACTATCAGAAGAAGAGTGGAGAACAATCAATACAGCCGTGGAGCATGGCCCGCCAATACCAACAATCTCTAGCCAAAACATGCTCTTGGGGTACCATTATGCCTTAAGGCAATAGGCAAAGCAATTAGCAAAAGAGAGGATTGAAATACAGAAAAGAAAGGACTCAGCCATTGCAGCAAGCGACGCTGCTCGCAGAGCACGTAGTGATGCATCATACACAAACAAAAGACATCATCGACATGGATCAAGGTATGAGAATCTAGAGTACTCAGAAAGGCAAAGCATCTCAAAGAACCTCGACTCGTCCTTCCTATCGGTCGACGAGCAAGGAAATATTATCCCAAAAACTCCAGAAGTAGCATTAGTGGCAGCTCAAGCGTACCTGCATACGACACGACCAAATCCAGGAGACCCGAGGGAACATATGCACCGAGCAGCGCTAAATGGACTGAAGATGGTAGGCAACAAATTATCAGCAAAAGAGGAGGAGGCATATCGCAACAAAGGAGCTCACAAACCTAGATCACCACGCCGTCACAGCAGTCCTCGGCACAGAAGTGGAAGTCGCTGATCTAGAACACCATCACCTGGACGATACAATAGTCCAAAGAACAAAGGAACCCGATGATCCAGAACTCCCAACAGAACATATGACTACGAAGACGATGAAAAAGAGATGGGGGCGTCATGCTTTACCCGTAGGGTTCGCATCACGCCAGTACCCAAAGGTTTCAAACTACCCCATGATCAGCAAAAGTATGATGGATCCCAGGAGCCACAATCATGACTTTTAGATTATCTACAAGCAGTAAAACTATTAGGAGGAACCAGGGAAACAGTAATGCAAAGTTTGCAATTACACCTCACCGGAGCAGCAAGGTCATGGTTAAGCAAATTAGAAAAGGAAACAATTGGAAGCTGGGAGGAGCTAACAAAGCAATTTACAAGTAACTTCAAGTCGACATACAAGCGGCCAGCATCCATAGAAGAAGTCAAAGCCTGTGTACAACAACGCGGGGAGACATTAAGGACATATATCCAAAGGTGGCGTCTTATCAAAAATTCGGTAGTCGAAGTCTCGGATGAAAGAGCAATAGATGCATTCATAATCGGCTTACGACGAGGAGACCTAGTCGAAGAGATGGGCAGGATCAAGCCGAAAACAGTATCAGATCTAATGGATGTAGCAAACAGATTTGCAGATGGAGAGGATGCGTGCAACAATAAACGCACGCGATCACCAGAGGATGATAGAGGAAACAGGTATGGAGGTCAACGCAGAAGATCCCGCAACTACGACAACTATGGCTCTCATAGCCAAGTAGCCATAGGATACAAAGATAACAGCTACCAAAATAACAACCGTAAAAGCTCGGGATACTGCAGCTGCGGAAAAGAAGACTACAGAAAGTTTCAACCAAGGGAATCTAGAGAGTATAACCCATCACCAGAAGATATGCTCAATGGACCATGTCATATACACTCTGCATTTATTGATGGGAAACGTGTATCTAGACACGCAATGAAAGATTGCACTACGTTCTTGAAGCTGCAGGAAGCAGCACTCAATAAGCAAGCCGAAGCAAAATGGCAGGGATACGACGGAAACACAAGCAACGCACCAACAACCCAACAAGGAAATAGCGGAGCTCCCAAGACCCAGGATCAACCACATCAGGGACGCGACGATGATGAAGGATATGTTCCATCTAAGGGGCACATTACAGCAATGATACATCCAGTGCCCAAGTCGAACAAAGAGGAGAAAAGTATAACTCGACAAGTCAATCTCGCAATAACATCACCGCCAGCGACAACAGAGTATCTGCATTGGTCAGAGCAACCCATAGAATTCAGCAGGGATGATCACCCAATAACAGTACCTCGGCCAGGAAACGCGCCCTTGGTACTCAAAGTCCAAATCGGGACCTATGATGTCGACAGAATATTCATGGATGCAGGAAGTGGGATAAATCTCATATACACAAAGACCTTACGGGCAATGCACATTCCATTGGAGTTCCTGAAACCCACCGACTGCTCTTTTCATGGAATAGTCCCAGGAAGTGCTAATTATCCGCTCGGTCGAATAGCACTCAACGTCTGTTTTGGAAATCGACAAAACTACAGAAGGGAGAAACTCGACTTCAAAGTCATGGACTGGCCATCACAATATCATGCGATCCTCGGGAGACCTGCGTTTTCACGATTCATGGCAGTACCTCACTACAACTACCTGGTGCTAAAAATGCCAGGGCCCAAAGGAATTATTATAGTAAAGGGAAGCTTCGAATTATCAGACCTATGCGACAAAGAATTTCACAAGATGGCCCAAAATTTCGGCATGATGGCAAGGTACGGAGAACCCGACTGCAAAGCAAAAAGCACGACTACAGGAGTCACGCAGCAACTCGAAGGAAACCCCAAGGAACCAGAAGTAAAGAAACCTCGGGTACAGCCACCAGAGCAAGAGAAGTCTACAAGAGAGGAGAAGAAGACGCAAACGACATAGGCGAATAAATAGAATATGAAAATAAGGCTGTAAAAGCCACGAGTTATTCTAGGGCAATGCCCTTTAGATCCAAAACATAGGTCGTTGGCCGGATATCTTGGGTCATCCCATGTATCTTACATTATATGCAAAAATAAAAAGACAAAAGCTCCTCTTATTTGAGTTTACGAGTCTTCAAAAGTCGCAGCAAGCGCACCAACATAAAACACAAAAGTGCAATGCTCTGAGGATAAAAAAATTCTGGCACAAAAAGTTAGAAAACAACAAGCTCTTGCATTATGCGCACACAAATGTTACATCAATGGCTGATCAGAATCATCTACGCCCAAAGGATCTAGATAGTGATGCTTGCAGAAGAACGCGGCATCCTCTCGAAGCAACCTAGTTATGAGCCTCCTAGCTGGTTGAAGGGTAGCATCCATATGAACTCGTAGCTGAGCTCCTCCCGCAGGCAAGCTTAGTGACATGGAAATAAAATTGAGCCTCGGGTGCCACTTACGTGTCCAACCAAGTGCAAAATTGGCAACAGCCACTAAGTTAAGCTCTATCAGACGGTGAATACGCTGAGTAGACCTAAAAACAGCAAGCAGTTGTGGAAAAGTCCCAGGGAGAGGATTACGAGGAAGCATCACAGAATGCATAGTAGTCAAAGCTTTTCGACAACCATCAACCGCTTCTCCTATATGTTGAGCACGATCTTGGAGAAGCACAATAGCATTGCGACGCCGGGGCTCGGACCAAAAAGTTTCGACTCCATCGGACGAACTCTCGAGAGCCGCAACCCATTCAGAAACACGGCGAGCTTCATTGGTGAAGTCCAGGCAAGTACCTACAATAGCAAAAGTCATGGGCTAGCAGTGTTGCAGCAGAAAAGAAAAAAGGGAAAATTGCAGGAAAACTTACATCGCAGCAACTCGCAAGCAGACTCGATAATACCAACGAGAAAGGAGTCGCACTCCTCCAAATGTACAATTTTTGCGATCAAACTCGACACCTTATCATTGAGTATGGATATCTGCTTCATAAAGCCGCAAGATTTGCTGGCTTTATCAATAGCCATTTGCGCTTGGCGTTTAGACAAAGTCAAACGACTTTCAAGATCTGCAATCCTTGGGGAATATTCATCGCATCGATAAACAGGACGAGGAGGCGACGAAACTCCAGAGTCGAAAACATCGGCAGAAGACAGAGCTCGACTGCGACCAGATAATTTACCAGCACGCACAGGCTGGAAGGCAAAAAAAACAAAGAAGAAGAAAGGAACAACTCAGAAGCTAAACCAAACATGATATTTCACAAAAAAGGATATATTTACAAAAGCACAAGCCCTCTGACTAAGGTTCTTGGGCTACATGCAACTAGAGAGTTTGCTACATTAGAAAGAAAATAAAATTACAAGGGAGGCCAAGTCTACGCCACCTCGGCCTCACGATCCGTAGCAGAAGTGGGCACAGCAGAAGTGGTGCCAGCATCAGGCGGAGGCACAGATCCACTCGTGGCCGGAGTCGAAGAAATTGGTGTCGTACCGGTCGCGGAAGCTGCCGAAGGGGAAATCATCGACACGATGCCCGGTGCATACCTCTTCGCCTTCTTGAAGAAGGCCTTTAGCTCCGAACGAGGACGACCAAGGGAAGAGCTCACCTTCTCCTAGTTCACCTCCTCACCATGCGCATATGCAAATGCAATGGCCCCCTCGGCACCCCTTTTCAAAGAAAGACCCTTCATAGTAAGTATGGGGTCATCGTCGGTGTCGAAGGCTTTGGCGAGATTCTTCAAGTCCAGCACATCGGCTTTCCTCTTGGGCCACAACCCGACAAAAATCCATGCAAGAACGCGGTTAACCAACTCGAAGATTTCTTGGACAGATATCCAATTCGCTTCCAGTAAGCTAACCACGGCCAAGAGAGGATCGTTGTCTGGTTGCAACGTCGACGCGGATACTTCACTATATTCTACAAAGCCAAGGAAACAGCAAACATCAGAGAAGAAATACATCAGCAAGCAAAAGAAGGACAAGGAAATTGGAAAAATGCAAGAAAGTTATAGTATGTACCTCCAGCAGCAGTAGACATCTGGTTCAGCCGCTCAGCCACGGCTTGTTCCCGCTGGAGGTGCTCCTTGTTGGCGTTAGACAGGTCCTTTTCTGCTTTTTTCGCCTTAGCCAGTGCTGACTTAGCAGACTTCTCAGCATTGACCTTGGTAGCAGTGGCGACATCGAAAGCTATCCTGGAAGCATCGAGTTCAGCTTCCAATGACAAAATGCGAGCATTGGCTGCCTTCAGAGCACCTGAGTTTGATAAAGAGGAGCAGTCAAGCAAAGAAGCAAAGTCAGGGATGCCAAAGATGAACAAATATTGAAAATGAGACTTACCTTCAGAAGCCTTAGCAATCTTCTGTTACTCAACACATTCATTGCCCAAGGCAACAAATCTCTTCATCAGATCCTCTTCAGCAAATAAGACGTGAGTATAAACACGCCAAAGTCAAAGTAAATATAATATAACAGTATGTGCACGCACGTCGTCAAAAGAGCCTATGGATTGATGGGCCTCAAGGATAGCAGCGGCGTCGGATGCTTTCTGCAAGCGCCCAGCATGACGAACACCGACCACCTTCTTGGCAGGCTTCTTCAAAGCTTTTTGAGGCTTGGTCGCCGGATCAACCTCTTGTGGCGGCGGCTCATCGATGACAATAGTGTCAGTGACAGGGGCAGCAGCAGCAAGTCTTTTCGGGTCCTCCTCGTCACTAAGAATAGGAGAAAAAGATAGAATCATCTATCAAGGATGACAATAAGAAACTAAATATATGAAAGGAAATGGATGAACACTCACGAGTCCATGAAATCGAAGAGTTCTCCGCCGTCCTCTGGCACGGAGGTTTCCCCAGCCACAGTCTTAGAGGCAGTGGTGCTGGAAGAAGCAAATACTTTGGCACATTTTCTCTTCTTGTCGACGACAAGATCTTCCGACAACGCAGGCGGAGATGATGTCGTCGAACTGGTCCTTTCCAGTGAATCTTCACCATCGTCTCCATCTTGGTTGTCCTCAGTCTCAGGGGCTTTGGAAGCCGAGGAAACAGGAACATGTGGAATGGCCCCTCCCTCTGGGAGAGGAGGGCGAGAAACGAGGAGTCGGTGATCCTGGAAAAAGAAACAACTCGAAAATTACAATGCGAACAATAAAAAGAGAAAGACAAGGCAAACAAAGACAGCAAAAAGTTACCGCAGGAAGGGGATGATCGGAGTCAAAGTGGCTTGCAGCTAAATCCGCAACCTCATGGTCCTTCTTGAGAGTATTAAGAGCTCTCACATGCCTGTCGAGATCCTTTTTCTCCATGAGATTTTCAGATACTCGGGAAGGATCTTCCAAGCCAGAAAAAGTCCACAACTTGGAGAGACGATGCTGCAAAGGCTGAACTCGACGTTGCAGGAAAAATGCCATGAGTTGTGTACCCGACAATGCACCTCCTCTACCACTTTTCAGCTCCTGGATGCGGGCCAGCAGTGGCTTGATCTCCTCCATCTCAGCTTCAGTGGGAGGCGAATCCCACGAGGCCAATTTCTTCAATTCTTGGGAGGCATCAAATGGAGCAATGCCGTATTTATCGGAGGAGGAACTTTTTCGGTCCTTGATATAGAACCATTTGGTCCTCCAACCTTGTACCGAGGTGGACATTGAAAATTCCAAATATTGTGATTCAGAACGAACAGAGATACAAGCTCTGCCCAGTTCGGGTTTTTTGGCCAATGAAACATTGGGGCGGAGCCGAAAGAGGGATCTCCAAAGAAGAAAGTGGGGATCAATCCCTAGAAACGACTCACAAAGAGTTATGAAGCAAGCAATGTGCAAGATAGAATTTGGTGTGAGCTGGTGAAGCTGCACACCATAAACAAAAAGAAGCCCATGAAGGAATTCATGGGCAGGAAGGGAAAGACCACATAAGAGAAAGGCGAGGAACATCACCCGGAAACCGTCCCTGGGCTTGGGGATCCGTTCAGCGCTTGGGAAGATAACCTCGTTGTCATTGGAGATGAGACCCTCCATTCGAGCCTTGTTCAGATCCTTCTGCGTGAAGACAGAAGGCACCCAGCTGGTCGAGGCGTTCGTCACCTTGGTCATCTTGTGTTTCTGCGCTCGGTGCTTCACGCGCATCTATGATCTGCGCACGGGGGCTAAGCAGGAGAGCAATGGAGCGCAGAGATTGCAACAATGGTGGTGGCGGTGGAAGCAATGAACTGGTAAACAGTAAATCTCCCTACTCCCCCTTTATATATAAATTCCAGGTAACGGAACGTGGTCTGAGTTGTGGCGCAAAGAGCGGAAACAGTAGCCCACTAACGGGCAGAGAAATTGAGAAATTACCACGTTGTCCATGGGTAACGGTCAAAAATCTAGAGATAATTGTGAACAGATTAATGACGTCATAAACGCATGAGAATGGCAGACTATGGTAAACCGTGGACTAGCAGGATGAACATTCCAAAGATGGTTCGAAGGATAAAGAAGCCGACAAAAATTGAGTCTGGTAAAGGAGGAATCATTCTTTGAGTCTATACCCGAAAATATTCGGCTATAGCCTCGGGGGCTACTACCATCAGGAGCACTGAGTGTGCACCCGACGATATTATCTGATACGGCGCCCCCTACATTAGATGTTACGGACGCTGCTGTCTTTGCTATGGAAGAGATCAGTTCACATCACAACAAAGAAAAAGAGCTGAAGGTGGATGTGTATAGATTTTACGGCAAGAGTGGCATGCAAACAATTGATCCCATGCGTATGCAAGCAAAGCACTCGGATTACATGGTGGCTCCATCAGGTTTGGGCTTGCATTTGCATCTCTACAGGCGAGAGAATTATGGAAGGAGATATTTCTATGTAGGAGATAAACTAATTAAAGTGGAGGATCTGATTGCTGATTGTGCATGGTTTAAACGACGCGTACCTGTTGTCACGTTTCTCTATTTTTTCCTTCCCTGCAAGGAACGGCCACGGACACATAGACGTATACGTGATCATCTATCTCTAAAAGCCATGGGTTGGGGCCCACCGCATCAAGATCAAGAGAAGATGTCGCACTAAATAAAAAAGATTGTAATCGTTTGTTTTTATTTCCAAGTTTTAGGGCGTGCAGCTGATATATAAAGCCAGGGTCGGTTATTGTAAAATTAGGTTGGAATTATATGAGTTAAAACACGTGTGTGTTTCGGCCTTCGCGCCGAGGGTGAAAATCCCTGTGTTTATTCGTCGAAACCGATCAAGGTTGTTTCAGTGCGTTGGATTGGAGGCGTCGTGCTTCTAATTGCTTCGTGGTTCGTCTAGAACCGTTCAAGTAATTCCTCTCGCCGAGAAGGGTTTGCTTGTTGTTCGCGCGAGTTTGCATCGTCTAGATCGTAAGCCGTGCTATTTATCGCTGTTGCTACTGATCGCCGTGAAAGATTGGGCCTAAACTCCTTTGAATCACGTTGATACTCATCATCTTGGTATCAGATTCGTCGGGTTTCTCATAGCGATTTTTCTGCGGAGATTTCTCTTCTGAGGTTGATCCGCTTGTCTTTGTTCAAAGACTAAAGATCGGTAAGTTCCGTTCTTGTTCTGTTGAGATTGATCTGCTGGTTTTCTTCTAACTAGAAGATCTGTCGAGAAGTATTTGCTGCCGGAGGCTATTTGCCAAGACACCGGTATGTTTCATCTGATTCTGCTGAGAATTTTGCTGCCGATGTCGATCTGCCAACACACTGGTGCCGATCTGTTATTTTCGGCTGGAGGTTTGACGGAATTTTTTTCTACGCTGCTGATCGGATCTGCTGTTTTGGTTCTGCCCCTAAAGGAGTCCTGCTGCTCGCCTTGCGGAGACGAGGAGACGATTTCCATCGAGCAGAATTTCTTTTCTGCCTCTAATTAGTTCCGACGTGTTCTGTTGTTTCTGCTGGAGTAGTACTTACGTAGTGGAATTGAATCAGACTGGATCGCGTGGTTTGCTTGGAATCAATGACATTGATTTAGAGTTGTTTATTCAGATTCATCTCTGCTTACACTGTGATACGAGGAGTCACGCCGTTCTTGATTGTGATCGAGTAGTACGTCCATTGACTACGTGAGTTCTGCACCTAATACGCTTAAATTCCTGCTGCACTCGGTTTTCTTGATATGGAGGCACTCGGTTTTCTTGATATGGAGGAGATGACCGGCTCGTTATTCTCAAGGAAGACCTACTCGAGGCTGTCTTGTGAGTTCATGCTGGAGGATGAAGGCTACGGTGCCGAGCTTTTTCATACCTACTGTAAAGTGGATGAGAGAGCTTGTGCCACGATGATTGATCACGATAGTTCGATCAACGCGATTGGCATCGACATGGTGGAGAAGCTAGAGCTGTCAACGACACCACATCCGCGACCCTACTCGCTGAGGAGGTGCCATGACAAGCTCGACATCACGCACCAAACTATGGTATCGTTTGCCATCGGTAAATTTTCTTGCAAGGTTTTGTGCGATGTGTTGTCAGTGCCACTGGGTTCTTGTTATTTGCTACTAGGAAAGCCATGGTATGTGGAGAATAGTGCCACATACAACAGCCTCGCTAACACATACACTGTCAAGCTAGATAAGATGTATGTCTTACAACCTATGGATAAGAAGCTCTTCAAGTCTTGGAGAAAGGAGCGTCTCCTGAAACTGAAGGAACAAAAAGAGGCAATGAAGAAAGAAACCGAAGTTGCTACGATAATTACTGCATTTGTGCAGTCTAGAGATGATTTTACTGATTTGAAAACTGGCTCGAAACCGAGGACGGTTTCTCCTGAAGAAGGGGAGGATGATACGGCGCCCCCTACATTAGATGTTACGGACGCTGCTGTCTTTGCTATGGAAGAGATCAGTTCACATCACAACAAAGAAAAAGAGCTGAAGGTGGATGTGTATAGATTTTACGGCAAGAGTGGCATGCAAACAATTGATCCCATGCGTATGCAAGCAAAGCACTCGGATTACATGGTGGCTCCATCAGGTTTGGGCTTGCATTTGCATCTCTACAGGCGAGAGAATTATGGAAGGAGATATTTCTATGTAGGAGATAAACTAATTAAAGTGGAGGATCTGATTGCTGATTGTGCATGGTTTAAACGACGCGTACCTGTTGTCACGTTTCTCTATTTATTCCTTCCCTGCAAGGAACGGCCACGGACACATAGACGTATACGTGATCATCTATCTCCAAAAGCCATGGGTTGGGGCCCACCGCATCAAGATCAAGAGAAGATGTCGCACTAAATAAAAAAGATTGTAATCGTTTGTTTTTATTTCCAAGTTTTAGGGCGTGCGGCTGATATATAAAGCCAGGGTCGGTTATTGTAAAATTAGGTTGGAATTATATGAGTTAAAACACGTGTGTGTTTCGGCCTTCGCGCCGAGGGTGAAAATCCCTGTGTTTATTCGTCGAAACCGATCAAGGTTGTTTCAGTGCGTTGGATTGGAGGCGTCGTGCTTCTAATTGCTTCGTGGTTCGCCTAGAACCGTTCAAGTAATTCCTCTCGCCGAGAAGGGTTTGCTTGTTGTTCGCGCGAGTTTGCATCGTCTAGATCGTAAGCCGTGCTATTTATCGCTGTTGCTACTAATCGCCGTGAAAGATTGGGCCTAAACTCCTTTGGATCACGTTGATCCTCATCATTATCATCAAAAAATATCAATATGAAGATTGCAGGAGAATACAATGTACTGGAGCCTATACTCGAAAAATAAATTTTCGACTATAGCCTCGGGGGCTACTCCCATCGGGAGCGCTGGGCGCGCACCCGATGATGTTTATTAATGAGTATTGGAGCAAGAAAGGTGAAGAGAGAATTAATGAATATCATTACTCCCATCGGGAGCGAGGTTTTTATAAATCATGGTTATATAACCCGAATATTGTATGCGTTGGATCAGTCAAACAAGGCTGCGACATATGATTCTCGAGTTGCGTCATCGCGACAAAATTCGAATGCCGTGATTTATCACGAAGGTAAGACCCCGGGATCCGTCCTGTGAGGCCTGGTATACGCACATGGATGCGCTCTGCTGGTATGTATCCATGTCTACAACGCGAAGAAAATCCTGGTGGACGCACTGGGTACCCTGAGAACCACTGGGATTCATTCTTTATAAGTCCTAAATGCGGCAAAAGATGGGATTTGACCAGTTTCCCGAATTCAAGTCCAAGGGGATTGAATTTGAAGTAGGTGACAAGTATCTGTTCTGGCAGTTAACTGGCCTCTTGATCCGTCAGAGTTGTCAGGCTTGCTCATCAAAACCCCTTGCGAGGTGTTGTAAATGAAAATAAGTCGAAAGACCAAGTCGAAGATTTGAAGATATGAAGAAGTCAAAGAGATGATCAAGTCGAAGATTTAAAGAGTAGAGATTCAACCCGAATCTACAATTTTGGTAGAATCTCGGGGGCTACTGACAAGGGTATAGATAATAGAGCCCATCAGTTGAGTACCCCTGAGGCCCATTAAGCTAGGCCCAATTGTAATACTAGTCAAAAATACGAGTTCATACCGTATGTCGATATTGTAATCTGTATCGGACCCTACCCGATCCTCGAGACCTGGCCACCTATATATAGGGGCCAGGAGGGGACGGTGTAGGCCAGATTGAGAGCAAGCTAGGTTTTATACCCACGTTTACTTTCATAGCCACCTTGTTTGACTGAGTTTACCTTCGAGTTCATCCGACGCCCTATCTCCCCGATCCTAAGTCCTTCATCTAGGACATTTGTCGAGTTAACCCCTCATCACCCCACATGAACAATCGTAGTAGGAGCAGATTCAATAGAATAATTATTCTCATCACCATAATCATCAAAAACAGGAGGCATATTGTAATCATAACTAATTTTCTCCTCAAAAGTAGGTGAATTGAAAATATTATACTCATCATCATAACCATCATAAACTAGAGGTTTAGTATCATCATAAGCGAGAGAACAGCTATTTTGCAAAGCATACTCATCAAACATATCATCATAAGAAGGAACATGGATAGTACTAATGGTACAACAATTATTAACCTTAGAATTGGTACCAAAAAGATTTTCAATATCAAAAGTAGAGTGCTTTTCCCAATCATGATCACTAACATAGGTAACAGGTATAGGAACATCATCAAGATCAGAATTATCATAATCTATAATAGGAGCAACATGCTTAGGGGAAGATACCGTTTCCTCTCGCCTTTTACTCCTCTTCTTCTTCTTCTTCTTACTCTTCTTACTCTCTCCTTCAGGAGCGAGAGGCTTGAAAGGCATCTTCTCCACATAATCTGGTTTACTGACAGAAACAATACAAGAAACTTTGGAGGATTCCTCCTCTCTATTAATAAGATAGAAACATCTATCAGTCCTGTCATAGCTTGGCAAAACATCATGTTTTATAATATTTTGTATGTAAGTATTTGCGAGGCAATCTTTAACACAATAGAGACAACAACCACGATGGGTGCAATTAATATCAACAACACTCATATCAACCAAAGAAATCTTTCTAGATATCTCTTCACACCCCAAAAACAAAGTAAGCTCATCATGGTGATTGAGAGTAATCTTGTCATCACAATACAAATTTACGGTACTCATTCGATTAAAAGAGTCACGATATTAGCTTGAGCATTGAAAATTAAAATGACCCATGTCATCGCAAAGTTCACACAGAAAAGGATAAAGCTCACAAACCTTTTCACCAAGCTCATCTAGAGACTTGAGCCACATTCGGGTTTCTTCATTCCCGTGGTGGATACAATAATCTTCCTTGTTGTGACTCTGTTCACAAGGTCTATATACTCCACAAAAATTAACATGCTTATAAGAAGTAGTACTTTCAGAAATTTGAGCATGTTTTTTGCAATCATCAATAACAATATCACTTTCTATGCAAGTCTCTTTAAAAGGTTCATGATACACGTCCCCATTTCCATTGGGAACATTAATATGAGAAGCAAAGGCTTTAAAGCAATCGACCATAATTTGAGGATCAAGCCCATATTTAGCACTAAGCTCTTGAAAATTAGCAGTTTCAGCGAAAGACTTAATGCAATCATACTCGTAATTTATACCTGATCCTTTACCTTTGTTGCTATCCCAATCTTCGATATTGCTTTGAATTGTTTCAAGCAGATCCCACTTAGCGTCAACATCCTTGCTTGTGAAAGACCCATCAAAGCATGCATCTAGATAATCCTTGTAATATCCTGAAAGCCTTGCATAAAAATTATTAAAAACAATATTACGGGGACGATCATGAATAGGACATTTGAGCATTAATGACTTCAATCTTCCCCACGCTTGGGCAATGCTTTCTCCCTTATGCGGATGAAAATTATAAATATAATTCCTATCTTTATAAACCTCACTAGAAGGATAGAATTTGGAATAAAAGAGAGGTACAATTTTCTCCCAATCAATAGGTCGGCCATCCTTTAGCGTCTTATACCATTCCGCAGCTCTGCCCTTCAGTGATAAAGAGAATATCTTCTTCTTAACTTGGTTCATTGAAATACCTGCACACTTGAACAACTCGCGTAATTTATGTATAAAGAGCAAATGATCACCAGGATGGACAGTTCCATCTCCTAAATAGCAGTTATCCATAGCACGTTCAACAATCTTCATAGGTATTTTAAAAGGATGAGGAGCACAAGCATCATTAGAAACATCACATATGGGAGATAAAATATCATCAGAGCAAACTTTCTCCACTAAAGCTGGGGAACTAAAAATATCATGCTTAACAAAACCAGCTTCCCCAAGCTTAGACTTTTCTATAGCATTAGCAATAACGGTGTTCAAAGCATTCATACTAACAACACTATTAGCATGCAAATTAAGCTGCAAAGGTTTTTCAATTTTCTCTTCAAACACTCCATATCCTAACTCAGGAAAAATACTATAGAACTCTTTATTTTCCATTAAGCCTAAGTAGTGAAAATAAAAACAAGAAACAAAAAGATATAATTGCAGAATCTAAAGGAAATAACTTCGAGCACTCACACAGGAGGATGCGAGTACCTTTTACCTTACCTCCCCGGCAACGGCGCCAGAAAAGAGCTTGATGTCTATGCACGCGTCTGTTCTTGTAGACAGTGTTGGGCCTCCAAGTGCAGAGGTTTGTAGAGCAGCAGCAAGTTTCCCTTAAGTGGATCACCCAAGGTTTATCAAACTCAGGGAGGAGGAGGTCAAAGTTATCCCTCTCAAGCAACCCTGCAATTACTATACAGAAAGTCTCTTGTGTCCCCAACACACCCAATACACTTGTCAGATGTATAGGTGCACAAGTTCGGCGAAGAGATAGTGAAATACAAGTAGTAGTGATGATTATAAGTAGTAAATGTAATCTGAAATAAGTATCGCTGCGAGCAAACATGTAAGAAAACTGAAAGGAAACGGTGTGCAATGCTTGGAAACAAGGCCTGGGGATCATACTTTCACTAGTGGACACACTCTCAACAAATATAACATAATTGAACCAATAGATACTATCATCAATATGCAACTCAAAACAATTCTCCAATGGAAAACGAACACTAATCATGCATAGGGCTACGAAGCACTCTTCAAAGTCCGTATTTCCCCAAACTAGATTGTCCCACACTGTCACCGTGAACGCACTAGATGGTTCCAACAAACACCAACAATTCATAGAGACATTAACCAAAAAGACACACATGATGCGCACACTGTCACCATCACACCATGATACAAGGTATCTCCGGAGTTTACAAATATAAGGCACGGGAGTAGCATAATATCTGAATAATAACATCTACCAATTCAACTAGATACAAAGCTCACAATCACATAAAGATCACATCATGGGAGAGAGAGGTGAACCACATAGCTACCGGTAGAGCCCTCAGCCCCAGGGGAGAACTACTCCCTTCTCATCATAGGAGATAGCAAGGTTGATGGAGATGGCAGTGAGGTCGACGGAGACGGCAGAGACAGCAATAGAGACCGATGGAGATGGCTCCGGGGGCACTTCCCCATCCCGGCAGGGTGCCAGAACAGAGACTTCTGTCCCCCGAAATTTGTCTTCGACGACGGCGGAGCTGCGGAACTGTTCTGGGAAAAACGCTGATTTTTTAGGGTTTTCTGTCGGGAGGCTTCTTATAGGCGAAGGGGCGTTGTCAGAGGTGGACCAGGGTGGTCTCACCACAGGGGGGCACGACCAGGGGCTGGGCCGCGCCCCCTCATGGTGAGGCTGGCCCCTGGCCCCTCTCCGGCTCCCGTTTGGTCCTCGTCCTTTGTCCGGGTAAAATAGGAGTTTCCGAACTTGTTTCGTCCAATTCCAAGAATATTTCCTGTGTAGCTATTCTGAAACACAAAAACAGCAGATAACAGGGAACTGGCACTGTGGCATCTTGTTAGTTGGTCAGTTCCGGAAATCGCATAAAAACGTCACCAAGTGTAATGAAACACAAGGCAAATGGTGTAAAAACAACCATGGAGCATCAAAAATTATAGATATGTTTGAGACATATCAATTGTCTATTCGCTTATTTGCTCGAGGTCGAGCAAAGGTTTAAGCTTGGGGGAGTTAATACATGAATTTTGCATCATCATATTGTCATGATATAGGAGTGATTTGCATTTTTATTTGCATTGATCATGCCTTATTGTATCTTTATATGATTTATGGGACTTTCCTACAAAGTATTCCCCTTGGTATTTAATTTCCGGGGGATAGAAAATCTCCCATTTCGTATTTTGCCGTTTTAGGGACCTTTTGGACCTCAAATTAATCGGGGATTTTTACAGTATTATTATTTTATAACGAGAAGCATCTGGAGAGGTTGAAGCAAACGAGAGGAGCCGCAAGGCCCAAAAGAGCCTGGGTGGCATGATCTAGTCACCAGGCCGCACCACTAGTGCTCGTTTGGCCCTTGAGTGTCGCCTCGGCTCCGTCTTTTTATGGATGCCTTCGTTTCAATGAAAAGGACACCCTATTTTTCCCATAATTTTGAGGCGGCGGTGGAGGAGGAACCCTTCTTCCACCTTACAAAGGGTTGATCTGCTGCTGCCAGAGGGAAATCACCGCCATCATCGTCACCGACTGCTCCTTGGCGTAGGGGGAAGCATCTCTATCACATCTACATCACCATCTTCATCGGCCCCAACATTAGCACCATCTCCACCTCAATATTCGACATCATCCCCTCATAGTTTGTGGAAGATCGAACCCTGGATACTATTTAAGTGTTGTGTGCATATTTGTGATTGGCAACTTGTCATTATTTTATGGGGAAGTTATACTTTCAGATTGTGTTGTGTCTGATATCTATTGATCATGACCATGTTTGACACTTGTGAGTAATTCCCGTTGTTCCTAGGGGCATAGGATTAATTCGCTATGATTTCTATATAATATGCATGGAGTATTTGGTTAAGTTTTGATCTTTTATGTGATTCTATAATGGTAATGTGCGAATGTCGACTGCATATTACTTCACTTATATGGGCTCATAAGGCTGCACCTTAGAGTAATAATGAGGATGAGGAATGAGGGAGAGACAGAAGCCTATTTCTTAGACTCGATGTTATTTTTAGAGAGGTTTTTTATCAAGGACTTTAGAGCTTTATGCAATGGTTGGACAATTTATGTCTTAGGCTCCATTTGGTTTAGATTTTGGAACCAGGTTCCGCGGTGTCAACGCATAATCTGAACCAAACGATTATTCTAGGACAACGGATTTTCCTAACACTGTGTGCTTTCTTGCTATGCAGAGGCCGGATGTAAGCTTAATAACTATTAAGTAATAAAGCGCTCTTTATCAAAAAAAATTATCCTAACGCGGCTGATTCCTGGAGTACAAATGCCACAACGCGCTGAGACCAGCTTCCATCACGGTGACTTCCCAACTTTGGAGAAAATTACCCGCTGCCATCCTTAAGATTTACCGCTTCAGTGTTTTCTCCTTCCGAATAGATCAAAGCTGGGCTTGTCACTCGTTGGCACAAAGAAGAAAGGGCAGCGCTAGGGTTCGCCGCCCATTCGCTGCCTCTTGAGTTTGCCGCCCCTCACTAGACTGACGGCAGCAAGGCGCTCGTTCTGTCACCCTCTTCTCCTCCCCCGTCTCAAACTGCTCCTCCATCGCCCAACCCCGACCCGCCAGCACCGACGGAGACCACGACCCTGATCTGTCTCTGCTCTGCTGTCCACCGCCGAAGGCCGGAAGTATGTGTTCCTCTGATCCTCTCCCTCATCCCTGATTTTTCCCTCTATCTCACATAGGAACAACACGCGCAGGAAAATAAGCTCCATGTTCTGCTGTGTTATGGCATTGTGATTAATGAAGGGGATAATAACAGAGATTCGCGTTGCTTCTAGGAGACAGCCCGTGCTGATGCCAATTCTCACAACTAGCTTCCGGTCGACCTGCATAGATAGAACAAAGGTTTTGCAGCAGGTTCAGTTCGCAGCAGCATGAAAGCACTTTCACGGACAGATGTAGAAAGCTTTGTATCTACGGAGCATTGGGAATTATCTCTTCTCTTCTCTTATATTAATAATACGGCGATGCGACGGTCCGTAGGTACGTCCGTCATCGAGGTTATTTTTCATGTTGGCCCCTCACAAATAGAAAAATCAACTCGCAGTGCCTTGATACATAGTTTTTTCGCATTATACCCCTCCAGTGCCCCCCTCCGTCCACATCCATATCCTGGTGCCGCCCAGGAGGTCGAGCTCGCTGCAGGGTTCGTGGATGACGACGAGCACGGCAGGGGACCGGAGTTGTCCGAGACCGGCGAGTTGTAGACGGGCTGGAGTTCCTCACGGGGAAGCTGGAGCAGGTCGTGAGGCGCACACGGGGAAGCTGGAGCAGGTCGTGAGGCGCACGGTCCCAGGAAAGGGAGGTGACGCAGCCGGCCGCGGAACGGGCTTGCATATGGCGGCGATGAGCAATCTAGGAGGGGCGAGCAGGGAGCGAATCAGAAATCCCGACCACAACGGTGATGTGGACGGGAACATGGAGAATGCCTCGCATCTTGTCTCCAGCCGAGCTATGGCGGCGGCGCCGCGACGACCGAAGCTACTTCTTAGGCTGCGCGATTCGACTACTCGACCATCTCTATGTTTCCTTATTGACCATGTCGAAGAGCAGCAGTAGCGGCAGTTTTATGATTTTGAGGAAGAAGGTCTCGGAGATAGATAAACTCTCCCTAACGAGCAGCTCAGGGACAAGCGCCGCTGAAATAAATCATCAATTAGCATAGGAACTTGTAGCTACTGGCAGAGGAACGATTTTCAGATTGGACTAGGCGACCACATGAGGGAATACGTGATTTGCTACTAATGAAAGTATCAAATTTAATTCATTGCCAGTTATGAATACGGAGGTCAGATTAATACTTTAGCATACAAGGTACTGGACACAATGCTATGATAAGTTTTAAGTTTTGAGGATCAAAGTCCTATGTTATTGTTACAGAAACTCATGGTACGTTTCTTCATAGCATAGTATTGGCTTTGCATGCATTAGAACAAAAAACATCATGGTGTGGTCTTTGTCTTACTATTTCTAACTTCAGGTAACTATAAGTCTCCTCTGCCTTCTGCATTTTACACTCCGGGTGCCGCCGAATGCTCACAGTGAATTCTATATTGTGAATATTTGATTTGGGGATACAATTTTTAGGTGTGTTTGTGTTTTTGTAAATATGAGGATTTATCTTATGATTGTGATATGTTGATTTTGAAACAAATTAAAAACATACTCCGAAGATAGATCAAACAAAATTAATTTTAAAAGTATAAAAGAGTATATCACATTATAAAAGATCATAAAAATTAAAGATTATAAGATATAAGATAAGAGGTCAAACTAAGACCAGGGTTATGCGGGTCGGTTGATTTTTGGAAAAAAATTGGGTCACGCTAACATTTTTTGTCTAAAATTTGATTTTTGATTCTTTCCCGTTGCAATGCACGGGCATGTTTGCTAGCATATAATACTTGATTTTTGCTAAACAGCTACTAGCTGTTTATCAATTCGCTTACACTCATTTTTCTGGTCGTCGGATGTTGTCTTTGAGATTCGCGGGTGGGCATTGGTGTGTGTTCTGATCAGGCCCATACCATCTGCCGGGTTTGAAAACTGAGCCCGTTAGTTGTCTGTGCCCGTTTAGTGTTTTCTCCTGGCCGAATAATTTTTTAATTTTTTTTAGTCTAGACGAGAACGAGAACGAGAACTCGAGCGCATCAGTTCACCGGATGGTGAAATCCGGAGGCGCCGAAGGCGTTGGAGGCCGGTGGAGAAGGATTCGTCGGTGTCATAGGTTTGTGTGCGCTTCACCCACCCTTCCTCTTACTCCATGGGGAACGCTCCTGATACGTCCATTTTGCATCACTATTTTGTATCATAAGTTACTGTTATTCATTGATATATTTCATATTTAGAGTTGATACTTATGTTATTTCCTTTGTTTCCACATGTTTGATGATCATCGAAAGATTTGCTGCCGGAGTCAGGATTCTGCTGGAAAAAGGACCATCAAGGGACCATATTTTGAAGATCAGGAAAATTCCAGAAAAATACCAGGAAATTATATTTTCCCAGAAGACTCAGAAAGCCAGAAGGAGGAGTCGAGCGGAGCCAGGAGGGGCCCTCATGCCAGGGTGGCGCGGCCTGACCCCTGGCCGCGCCAGCCCTGTGTGAGGCCACCCTGGCCCACTTCTGGTCTCGCCCCTCCACGTACTTCATCATCCCCGAAAACCTAAGTCAAGGGGGGCTCAGAGTTAGATACAGCCGCCTCTGCGGGGCGGAGAACACCAGAGAGAGAAAAGCTCTCCGGTAGGGAGAAATCTGCCGGGGAAATTCCTTCCCGGAGAGGGGAGATCGTCGCCATCGTCATCACCATCGCACCGGACTTCATCGGGATCATCATCATCATCATCTCCATCACCAGCACCTTCATCTCCACCATCACCACGCCATCCCGCTGTAACATCTTGAGTTGGATCTTGTTATATTCTTAGGGGAAACTTTCCCGGTGTTGATTACTCTTGTAGTTGATGCTATTGAGTGGAACCGTTGAATTAAGGTTTATGTCCAGATTGTTATTTACCATTATTTCACCTCTGATCATGATCCATATGATGTCTTGTGAGTAGTTCGTTTAGTTCTTGAGGACATGGGAGAAGTCAAGATGTTAGTAGTGAATTATTGTTGAAAAATATTTAATGGTTTGATATTGTTGTGGTGCTATTTCACTAGTGGTGTCATGTGAACGTCGACTACATGATACTTCACCATTTATGGGCCTAGTGAGATGCATTGTGTATTTGGCTACCAATTGTGGGGTTGCTGGAGTGACAAAAACCTAAACCTCCGTTGGGAAACCATTGCACCAGGGAGCGTAGGATCTTAGAGTTTAAGGCTGTGGTTAGATTTATCTTAATTACTTTCTTGTATTTGCGGATGCTTGCAGGAGGGTATAATCACAAGTGTGTATTTATCCTAGTAAGGGTAGTGCGCTAGCACAGGTTCACCCCCATAACACCTATCAAACCAATAAAGACTATTGGCTTTATGAAGCGCAAGCTCTTGACAGAAACTCCCGTGTGTCCTCGAGAACGTTTGGTTATTATAAGTTACACAACCGGCTTGTCCTTTGCTGAAGAAAGGATTGGGCCACTTGCTGCAATTGTTACTGCTGTCTTTTATTTACTCGCACTTTATTTACTCGTATTGCCAATTACCCCTTAAAACCTGTTTGCTAGTATTTACAGTGAATCCTTGATCAAAACCACTCATCAACACCTTCTGCTCCTCGTTGGGTTCGACACTCTTATTTATCGAAAGTACTACGATACACCCCCTATACTTGTGGGTCATCAAGACTATTTTCTAGCGCCGTTGCCGGGGAGTGTAGCGCTATTGAAGAGTGGAATTGGTAAAGGTAACCGTCGCTGTGAGTATTGTTTTTATTTTGTCTTTTATTTTTATTTTACTCCGCTATGGAGAACTCTCCATTTGGTTTCCTATTTGGAAACACATCTACTACTGCTGCACATGTGGAGGAACCACCACCGTCACCACCTGCTGAAATTGATCCTTTTAAAATACCTATGAAAATTGTTGGGCGTATTATGGATAACTGCTATTCAGGAGATGGAACTATCCATCCGGGTGATCACTTATTATTTATACATGAATTATGCGAGTTGTTCAGATGTGCAGGTATTTCACCAAGCCAGGTCAAGAAGAAATTATTCTCTTTATCATTGAAAGGCAGAGCTGAAGAGTGGTATCGACTACTCCAAGATGGTCCATCTATGGCATGGGAGGACATTGTACCTCTCTTTTATTCCAAGTTTTATCCTCCAAGTGAAATTCATAAAGATCGTAATCGGATATATAATTTTTGGCCTCATGATGGAGAGAGTATTGCCCAAGCGTGGGGGAGATTGAAGTTACTAATGCTCAAATGCCCCATTCATGAGCTCCCCAATAATATTGTCATTGATAATTTTTATGCGCGGCTTACTCTTCCTGATAAGGATTATTTGGATGCTTCTTGCTTTGGATCATTTACTCATATGAAAGAAGATGCTAAGTGGAAACTTCTTAACCGTATACAAGAGAATGCTGAAGGTTGGGAAAACGACAAAGGTAGGAAGTCAGGTATAAATTATGATTATGAATGCATTAAATCTTTTATGGGAACCGATGACTTTCATAGTGTTAGCACTGCTTATGGTCTTGATTCATAAATACTTGCTAATTGTCTTAAGGCTTTTGCCTCTTATCTTGATGTTCCAAAGAAAGATTGGAATAAATATCATGCGCCTTATAAAGATTCTATTAGTCATATACCTGCTGCAGCTACAGAAGTTTGTACTGTTGATAGCATTGTGCCTGAACCTTATTTTGAGAAGACACCTTTCCCTGCTAAGGTAAAAAAGTATTCTACTTTGGTAAGTGTGTCTAATAAAAGTACTAAGAAAGCTGCAGAGCCTGATGAGCAAATTACTATTAAGTCTCCTGTAGCTATATTGAAGGATCTTGTTACTAAAGATGTAGGGGATGAATATATTCTTTTTTGTGAAGATGCTTCTAACATTCTCTCACATCCTAAAAAGCATAGGAAAACAAGTGTTCCTGTTATTTCTGTGAGGATTGGAGATCATTGCTATTATGGTTTATGTGATATTGGTGCTAGTGCAAGTGCTATTCCTTTAGAGCTTTACAAAGAAATTATGCATGAGATTGGCGCTTGTGAACTTGAAGATATTGATGTGGTTGTTCAGCTTGCTAACAGAGAGACTGTTTGGCCTCTTGGTATTGTTCGAGATGTGGAAGTTCTTTGCGGTAAGACTAAATACCCTACTGATTTTCTAGTACTTGGCAAGGAGGCTAGTAAAACTTGCCCTATTATTTTTGGTAGACCATTTTTGAACACTTGTGGCGCCGTGATAAATTGTAAGAAGGAGAAATTTTTTACTAAGTTTAATCGAGAGTCTTATGAGTTTAATTTTTCCAAGTTTGCTAAGACTTCTTATGAAAATGACACGCCTAATGAAAATTTTCGAGTTGAACAGCTTGCTTCTATTGCGCTTGCTCCTAATAATGCCTTGCAGCAATTCATGGAAGATCACAAAAGTGATGTTTTCAGTAAGGAAAGAGAAGAGATTGACGATATTCTTCTTCGTTAACCACCATTAATCAAGCATAATCTACCTATGGAGGATCTTTGTACCACTTTGCCGCCTAAAGAAGATCCTGTTTTCGAATTAAAGCCTTTGCCTAATAATCTTAAATATGCTTATATAGAGGATAAGAAGATATATCCTGTTATTATTAGCTCTAAACTTTCAGGAAAGGAAGAAGAAAGATTATTGGAGATATTGAGGAAACACCGAGGAGCTATGGGATATACTCTTGATGATTTAAAAGGGATTTCTCCCACTTTATGTCAGAAAGACGCAAAGCCAGTCATGGAGCATCAACGCCGCCTAATTCCCAAGATGAAGGATGTGGTAAGAAATGAGGTATTAAAACTCCTTGATGCTGGTATTATTTATCCTATTGCTGATAGTAGATGGGTTAGTCCTGTTCATTGTGTTCCTAAGAAAGGAGGTATGACTGTTGTGCCTAATGAGAATAACGAGCTTATTCCTCAAAGGGTAGTAGTTGGTTATAGAATGTGCATTGATTATAGGAAGGTAAACAAAGTTACTAAGAAAGATCATTATCCTTTACCGTTTATAGATCAGATGTTAGAAAGGTTGTCTAAGAAGACTCATTTTTGTTTCCTTGATGGTTATTCTGGTTTTTCTCAAATTGCTGTTAAAAAGGAAGATCAAGAGAAAACCACTTTTACTTGTCTTTATGGAACCTATGCTTATAGACGTATGCCATTTGGTTTATGCAATGCTCCTGCTACTTTTCAAAGATGCATGTCTGCTATTTTTCATGGCTTTTGTGAAGAAATTGTGGAGGTCTTCATGGATGATTTCTCCGTCTATGGAACTTCTTTTGATAATTGTTTGCACAACCTTGATAAAGTTTTGCAGAGGTGCGAAGAAACTAACCTTGTTCTTAATTGGGAGAAATGCCACTTTATGGTGAATGAAGGAATTGTCCTTGGACATAAAATTTCTGAAAGAGGTATTGAAGTTGACAGAGCAAAAGTGGAGGCAGTTGAGAAAATGCCCTGTCCCAGAGATGTTACAGGTATTCGTAGTATTCTTCGTCATGCTGGTTTCTATAGGAGGTTTATTAAAGATTTCTCTAAGATTTCAAAGCCTCTTACTAATCTTCTTCAAAAAGATGTACCATTTGTCTTTGATGATGATTGTAAGGAAGCTTTTGAAACTCTTAAGAAGGCTTTAACTACTGCTCCTATTGTTCAACCACCTGATTGGAATTTACCTTTTGAAATTATGTGTGATGCTAGTGATTTTGCTGTTGGTGCTGTTCTTGGACAGCGAGTAGATAATAAGTTGAATGTTATTCATTATGCCAGTAAGACACTTGATGCTGCTCAGAAGAATTATGCTACTACTGAGAAAGAGTTTCTTGCTGTTGTTTTTGCATGTGATAAGTTTAGATCTTACATTGTTGATTCTAAAGTTACTATTCATACTGATCATGCTGCTATTATATATCTTATGACTAAGAAGGATGCTAATCCTAGACTTATTAGATGGGTGTTGCTTTTACAAGAATTTAATTTGCATATCGTAGATAGGAAAGGTGCTGAAAATCCTGTGGCTGACAACTTTTCTAGATTGGAAAACATTTCTTTTGATCCTATTCCTGTTAATGATAGTTTTCCAAATGAACAGTTGGCTGCAATAAATGTAACTTCGCGAGACCTTCCTTGGTATGCTGATTATGCTAACTTTATTGTTTCCAAGTATTTGCCTCCAACTTTTACAGCTCAGCAAAGAAGAAAATTCTTCTATGATTTGAGGCATTATTTTTGGGATGACCCACACTTATATAAAGAAGGAGTTGATGGTCTTATGCGGAGATGTGTACCGGAATATGAGCAATAAGAGATATTAAGAAAACGTCATGGTAGTGCTTATGGAGGGCATCATGCTGGAGATAGAACCGCGCAAAAGGTTCTACAATCAGGTTTTTATTGGCCAACCCTCTTTAAAGATGCCAGAAGGTATGTTTTATCTTGTGATGAATGTCAAAGAGTTGGTAATATTTCTAGACGCAATAAAATGCCTATGAATTACACTCTTGTTATTGAACCGTTTGATTGTTGGGGATTTGACTTTATGGGTCCTTTTCCCCCTTCAAAAGGCTATACCCATATACTTGTTGCTGTTGATTATGTTACTAAATGGGTAGAAGCCATACCTACAAAGAGTGCCGATGGTGAGACCTCATTAAAAATGCTTAAGGATGTTATTTTTCCTAGGTTTGGCGTGCCTAGATATCTTATGACTGACGGAGGTTCTCATTTTATTCACGGTTGTTTTAGAAAAACTCTTGCTAAGTATGATGTCAATCATAGAATTGCTTCTGCTTATCATCCCCAGACTAGTGGGCAGGTAGAGCTTTCTAATAGAGAGATCAAGTCTATTTTGCAGAAGACTGTCAATAGATCTAGGAAAAATTGGGCTAGTAAGTTAAACGATGCTTTATGGGCTTATAGAACTGCTTATAAGAACCCCATGGGTATGTCTCCTTATAAGATGGTTTATGGAAAAGCGTGTCACTTGCCCTTAGAATTAGAACACAAAGCTTTTTGGGCAGTGAGAGAGCTTAATAGAGATTTTAAACTAGCTGGTAAGAAAAGGTTATTAGATTTGAGTTCTCTAGATGAGTGGAGAAACGAAGCGTATGAGAATGCCAGGCTTTTTAAAGACAAAGTCAAGCAATGGCATGATAAGAGAATTCTTAAGAGAGAGTTTCATGTTGGAGAGAAAGTTCTATTGTATAGGTCTCGTCTCAGATTTTTTGCAGGAAAATTACTCTCTAAATGGGAAGGACCATATGTTATTGTGGAAGTATACCGCTCAGGTGCTATTAAGATTGCTTCATTGAAAGATGACTCTACACAAGTGGTGAATGGGCAAAGACTCAAACATTATATTTCTGGAGATTCCTATAATGAAGATGTTGATGTTATTGAAACAATCTCTCCGGAAGAATTCATCCAAGACAAATTGCAGGTACCTGCAGAGTTCGTGTTCGAATAGGTAACAGTTCTAGTCAGAGAAGTTTCGCAAAAATCTCTTCCTTTAATATTTTTGCTGTTTTAACTAAATATGAAAAATCACGAGACGAAAACGGGCAGGAAAAGGAGTTCGTGTGCTTCTCACACATAGGTGGCGCGGGCCCACCCCTGGCCGCGCCACCCAGGTGTGAGAGCACCCCGGAACTCGTTTCCGTCCCGGTTTCCTCCTGTGACTTCGTTTCGATGTATAATTTTCGCCTATTTAACCCCCCGGAGTCCCCGAGGCCTGTATATCGTTTTCTCGTCGTGTTTTGTTTCGAGCTATTTCTGTCAGGAGTTGATCTTAAGCTTGGGGGAGCCATGGCCTCTTCAAGCGATGACAAAGGCAAAAGACCTGGGAATTTGTTCACCTAGGCCAAAAGTGGAAGGAGGAGCAAGGTTCTGGAAGAGCAAGGCCAAAAAACCCTGCTTTTCAAGGACCAACGAAAGCTAGACATATCTTTTCTCATGATCTGCAGGGACCAACATATCATGTTTTGGATCTTAACTCCATGCCCGTGATAGAAGAGGGAATGCTGGTCACTTATGAGTTTTGCACTCAATATCGAGCCTTGAAGAGGGAGGTAGAGATGCTTCAAGAAGAGAATATCAGGCTTCGCAGAATGCTGGAATATTTCATTAATCCAAGGCTGCTACCAATACCACCCAAGGAGTAATTCGTCATCGGTATAGGCATCCCCTTGGCTTGTTCCAAGCTTGGGGGAGTGCCGCGGTATCACATCATTACCTTTTGCTCATTTACTTTTCAAGTAGAGTCATATCATGAATAGAGAAGTTATCTTATAGAATAGTTTGTGGTTTGGAAGTATCCTCCTTAGTTGGTTATCTATGTATCCCTTGGTGTGAGTTGCGGTAATAAAATATTAATGAGAAGTTCTATCGTTTACTTTCCGCACACTTTATGTTAGTTTGCAATCTCTCTTGTATGACTGGTCTTGTTGATTGGTATTGGTATCACTTTGGGAGCTTGAGTAAATTTAGTTGGTTTTGGCAAACCTAGCTTGGTCAGTAGCAACTTTACCTTGAGATTTGAGTAGAAAAGAATAAAGAAGTGCTTGTAGTTACATCACTTCAGTTTTCCCTTATGTTTGGCTTATAAGCATTGTTATTCTTAAAGTCAAAATCGTTGTACCTTCAAGGGAGTTTGCATGATTGTTCTTATTATATGTATGTTTGTCTGTTTCATGCAACTCTTATGCTTGCTACCCAGCCTTGCTAGCCAAAAACCTGTACTAAGAGGAAATACTTCTCGTGCATCCAATTCCCAAAAGCCAAGTCACTTCCAAAGAGTCCACTATAAATTCCTATGCATGGTATTTCAAGCCATTCCAAGTAAATTTTCATGTGCTACCTTTCAAAAACCTTCAAACACTTCTCATTTTGTGCCACTGTTTTTAGCTCATGAGGACATAGTGGATGGGTTTGTTATCTTCCATACTAAATTAAGTACCTCTCGACTAGGCAGCTTCATCTGCTCGTCACTAATTTTGCAAGGGAGCTGGTCAGACCATTATAATCTTAAAAAGAAAAGAAAGAAAAGAGCACTCCTCCATGGTATGTGAAAGTTGGTCGGCACCCGATGGAATCGGTTAGCCATGGTTTGAGAAAGGAAAAGGTGGGGAGGAGTGCAAAGCTATAAAAGAGCACCAATGTGCCAATTAATCAAACATCTCGGAACCGCTCTCACTTGTTTAGTATGGAAGATATCAAGGACTCCGTTGCTAGTCATTGACAAAAGCAACCACCTCTCAAAACAATTTTTACCTCTGTTTTACAAATGAAAAGCTCTAGCACATGTTTAGTCCCTGCTTCCCTCTGCGAAGGGCCTATCTTTTACTTTTATGTTGAGTCAACCTATTTCCTTCTGTCTCAAGCAAGCATTTGAGTTGTTATGTTTCACTCATCCATATGTTGATCTGTTTAATCATGTTTACTATCTTCCTTGTTTTGTACAATGCTTTTGTTTGAAGGAATATATCTTTGAAAGCTTTCTTTGAATATTAAAAGTTTGTTTCATTGAGCATATGGTCTTTGCTATATTAGCTCTATTTTAAAAGGCTCCGTTCAAAAGAAAGAATAGCTTGTTCTTCATTCTTTGACCAAGAACTAAGGTTTGCCATTGCCGATTATAGTTTACCTTGTGCATCTTTACATGTGATTCCCTTGTACCTATTGCAAGTCTATATCTTATAAAGGGAAGTTGCTGTCTATTATAATTTGTGCCTTGGTAAATGTGATGCTTCTTGTCCGTATTTTGAATATCGACACTTCACTCCATAAACCTGTGGTCATGTTTACCGAGTTTAGTTTGCGCTTGGGGACAAGCGAGGTCTAAGCTTGGGGGGTTGATACATCCATTTTGCATCACTATTTTGTATCATAATTTACTGTTATTCATTGATATATTTCATATTTACAGTTGATACTTATGTTATTTCCTTCGTTTCCACATGTTTGATGATCATCGGAGGATTTGCTGCCGGAGTCAGGATTCTGCTGGAAAAAGGACCATCAAGGGACCATATTTTGAAGATCAGGAAAATTCTAGAAAAATACTAGGAAATTATAGTTTCCCAGAAGACTCAGGAAGCCAGAAGGAGGAGTCGAGAGGAGCCAGGAGGGGCCCTCACGCCAGGGTGGCGCGGCCTGACCCCTGGCCGCGCCAGCCCTGTGTGAGGCTACCCTGGCTCACTTCTGGTCTCGTCCCTCTGCGTACTTCATCGTCCCCGAAAACCTAAGTCAAGGGGGGCTCAGAGTTAGACACAGACGCCTCTGCGGGGCGGAGAACACCAGAGAGAGAAAAGCTCTCCGGCAGGGAGAAATCTGCCGAGGAAATTCCTTCCCGGAGAGGGGAGATCGTCGCCATTGTCATCACCATCGCACCGGACTTCATCGGGATCATCATTATCATCATCTCCATCACCAGCACCTTCATCTCCACCATCACCACGCCATCCCGTTGTAACATCTTGAGTTGGATCTTGTTATATTCTTAGGGGAAACTTTGCCGGTGTTGATTACTCTTGTAGTTGATGCTATTGAGTGGAACCGTTGAATTAAGGTTTATGTCCAGATTGTTATTTACCATTATTTCACCTCTGATCATGATCCATATGATGTCTTGTGAGTAGTTCGTTTAGTTCTTGAGGACATGGGAGAAGTCAAGATGTTAGTAGTGAATTATTGTTGAGAAATATTTAATGGTTTGATATTGTTGTGGTGCTATTTCACTAGTGGTGTCATGTGAACGTCGACTACATGATACTTCACCATTTATGGGCCTAGTGAGATGCATTGTGTATTTGGCTACCAATTGTGGGGTTGCTGGAGTGACAGAAACCTAAACCTCCGTTGGGAAACCATTGCACCAGGGAGCGTAGGATCTTAGAGTTTAAGGCTGTGGTTAGATTTATCTTAATTACTTTCTTGTATTTGCGGATGCTTGTAGGAGGGTATAATCACAAGTGTGTATTTATCCTAGTAAGGGTAGTGCGCTACCACAGGTTAACCCCCATAACACCTATCAAACCAATAAAGATTATTGGCTTTATGAAGCGAAAGCTCTTGACAGAAACTCCCGTGTGTCCTCGAGAACGTTTGGTTATTATAAGTTACACAACCGGCTTGTCCTTTGCTGAAGAAAGGATTGGGCCACTTGCTGCAATTGTTACTACTGTCTTTTATTTACTCGCACTTTATTTACTCGTATTGCCAATTACCCCTGAAAACCTGTTTGCTAGTATTTATAGTGAATCCTTGATCAAAACCACTCATCAACACCTTCTGCTCCTCGTTGGGTTTGACACTCTTATTTATCGAAAGTACTACGATACACCCCCTATACTTGTGGGTCATCAGCTCCCTCTCGCTCTCGCTCCGCGCACGCCCCAGTTTGAGTCGCCGGCGGGCGGCAATGATGTGTTCGTCCGCCTCTCATACTGCTCCATGTGCGCGCCCTGCTTACTGCTACTCTGTTCGTGACCCTTTTACTGCTCCCTGTCGTTGTCAACTACTGACCCTGTCCGGATCGAGTATGTATGTAGCGGTGAGAGTAGCATTTGCAGCCTAGGAGAAATTGATTGGTCGTCGAGTCTTATAGAAATTTGATGTCTAACTCTTGCTTGTCGTGTGTCTGTCAAGAGGATTAACCTATTAGTGGGTAGGGGATTTGCATCATGGTGGTGTTGTTGATGCTTTTTCAGTTAGAGTGTAGTGTAGATTAAAATCCCCATCTGGCATGCTTGAGTTATCTCCCTTGGCGTTTGTCTGATTTGTTAGTGGTGAGGGTAGTGTATGCAGGACCAGGGGAGCCGGATAGATCGATAGTGTAAGCTATCAGATGTTTATTTTCAGTACTTTTGATGAAATATAGTTCCTGTATGGATAGAGATGAGAGTGTAGGCAGGTTCCTTTGTTTCTCTGATGAGTGTGTCTTCTTTGTTGATGAGAAGTGATGACTGATGAGTGTGTCATGGCAAGCATATGCTTAGATGATATATTTTTGATAGTAAGTTCATTAATCATTAGAAGGCATCCACTCTGCTGCTTCTGGATAATGCCAGACTAGCTTTTCATGGTTTATTAGTGTGTCCCCTTTTTTCTCTGGTGTAGTTTTGTGTGGATGCATGCTATAGAGAGATAGGAACAGAACATCATAACCACGAATAGGAATGAAATGGCAATAGCTCCTATATGAACTACTGGAAAGATCATAGCGAGAGAAGTCGAGACCTAACAAAATAAGTAAACCAGAAGTGTCGCAAAAGACTAGGATGGAAAACAAAACGGAATGTACCGGATTTTTAGCACGTACAACCATAAAACCAGAGACCAAAGCAGCCTTGAACTTTTTTCTATTCAGTGTAGTATAGTTCTTTACTGGCTCAGCCCGCTCAACTTGTCGTTCTCTAAAAATTATTTTTAGTAGTGTGTTTTATATTTTGAGAACCTTCTTTTCAATGGTTAGTTTCAATAAACGATCAAGCTTTGGATATTATGTGTTTCTTCACTTGGTCTATTAGTTACTGTATGTTCAGTCTCTAGCAATTTGTTTTATCTATTTCTTCATTCTCTCATTTAGTTTAACTTTTCATTGATGATTCTCCGTTCAGCATGAACAGATTGTGAGTTTTTAATCTTTAGTTTTTCAGTATTCATTGTCGGTTTGTTTCAGTCTTTGTTTCTTCTGATTTTCTTTTGTTTGTCGGTCTTCTTTCTCTAGTCTCTTTCTTCAGTCTTTGGCGCTTTTTCAGTTTTCAATTTCAGTCCCTTGCATTTCTTCTACTTTTCATTTGTAGTCTCTTTCTTCAATGTTGAATTGCATTCCCTTGCATGCCATTCTCCACTTATCATTCTTATTCTCTCTCTTTAGTTTTTATTTTCTGTCTTTTGTATTAGTCTCTTTCTTCAGTCTTTGGCTCTTTATTAGTTTTGAATTTCAGTCCCTTACATTCTTCTACTTTTCGTTTATAGTCTCTTTCTTCAATTTTGAATTTCAGTCCCTTGCATTACATTCTCTACTTATCATTCTTATTCTCTCTCTTTAGTTTTTATTTTTTGTCTTCAGTATTAGTCTCTTTCTTCAGCTCTTATGTCGAGTTCCTTATATTATCTAATTTTGTTTCTTCATTGTCATTATCTTTGTTTCAGTCCCTTCATTATTCCTTATGTCATTACTGATTTTCTTCATTTCCATTTTCTCACATTCAAGTCTCTTCAATTTGTCAGTATCTTATTCTCATTGAGCAGTCCAATCTTTATTTCTCTTTAGTCACAGGTTTTGTTATCGGTCTTGTTTTTGTCTTTGTCATCTGAGATGTTTCATGCTTCATTTTATTGTGTCATTCACGTTACTATATTTTGACAGCCCATTTTGTTCAATCTATGTTTCTATTTCTTCTTCATTTCTTCTAATTTTTCTTTTGTTTGTCGGTCTTCTTTCTGTAGTCTCTTTCTTCAGTCTTTGGCTCTTTTTCAGTTTTGAATTTCAGTCCATTGCATTCTTTTACTTTTCATGTGTAGTCTCTTTCTTCAATTTTGAATTTCAGTCCCTTGCATTGCATTCTCTTTTGTATTAGTCTCTTTCTTCAGTTCTTATGTTGAGTTCCTTACATTCTCTAATTTTGTTTCTTCATTGTCATTATATTTGTTTTAGTCCCTTCATTATTCTTTATGTCACTTACTGATTTTTCTTCATTTTCATTTTCTCACATTCAAGTCTCTTGAATGTGCCACTATCTTATACTCACTCGTCATTTCTCTTCAGTCATAGTTTTTTTACCGGTCTTGTTTTTGTCTGTCATCTGAGTTGTTTCATGCTTCATTTTATCGTGTCATTCACGTTACTATCTTTCGATGGCCCTTTTTGTTCAATCTATGTTTCTATTTCTTCAGTTTGTTCATTCTTCATTTTATTGTTTCTTCGGTCCGTTCTTCACTTATGTAACTTTGTTCTTGTAATTCTTCAGTTTCCTTTGTCATCCCTAGTTTCATCTTTATTTATCTTCACATGTGTTTTCTGTATGAGCCTCATTCTTAACCGTGTCAGTCTTCTTCACTTTTCAGTATCATTTTTTGTGTCCTTTATTCCGTGTCTTTCTCCTCGTCTCTATTTCTCTATTGTACAGTTCATGTCATTATTCATTTCTTAGTTATTATTTATAATTCAATTTGCTTTATTATTCTTCTTTTCTTAGTTATCATTTATAACTCATTTAGCCTTGTCAACTATCATTGCTTCGTTTCTTGTCACTAGTCATTTATCTTTCCTGTTATTCTTAGTCTTGTCATTTTATAGAAGATGGCATTCTTCATATACGTCAACGTAATAGGTGGGGCAGCGCGGCCAACGTGTGGAACTCCCCCTATGTCATTCTTAAGCTATACTTAAGTTGGATAGCCGGTGCCAAGCCCGAGAGAAGAGGGTGGACCATGATTTTTGTTATCAGTTTAATAATTGTAAGGTTTTGCTTATGTGTTGAATCTTGTGTTATATCAGTTACATTTTTTTGTGCAAAAAAAGTTTCAGAAATCTGGCATCATCTTTTTGTTTTTTCGTGAACCATGTGATGTTGTAGCTGTGTTGGCTGACTTGGATCAGGGAACTTTTATATTCCAGGAATTGTGTATTGTGTATATCTGTTGGTAGGAGACGTAACTATATTTCATTCTGTAATGTTTGACATTTTTCATCTATGTAAGCTTATAAGCTCTATTTTTTTGCCCCACTATCTCCCAGATGAAGATACTTTTCTCCTAGGAAACTAGATTTTTGGAGCTATTTTGGAGCTTTGTTTGTAATTGACTAACCTGGGGTGCAAAAAGATTGTTAAATTGCTTGGAATTGACCAGCGGAGAAAGGTTTTGTAGCTGCCCACATTTTTTAGCCCATAATAAAGCAGGTTAAAAGTGAACTGTGTGAAGTACGTTTGATGCCCACTGAGAACGGAAGTTGGACTGATGAAACACGACCCAAGCAATTTCTTCTTTTTTTGGGTTGGGTCTAGATTGGGAATGTCAACCTGTTAACTCACTTGGCCCATGTTGTTTGTTCGGTGAGTTACCAGTGCGGAATGACGGTATAGACTAACGGAGCGTGGTCAAAAAAAGTGTATGTTAATGAATTGAAAAATAGTCAACTGTTAATTAGACAGTCCCAAAAAAAGTATATGTTCGCGAATTGAAAAATAGTCAGCTGTTAATTAGACAATCCCTAATACTTTCTCCAACAGCTAATACATGTTTCTAACATGATGTATCGAGACTCTTTTTATTGTCTACTCCCTCCGTTTAGAAATATAAGATGTTTTAGTTTTGTGAAGTAAGTGTATCTAAACATCTTTTAGTGTATAGATTCAAACGAACCTATACACTAAAAGAACGGAGGGAGTAGATAGGAACGCAGCGATTCCACAACGGGTTGGGGGTCTTGGTCTTATCCAAGTGCTGAGAGTGTGCTAAGATTCGTGCATGCATAATTTTCACAAACAACCTGTACATGGGACATCTTCGCACTCCTATAGGTAGGAAAGTGCACATGTACATTTAGTTTGGCTTCTCCATCTTTCCCACCCTCTGTCCGCAGGAATGGATTAGGGACTTGAAGCTCGTCCATGGCGATGAGGAGGTTCCTCCCACCGGCCTTCCTCCACTGGTCTCCATCCAAATCCACCGGCCGGCCCCCTGCCTCCTGTTCTTCTCCTCCTCAGATCCATTGGTTCCACAAACTATGGGAAATTTGCTTCAATTGTTTGGTTTCGATCTGATTTTGTTCCGATCTGGTTTCGTTCGATTGTTTTAGTTTGATTACTCTCAAAGTGGATTTGGTTCTGATCCAATTTTCCCATCATTATCCGATTTTATGTAGAAAAATCGAACGGGGTCTTCCTTTTTTTGATTTTTTTTCGAACAGAAATTGCTTGATTTCAGTGATATTTTTATTTTGAATGCTCCAGCAAACCTTCCTTTAAATGCTCCCGGGATTATCCCGAATTAGTGAAAAGAATTGGAGGAGACCTTCCTTTTAAATTATAATGATTTCTCCCAAACAGATATTGCTTGATTCAAGGATTTTGTTTAATGCTCAATGAAACCGTCCTTCCAATTTTGTATGAAACCTTCCCTATAAATATTTCCTTACAAGATGGGTTCCATAAGTTTTTGATTTTGCTTGATGCACCATCTTGAACCTGTCAGACATAATTGGTTCTCCTTCTCAGGAAGCCGCTTGCTTGGACACGATGGCGGACCAGATGGTTGTGATACTTGTGTCGGCCAGGACTAGCATCGCATAAGGAACCTACTGTTGATAGTACGCGCTGGTTTAGTTAGTACAGCGAACCTTCGTATAGTGTAATGGTGAATTAGTAGATGCAAAAAGTAGAAATATGAGGTATATTGTGCAAAAACATAGGGACTGATAGATTAAAAATTATAATAGCTCGGGGAGCTTTTTGCAATGTCTACCAAGTGAGCGCACGGATCTTAAAGCAAGACTGAATGGTCCTTGATAAGATCAAGACCCGCATAAGTATGTGGTTTTGCTTTACCGGTCTAGATACATCATATTAATCTAATAGGTATTAGTGGTCGGAGGGAATAATAATGATGATGTATATTTGTGTTTCTAGAGAGTTTGCAAATTACCGATTGCTTATCACCCCGTGGACATTCGGTTCCAGTTAGCTAATAGAAACAATTACATTCATATCATATAAACTTAAATAATAATAATAATCGAATAGAAAATAAAAAGATCACCTAGTACTGCAGTGGAGAATGATGAATACATGGATGACATTTGCGGTATGATCACTGTTATCGTCGGAGGTGCAAAGTAGATCATCGAGGACAAGCAATCACAGCACGATACCGAGATTTGGTAACGCAGTTCAGCGATCAACACCTACATCTATGGAGCAATGCTTACGGGCGCTCCTCCCCAGGTACTCATCATAGTACCGTCGACGATAATCCCGCCACGGTATACAGACACATCAGATCTACAACGCCATGCCGGTCCAGAAACCCTGCAACGGGCGCTAGACCATCCCTGAAAAACGATCTTGTGTCTAATCTAGCTTTCGTCTAGTCTATTTTGGCTACTCCTAGTGCCTTTATATAATAGACCAGGTTACAAGTGTTCGACTCCAACACGTAACCTTCTAGATAATTACAAGTCCAGCTGTAGCACTACTCGGACACATATTTAACACATATCTCAACAAACTCCACCTTGGCGAATATGTCCTTCACCATCTTGAAGCCATCATGCACAAACATCTGTGTTCCTAGACTTGAACCATTAATCATGAGCTCTGCATGAGCTCCGCTGCTACTCTCTTGACTTCACATGGCTCCACCTGCAACTATAGTTCCTTCCTTGCTTCATCATAGTCAACGCCCCACGAAAATTAAGTTCTTTGCCGCTCTTGTTCAGAGCTCCTAACTCTCCGGAGTATCCGTTCAATACCATCACACATCGATCATAGAGTCATCTTTCCGACAACACCGTTGTATCATCATCCTGATAGCTTCTTCTGGTCTATGTGAAAGTGAACAACTCACATATTAGGTACCACATATAAGAGTTACCTGAACTCATCATTCTCGCTATTGTTGACTGCCTGTCTGAAAAACTTGAAGAAATTTTATCGTTGCTCTAAGTCATCTTCAGTCAAATTCGCAGTTTGCCCACCACTTTCGCAGATTCTCCATGGTCAACACTTATCCATCTCCCGCAGACTCGATAGACAGTCAGCATCATGAACCTGTTACTCGTCAACACAACTCACCTCCCCACTTAGTTGACCAAATGTCTAACCTTCAGTGTCCTGGTCCCTCGCCGTGTTCATCTACAGTCCCGCCGAATTTTTTGGGTTGCGAACCCAAATCAGATCAACCTCCACAGTAGAACACCACCAGTCATACCCAACCGATGCCGAGCTCACGTATCCTTCGAACCACTGCGCGCCAATCCGAACAACGTCTCACTCACTTTTCTCGCTAAACTAGGCTTCGACTCTCTGCATGCTTACGCCGTAGCCCCTCATCAGCCGAGTGGAATCTTTCATCAGAAACCAGCTCCACCTTCAACATGACTCCATGTAATTGTACACTACCTGCGCCCGTCAACTTCAAGCTCTCCAATATGCGTCGTCTTGAATTGACCCTGCGCCACATGTCGAAGCACGCACCCCTCAGGCATGTGCCACGTGTTGCCACGCCATAGGAAACCAGAATACCATCAGCATCACGCTCTTATGTCGTCATCGCCGATCTCATCAGTTCTTTTTCTATTTCAACAGACATCCACGTCGATCCGCCAGACTGTCCAGGCCACCGCCTTATATGTCTGACCTCAGCCGAACGTATCCAACTGCAACCATGTTCCACCTCACGCCGTATCAGCCTAGTATATGCTCGACGCATTGTAGATACACGATCCCGCAACGCTACACAAAGTTTATGCATACGTCGCGCCTTGAAACATGTCCTTTATCAATACCCAGAATCAGCCTCACGCGCACCTGCTCAGATCGCCCTTTTAACAACCAGACCATATACATGCACACAACCTGGGTAGCCTTCTTCCTGTGCGTGTACCAGTTAATATTGAATTAATCTCATGCAACATGCAAACACCACGCCATGCATAGCATATTTTGGCCGTAGCTTTCTGAAGCTTTGTACATTACTGTTTTCCGTGGTCTCGATGGTGACCAGTTTCAATTCTTTTTCTTCACTACTTATAAAAGAGCAAACTTTAACTTCTCTATATCCACCAAGTTTAGTGTATACAGAACAACCAGCACCACCAGATTATCTCTACTCAGTACAATTCAATAGTCCATATCAGTTTGATCACCCGTCAAATAGTTTGACGGCCCATATTGATCCTGTCAACCTGGCAGACCATGTTCTGTCTGACTTTGCATCGCTACGCGTACCCATCCGCGCGCCTTCTTTGCTGGCGACGTTTAGTTTAGGAAACTGAGTTAATTCGTCACGCAATCTTCTCCCCCGACAATTCCTCAACCCACATGCTCTCCGATCTTCCTCCCGTGATCCGCAGCACGTCCCACCCACTCTCCAATGTCTGCAGCGATCTCCGCCTTCCCCAGCCGGCCCTCTCCACCAACGTGCCCCCTCCCCACAAGTGCACCTCCGGCGACCTCTGCGATGCCGTGCCCCACCACGTCTTCGCCGTTTACTCGATCCGCCAGGGATCAGATTGGGATTCCCACCGGCGCGCGTCTAAGCTGTTGAGCAAGACCACCACCCCCTTATATATCCTCCGGCTCCTCCGCTCCCTACACCTTCATAAAACAACAACGAGAGAGGCGGGCTCGGAAAACAGTTCTTCCCCTTGCCATGGATCCCATCATGAAGCTCCTCGAGGACGACAAAGAGGTGCCTGGTCTGACACCAAACTCCTCCCACCTCTCCTGCCATTTTCATCAAGTTATTCGGGAAATGGAATGGCTCATTGATGGTTCCTTGTTATTTGGGTTGCGCAGGATGAGATCATGCACTTGGGCGCCAATGTTGAGGCCTTCACGTCGGCGCTGGAACGCGAGGTGGAGGACAAGGCCAGCAGCAGCGCCGCCGCCGACTCTTCCTCCCAACCGATGGATCAGGCTGCAGGTCCGATCTGTCACCATTCTCCTCATAGATTATGTCCTATTCTGGAATCGAATTCGGGCCGCATCGCATTTCCCCCCAAAACCGAGGGTCACTGTGTTAGAGTATGCAATTCTTGTTTTTGAATTCGATGAGTAACAGACTCATGAAACAATGCAGATCCTTATTGGTACTACCGAATTACAATTCTAGGTTTATTGTGCGCCGTGGAATCTATACTTCTATACTGCTTATCTATACTACTTATTATTATTATTTATTATCTATATCTCTACTAATAATATTGCTACAGGTATGGTCCGTGGCTCGCAAGTACGCTTTCTTTGGCTAAAGGACCCGAAACGTTTTCTTTAATATGTTGCCGTCTGTCACATCGGCTCATCTGTGCACGGAGAGACGGGGCGGAGCAGGGTAGTCCCCGGACCCCGATGGCGGTGGTCTTTGACGGGCAGAGAGGTCGTGATGGCCAATAGTTCAACCATGCTGCCGAATAGCAACAGCTCAACCACGGTGACTGGGTCGTGACCCGCCTAATCTCCCGCAGGGATCTCTGGCGACCAGTCCCTCTTCTCCTCCCTCAGCGACCAGGTCCAAGCACCCAGCCAGAACGGCAACCGAGAAGAGGACTGAACGAAGAGGGCTCCCCTTGCCGACGCATCGCTGTGGCAGCACACATCAGGCGGCGACGCAGGCACGCTGGGAAACGTGGTCGACAACATCTTGTTGTAGCACGGGCTTCGCCAGAGGTTCCTCTCGCCGTCGAGCTGCAAGCTCACACGAGAGACACGCACGCGCGCACCTAGCCTAGCACCTGGATTGACTGGGCATGCGAGGTGTAGCATGTAGCTGCTAGCTGGTTGTCAGGTGCACGCTCGACTGTGCCGAGATCAGAGCCCAGCGTCTCCTCCAACGGAGCAGGGCCAAGCGACGACGTACGCCAGCCTCCCATGCCCGCGCGTGCGTGTCGTTGTAGGCGCGCTGGGCGATGTGTCGACGGTCGGCGAGAGCAGGGACATCGTGCACGGCGGGCGACCTCGAGCCTCGCAGGGGAGCCACAGGAGTGCGCGTCGCCGGCTTGGGGTGCCGGAGTTGGGCATGAGCGCCATGCCAGCGTGTCGAGCGCGTCGTGAACTTGAGCTGACGGACAGGCGCACGAGCTCTATTCGCCGACCAAGCGTGCTGGCCGACCTTCACGAGGTTGCGCAACTCAGCGCGAACGGGAGCTCGATGGAGGGGAGGGGAGGCACTGCGGTGAGGTGGAGGGTGGCTGGCTACTGGAGAGGTGGAGCGGGGAGGGGAGGCCGGTTGCTCGAGAGGTCGAGCAGGAAGGAAGAGATGGGGATCTGAGGTAGGTTGCCTAGGAGAAGGTAGAGATCATGCTGCGCTCGTGCTTTTTGCTGCTGCTCGCCATTGCTACACGTGGAGTCACTTGTCGATTTGGGGATTTTCTGGTGGACGTGTTGGGAAAGAGTGAAGCGAATTAGGAATTTCTGGTGGAACTCGTGTGAGGGAAGGCTGAATGTGATTAGCGAGCAGTTGAGACTGTTCTTCAGTTCTTGTGCCACTTTGCAGTTATTTGGTAACAGATACTGAACTTCATCTCATCATGTTGTATAAGATGTGCTATTTAACATTTAGATTATTACTTGAATGTTTGTGTCAGATTTTGTTCTTGACATGACCACGTGAGTGAACCTAGACTATGCAACAAATCTGGTTTAGCAAATAAATAGAGCTGCATGAATCATATATCTGCACTTTTTATATACACACTTTAATCCAGCGCTAATGAGCTGAATGACTGTAGTTGATATATGTTTTGCTAACTGAGCGGATGATGCAAGCACATTTCTAATTTTGTGTACGCTGAAGCTCTAAATTCTGCTAGCATATGATCTATATGTCCATTTTTTGAATGAATGTTTACTCGCATGCTTGTCTGACTGTGAAATGCAGAGTTAGAAATAAGTGAACCATCTCAATGTGGAATCACAGAACTTGCCAACATGAACTGGATATTTACTTTTCTTTTCGGTTTAAAACTTGTTGTTGTGTACTACCTTTTAGCTTCATTCTAAAATATAAGTTTTTTTAGAAAGCTAATTTAGCATTTTAACAAGACTTGTATTTTAAAACGAGGGACAACACTTTCTAGACCACCTAAGAAGTCGAGCTAGGGCCGCCCGTGTGGTGCGCCATGCAGATGGTGGCCAACTGTGAGCTGTATAGCCTGTTGGTGGAGCTCCTCATGAACGTTATCATAATATAAAACAATCATTTGCATTGCGGAATTTTCTCTTGGTGTCTTCGCGAGTGTAATGCCGCACCTCAAGATTGTCCAACACGTCGAGGTGTGGCTCTATTCGGCTATGTGCGTCTGACGAGGATATGGTGACAAGGATCAGCATGATTGCTAACTTAGACATGCCTGAAATTCTCCATGGGCAAAAAAAATTCATCTTCAACATGTTGAAGTTGATTGGATATGTGACACATCATAATTTGCAATGAGAATATACTTTCTACCTCTGTGATGTAAGGATGTTTTTCTCCCGTTGCAACGCACGGGCACATGTGCTAGTCAATATAAAAAGGGAGAGAGGGGGGCAGATCCAACTAATCTAAACCATGTACCCTTCATCTAACGATTCAGGTGGAACCCGGAATTAGGGGTAAAACAATTGTCCGACGTCCCATGCTAATAAAATCCCATCGAAGCGCCCCTTCCCCTTTTATCCTTTTCTTTTTCTTACCTCACCACTAATTGCGGAGCAATTTTTTCAGATTGCACGTTCCCTACTCACCTTCCAAACCCACGCAGCTGAGACGACGACGAGGAGCATGAGCCCCAGCCGGAGTGCGGGGTCGTGAGGGCAGGCCGCCTGCAGCGCACCACCGTGAGTTTCTCATGCTCCCGTGGCTTTGTTGCCGGTCGTGTTGCTTGTCGGGACCAGACTGCCCGTGCCGGCGAGGCTGAGACGGTGTGTCATCGCGTCTATGTCCGCGTCGACTACGACGTGACGACGGAAAGGCGATGACCGCGATCGACGCCGCACTGGAGGCGTGGGGGCTGGCGCGCGAGAAGGCGGAGGCTGCGTCGGAGCTGGAACGGCAGATCGTGCGCCGCCTGTTCTTAGCGCCCTGGTTGTGGCGCAGCTACCACTCCACGAACTGCGCCTCATCCGTAGGTAACAGTCTGCGGCCAAGCGAGTGTGCTTGTTTATGTGATTATGTCCATCTGTATATGATACATCATGAGAACTAGATAGGACCTACAACTGAACTTGGAAGTGACGGCAATATGGTTCGGGCTTACTTCACTTGGTATCATTTGAAGTTTATTTGGGAGATCGATGATGGTTCCATGTGATTATCACATACACTGGCAGTACCAGCAAACAATATTTTCACAGTGCCACACCAAAACCCTCACACTGATATATTCAGCTAGGTTCTACAGTCATACTACTCCCAGTTATTGCCAGATATACCATATCTTTTCAACTGAATTTTGTATGCTAATATGTATTGCGTTTTTCTATTTTCAGATGTTCCATGTACATATGCAGATGAATTCGTCTCATACGCCAAACAAGCAGGGAATCTTGGACGGCAACACAACACAGCCAATGTAAGACTTACATACCTATGTTCTGAGAAGCATCATGAGGAACTAATTAACAAGTGGTTTCATTTTTGTGGTATCTTGCCAAGGCATGGTTGGACTGGCCGCATGGAAGACACCATGCTTCAAGCATAAATTCATGTTTAAAACATCAGCTTTTTGCGTTGCAAGTCAGGGATACTTATAGAGTTAGTCATATTTCGGAAATGCACCTTTGATTCTGGGTGACCCAAAAACCAAATTTCAAAATGCTAAAAAAGTAGGTAAATATATTCGCATGTATATCTCAATATTCTATGTGTTTACTAAAAATTTCATGAAAAACTTACATTTTTCATGGCGTGTGCAAAAAAGAAGCCTCACGAATGGGCTAATTATAGCGTCGCATTTTGTCTTTTTGACATAGGTCGCACAAAAAGTTGTGTTTTATTGAAACGATTTCGTGAGCACTTTGAAAATATTTGAACATTTTCAAATATGTTGAAAATGCATTTCAAATAAAAGGGAGCATGTGCATCCGAGAGCCAAGATATCTTATCCAAAATATTTTGTGTACAGGGTTTAACAACTAATTATATGATTGTATCTACAAAGTCCTAATATTACACGTGCATGGCACGTGCATATTTACTAGTCTATATAAAAAGGGACAGAAGGGGGCAGAACCAACAAATCTGAGCCGTCTAATCCACATCCTATGATTCACCACTCACCCACATTTAGCGCTAAAACAGTGTCCGACGTTGACCAAAACGGTAACCGGTCTGGGAGTCCCGACCTCATAACCCCTCCACCATTTTCTCCCTAACCAGCGCTATGACGTTGCCCCGCCGCCGTAATCTTAGACTTACGGGCTCTCTGGCTATGGAAAGATCTACAGGCTGACGTTGTCCTGCACGACGTTGACGTCCTGATCGCCGCAGCCATGCTGCTTTTGCAGCTCTAGAGACTCGCCGCCGGATCCTTGCACGCCCCCGCCATAGCAGCGCCGCCGCAGCCGTGCTAGCTGCTGTCGGATCCTTGCATGCTGCCACCGCCACGGCCTTGCACGCCTGCTGCCGAATCCGCGACTGCTGCACCTCACCCGTCCCCTACACCCAGCTCAACAAGCGTCCAGGCAAGGCACTCGTCATAGAAATCAATTCGAACATTGTCAATGGAAGCTATTCAAGATTTTGTTTAGGGTGGAGCGGATCTCTCTTTTTATTCTTGTTCCCAATTCACTACTAAGCAAGTGTCTAACAAATTGACTATTTGTAGACCAGCGTATTGCCGCAACAGGCCATGCCGGAGGACGTCCAATGTCCAAACAGAGCGCCAGTTCACCGCTCTTGCTGAAGCCGAGGCTGGTCGCTCCCGCACACGCACGCTCCGAAAAGCCCACACAAAACGACACGCTCGGCTAAGAGGATCGCCCCCACCACGATGGCCAAAACCTGGGCAAAATCCATGAGGTTTGCTTCATCTTCTTCACTGACAGTTACTTGATTGTTTGCAAACAGTATTCTGCACTGTTATATTTCCTTTATGAAATGACCATCTCTAAATCGAGTGATATATAGAATAGCTCAGATAATATAGAGACTCTAGAGAAGTTGTTTCAAACTTCTATTACTTTAATTCTTCATTTTTTTTGTTGCTCGGTGATGAAGAACAGATGCTAGAGTAGTACAGTTATGTGTGGTGACACGAAATATGCTTGAGTGTTTAATATTTGCTTGGTTGCTTATTTTGAGTTCAAGAAAAATCTGTAAGATGATTTCTCTTTGGAATAGATCTTCCCTTCAAAATATTATTCATATCTATGTGAATTTTGTAGCACTTATAGGCTCTAGATGGAAGCATGTGAGGGCTGATGGTTTCAGTAGTTTGAAGTTATTTTCTTAATCTTTTTTACCTTCAGGTGAAGTACCCATGGTGTGGTTTAATGAAATTATTTAAACGTCTATTTAAGGGTCTTTGCAATATACATACCCTTATCAAAATTGGTTTTAAATAACTTTGATTTAGAAACCTTTGCTTGTTGGCTGATGCATCCATGGTCATTTTGGCCACCTTGCTTCTGCTGCAGGCTGTATCTTGCAATGACGAAAAATTAGCATTAGGAAACCAAGTAACAAGGCACAAGTTGTTCATATATTAAACTGAGGTTCGTTATAATCATCTTGAGGTGAAAATAATTCTCGAGCGGGTTAAGCAGATGATAAGGCGGTGGAAATAATAGCGAGGGGAAGGGCAACTATGATAATATCCTATGATGAAAATACCAAGGGAAAGATATGTAAGTGAATAAGAATGGGTGAGAAATGTGATATCGTAAATTCAAGTTTCCAGAATATAGCTGACGAGGGTTAACTCGACAAATGTCCTAGATGAAGGACTATCGGGGGAAGAGCAACGACTAGAGATTCCGGGATCGAGATTGGCACACAATGTACCCAGGTTCACGTCCCCGCGGTGGAGGATCGCTATATCCGGCTGGCAATCTAGTATATGATCACAAGGGTGTTTACAAGGAGCCGCCGTAGGCGGAATTTGTGTATCTAATCTATTGTCTAGTCTAAAATCTATTGTCTGTAAGATATTGTGTTATGTCTCTAGGGGCGCCCCTGCCTGGTTTTATATATGCAACCGGGCTAAGGTTTGATGACCCACAAGTATAGGGGGTGTATCGTAGTACTTTCGATAAATAAGAGTGTCAAACCCAACGAGGAGCAGAAGGTGTTGATGAGCAGTTTTGATCAAAGAATCACTGTAAATACTAGCAAGCAGGTTTTCAGGGGTATTTGGTAAAACGAGTAAACAAAGAGCGAGTAAATAAAAGACAGTAGTAACAATTGCAGCAAGTGGCCCAATCCTTTCTTCAGCAAAGGACAAGCCGGTTGTGTACTTATAATAACCAAACGTTCTCGAGGACACACGGGAGTTTCTGTCAAGAGCTTTCGCTTCATAGAGCCAATAGTATTTATTGGTTTGGTAAGTGTTATGGGGGTGAACCTGTGCTAGCGCACTACCCTTACTAGGATAAATACACACTTGTGATTATACCCCTTGCAAGCATCCGCAAATACAAGAAAGTAATTAAGATAAATCTAACCACAGCCTTAAACTCTAAGATCCTACGCTCCCTGGTGCAATGGTTTCCCAACGGAGGTTTAGGTTTCTGTCACTCCAGCAACCCCACAATCGGTAGCCAAATACACAATGCATCTCACTAGGCCCATAAATGGTGAAGTATCATGTAGTCGATGTTCACATGACACCACTAGTGAAATAGCACCACAACAATATCAAACCATTAAATATTTCTCAACAATAATTCACTACTAACATCTTGACTTCTCCCATGTCCTCAAGAACTAAACGAACTACTCACAAGACATCATATGGATCATGATCAGAGGTGAAATAATGGTAAATAACAATCTGAACATAAACCCTAACTCAACGGTTCCACTCAATAGCATCAACTACAAGAGTAATCAACACCGGGAAAGTTTCCCCTATGAATATAACAAGATCCAACTCAAGATGTTACAGCGGGATGGCGTGGTGATGGTGGAGATGAAGGTGCTGATGATGGAGATGATGATGATGATGATCCAGATGAAGTCCGGTGCGATGGTGATGACGATGGCGACGATCTCCCCTCTCCGGGAAGGAATTTCCCCGGCAGATTTCTCCCTGCCAGAGAGCTTTTCTCTCTCTGAGTTCTCCGCCCCGCAGAGGCGGCTATGTCTAACTCTGAGCCTCCCCTTGACTTAGGTTTTCGGGGACGATGATGTACGCGAAGGGGCGAGACCAGAAGTGGGCCAGGGCTCCCTCACACAGGGTTGGCGCGGCCAGGGGGCTGGCCGCGCCACCCTGGTGTGTGGGGCCGCCCTGGCTCCTCTCGACCCCTCCTTCTGGCTTCGTGAGTCTTCTGGGAAAATATAATTTCTGGGTATTTTTCTGGAATTTTCCTGATCTTCAAAATATGGTCTCTTGATGGTCCTTTTTCCAGCAGAATCCTGACTCCGACAGCAACTCCTCCGATGATCATCAAACATGTGAAAACAAAGGAAATAACATAAGTATCATATCTAAATATGAAATATATCAATGAATAGCAGTAAATTATGATACAAAATAGTGATGCAAATTGGACGTATCAAGGTTTTACAATGATTCTAGTCGAATACGGATTAGAATCTTCATTCTTCGTCTCCAAGTCAATCTTTGAGTCCTTGTACTTCTCACTTCCTTAATGGGCCGGACCCGATATACTAATGCGCGGGTACCCGAAGGGCATATCCATGTCAGTAGCCCCCGAGACTCTACTTGAGTCGTAGACTCGAGTTGAGTCTCCAAACATCAATTTTCAATTCTTCGACTTCTTCAATCTTTGACTTCTTGAATCTTCGGCTTCTTCAATCTTTGACTTCTTCAAACTTCGACTTTCTTTAAACTTCGACTTCTTGAATTCTTCGATTTCTTCAATCTTCGACTTCAAATGCAATGGCCAAAATCGTCGAGTTCTTGAATCCGCTCTCCCGATGGGAGTAAATGTCGAGTTTATTTTCTGGTGCTTGCCACTGATAATGGACTCGAAATTTTGTTCCTCGTTCTTCTCGAAGTAATTCTTCATCGGGTGCGCGACCAGCGCTCCCGATGGGAGTAGCCCCCGAGGCTATGGTCGGGTACTTGTAGTCGATCAGAGGCTCAAATTTTCTTTCTTTCTTCTTCTTCTTTTTCTCTTCTTGTCAAATTCTTTCTCGAAATTGTCAATCTATCGGGTGCGCGGCCAGCGCTCCCGATGGGAGTAGCCTCCGAGTCTATGTTCGGGTACTTGTATTCAGGCATAGACTCAAGTTGTACTACTCGAAGATGTTTGGCTCTTGATGACTTTGATGAATTTGTCGATTCCTGCAGAAAATATGAATAATTGTGAAATACTTTGTCTCTCGAAGAAATATTGTGTTTGCATATTGTAATAATGATGTAGTATGTAAAATAAAAACTCGATGTTTTTTGTGCAATTTTATTACTCGTACGTAAGACCATTTCGTTAGCCTGGTGCACTCGCGGCTCGATCAGCTACTCAGGTCAGACGTAATTCGATGCGTTTGCCGCATTTGAATTTCAAGATACTTGCTAAGCCTTTTCATTAGCCTGACAGCCAAGGTTTGTGCCTTGCCAACCGTTAGTCGAGCTTCTGCGACTATAACTAAATTATCAAGTATTCGACAAGGAATGCCAGCTACTAGGGCTTTCACAATTTTTCGAAGTCAATGATATGCAAGATGATTTTTCATAGCGCAGCCCCCGAGTGTCGAGTGTAGCGAAAGTAAATGATAATTGACTATTGGAAGAGGAAAACTTAGCTTTTATCGGGTGCGGCATGGTCGGCGCGGCATAGTCGACGATGACATAGTCGAGTTGTTATCGTAGAATCACAATCACGATCGGAGGCAAAGTTGTTGTCGAGCCCTCGAGCGTTGTTGGGATCGTCGCGCTGATGTCGATAAAATCGTAGGTCTTGAGTATGAGCTTCCGCACTCAGGGACGAGTTGATGTCGAGCCCCCGAGCATCGCCGATAGTTTGCGCGAGTGCGCGATGGCGAGCCCCCGAGCGTGATAAGCCGCATAGATGTAGTCGACGATGTTGAAGACGAAGTAGTCGAAATATTTTCTTCGAGTTGTCCGAGCAGTCCGACTAGTAGTCGAAATATTTTTATTCTAGTTGTCTGTCACAGACTGATAACTCCTTGGTGCAAACTGCTGGCCGATCGATTTGATGTCTTGGAGAGGACGTATACGAGCGAGTATGTAGACGCGGGCAACTTGATAGATTTTTTTTAATGAGAAGTGATTTGAAGATGTCCTCCGTTGTGGCACTTTGAATCATTGACCAGGCGATGACCTTATCTCGATGAGCGCTCTTACGTTTTGTCTGATCCACGCACATGGCGTGCTCTCCTTTTGCTTTGCTTGTGGATTGTCTTAGTGCATCGGTATTTGCTCCGGGAAAGCAGAACGAAGATTAATCCGGTTCGGTCTTGATCGATTCCATGGAAGTTGCTGCCGCTTGCTTCCGGGTGTCGAAGAGATACGAAAACATCATTGTGTCGCTGCCTCCGGTAGCTGATTTGACGGATCGTACCGTCGAAAACTTCAATCTCCAAAATCTCGCGTTCTAGGAATACGTAGCAGCGAAACTGTCTGTTCCTGAAGTCGCGTGTGACGCAGTCGAAAGGCGAGATCTAGCCGATGTTGATGAAGAAGATTCGGCCAGACGCAATCTGGAAGATGCGATGTGGCTGCTGCTGCTATCGGCAGCCGCAAAATTTGCTGATTTTATCGATGAAAAAGTTGAAGGATCCCGCCCGGATAACAAAATCCAGTCGCCACAATCCCCACGGTCGGCGCCAATTGACGAGGGTTAACTCGACAAATGTCCTAGATGAAGGACTAAGATCGGGGGAAGAGCAACGACTAGAGATTCCGGGATCGAGATTGACACACGATGTACCCAGGTTCACGTCCCCGCGGTGGAGGATCGCTACATCCTGCTAGCAATCTAGTATATGATCACAAGGGTGTTTACATGGAGCCGCCGTAGGCAGAATTTGTGTATCTAATATATTGCCTAGTCTAAAATCTATTGTCTGTAAGATATTGTGTTATGTCTCTAGAGGCGCCCTTGCCTGGCTTTATATATGCAACCGGGCTAAGGTTTTACAAGGATCCTAGTCGAATACGGATTAGAATCTTTCTTCTTTGTCTCCAAGTCAATCTTCGAGTCCTTGTACTTCTCACTTCTTTAATGGGCCAGACCCGGTATACTAATCCGTGGGTACCCGAAGGGCATATCCATGTCAATAGCATTATGTTATATTGCGAAAGACTTCTTTGAAAAGCCCGATGTTATTTAAGAAGTTAGCTATGAACAATTTAATAGAAATTACCACATATATCTAGATAGCCATGTGTTTCTTCGGTTCTTTTCTCCTATCTTTTACTATTTTACTAGGATACATTTAGATAGCTTTTTTTGAATTTGGTCACTTTTTTGTAATTCTCTAGATTTTGTAATTATCATTTTTAATAATGAAAATTGGCTTAGAAGGGATTTCCCTACTGTTTATGCTAAAAAAAATAAGGATCAAGCGATACGACTAACAGTTCAAAACATATTTTATGCTCGCCTAAATAGATTTTTATTAATAGGAACGTGCGTGGCACGTGCATGTTTACAGTACTTATAAAAGAGCAAACATTATCTTTCTTGTGTGCACCCCACTTACGTACCCAGCCAAATTAGCACCACCGGATCAGCTCACTAGATTACATCCAACCGTCATAATTAACTTAAATATGATTTATAGTGCGTTTAGCAATTACCTTTGACTGACCATGCTCCGCCGCAGGGAATATACCCCGCCCGCATCTGATGCACCCTAATGTTCAATTCCCGGATCACGCGCCCTGATTTCGCGGAGCAAATTCCTACTGTAATCGCGTTAATGGGATTCTTAGTAACGCTAATTTCGAATTTTTGACGCATCAGACCACCTCTACGAGTGAAATGCTAGAAAAGACCCCCTCCGAAAATTATTGCCAAAAAGGACCACCTTTGAGTGGCGGCACCCCTGGGCAGGCGACACGTGGCACGTGCCGCCTGGGCCATCGCCGGCAGGGGGGTGCCGCCACAGCCATCGCCGGCATGTGGCCGGCCAACGGCGCCCCAAACGGCCGTTTGGCCCAGCTGGGCCATGCCGCCTCCACCAAACCCGGCAGGGTGACATGGCAGCCCTGCCGCCACACGCATCGCCGGCACCCTGCCCTGCCACCCGACCGGCTCTGATTTCCACGATTCGATTCCCTGCCAGCGCTGACTCCGAGGCTGCTTTGTGCTGCTTTGGGCTGCTTTGTGATTGTATGCTGCTGATAAACTTTTGGCTTTTGTCAATTAAAACGCTGTTGCAGACCACCGAAAGGAGTACAAGCATCGCTGCTTTGAGCTCTTTTTAAGTGCAAGAGCTGTGCGCGAGAGAGCTGTGCGCTGCAGTTCACTCACTCACTCTCTGCCTCACTCCAGTTCTAAAGTTTAGCTGTGTAGCGATCATCGATCTGAATTATCAGCTGTTGAGCAGATGTTGATGTAGGGGACGAAGGAATCATCAGAAGGTAATGTTTGTAGCTACAAGTATGTAAATTAGTTCTGTCATCAGTACAAAATTAGCGAGCAGAGAAAAATAATATTATATAGTATAGTTAATCTCATCATACAACAAGAATTAGCCATCATTTTATGTATGAATAGAAAATTTTAGTTAGTTTATCATCATATGCAGATGCCAGCCATTATTACATAATTTTCGTAAAATAGCAGAACAGATTAGTGTATCATCATATGCAGATATTGTAACTAGATTTTTTCAAGGTATTATAGTTGCATGTTTTCCTACTTGGTAATGAAGCATGGATTATTTGTACATGCATTCTAACGGAACCAATGATTTTATGTGGTAGGTGGATTATAGTATGAATACGATGTCGCTGTTAGTACATGGAAATTGTGTGCCGCCTAATTCCAAGTGGATCAATAGTCATTGAAGAAAAGGTATAAACCTCGTGTCATATATTTTTTTGTTCCTGTAGTAGAAGTGTGATTTGTGAATAATTTGGCTGCATATATATTTCAGGTGAAATTTGCTACGAACGTGAGTTAATTAGTGGTTATTGGAAATATTCGGTCGCATAAAAAGTTGCGGACTGAATAATTAATTATTGGTTATTGGAAATATTCGATCGCGTTCTTGAAGTTGAGGTATAAAATTTATCTCTTAAAAAGTGTTAAGTATTTATTTTGTTGTAGTGTATCCCATGTAGTTAAGTTGGTAGAACGGAAATGTGAAGTAATTTTATTCTGTTATTGATTGCATGCATGAAAGAATAATTAATTGTATGCAAAATTTTCAGTTGCATACTTGAAGTTTAGGTAGGTCTAAAATTAATCTCTTAAAAAGTGTGAAGTATTTATTTTGTTGTAGTATATCACATATAGTTATGTTGGTAGAACAGTACAGTGAAATAAGTTTATTCCGCTAGTGATTGCATGTATGAAAGAATAATAAATTATATGCGAAATATAAATTATGTCAGCTCATTTAGTAGAATATTGATATTTATACATAAATATGAAATTTAGCTTCCGTGTTACTAATATCCATCATAAATTTGTGGGGTAGGTACGATGGAAAATTTATTAGTGTTTTATGGAGATGTGGTTCGCGACGGAATTTCTGGGCTAGATGTGTCTCAGTGCGAGTCTATAAATGTTGTAGTGAGAGATATGGAGAACCTAGATTTTGCGGAAGTGAGGAAATGCATCCGGGTGCAGTTTGGTCCTGAGATGCGGGGGAAGAAGATGACCGTTGAGGCCGTCATATGTGTGGGAGGGGATGATGGGACAGCTCCCCGTTGGGGTCTGCGGGAGGTGAAAGGAAATAACTCATGGAGGACATACATGAGGTTTGCAACCACGCCAGGCGCCGCTATGTTTCAAAGGCCGATGGTGTATGTGCAGTTTATCTCTCCTAGTGATGAGCCTGGATGCAGTAGCGGCGCTCCAGAGGCGCAGCTAGCCATCACAGGCGGCCCCAGCAGCGGCCGATCGGAGCCGATGGAACTTGAGCTTGTGCCCGACCCAGGCTATTGGTCTGCGGTCGTTGACATTAGTGAACGTATGGAGGGATTACCGGAGGCCCTAGATGATGACGATGATGATCATTCTTCTGGGTCGTCATCGTCAGAGGAGGAAGGTGTTGGTCCATCTCAGAGGGCGGTTGCAGGACCGATGCCTGAAGACTTCTTACAGACTATGACCATCCGCAACGAATATCACTCTGTTGCGGGCCTCGGTGAGGCTAGTCTGGAGGTTGGGCATAGTTTTCCTGACAAGGACTCTGCTGACCAGGCAATAAAAAGATATGCATTATCCATATCTCGGCAGCATAGAGTTAAACAGTCTGATAAGACTGAGCTGAAAGTCATCTGCCTTTTCAAGGCCGAGGGTTGCCAGGGTAGAGTGATCGCTCGTCAGAGGCGTGGTGTATGTCAGCCATAGGTGATCACAAAAATTGTACCCCATAGCTGCGAGCAGGTTGGAACTCTTCTAGATCATTGCAATGTGACCGCGAAGTACGTGTCACATATAATGTCAGTGGCAGTGGAAGAAGATATTAATATGGGTATTAAGAAGCTGCAAAAAGCTGCAGAAGACCAAATTGGCTACAAGGTCAGCTACGGCAAGGCTCGGCGTGGCAAGGAGGACATTTTTGAGAGGTTGTATGGCACATATGAGGATGCCTATAACTACACCCCTAGATTGCTTAATCAGATATGTGTAACTAACAAGGGGACTCAAGTGTTCTTGAAATATCGGCCGCACCCTCGGGAGGAGAACAAAAGAATCCTTGACCGTGTATTCTGGGCATTCCCCCAGACTATACAGGCATTCCATCATTGTCGCCCGGTGTTATCAGTTGATGGTACATTTCTGACTGGAAAGTACAAGGGTACACTCATGGTGGCAATTGCAGCAGACGCAAATAACCAACTTCTTCCTATTGCATATAGTTTGGTGGAGGGTGAGAACAAGGACAGCTGGTTGTGGTTTCTAAGTTGTTTGAAGAATGGAGTCGTGAAGCAGCGTCCCAATGTATGCATCATCTCTGATCGCAACGCGGGTCTGCTAAACGCGCTGAACACAATCAAGCAGGTTACGGACCCTGAATGGGGGTGGCCTGATTTGGAGACACGGTGGTGCATGCGGCACCTAGCAGCAAATTTCTACACAAAGTTCAAGAACAAGGATTGGTTCAAGCTTTTCAAGAGGATGTGCATGCAGAACACCGAACCATTAAAAGCCGATGGTATACAAATGCTTTTTATGACACATACCTTCAGGCTTACGGACTTCTTCCATACTCGAGGTTAACAGATGTTGAGGCTCAATTTATGTTAGACTCGTCTCTGCAATCAGCACTAGTAGATCGCTGGAGACCTGAGACACACACTTTTCACTTACGTTGTGGGGAGCTTACGCCCACACTTAAGGATGTGTCACTGATCACAGGTCTACCAATCTGCGGTAAGCCTTTGGTCCCTCCTGCATATTCTAGTGATTGGCCTGACGATCTTCGAGTGCGTCTAGACACGGAAGTGCCTAATTCAGGTGCTTGGGGTGGTAGAAGACCAAGGGGTGTCCCAATGAGTTGGTTAGCACAACTTTATCATAAAATACCAGATGATGCAACAGATGAGACGTTGAGGAGGCATCTGTTCGCGTATTTGCTGTTTCTTTTTGGTATGATGTTCCCGTCGACGCACGAGGATGTATGTCTCCCTAGTCTAATTAAGATTGCCGAGGAGATAGTAGATGCTCCATTACCTACAAGCCCCCCATACAGCTTTGGTTCTGCTTTGCTAGCTCATACTTATAGGGGTTTATGTGATGCAACCAGAAAGAAAGGTGCTGGTGGTCATACACTTGTTATTCCCTATGAGTTTTTGCAGCTATGGTCATGGGAGTACATACCTGTTGGTCGTCCAGTTATGAAGAATAAAATCCACCCTTACAATAGTGCCACACAATATAAATATGGGCCTCTTACTATGGCTAGCCGGTGGGTCCATGTCCACAAATCATGGGCCACAAATATTGTACGCGGATGCTACCCTCAATATCACAACCTGTTTGAGCATCTGGAGTGGTACAATGTCATATGGGATCCATGGACGCGTAACAATTATGAGTCCATCTGGGGTGATCAGCAGCCAACAATTGACTGTGTCAGAGACCATGCATACTGGATGACTCGCTGCAACCTACTATTTATTTGGATGGTTGAGCCATATAACCTCGAGCGTGTAATATGCCAATTTGATCTCCATCAGGATGTGCCCCCACCAGTACCCAGACAGCTCGAACATGCCATACATAAGTAAGATTTCCACTCAATGGTATCGTATAATTAATATTATGTGAACTCTACTTAATTCAATTTTTTGTCATCTAGGCAAGACAATAAAGGAAAGAATTGTTATGACTGGCAGACACATAATAGGCGTTGGATTGAAACGTGGAATGAGAACGCGTTGATTGATTGTGTACAGGATGAAAGGTAATATGTTTTTGTATATTTTATTTGAGAGTCTAAATATTACCCTGGTACTATGTCTAATATATTTCTCAATTTTCAGACCATACAATATAAATACAACTGCGATATACAATCAGTGGTACATCCGTAACACACGTACCTTGTTGTCGGGTCCTCCGCCTATAGAGCTTACACAGGACGAGCAAGTGCGTGGACCAGAAATCTTATCATCGGCGTACCATCGTGACAGCACGGTACTGATTGTGTTCTAAATAATCATGTCCTAATTAATTATGTCCTAATTAATCATGTCCTAATTGTGATACATGCAGCTCGAAGATTTACGGCAAATCGCGATTGATGCGCAAAGAGCTATGCAGCAGCAGAACTTAAATACACAGGAAGGGAAGAACATATTCAGACGTATTTTCGCTACTGCCGCAAGCGGACTTCGGCGTTTAGGCTGCACCCGTCTTGATGATATTATTGCGCATCATGGCGAAATGCCTGAAGCGCCTTCGTCTAGATCGAGTCTTGCGTGACCCAGTGAGCCGCGACTGAGTACCACACCAATGACATATCCCCGACAAGACTCATCACTACTACAACGTTCACATTCACGTCTACGATCTCAAAGACGTGCTGCTAGACAGGTACTATGGAACAACCTCTTTTTTCACATTTCCCATCCCCGATAAGACTCTTGTCTACAAAAACACTAAATTCCATAGACAGTAACAATTTCTTATTTCAATGATTTTGCTAGGAGGAGCCAATTACTATGCCAACTGTTACCCCATCTGGAGGGATGGACTCGTATACATGCGACGTGGGAGCACGGCGTGTGCACGAAAATATTGGGACTGCGTGGGATTCAGTGGATTGTGATGTTGGCCAAAATATGCCGCAAGCACATGCGACGTGGGATCAAGGCGAGAGTTCACAACGGTTCAATACCACACAAGTATGTGCATATATCTGAACTAATTACACCTTCTCAACCTCATTAACGCGACATGGGTTCTAATATTGTCTATACCCCTTAGGAAACTTTTGATCCGACGTGGGACGACATGGGAGCTGGTATTGGATACACCATGGCTCCACCACACGGATTTCAACATATGCTGCAACAGGATAACACCAATTTTTTTTCATCTGTCCCTAACTTCTTTTCGTACGATCCAGCTAGCACATCTGGGAGCTTAATCCCTCCACCCTCAGGATCTCAGCACGTGTTTCATACTCCTCCGCCACCATCTGACACACAACCAGAAGAGGACGAGCGGCAGTACGGCCGAGGCCACCGTGAACCTCATCCCCCCCGTGAACGTCTATCGCCTTCAGGACGTCGGCACAGGTAGCCCAGACCTCGCCGACAAGGCTAACACAATTTGTGTACGCCTATATATATCTATGTTACTATTTCCAGCTATGTAATAGACATATTTCTATGTTCGTTTGTATGGGACAAATAAATTTGCTTTCAATCAGTTATTGCGATAATAAGGCCTGCCATTTATTTGCTTGCAACACAAATACAACATAAACTACAAGTAAGATACACATGTCACGAGGCTTCAAATTAAGATACATTACAATGTTTCACTAATCGAATCAACGCTTGCCCGATGATGATGATGCGTTAGATTTGGCCTTCGATGATGCAGCACTCTTACCCTTAGATTTCACAGGCGCAGGCATGAAGTCATCGTCATTATACTCATCATATGCTGCCTCTGCTAGAGCATCACCATATGTATTCGGGCGGTATAACCCACCCCGCACTGGACCAAATATCTTATTCAGCAAGGCAAAGTGCTTGATTCTTCTATTGACAAACTCTGCGTCATCAGGATAGTGCTGCATATGACAAATAGAAAACCAGATAATGTCTGTAGTACTACAAATAAATCTTAAGGAATATAAAGTGCGCAAAATTATAAATATTACCTGCATGTGCAATGCGTATGTTTTTGGCAGCATCGTGATTTCAGTTGAATCAGTATTGATCCAACGTTGAAAACCAAGACCAGCCTCAATATTTTTGAGCTCAACCACTCTATTCCACCTTGCTTGCTGCCTTAATAGTTCTTGGCGTACCTCTTCTATGCTCCTCTGTGGGAGCTGCATCCTCGGTAACCATATACCTATCTTAGCTACGTGGCTATCTTCAATGATTACCTCCTGGAAAGACATACCTCTAATCTCACAAAATGTTCCGGTACGACACAGGATACAATGGGTCATCTCTAGGTGGAAATCACGGTTAGCGGGATCAAAGAAAGGAAGAACATCCGACATGGTTCGAGGCTATACTGATGCAACAAACCTATGGGTGAGAGGAATGAATGACGAATACCTTGCTTATATAGCCTGCGATTAGTGCCGTCGGTGGTCTAGTTACTGCTACAACACAGTGAACGGTGGTCTTTTTCTGTATCCAACAGTTTTCTAAAGCATCGATTTTATCAGCGCATGCGAGGGCGGGAGATGCTGTTGGACCATCACTTTTATTGCATAGAAGTCAGTGTCGGTCAGGGCTGTCGGCGTGCTGCAGAGGTGGCAGGGTGCCGGCGATGCGTGTGGCGGCAGGGCTGCCACGTCACCCTGCCGGGTTTGGTGGAGGCGGCATGGCCCAGCTGGGCCAAACGGCCGTTTGGGGCGCCGTTGGCCGGCCACATGCCGGCGATGGCTGTGGCGGCACCCCCCTGCCGGCGATGGCCCAGGCGGCACGTGCCACGTGTCGCCTGGCCAGGGGTGCCGCCACTCACAGGTGGTCCTTTTTGGCAATAATTTTCGGAGGGGGTCTTTTCTAGCATTTCACTCGTAGAGGTGGTCTGATGCGTCAAAAATTCGCTAATTTCTCTCTTCCTTCCTTGCGATCCTCCGCGCTCAGCCTCCAGATTCGCAACAGCACAATACTAGAGAACTGTGGGCCCGTTCGGCAACGCTCTAACTCCTAAATCTTCTGTCGGAGCGATCGGAGCAGCACCGAACACTTGCGCTCCGCGGATCTGAGGCGACGGAGCGCTCTCGATTTTCTCGTAAAATTGGAGAGCTACCCTTTCGTCGATCTGCGAAATGGCAAAAGGCAGAGCGGCTAGAAATTACGCCCCACTGCCACCGATAAGTGAACCAGGAACAAAACGGTACTCCATCTCCTCCCTCTTCTCTCCTCTTATATCTCTGTAACCTCCATGGCGCATGAACCCTGGTGCCTCTCCTCGATTCAACCAGTGCCGCAGATCGAATCAAAGCTACCACCTTTGAAATTGGACCGTCATGAGCTGAATTTCCGGTGTCGCGAGTTCCAGGCCGTTGCCTCCAAAGTCCCACGCCGCCGGAACGCACTCGCACGTGATCTTCGATTTCTTTTCTGCTCACATGTACGGAAAAGGATTCAGCTGTAAGCTGTTGCGATCATGAGCTCTATGTACGAAAAGAAATCGGACATGCAAGGAAAAAAGTTCAGCTTCGATCGGCCCCAGTAGCATATGGAGCCTTCACAAACCCCTAACCAGGCTGGACTGAGAACTTTCTGCCTAAACGGACTCCATCTTCTTTTCATGGGCTGGTAGGCCCAAGTACTCAGGGAGCGGAGCGAACCGAACGGTCTCGCTCGCTATCTACAATCGCGAGATCGCTTCACACGTAGAGTGGAGCGGAGCAACGAAAATTTTAAGAGCGGAGAGCTACCGAACGGGGCCTGTATCTGCCGGTGCCAGCAATTTCTAGCATGATAACTTGCTCGCAGTGGCGCACGCGAGGACCATGGCGGCGGCACGGAAGTGGAGGAAGCATGGCTGCCGCAGCTCAACCATGTCTTGGATATACGTCCTCCCCAAACTCCCGAGGTATCCACGTTGTATCACCTTCTCTTCATCTCAAAGTTCTCAAATAATAGCGCTCATCAGCTCACACGTCTCCTGCTTTCCGTCATTTTGGTTCAACCTTCAATTAGATAAGTAGATTGTATTTTGTGTCGACTCGGTTCAAGACCACAAGGTGCTTGTGCAAATGTCTAATAGGACGCTGCTACTGTAATCCACCTGCTTTTAGTATTCTAATCTAAAACTGTAGAGCTAGCGTATGTTCCATAGTACATCATTTAATAATGATTATTCTCATGTGTTTCCAAAAGTCTTGCTGAAATTTGGTATTACAGATTAGTCCATGAAGTGAATGGTTATACACTAGTAGAAAAAGGCTTCCATTCGCCCCTATTAGTCCCCAACGTGTTCGGTCCGTGGCTAAAGGGGTCATTAGTCCCGGTTCATTTGAAAATGTGGGCTAGGGGGCATTAGTCCCGGTTCAAATGGGCCCTTAGGTCCCGGTTTGCGCCACCAACCGGGACTAATGCCTTAGGGCCTTTAGTCCCGGCTCGTGGCGCAAACCGGGACTATAGGGCACCCTTTATTCCCGGTTTGCTCCACGAGCCGGGACTAAAGGGCAGTTCAAACGAACCGCCGCTCTCCCGCGCCAGTTATGCATGGTCGCCGATCGCTTCGGGAAATCACTGTGGCCATTAACTTGATTGCTTCGGTAATTGAACGACGCATCGGGACCTCATCGCCGGCGGGCTAATCACACCGCCGGCCAGCCTCTTCTTCTTCCCTCTCTCTAGTATATAAGGATGTATCTATAAGCAATTCTTCATCCTCTCCTAATCTCTCCTCCAAAACGCCATAGCATCTCCTCAAAAACACCATAGCATCACCGGCGGCGAGCTCTCTCTCTCTCCCTCTCATTTCAATGGAGCCAGCGATGCGGGTGCATAATCTCAGCGCCGAAGGGATGAAATTCACCATCACGGAAACCCTTCGTGCATCAACGGTGGAGATGTGGCTCCACGCTGTCAGCGGTTCCTCGACGTCGCACCGATCAAATGTGTGGGCTGGGACTGCGAGTTCACCACCCCTCGCGATAAGCCTCATCAGCGTGTGATACGTCCAAAATGTTTCTACTTTCCCGAACACTTTTGCTGTTGTTTCCCCTCTAATTTGTGTGTTTTGAATACAACTAACATGGACTAACGCTGTTTTCAGTAGAATTGCTCTGGTGTCTCGTTTTTGTGCAGAAATCCGACTTTCAGGAAAAATCCCGGAAAATATTGCAAAAATTCTATTTTGCCAGAAGACCCACGGAGCCAAAAGGAGAGACGAAGGGAGGCAGTAGCCTGGGCTCACCACCAGGGGGCGCGGCCCAGGCCTAGCCGCGCCCACCTGTGGTGAGGCCGCCTCGGCCGTCGCCTCGAACCCTCCTTCCGCCCATAGTTTTAAAAACCAAACCGGTTCACTAGTTTGATAAAAAAACCTGAACCAACGCCCTCTCCGGTTTTTTAAAAGTCACCGGTCCAACTAATAGAAAACCAGAAAAACTGCATAAAAATAATATGTTTTCGCGAGAATATGATCCTACAACCTAGAACCTTTCTCCAAATAGCCCGCATAAGGTCTAATACCACCTCTAGTACACTTAGTTTGTGATATACTATGAAAGTAAACAAAAAATATATGATTCGATGCTCAAACTTTCCGAAATTCACTTAATTATTTATTAAATTTAATGGTTTTTTATCACTATTAAACTAGCTGAGCCACCGGTTGGACCAGTGAACCAGTGAGCCAGTCACCTCACTGGTTCGCTCACCGGTACGGTTTTTTAAACTATGCTTCCACCTACATATACCTGATGACCTGAAAATAGTGGGGGTTTGGCGTTTTTCCCAGATAGACTTCCGCTTCGCCGCCACCATCAAAAACCGCGATTCGGAACCAGAAACTCCGTTCTGGCACCCTGCCGGGACGGGGATTTGGATGAGATCTTCATCACCATCATCACCGACGTCTCTCCATCAACCATCCATGACTCCCCCATCCATGTGTGAGTAATTCCCGCTGTAGGCGAAGGAGATGGCAGGGATTGGATGAGATCATTCATGTAATTTGCTATGAGATTGTTAGGGCATAGTGCCTAGTATCTTTTATTAGTGCTTATGACATTGTTGCAACTTGTTGTGCTTAATGCTTGTCACTTTGGGCCCGAGTGCCATGATTTCAGATCTGAACTTGTTATTGTTTTATGATGATACTTGTTGTTTATGGTCTTACCTACAAGTTGTATACACATATTGTTGTCCGGAACCTGAGGCCCCAAAGTGACAGAAATTGGGATAACCGGGGGGGGGGAGGGCTATGATGTGAGGATCACATGTGTTCACCGAGTGCTAATGCTTTGCTCCGATACTTTATTAAAAGGAGTACCTTAATTACCAGTAGTTTCCCTTGAGGCCCTGCTGCAACAGGCTGGTAGGACAAAAGATGTCATGCAAGTTTCTCATCGCGAGCACGTACGACTATATACGGAACACATGCCTATGATTGTTATTACTAGGATGCTTTATATTATTTATCTGCAATTGCCCATGTCTCACTGATTTCATGAATTATCTTATCCATGCAACGCCGTACATCCATCCCTATGCCTACAGTATTTGATCCTACTGTTTACTATTGCTACTATTACCGCTTTTATTTTACTGCTGATGTTACTGTTTCGTTACTATCATCACTATAAAACTGTTGCTACTGATAAACCGCTGCGAGCAAGTTTGTTTCCAGGTGCAGCTGAATTGACAACTCATCTGTTAAGGCTTATAAATATTCTTTGGCTCCCCTTGTGTCGAATCAATAAATTTGGGTTTTACTTCCCTCGAAGACTGTTGCGATCCCCTATACTTGTGGGTCATCAAGACTATTTTCTGGCACCGTTGCCGGGGAGCATAGCTTTATTTGTAAGTTCACTTGGGATTCATATTGTTCGCTGCAATCCTTTCATCATGGGTAAACCTCGTGATGGAAAAGTTCCTATATTGCCATCCACTACAAGGAGAGGTACGACTTTGAACACCTCTGTTGCTCTTGATTCACCATCTGTTATGAGTAAGTTGCTTACACCACCACACGCACACGCTACTGCTACTACTTCTACTGAGTTTGAAAATGCCACTGATAATTTAGATGATGCTTCTACTGTGCTTGATGAGAGTGGTTCGCTAGGTTCCTTTTTAGATGCTACAATTGCTAGAGCTAAGATGGAAAACACCACTGTTACACCTGTTAGTTCACCTGAGTCTAGGGAAGGTCCTAGTGATGATTTTGATGACGCTTATATTGAGCTTGACGATGATTTTATTGCTGAAGCTCGTGCTACTCGTGATGCTAAAGCTGTTAAGGAACTTCTAACGAGACGTGTTGTTAGATATAAATTTTCTCCTGATCCTAAGTTTGCTGCTTCTCCCATAAATATTAGAGACAAGGATTATGATTTCTCTTTAGATTTATCTTATATATCTATTGTTGAGAAAGAGCCTTTTTGTGGTACTGAGAATGAAAGTGCTATGGAGCACATGAATGAGCTTTCTACTTTGAGTAATTTGTTTTCTGGTGATATTAAGCTTCGCACTTACTTTGTTGCTAAGATGTTTTCCTTTCTCGTTGAAAGATGCAGCTAAAACTTGGTTTAATAGCTTGTCTCCTGGATCTATTCATAGTCCTATTGCTTTGGTTAACGATTTCTTTTAGAAATATTTTCCTGCTAGTGCTCAACATGCTGCGGTGCAGAAAATCTTTGTTTTTGAACAGGGAAAAGGAGAGATACTGCCTGAATCTTGGACAAGGTTTTGCTCTTTAATTAGAGCTTTGCCTAAAGAGCCATTGCCTAAAAATGAACTCCATGATATATTTTATAATGGACTAACTGATGAATCTAAGACATATCTGGATAGTTATGCTAATTGTGTTTTCAGGGAAAGAACTTCGGCTGAAGCTGAAGAATTAATGGCTAAAATAAGCCGGAATCATGATGATTGGACTCTAACTGAGCCAACACCAGCACCAACACCTACGCCAGTTCCAGAACCGACAACGAAGAAGAGAGGAATGATTGAATGAAATGATGAAGTTATGAGGGAAGCCAAGAAATCTCTTAAGGAGAAAGGTATTAAGGCCGAAGATGTGAAGAATTTACCTCCTATAGAAGAATTATGTAAGCCAATCCCTCACTCATCCACTATTGAGGTACACTCTCTCCAACGCTTTGATGATAGAGATATTCCTTACTCTAAACCTCCTGATCAATGCTTAGATGAGTTGGATAATTTTATTGTTAAGCAAGATAATTTTAATAGAATGGTGTAGAATCATTTGTTGGAAAATTCTAGAGCTATTAACAAGTTGCATGATATTGTGGAGAGAACCTCCAATGATGTGAAGATACTTGTTAAACATTTTCAAATGGTTCAGACCCAAATTGATCAGCTTACCAAGGTGCAAAAAGATTTGCTAGTTAATGCCGCAAGAGAAAAACAAGCGTGCGAAGTACGCACAAGAGGAGGTGCTACCACTCAAGACCCCTTATATCCTGAAGGACATCCAAAGAGAATCGAACAAGATTCTCAACGCACTTCAAGTGATGATATTCCTTCCAAGAAGAAGAAGAAGAAGCATAAAACAACTGCAGAATCCTCTGAAGCAGGTAAAGATCCTAATAGTGTTTCTATTTCTGATGCTGAAACTGAACCAGGTAATGCTTTCGACAAAGAAGAAGTTGAAGAGGAACCAGAAAAGATTGATAAGAATGCAAAGTACACTAAAGAAGACTTCATTGCCAACAAGCATGGTAAAGAGAGAGAGCCTTGGGTGCAGAAACCAATGCCTTTTCCTGGTAAGAAACACAAATCCAAGGAAGAACACTACAACAGGTTTTGTGAATGGATGAAACCTTTATTTCTGCAAATTCCTTTGACTGATGCTATTAGAATGACTCCTTATGCAAAGTATATGAAAGATATTGTTACTAACAAAAGAAAGATTCCTAATGAGGAAATTTCCACTCTACTTGCTAATTATTCTTTTGATGGTAAAGTTCCGGAGAAGCTTGGAGATCCAGGTATACCAACTATTCCTTGCTCTATTAAAAATAACTATGTTAGAACTGCTTTATGTGATTTGGGAGCTGGAGTTAGTGTCATGCCTTTTTCTCTTTATAAGAGACTTGATCTAGAAAAATTGGTATCAACTGATATATCTTTGCAGATGGCTGATAAGTCTACTACTATTCCTATTGGTATATGTGAAAATGTTCCTGTTCAAGTTGCTAACAGTTGTTTGATATTAACTGACTTTGTTGTGTTGGAAATGCCTGAAGATGATAATATGTCTATTATTCTTGGGAGACCTTTTCTAAACACTGCAGGTGCGGTTATTAATTGCAATCAAGGAAAAGTCACTTTTAATGTCACTGACAAAGAATATACGGTCTATTTTCCCAAGAAGATTGATAGGAAGAATGCTCTAAATTCAATCAAGAATGTTGAGACCATCAGAGTTGGTCAGATTATTTGTTCAGGGCAAAAGCCCAAGGAAGAATATAAAATTGTTATGATTGGGACTATGCCTATCAAGGTCGAGGTAACATAACCATAAAGTGAAATGCAAAGTTTTGCCTCATATAAAATTAGTTTGGTAACAAGACTTGATCAACCTTGTTAACAAAGTGATTTTATATGAACGAAACTTCGTTTTCACCGCATTTACTTTACCTCATTTATATTTACTTATTCATTTTTTTTCACCATTTAGTTTCATATTAGAATATCTTAGAGCTGTTGCATACTTGAGTTCGATTTGCTTGCAATCATTCCACCGTCGTTTTCCCGAGTTTTATTCTTTTATCCTTTTTCTGAAAAATCCTCGAAAATAAAGTTTCTCGAAAAATTCCAGAAAAATATTTTTAAAATTTTATATCAAAAATGGGGCAGAAAGGCACCTGGGAGACCTCAGAGGGACCTGCCACACTACCTCACCACCAGGGGGCGTGGCCCAGCCCTAGCCGCACCCACCTATGCTGAGGGGGCCCCCTGGCCTCTCACTTATCTCTTCCTCCCCAGCTCTTTCTCTCTCCCGAAAACAATGACACACCAGCTCAAACTCGTGTTCTTGCTGCTCTCCATCTCGATTTTTCGATCTCCTTGCTCAGCCCATCATTGTTGCTGAGATTTGGAGCATTTGTTCTCCGGTATGTGACTCCTTCGATTGTTTAAGTAGAATTTTGTTTAGTGGAGTATTTCTTGAGTATTTTAGCTCTATAGGCTGCAGGTGAAATGAGTTTGCATGCTTGTTCTATTCCTTAGAAATGTTATTTTGATGCATGTTAGCCCTCTAGTAACTCCCTATAGTAGTTTCCTACACTTGTTTGTCTTAAAATCATTTTGATGTTAGCAAGAAGTATAACCTCGGTGCTCTTATTGCTCGTCGCCTAGCCGCTAGGGGACCTATTTTTGGAGGCATTGTTGTTGCGCGCATTGTTGCTGCACTAGGTCTTTCTATTGCTCCCCATGATATATTGTTGACTCCACAAAGGATCAATCTTGCTGCCATGAAGCTCCATCACTTTGTTACTGCTAACTCATGTGTAGGGAAATTAGTTTATAGAATGTTATTCACTGATGGAGAGGAAAGGGAAATCCCCTTGCCGCAGTCCAGTTTGTTCACTATTCATAGGCAGCCATGGTCGCGCACAAAGGAGGAGTTGGACGAGCAGCTTAGGTTGCTCGGCTTCCATGTTCAGCACGGCGTGGTGGACCAGGAGGAAGAGGAGGCGTCTGCTGATCACTACACCACATACTACACCGGGGCGTCCTTGAGCTCGTACTAGGATGAAGGTACTTCTTTGTCACACTTGGGAGGCGCCACTTCATGGCCGAGTTGGCCAAGTTGGGATTGATCTCCACTTAGGCCAAAAGCCTAAGCTTGGGGGGAGGTACGCCGACGATTCACTCATCTACATATCATATTTTGTCGGTCCTTTGTATATCCATGTTTTGCTTTCTTTATTGTTCTCGCTCTTATTTCTTCTTTCCAAAACACAAAAAGACCAAAAATATTTCCGTTGTTTCTCTTTGTTTGCCTTTTTAGTTTTCTAGCTTTGGTTTGCTTTGTTCTCTATTTTCGGTTTGAAGTTTGAAAAATCCAAAAATATTTTGCTTTGTTTGCCATTTCCTTCTGTTCTTGTTTCAAAAATAGAAAACCCAAAAATATTTGTTGTTCTTCTTCGGTTTTGTAAAGTTTGTTGCAGAGTTCAGTCTCTCGTGACTCCATTGGAGCTTGGTATTCATTTCATATTATTCAAGCCACACAAGTGAAAGGCAATAATGACGACATATGACAATCCGAGATGTGGTAAGAGGCTGGTATGAACTCTATTTGTTTTCATTTTTGTACATATACTCATCTATGTGGGCATGCTTAGTCGGTTCATGTAAGGTTTATGTCATTTAATGGATGCCTTGTAGTTCTTGCTCTCATATGATTAATTCCAATTTACTAATAGTTTGTAGCATGTCATGTAGACGCTTGCTTGAATTATTTTATTCATAATATGGTATGTCATTGTGGTATCCACCTCTGAAAGTTTCATTTGAATCGACTTGGCACATGCTCAAGCATGCACATGACTGAACAAAAAGTCAATTAAGCCTCGATGATTTACTTTGCCTCAGAGTTCTTGCATCATTTTTATGCCTATATTAATTTTGTTTTGTCGCAAGCATGATTATGATAGTTATTGCTCTCTCGATTGTCGCTTCCCAGACTTTTGCTAGCCTTCACTTGTACTGAGAGGGATTACTTCTCATGCATCCAATTACCAAAAACCAAGTTTTCCAAAGAGTCCACTATAAATTCCTATGCATGGTATTTGCAAGCCATTCCAAGTAATTTTTCATGTGCTACCTTTCAAAACTTTCAAATACTTCTCATTTTGTGCCACTGTTTTTAGCTCATGGGGACGTAGTGGTCGGAATTGCTATCTTCCATATTAAATTGAGTACCCCTCGACTAGGCAGCTTTATCTGCTCGTCATTAATTTTGCAAGGGAGCTGGTCAGACCATTGTAATCTAATTCTAAAAAGAAAAGAAAAAAAGGCACTCATCCATGGTATGTGAAAGTTGGTGGGCACCCGATGGAATCGGTTAGCCATGGTTTGAGAAAGGAAAAAAGGTGGGGAGGAGTGCCAAAGCTTTATAAAAGAGCACCAATGTGCCAAATTTTCAAAGAACTCAGAACCGCTCTCACTTGTTTATTATGAAAGATAGCAAGTCCCCATTGCCAGTCGTTGACATGAAACAACCACCTCTCAAAATAAATTTTTTATCTTTGTTTTACAAATGAAAAGCTCTAGCACATGTTAAATCACTACTTCCCTCTGTGAAGGGCCTTTCTTTTACTTTTATGTTGAGTCTTTCTCTTCTAACTTTAAGCACCTTCTTGAGAGCATAGCTGTTATTCTTAGTGTAATGTGCTTGTCCCAGAACACGGTTAATTGTGGTATAACTTTGATGCTTGTATCTTTGATATTTTTACTTCTAGTCTTCTCTTGGACTTCAGAGGTGCCTCAGCATTTATGTTTTGCTCTACAAATAAAGGCAAGCGGGATACCACTCTTTCATATCATTTATGAGCATTACAATCTTGCAACTTCTTATGTTTTATGTTGCTTGTTATTAGTATATTGGCACTCTTTCATAGCTTGCTTGACTATGAGGTAACATTAGTTGCATATTTCTTATTATGAATTGCCTGAGTACTTGATCATATAGTAAGTATATATACATCTATGAAGCAAATGTGTTTGTGAAAGTTTCTTTTATCGCTCTCAGTTGTTAACTGAATTGCTTGAGGACAAGCAAATAGCTAAGCTTGGGGGGAGTTGATACGTCCAAAACGTATCTACTTTCCCGAACACTTTTGCTGTTGTTTCCCCTCTAATTTGTGTGTTTTGAATACAACTAACACGGACTAACGCTGTTTTCAGCAGAATTGCTCTGGTGTCTCGTTTTTGTGCAGAAATCCGACTTTCAGGAAAAATCCCGGAAAATATTGCAAAAAATTCTATTTTGCCAGAAGACCTACGGAGCCAGAAGGAGAGATGAAGGGAGGCAGTAGCCTGGGCTCACCACCAGGGGGCGCGGCCCAGACCTGGCCGCGCCCACCTGTGGTGAGGCCGCCTCGGCCATCGCCTCGACCCCTCCTTCCGCCTACATATACCTGATGACCTGAAAATAGCGGGGGTGATGCGGTATGGTGTTGATATCTTGTCACTGTTGATAAGGGGTGTCCCGATCTTCTCAGCGAGCACGATGTAGATGGCGATGATGGTGATAAAGATAACTCGAGTGTCGCTGTAAACTCTCCGGCTAATCCCTGCTGCCAGCGCAACAGCTCTCAACCCTATGGATATTCGCAACGTCACACGCTTGCGCACGTAGCCGCCGACCACGAAGCGGTGATGCAATATACTAATTCCCAATGGAACAGCAGATTACACTCAGACTTTCAGAAGAACAAACACCAGATCGATACGAATTGGTGTGAATAATTTCAGAGGAACACTTGGTTCTGTCTATAAACTAGGGTTTTGTTTAAACGTGGTCTAAGAGACTTGAGGGGGCGCCCCTGGCTACTTAAGGGAGGCTGGGGCGTCCTCAACATGGACCTGGCCCAAAACCAACCTGGTTTGGGCCCAAACTGACTCGGTTCGACTCAAACGAGTACATACCGACCCATACATGGGTTCGGCCTATTTCTGGCACGCAGGCCATGAGTGTGGCGCGCCTTAGACGTGTAGACATCGTGTCGTAGGCTGTCCTAGTGCGCCATCACGGACTCTCTCATGTCGACTTGACGTTCTGGTGATCTCCTGGTGCGCCTGCCTCCCTCTCCTCCCTCGCGCACTTGATCATCAAGTCTTGCTCTTCTTGCTGCGACTCATCTCCTCCTCGTGCAACGCTCATGTTATCAACAAACCTGATCATACATAGATGCATAGACTTAGGCAGTATAAAGTTCTCATTAAATAAAAGATCAGGTTCAATTAAGAGTGAGTTCACCTGTTGTTCCAATAGCTTTGCACGTGCTCTTGTAATTGGTCCAATCCTAATCTCATTGGACTTCTTCGCAGCAACATCTTCATCAAAATGAGTAGGAGATAATGGTGGTGTAATAGGGATGTCCTCATCATCCTCCCCCCTTCTAAAGGTGTCGACCTCGACGCTGCAAGGTCTTCACCTTCATACGGTGTCAAATCAGCAACGTTGAAACTATTGCTGACGCCATACTCAGCTGTAGGAAGATCTATCTTGTAGGCATTATCATTGATCTTGGCAAGAACCTTGTAAGGACCAGCACCACGGGGTAGCAACTTGGACTTACGTAGCTGTGGAAATCTATCCTTGCGAAAGTGAACCCAAACCATATCACCGGGCTGAAACAATACCTCCTTTCGCTTCTTGTTTGCACGATCTGCAGTATACTTGCCTTTCTTCTCAATAGCCTCTTTAGTCTTCACATGTATCTTCCTCACAAAATCTGCCCTCTTTGATGCCTCCATATTGACTCTCTCTTGAATAGGAAGAGGCAACAAATCAAGTGGCGTAATGGGTTTGAAACCATAGACCACCTCAAAAGGACATAGCTGCGTGGTAGAGTGAACCGCCCTGTTATATGCAAACTCCACATGCGGCAAACAATCTTCCCACTCACGCAGGTTCTTCTTGATCATGCATCGCAACACTGTTGAAAGTGTGCGATTTACCACCTCCGTTTGACCATCAGTTTGGGGATGACATGTAGTGCTGAAAAGTAACTTCGTGCCCAGCTTTCCCCAAAGAGTCTTCCAGAAGTAGCTCATAAACTTCACATCACCATCAGAGACAATTGTCTTGGGTAATCCATGCAAACGTACAATGTCCCTGAAAAACAGGTTAGCAATATGCGACGCATCGTCGCTTTTGTGGCATGCAATAAAATGAGCCATTTTAGAAAATCTGTCCACTACCACAAATATAGAATCATGGCCTCTTTTAGTCCTAGGCAAACCCAATACAAAATCCATGCTAATGTCCTCCCATGGTGTAGTAGGTGCAGGTAATGGAGTATACAAACCGTGAGGCTTCAGCTTGGACTTCGACTTGTTGCATGTAATGCAGCGCTTGACGAACCTGTCCACATCACGCCTCATCCTAGGCCAATAAAAGTGATCAGCGAGCATGAGTAGCGTCTTCTCACGCCCAAAGTGACCCATCAAACCGCCGGCATGTGATTCCTGCAACAATAGCAAACGCACGGACGATTCTGGAACACATAGTTTGTTAGCACGAAACAAAAACCCATCATGGATGTGATATTTATCCCATGCTTTCCCACCAGTACACATGCTATATGGCGCTGAAAAATCATGATCAGTAGCATATAAATCACACAAGCTCTCTAAACCAGGAACCTTGATGTCTAATTGTGTCAACAACATGTTCTTCCTAGATAGAGCATCAGCAACCACATTGTCTTTACCCTTTTTATGTTTAATTATGTAAGGAAAAGACTCAATAAACTCAACCCACTTAGCAAGACGCCTATGCAAATTAGATTGAGCTTTCAGATATTTCAAAGCTTCATGATCAAAATGTATGATAAATTCTTTTGGCCACAAATAATGTTGCCAAACCTCAAGAACTCTAACAAGCGCATACAATTCTTTGTCATAAACAGGATAGTTCAACCTCGCACCACAAAGTTTTTCAGAAAAGTAGGCAATAGGCCGACCCTCTTGCATCAACACACCACCAATACCAATGCCACTAGCATCACATTCAATCTCAAATTGCTTATTAAAATCTGGTAGTGCAAGCAATGGTGCAGAAGTTAATAAACGTTTCAGTCCATCAAAAGCATGATCTTGGGCTGCGCCGCATACAAATTCAACACCTTTTTTAGTTAACTCATTTAAAGGTGCATCAACAGTACTAAAGTCTTTCACAAAACGGAGATAAAAACCAGCAAGACCATGAAAACTTCGTACTTGACTAACATTCATGGGAGTAGGCCAATTTTGAATAGCTTCAATTTTAGATGCATCGACTTCTACTCCATTTTTAGAAACAACATATCCAAGGAAGATGACCTTATCTTTGCAAAATGTGCACTTTTCAAGATTACCATAAAGCTGAGAATCACGCAACACTTGCAAAACTTGTCTAATATGATCACTATGGTCAGATTCATTGCGGCTGTAGATTAATATATCATCAAAGTATACAACCACAAACTTGCCAATAAAATTTTGCAAAACATGGTTCATTAATCTCATGAAGGTACTAGGTGCATTAGTTAAACCAAATGGCATGACTAACCACTCATATAAACCAAATTTTGTTTTAAAGGCAGTTTTCCACTCATCCCCCTCTTTCATCCTAATCTAATGGTAACCACTACGCAAATCAATCTTAGAGAAAACAACAGCACCACTCAACTCATCAAGCATATCATCCAAGCGCGGAATAGGGTGACGATATCGAATAGTGATGTTATTAATAGCTCTACAATCTACACACATGCGCCAAGTACCATCTTTCTTAGGAACGAGAATAACAGGAATAGCACAAGGGCTTAAGCTCACACGAATATAACCTTTGTCGAGTAGAGCTTGCACTTGTTTCTGAATCTCCTTAGTTTCTTCGGGGTTGGTGCGGTAAGGAGAGCGGTTTGGCAAGGTGGCACCAGGGATGAAGTCAATCTGGTGCTCAATGCCGCGCAAAGGGGGCAAACCAGCGGGGACCTCCTCTAGAAACACATCGCCAAATTCCTGCAAGACACTAGAAACACCAAAAGAAGAGGAGTCATGTCGTTAGAAACCAAAATCTCACCCTTGTACATAAGCACAAGTGGCATGGCTGTAGGATCCTCTCTAAATTCTCTCATATCTTCTTTGGTGGCTAGCAGGACTAGAGAATTCACTCGCTCACTTTGGTGTGGCTCTTTCGATGTGGCTGGGTGGCTCTCACTCACCGAGGTAACAGTCTCTCGTCTGGCTACTCTCTCATTCTCATGTTCTAAGTTTACTTCAGTTTTCTGACGAGACTCATTTACAATATGCTGTGGAGACATAGGCTGCAAGTTAATTTTTCTGCCCTTGAACTCCAAATGATATGTGTTGGTGCGGCCATTGTGTAACACATTGCGATCAAACTGCCATGGGCGGCCCAACAAGAGGTGACAAACCGTCATAGGAACCACATCAAACTCAATGGAGTCCTTGTATGGTCCAATCTCGAAATCAACTCGCACCATGTGGCTGACCTTCATCTCTCCATTGTCACTGAGCCATAGGATATAATATGGATGCGGGTGCGGGATGTATTTTAGTTTCTGCTTTGCACACAACTCCTTGCTAGCAAGGTTGCGGCAACTACCACCATCGATGATGAGTTTGCAAGCTTTGTCTGGTCCAACAAGTGCTTTAGTTTGGAACAAATTGCACCGCTGACTTTCAGATGTAGGAGACACATTGAGCACACGCTGTGAGCAAACAATGTTATTGGCGGTGGAAGGATAGGCATCAACACCGTCAGGACCAAAGTCATCATCATCGGAACCATCTGGATCAACATCATCACCTGTCTCGTCCTCATTGGTGTCCTCATTGACAATCATCACTTTTCTATTGGGGCAATCCCGTTTAAAATGACCCTTTCCACCACAAGTATGACAATCCATATCACGATTATGTGTTGTAGACATGTTTGAACCTGTACCACTAGCAGCAGGTACGGATTTCTTTGCATTGGCATCAGATCGCGATGACGAAGGAGCACGAAAATCTGAACGAGAACTTGGTGTGGGTGCAGCAGGCCTGGGTGTGAAACGGCTGCCTGAAGTAGTACGAGCTTTAAACTTTGCTTCTTCGGCAAACTGTGCTTCAGCTTCACGTGCATGATGTAGCAGCTCATTCATATCACAATACCGATGATGCCGAACAATGCTCTTGATATTATACTTCAAACCATGGAGAAAACGCTGCAAGGTCTGCTCAAGAGGCTCACGAACGCGAGATCGTTGTAGAAGCATCTCCATCTCCATATAATACTCATTAACGGACAGCGAGCCTTGCTTCAATTGCTGTAACTTATCAAAAACTGAGCGGAGGTAGTTATGCGGAACAAAACGAGCCCGCATCACTTCCTTCATATGGCGCCAAGTTATAATGGGCAGCTCGTTGTTTTCTTGACGTGTTTGCACAACGCTGTCCCACCATCGCAAAGCATAGCCATCAAACTCTGAAGAAGCAAGTTTGATTTTCTTGTCCTCCGTATAATCATGAAGACGCCACAACTTCTCTATCTTCAACTCCCATGTGAGGTACTCTTCAACATCAGTACCACCCTCGAATTTGGGAATAAAAAACTTAGGCTTACTCAATCCATCATCCTGCTGAAAAGGAACTCGCTGGGCACCAAGGGGAACAAAACCACGGCCACGAAAAGGAGGACCATTGCCTCGGCCATTACCACGACCGGCTGCAGTAAAATCCTCATTGTCGCCATGAGCACTCTCATCATCAGCATCAATATGTGGTGGGGGTCGCTGCTCAACAGTAAGACGCAGCGCATTGACAGATTGTGTCAACGCCTGGATGCTAGTTTGGAGATCATTGACTTGCACTTGCATATTATTAACAGTAGCATCAGTGGCTTCTACTTTCATTTGGACAGCTTGAACATCAGAATCAATAGCGTCAGTTGTTCGTGTTATTATTCTTTCCAAATGATCATGAAGAGCTTCATACTCCCGCCATATGACCGGAGTATCATCAGGCTTTTTCTGCATCACATCAACATCACTAGCAGACATGATTAGTAGGTTAGTGCACAAACAATAAACGGGTGGTGGTTACGCTCACAACTCACTCAAAACTGAAAGAAAGATGTATCTTACCGTTCCAAAGTGAATAATAAATGCTTACCACTCGTAGAGACTGAAACGTGCACGGATGTGATGAAGCGAATACCGAGGGTATAAGAAACTATCACACAACAAACCAGGGTATATGGTGGGGCTTGGTATGGATACCTAACTACACCGAAATACAAGTCCTAGTGCTGATCGTATGACAAAGACCCACGGAAACACACACGGTGGAGATAAAGGGGGCAAAGCAACTCTGAAAAGTGAGCTCAAAAAGATATAAGTGACAACGCACAGTAGCTCGTGTTGCAATGCACAAAAGAGACGCTAGCACTGGCTCGACGAACAGGCACAAGATTGCGCACACGGCAGCAGCCTGATGAGCACGAAGTAGCTAGTCTCGTATGGGTAAGCTCCTAACACGATGTTGTAGACAGGCTGTAGCTAAAGCGATCAAAATCGTGTAGAAAGGATGCTATATGGACACAGTGGTAACACGCTGTCGCGGCAGAGAAATCGACAAAAAATATGTCGCGGCAGAGATATACGACGCCGGAAACGCACGGCAGCGCGACGGCGACGCGAAACGGACAAAAAAGTTTGTCTCTTTTTTTGTTTAAGTAAACAAACTGGCCTGGAAAAGCCCTACGCGCGAGGCCAGACAAAAAACTGATTATGTCTGATCGAGTGCGTGTGATTTCTGGATTTTTTTTTTAGGATTACGCTTTGCACCAGACAAAAAGCGACCTTTGTCTGGTCGAGTGCGTGCGGCGTCCTTTTTTTTTTGCTAGAGATCGGATCTGGGAACGTGTAACTCAAAAACTGCTTTGCTGAACGGATCTGGACATGCACGAGAGCGACTCCAAACAAAACATTCAGACTAAGAAAAAGACCAAGATCAACGAGACTTCAAACGAGATCTAAACTCGAAACTAAGATGCAGAAAAGATCGGTGAACCTAGACTCCTACAGATTGGATGAAAAGATACGCGAAAAGACGATCAGCAACTAAAATAAGTAACTCGATGTAATCTAGGCTATGGCAAAACTAAGAACCCTAAATTTTTTTGTGGCTTTTTCTGGATAGGACAAAAACAAAAACGAATTTATGGGGATGAATTTGTGTAGAGAAGCACTCGATCGAGCTAACCCAGATCCGATCGGAAAAGGTTTAAAAAAAACAGAGAACGCCGCACGCACTCGACCAGACAAAAGCAGATTTTTGTCTGGTGCAAAGCGTTCAAGTGCAAAAAAAAAAGGAAACCGATCACACGCGGCCGGCCAGACAAATTTGCGTTTTTGTCTGCTCTCGCGCGTAACATCTTGCACGCCATTCATCAGACATTCTGTGTCTTTTGTCTGCCCACACGCGTATAAACTGTGTCTGTTCGTGAGTCCGTTTTTGCTCATTTTCGTTCTAAACTGTGTCCACATAGAGGAGCAAGAGATAGCATATAGTATTAAAAAAAAGACAAACTTTTTTGTCCGTTTCGCGTCGCCGTCGCGCTGCCGTGCGTTTCCGGCGTTGTATATCTCTGCCGCGACACGTTTTTTGTCGATTTCTCTGCCGCGACAGCGTGTTACCACTGTGTCCACATAGCGTCATTTCTACACGATTTTGATCGCTTTAGCTACAGCCTGTCTACAGCATCGTGTTAGGAGCTTACCCATACGAGACTAGCGACTTCGTGCTCATCAGGCTGCTACCGTGTGCGCAATCTTGTGCCTGTTCGTCGAGCCAGTGCTAGCGTCTCTCTTATGCATTGCAACACTGAGCTACTGTGCGTTGTCACTTATATCTTTTCGAGCTCACTTTTTAGAGTTGCTTTGCCCCATTTATCTCCACCGTGTGTGTTTCCGTGGGTCTTTGTCATACGATCAGCACTAGGACTTGTATTTCGGTGTAGTTAGGTACCCATACCAAGCCCCACCATATACCCTAGTTTGTTGTGTGATAGTTTCTTATACCCTCGGTATTTGCTTCATCACATCCGTGCACGTTTCAGTCTCTACGAGTGGTAAGCATTTATTATTCACTTTGGAACGGTAAGATACATCTTTCTTTTAGTTTTGAGTGAGTTGTGAGCGTAACCACCACCTGTTTATTGTTTGTGCACTAACCTACTAATCATGTCTGCTAGTGATGTTGATGTGATGCAGAAAAAGCCTGATGATACTCCTGTCGTATGGCGGGAGTATGAAGCTCTTCGTGATCATTTGGAAAGAATAATAACACGAACAACTGACGCTATTGGCTCTTATACCAAGATGATAAGGGGTGTCCCGATCTTCTCAGCGAGCGCGATGTAGATGGCGATGATGGTGATAAAGATAACTCGAGTGTCGCTGTAAACTCTCCGGCTAATCCCTGCTGCCAGCGCAACAGCTCTCAACCCTATGGATATTCGCAACGTCACACGCTTGCGCACGTAGCCGCCGACCACGAAGCGGTGATGCAATATACTAATTCCCAATGGAACAACAGATTACACTCAGACTTTCAGAAGAACAAACACCAGATCGATACGAATTGGTGCGAATAATTTCAGAGGAACACTTGGTTCTGTCTAGAAACTAGGGTTTTGTTTAAACGTGGTCTAAGAGACTTGAGGGGGCGCCCCTGGCTACTTAAGGGAGGCTGGGGCGTCCTCAACATGGACCTGGCCCAAAACCAACCTGGTTTGGGCCCAAACTGACTCGGTTTGACTCAAACGAGTACATACCGACCCATACATGGGTTCGGCCTATTTCTGGCACGCAGGCCATGAGTGTGGCGCGCCTTAGACGTGTAGACATCGTGTCGTAGGCTGTCCTAGTGCGCCATCACGGACTCTCTCATGTCGACTTGACGTTCTGGTGATCTCCTGGTGCGCCTGCCTCCCTCTCCTCCCTCGCGCACTTGATCATCAAGTCTTGCTCTTCTTGCTGCGACTCATCTCCTTCTCGTGCAACGCTCATGTTATCAACAAACCTGATCATACATAGATGCATAGACTTAGGCAGTATAAAGTTCTCATTAAATAAAAGATCAGGTTCAATTAAGAGTGAGTTCACCTGTTGTTCCAATAGCTTTGCACGTGCTCTTGTAATTGGTCCAATCCTAATCTCATTGGACTTCTTCGCAGCAACATCTTCATCAAAAGGAGTAGGAGATAATGGTGGTGTAATAGGGATGTCCTCATCAACCGTCCAGTTGGGAACCCCAAGAGGAAGGTATGATGAGTATAGCAGCAAGGTTTTCCCTCAGTTAAGAAACAAAGGTATGTCGATCAGGAGAGGAAGGAGCCAATACGACTGAAGGTGATGCTTGCTAGCTTGCGACAGCTCCGGACAATTTATAGGACGCCTCGTCCGAGCTTTGCTTTGTGAGCGGCAACGTGGAACCTGCACACAACACAACCAAATACTTTGCTCCCAACTTACGATGAGGTTGTCAATCTCACCGGTTTGTTGTAAACAAAGGAATGAGCGTATCGAGTGGAAAATAGTAATAATATGCGAGTAAAGTAAACAGTACAAGTAAAGTAAACAGGTGATAGGCAATATAAAGGAAATAGGACCGGGGTCCACAGTTCACTAGTGGTGTCTCTCCATAAGATAAAATAATGCATGCTGGGTAAACAAATTACAGTTGGGCAATTGATAGAATAAAGACAACATGCATATGATGAGAGCATCACTATGAGATTTACTCTGGGCATTATAACAAGATACATAGACCGCCATCCAACTGCGTCTTGAGGTTTCTGTCACTCCCCCAGATTAAATAGAGGCATAGTGTGTATCAATGCATGCTGGATAATTGCATTAAGCAAAGTGTGTAATGTAAACAAAGCATATGCCCTTGAGCATATGAATGTTGTTTTCCCCCTAGTAGCAACAGCATATCTACAACCTTAGAGGTTTCTGTCACTCCCCCAGATTAAATAGAGGCATGAACCCACTATCGAGCATAAATACCCCCTCTTGGAGTCACTAGCAACTACTCGGCCAAGATAGCTACTAACAATGGAGAGCATGCAAGATCATAAACAACATAGAGATAACATAAGATAAATTTCAGTACATCAACTCAATCATAACACCAATATTCATTGGATCCCAACAAACCAAACATGTAGAATTACATAACGGTGATCTCAGTCATGTAAGGCAGCTCATGAGATCTAAACATGAAGCATATGGTGGAGAAGATAACCATCTAGCTACTGCTATGGACCCATAGTCCAGGTAGACTACTCACTCATCGTGCCGGAGGCAAGCATGGCGATGAAGAAGACCTCCGGTGGTGATTCCCCTCTCCGGCAGGGTGCTGGGAAGAGCTTCTGGACCCTCCCGATCTTCGGGTCGACGGCGGCGGTGGATCGCGATGTGTTCTAGAAAACTGATCGGGTACTTAGGTTTTTCCCGTCGGGGGGTCTTTATAGGCGAAGGGGCATCGTCATGAGTGGGCCAAGGTGACCTCACACATAGGGGGCGCGGCCAGGGGCCAGGCCGCGCTACGCTGTTGTGTGGGGCCCTCATGGCCCCACTCCGTCTCCTCTTCGGTTCTCTGGAAGCTTCGGTGAAATTCTGGGCGACTTTCTTTGGTTTCGTCCAATTCCGAGAATATTTCCTGTGTAACTTTTTCTGAAACACAAAAATAGCAGAAAACAGGGAACTGGCACTGTGGCGACTTGTTAATAGGTTAGTTCCGGAAAATGCATAAAAGTGCCACGAATTGTAACGAAACACTAAGCAAATGGTGTAAAAACAAGCATGGAGCATCAAAAATTATGGATACGTTTGAGACGTATCAGCATCCCCAAGCTTAACTCCTGCTCGTCCTCGAGTAGGTAAGTGATAACAAAAGAAATAATTTTTGAGGTGACATGCACCTACACAATCTTGATCATATATGTAAGCGTTTGTGCGCTGGGATCAAAAGATCTTAAAACATGGGCATGAAAGACATAATCTTGATAGAAGAAACTTAGCAACCATGTTATAACATGAAAATGAACACAAACAAAATATCATGAAAATGAAACAATGAAAGTGAAATGTGTGTTCAAATCATATGGAAAAACATACAAATGGTTTTCAGCTGGTCCCTCATGGAGAGCAAAACATAAATGCATAGGACACCTTCAAGTTTAAGAGGGCAACTAGATACAAATAATTTAAGAACAAGTGAAACCAACAATATGAATCAATCAATGAAAACTTTGGGACAATGCACATTATACTCAGAATGACAACTATGCTCTCTTAATGGTGTATAAAGGTAGAAGGTGGAGACTCAACATAAAAGTAAAAGAAAGGCCCTTCGCAGAGGGAAGCAGTGATTGCAAGTTTTATAAACCTTCAAAAATTATGGTAGTTACCGGCTTTGAGCTCTCATTGCCCCCATCATAAGTATCTTGAATGATTAAAGTTAATGCGAGAACACTTATGCTGCATATGCTTGACAAATCATAAGTTGAAAACCTCGTGTCCCGTGAATACAAGTACCCAAACCTCATGCTACTTTACTTAGAGTCCCAAGCAAGCTCTTGTCATTGTAAGTATACACGTATCATCGAGAACCGCCAACGGGGTACCTCCGTGCCCGATGACATAGAACAAGCCCACATCAAAATGACAGGACAAGCAGACAATGAACACCTCGACATCTCTTTTATTTACTATTTGTATAGCTTTTTATTTTGAGATGCGTCGTCGAATGTCCACTATGGGCATGCTGCAAATTTCAACCATGAATTATGCATGGCTTAGATTGGCGGCCCAGGCGTTTCTCTAACACATATACAAACTCCATGATCCCGCAAGATTCCCAATTCATTTCACACTGCGAGTATCCATAAACAAAAGATCACGATATCAACTCAAATAAGAAGTGCAATGTTGAAAGCTTGCCCCATGACGGCATGGCTGGGCTAATTCCCAACTTATAACTTGCAAGCATAACAACTCAACATAAGAGACCACAATGTCAAATTTTTTAGAACGAGAAAAAGTAAAGTGTGCCTTCCGGTTCGTGAGAGCTTTACTGACCAATTTTCGCATAACACTGGTAAGAGTTTAATTTGAAGAGTAGATAAAAGAAAGTCAAATGTACTTTGGAATAGCAAATTGCTAATAGGTATGTATGGTGGACACTTTGGCAAACTTGGTTTTTAGGAGTTGGATGCACGAGTAGAGCTCATACTCAGTACAAAATGAAGGCTAGCAAAAGACTGGGAGCGACCAACTAAGAGAGCAATAACGACCATAATCATGCATAGCGACAAAGCAACATTAAAAGAAGCATAAGATGGCATCAAAAGTCAAAAACTAAATGATCATAGAGGCTATGGCGACTTTGTAAGAGTTTAACATGTGTGAGCATGCGCCAAGTCAACCCAAATAAAGCATCAAAGGAGAAAACCAAAATAATGCTTCCAAATAATTAAAACAACGCATGATTTTTTTCAAGGGCTCATTAAGCAATCTCAGTTATCTGAGACAAGTCATGCTACAGCAAAACCACTAAGCATGCTATCAAAAAGACATCAAGCACGACATGCAAAAGCCTAGGCCGCAGTCTACACAAGCTCCTTCTTGTACCACTTTTTTGCATAAAGCTTTTTCTCTTTTCCAACACCATTCGAACTTTTTATAAACACCTCTTTTGATGAAAACCAATATAGAACAGAGGCAAAAATACACCTTGATGTAAAGATATAACATGATCTGAACACAAATCAAGGCGAAAATCGAAAGCTAAATGCAGTTCTAGAAAAAGAGAACACTCGTTGAAATTATAAGAATGAAAAACGGAGTGTTCTTGGCAAATGAAAAGCAAGGCAACTTCTACAAAAGAAATTTGTTGGGGTCCAACCATTTATTGCAGCAAACAAAACTAAACTAAACTGAAAAATAAAAACAACCGACGCTCCAAGAAAAACTCATAATGCATGAAGCAATAAAAATATAGCGTACTGAAAGGTGACCTGATTTTTACCGATGAAGAAGGGGTGCCTCAGGGGCATCCCCAAGCTTTGACGCTTGTACTTCTTGGATATTTCTTGGGGTGATGCATGGGCATCCCCAAGCTTGAGCTTTTGTCCATTCTTCAACTCATCTCATCACTATTCGATCCCTACACTTGAAAACTTCCTTCATACAAAACTAAACACAAATCTATTAGCAACATTAGTGTAAGCATAACATAGAATCAACCCTTTTTGCTTAAGGTTTCAACTAAAAACCACCACATATAAAGCATATACTACTGTAGCAACTTCCCCAAAATTTCCGTGATCAAAAGAACTAAAAAAGAAAGCGATAAAGCGGCAAACACAAATACTGGCAGAAATCTGTCAAAACAGAACAGCTGGCAAAGGTCGAATTTTTAGAGGGTTTTCTGTTCCTCAAATCAAAAAGTGTTCAACTAATGAAAGTTTGGATATAACCTGGGGCATATGCACAAGAAATCGCAGGTCCAAAAGATATATAGAGAATTTTCACGAATTTTTACGGTGCAGCACCGAAAACAGTTTCAGGACAGCAACATCCCCAAATCTTATCTCACTCAAATTAGAGGCTTCTCTTGGCACAACAACGAAATAAAAAGGATAAGGAGAGGTTATTACAGTAGTAATAACTTCCAAGACTCAAATAAAAGAAAAAAAACTAAAAGTAAAACATTGGGTTATCTCCCAAGAGTGCTTTTCTTTAACGCCTTTGAGCTAGGCGCAGAAAGTGCGAATCAAGTAATTATGAAAGAAGCATTAGGATCCACTATAGGAGTCTTTTCAACAATGAAGGGACTTGTGTCCAAATGAGTTTTTGAAGATCCTTTATGATCACGCTTTGGTACACTACTTTCATCGAAAGGATTTTCAGGACAAATCCAACTAGAATTCTTTTCCCAAGCATCATGAATTCCTACAAGTTTATAAGGTATTGGCACTCTAAAATCTTCATTGGGTGTACCAACAACCGCTACAGGTGAGCCAAGCTTATTAAATTCTTAAAAACTTTCCTAGCCTCAATGGCAACATCTCTAAATTCTATGCGCAAAGTTTCCAAGATGAAAGCTTTCTTTTCAGGATCTTTAATTTCATGAAGCTTAAGGAACATGTATTGCATAAAAGGATTAAGGCTAGCAAACCTAGCTTCCAACATGTGAATCAAATAAGCAGAAGCAACTTCAATACTAGGAGCAAGCTCAACCAAAGACTTTTCCTCAACTTCTTTATGCATACTAATATGATTAAAGAACTCCTCAATGTTATTTTTCCCAATAATTGAACCACTACCTACTGAGAGGTCCTCCAGAACGTACTTAGGGAACAACATAATGAACTAGAGTAAAGAAATAACAACTATAAAGGATACTAATTTTTTTGTGTTTTTGATAAAACGATGCAAGTAAAATTAAAGTAATGCAAAACTTAAAACAAAGTAAAGGATGTGCGTGCGAAAACTCCGCTCGCAGAAGTCTTCTTCTTCCTCCCCGGCAACGGCGCCAGAAAAGAGCTTGATGCGGTACAGTGTTGATATCTTTTCACCGTCCAGTTGGGAACCCCAAGAGGAAGGTATAATGAGTATAGCAGTAAGGTTTTCCCTCAGTTAAGAAACCAAGGTATGTCGATCAGGAGAGGAAGGAGCCAATACGACTGAAGGTGATGCTTGCTAGCTTGCGACAGCTCCGGACAATTTATAGGGCGCCTCGTCCAAGCTTTGCTTTGCGAGCGGCAACGTGGAACCTGCACACAACACAACCAAATACTTTGCTCCCAACTTACGATGAGGTTGTCAATCTCACCGGTTTGCTGTAAACAAAGGAATGAGCGTATCGAGTGGAAAATAGTAATAATATGCGAGTAAAGTAAACAGTGCAAGTAAAGTAAACAGGTGATAGGCAATATAAAGGAAATAGGACCGGGGTCCACAGTTCACTAGTGGTGTCTCTCTATAAGATAAAATAATGCATGCTGGGTAAACAAATTACAGTTGGGCAATTGATAGAATAAAGACAACGTGCATATGATGAGAGGATCACTATGAGATTTACTCTGGGCATTACAACAAGATACATAGACCGCCATCCAACTGCATCTATGACTAATAATCCACTTGTGGCGAATCAATCCGAGAACTCCACAAGTATTAAGTTGCGAACAAGAGATAATTGCATTAAGCAAAGTGTGTAATGTAAACAAAGCATATGCCCTTGAGCATATGAATGTTCTTTTCCCCCTAGTAGCAACATCACATCTACAACATTAGAGGTTTCTGTCACTCCCCTAGATTAAATAGAGGCATGAACCCACTATCGAGCATAAATACCCCCTCTTGGAGTCACTAGCAACTACTCGGCCAAGATAGCTACTAACAACGGAGAGCATGCAAGATCATAAACAACATAGAGATAACATAAGATAAATTTTAGTACATCAATTTAATCATAACACCAATATTCATCAGATTCCAACAAACCAAACATGTAGAATTACATAACGGTGATCTCAATCATGTAAGGCAGCTCATGAGATCTAAACATGAAGCACATGGGGGAGAATACAACCATCTAGCTACTGCTATGGACCCATAGACCAAGGTAGACTACTCACTCATCGCGCCGGAGGCAAGCATGGCGATGAAGAAGACCTCCGGTGGCGATTCCCCTCTCCGGCAGGGTGCCGGGAAGAGCTTCTGGACCCTCCCGATCTTCTGGTTGATGGCGGCGGCGGATCGCGATGTGTTCTGGAAAAGTGATCGGGTACTTAGGTTTTTCCCGTCGGGGGGTCTTTATAGGCGAAGGGGCATCGTCAGGAGTGGGCCAAGGCGACCTCACACATAGGGGGCGCGGCCAGGGGCCAAGCCGCACCGCCCTGCTGTGTGGGGCCCTCATGGCCCCACTCCGTCTCCTCTTTGGTTCTCTGGAAGCTTCGGTGAAATTCTGGGCGACTGGCTTTGGTTTCGTCCAATTCCGAGAATATTTCCTGTGTAACTTTTTCTGAAACACAAAAACAGCAGAAAACAGGGAATTGGCACTGTGGCAACTTGTTAATAGGTTAGTTCCAAAAAATGCATAAAAGTGCCACGAAGTGTAACGAAACACTAAGCAAATGGTATAAAAACAAGCATGGAGCATCAAAAATTATGGATACGTTTGAGACGTATCAGGGGGTTCGGCGTTTTTCCTAGATAGACTTCCGCTGCGCCGCCACCATCAGAAACCACGATTCAGAACCAGAAACTCTATTCTGGCACCCTGCCGGGACGAGGATTTGGAGGAGATCTTCATCACCATCATCACCGACGTCTCTCCATCAACCATCCATGACTCCCCCATCCATGTGTGAGTAATTCCCGCTGTAGGCGAAGGGGATGGCAGGGATTGGATGAGATCATTCATTTAATTTGCTATGAGATTGTTAGGGCATAGTGCCTAGTATCTTTTATTAGTGCTTATGACATTGTTGCAACTTGTTGTGCTTAATGCTTGTCACTTTGAGCCCGAGTGCCATGATTTCAGATCTGAACTTGTTATTGTTTTATGATAATACTTGTTGTTTATGGTCTTACCTACAAGTTGTATACACATATTGTTGTCCGGAACCCGAGGCCCCAAAGTGACAGAAATTGGGATAACTGGAGGGGATGGCTATGATGTGAGGATCACATGTGTTCACCGAGTGCTAATGCTTTGCTCTGGTACTTTATTAAAAGGAGTACCTTAATTACCAGTAGTTTCCCTTGAGGCTCTGCTGCAACAGGCTGGTAGGACAAAAGATGTCGTGCAAGTTTCTCATCGCGAGCACGAACGACTATATACGGAACACATGCCTATGATTGTTAGTACTAGGATGCTTTATATTATTTATCTGCAATTGCCCATGTCTCACTGATTTCATGAATTATCTTATCCATGCAACGTCCGTACATCCATCCCTATACCTACAGTATTTGATCCTACTGTTTACTTTGCTACTATTACTGCTTTTATTTTACTACTGCTGTTACTATTTCGTTACTATCACCACTATAAAACTGTTGCTACTGATAAACCGTTGCGAGCAAGTTTGTTTCCAGGTGCAGCTGAATTGACAACTCATCTGTTAAGGCTTATAAATATTCTTTGGCTCCTCTTGTGTCGAATCAATAAATTTGGGTTTTACTTCCCTCGAAGACTATTGCGATCCCCTATACTTGTGGGTCATCAGCGTGCCGCCGTCCTTCAACTCTCAGTGGCGTCCGAGGTTTTGCTCTTCCAAATATGTCGGGTCGATCATGTGCCGCAGCTGCTCAGGGATTTCTTGGGGGACCCCACCATTAGATTCTACGACGCGGCTATGGGCAATGACGTGCGCATGCTGCAACCATACGGAATTCAAATTCTGTCAATGCACGACCTCCAAGTGATTATACCGAACCCCACCACGAAACCAATTCCGAGTCTATAAGATCTGTCCAATGCTACTATTGGGACAAAGCTTGAGAAGAAGAAGAGGATGAAGAAGAACAAGAAGAAGGGCGACGAGGAAGAAGAAGAAGATGAACTTATATATGGTTAGGTCAAAGTTCCATTAAGCGACAAGCAAGTGTTGTATGCCGCTCTAGACGCTCGCTTGGGCTTTGAGATTGCTAGGAGTTATTGGAACCTAGAAGGCTACTAGCTAGATGTGTGTGTGGTGTGGTGTGCGAGTGCATATATATATATGAAAAAATGTACTCCCTCTTGTTTGGTTAACAAGTCTATTAATTTTCGAATTTTGGATTTTTCAAGTTTTTTGGCCTTTTTTGAATATTTTTAATTATTAAAAAATAATAATTAAATTATGTATAAAAATTATTTGGAATTCATTCATGCTTATTATTACTTAATCATTGTTGCTTAATTTGTGAATTTATTTGGAATTTAAAAAAGTAATATTATATGTTTCCAAAGTGTATAGGTTAATAGAATTGGTAGCATACCAATATCAAGAAGTCGCGAGCACAGTCTTGGAAGCTACTATGGAAGGAATGGAAAAGTTAAGTGTGCTAAGGGTGGAGGAGTGTGAGGATGGGTGACCGACCAGGAAGTGAGGACCACAAGTATGCAATTTGACATGAGAATGGAGTGAGAGCCATATAAGTATCTAATTTGATATGAGAATAGAGGTGATTAGATATTAGAGAAATAAAGAAAAATAGAAAAATAAATAAAATAGAGAAATTCCGAAAAAGAAAATACAAATTTTATTCCGAACGGACCTTTAGTCCCGGTCTGTGTTACGAACCAGGACCAAAGATCCTCCAGCCGCAGCACATGGCCCAGGCCACGTGGAGGCCCATTGGTCCCGGTTCGTAAACAGGCTGGAGCCTTTAGTCCCGCTTTGTTAGTCCCGGTTGCTACAACCGGGACTAATGTGCCTTACAAACCAGGATTGAAGGCCTTTTTTCCACCAGTGATACTGATGTATGTTCAGTCTAATGGCCTTCAGTTCTATGATCCCTATGCATTGAGGTTTGGAAACTTTATAAACAAATTTAGGTATAACAAAGTTCCATTAATTAAGCTTCCAGTCAAACATTTCATGTCACTTAAGGTCAGGGGCAGAGGCAGGGAGGGGCGAGCAGGGGTCAGACCCCCCCTAATGTTTCGCCCCCCTCAAGGAAACACAGTAGTGTCCGTGTATATGTATTGCGCTAATTGTTGCACTAATTACCTAATTAGTTGTACTTAAGCCCAAATATATGCACGGAATGAATGCATGGTCTCTTTCCGTCTGCTCTTGCCATCTCTTGTCTCGCCTATCCATCAGATCGATGGATCAATCTCTCTACCAAGGAAGCCGTGTAGGACGAGGACCCCTAGCGCAGCTCGCTCACAAGGTGACCCGACTTGATTAGTAGCTTATCTTGCGGCGAGCTGTCGACTATGATGGCTGCCACTGCGACCTTCATTGCCGGCTTGCCGTTGCCCCATCCGCACATTCAAAATATTAGTCAAGGGTGCGTACAAGAGATACTACGTATATAAGTACCTTTTTGTCTGATCTAATCCCTTTTTTTGCCTCAGTTTAGCTATAGTTGGTTAATTCAAAGTTTTTGAAAACAGCCAATTTCTGTAGTCTCAGATTTGCCCTAATCCAGTTGGCCATAATACTTTCTGGATCAAATTGTTGGTTAACGATGATATAAGATATGGCTTCTGAAAAAATAGCAAAAGAATATCAGTTTTCTTATCAATTTAATGGTTGAGATCATTTATATATTCATATATAGTACTATTTGATTTTTGGCAAACATATGTTGCTATGCTATTTCAAAACTTCTTCAATGTTCGCCCCCCCCCCTATACACAAATCCTGGCTCCGCCCCTGCTTAAGGTTCAGATATAATGCCTGTAGTGCCACTTTTCTCTTACATCGTGTTTATTTTGTAACTTGGCACTGGTAAGTTTAGTTTCATTGAGCCCAATTACACAATGAAATTACTTTGAAGGCACATACAGGATGTGCATCACAATGGGGTTTTTTTTATCAGTTTTGGTTGTGTGCTTTTAATGTTTTATGACTTGCTGAGCTCGAGGAAGAGCCGCTGATTATTTGTTCTATGGATTTTTTTGTTGTTATGTTCAGTTGCATCCAGGACAAAGTGGTTAGTGCAGTGGGTCGTATCATGTCACTCACAGTTGATAAGAATCCGGAACACTACCTTATCACCACCCAAGATTCGGATCTCCTCGGGAAATTGTGGGAGGTATAAAGATTCACTGCCCCGTGTGACATCATAGTAGCTTCCAGCAGGGATTTTTTTCTCGGCCGAGTTTTCCGAAATCTCTCCGAAAACCGTAATTCTCTCTTGATAAGGGGAGTCCCGATCTTCTCAGCGAGCGCGATGTAGATGGCGATGATGGTTATGAAGATAACTCGAGTGTCGCTGTAAACTCTCCGGCTAATCCCTGCTGCCAGTGCAACAGCTCTCAACCCTTTGGATATTCGCAACGTCACACGCTTGCGCACGTAGCCGCCGACCACAAAGCAGTGATGCAATATACTAATTCCCAATGGAACAGCAGATTACACTCAGACTTTCAGAAGAACAAACACCAGATCGATACGAATTGGTGCGAATAATTTCAGAGGAACACTTGGTTCTGTCTAGAAACTAGGGTTTTGTTTAAACGTGGTCTAAGAGACTTGAGGGGGCGCCCCTGGCTACTTAAGGGAGGCTGGGGAGTCCTCAGCATGGACCTGGCCCAAAACCAACCTGGTTTGGGCCCAAACTGACTCAGTTCGACTCAAACGAGTACATACCGACCCATACATTGGTTCGGCCTAATTTGGCACACAGGCCATGAGTGTGGCGCGCCTTAGACGTGTAGACATCGTGTCGTAGGCTGTCCTAGTGCGCCATCACGGACTCTCTCATGTCGACTTGACGTTCTGGTGATCTCGTGGTGCACCTGCCTCCCTCTCCTCCCTCGCGCACTTGATCAACAAGTCTTGCTCTTCTTGCTATGACTCATCTCCTCCTCGTGCAACGCTCGTGTTATCAATAAACCTGATCATACATAGATGCATAGACTTAGGCAGTATAAAGTTCTCATTAAATAAAAGATCAGGTTCAACTAAGAGTGAGTTCACCTGTTGTTCCAATAGCTTTGCACGTGCTCTTGTAATTGGTCCAATCCTAATCTCATTGGACATCTTCGCAACAACATTGATGCTCCAAGTGAATATGGCAACAGACAGTCCTTGTGCGTGGTGAATGACCAGCCCGTTGGGAACCCCAAGAGGAAGGTATGATGAGTGCAGCAGCAAGTTTTCCCTCAGTTAAGAAACCAAGGTTTATCGAACAGGAGAAGGGAGACGATGACGACTGAAGGTGTTTATGGAACCTGCACACACACAAACAAATACTTTGTTCCCAACTTGCGATGAGGTTGTCAATCTCACCGGTTTGCTTGAAACAAAGGTTATGAGTGTATCGAGTGGAAAACAGTAGAGCATGCGAGTAAAGTAAACAGTGCGGGAAAAGTAAACAGGTGATTGCAATATGATTAAAATAGGACCGGGGTCCACAGTTCACTAGTGGTGTCTCTCCATAGATAAAATAACATGATGGGTAAACAAATTACAGTTGGGCAATTGATAGAATAAAGATAACGTGATATGTCAAGAAGATCACTATGAGATTTACTCTGGGCATTACAACAAAATACATAGACCGCCATCCAACTGCATCTATGACTAATAATCCACCCCCGGGGATATCATCCGAACACCCTAGAAGTATTAAGTTGCGAACAACAGATAATTGCATTAAGCAAAGTGTGTAATGTAAACAAAGCATATGCCCTTGAGCATATGAATGTTGTTTTCTCCCTAGTAGCAACAGCACATCTACCACCTTAGAGGTTTCTGTCACTCCCCCAGGTGAAATAGAGACATGAACCCACTATCGAGCATAAATACCCCCTCTTGGAGTCACTAGCAACTACTCGGCCAAGATAGCTACTAACAACGGAGAGCATGCAAGATCATAAACAACATAGAGATAAGAAAAGATATAATTTAGTACAGCAACTTAATCATAAACACCAATATTCATCGGATCCCAACAAACCAACATCATAGAATTACATAACGGTGATCTCAATCATGTAGGGCAGCTCATGAGATCTAAACATGAAGCATATGGTGGAGAAGATAACCATCTAGCTACTGCTATGGACCCATAGCCCAAGGTAGACTACTCACTCATCGCTCCAGAGGCAAGCATGGCGATGAAGAAGACCTCCGGTGGCGATTCCCCTCTCCGGCAGGGTGCCGGGAAGAGCTTCTGGACCCTCCCGATCTTCGGGTCGACGGCGACGGCGGATCGCGATGTATTCTGGAAAACTGATCGGGCCCTTAGGTTTTTCTCGTCGGGGGGTACTTATAGGCGAAGGGGCGATGTCAGGAGAGGGACCAGGTGCTCTCACACAGGGGTGGCACGGCCAGGGGCTGGGCCACACCGCCCCCTTGTGTGGGGCCCTGGTGGCCCCCCTCCGACACTTCTTTGGATGTCTGGAAGCTTCCGGGTAAAATATGACTTCAGGAACTTGTTTCGTCCAATTTCGAGAATATTTCCTGTGTATCACTTCTGAAACACAAAAACAGCAGAAAACAGGAAACTGGCACTGTGGCACTTCGTTAATAGGTTAGTTCCGGAAAATGTATAAAAATGCCACTAAGTGTAACGAAACAATAGGCAAATGGTGTAAAAACAAGCATGGAGCATCAAAAATTATAGATACGTTTGAGACGTATCAAGCATCCCCAAGCTTAACTCTTGCTCGTCCTCGAGTAGGTAAGTGATAACAAAGAATAATTTTTGAGGTGACATGCACCTACACAATCTTGATCATATATGCAAGCATTGGTGAGCTGGGATCAATAGAACTTAAAACATGGGCATGAAAGATATAATCATGATAATAAGAACTTAGCAATCATGTTGTAAACATGTAAATGAACACAAACAAAAGATCATGAAAATGAAACAATGAAAGTCAAACGTGTGTTCAAATCATAAGGAAAAACATACAAATGGTTTTCAGCTTGTCCTTCAAAGAGAGCAAAACATAAATGCATAGGACACCTCAAAGTTTAAGAGGGCGACTAGATACAAATAATTTAAGAACAAGTGAAACCAACAATATGAATCAATCAATGAACTTTGGGACAATGCATATCACACTAAGAATGACAACTATGCTCTCTTAATGGTGCATAAAGAAAGAAGGTGGTGACTCAACATAAAAGTAAAAGAAAGGCCCTTCGCAGAGGAAAGCAGTGATTTAAACATGTGCTAGAGCTTTTCATTTGTAAAACAGAGAGATAAAACTTGATTTTGAGAGGTGGTTGTCTTTGTCAACGACTGGCAATGGGGTTCTTACTATCTTCCATACAAAAATAAAGCAAGTTTTTGAGAGAGAGATTGGCACTCTTGTGCTCTTTTTATAAAACTTGGCACTCCTCCCCACCTTTTCCTTTCACATACCATGGCTAACCGATTCCATCGGGTGCCCACCAACATTCACATTCATTGGAGGAGTGCCTTTTTTTCTTTCTTTCTTTCCTTTTTTTTCTTTTTGGAATAAGCAATATGGAAGATAGCAAATCCGACCACTACATCCCCATGAGCTAAAAACAGTGTCACAAAACGAGAAGTATTTTGAAGGTTTTTGAAAGGTAGCACACGAAAATTTTACTTTGGAATGGCTTACAAATACCATGCATAGGAATTTATAGTGGACACAATGGCAAACTTGGTTTTTAGGAGTTGGATGCACGAGTAGAGCTCATACTCAGTACAAGGTGAGGGCTAGCAAAAGACTGGGAGCAACCAACTAAGAGAGCAATAATGGTCATAATCATGCAAAGCGACAAAGCGACATTAAAAGAAGCATACGATGGCATCAAAAGTCAAAAACTAAATGATCATGAAGGCTAATGGCGACTTTGTAAGAGTCTAACATGTGTGAGCATGCGCCAAGTCAACCCAAATAAAGCATCAAGGATAAAACCAAAATAATGCTTCCATACAATAAAAACAACGCATGATTTTTTCAAAGGCTCATTAAGCAATCTCAGTTATTTGAGACAAGTCATGCTACAGCAAAACCACTAAGCATACTATCAAAAAGACATCAAGCATGACATGAAAAAGCCTAAGCCGCAGTCTACACAAGCTCCTTCTTGTACCACTATTTTGCACAAAGCTTTTTCTCTTTTCCAACACCATTTGAAATTTTTATAAACACCTCTTTTGATGAAAACCAATAAAGATCAGAGGCAAAAATACACCTTGATGAAAAGATATGACAAGATCTGAACGCATATCAAGGCGAAAACGAAAACCAAAAGCAGTAGCAGAAAAAGAAGAGCGCTCGATTTTTAATAAGAGTGAAAACTAGAGCGTTCTTTGCAAATGAAAACGAGTACATCTCCTCCAAAGGAAATTTGTTGGGGTCCAACCATTTATTGCAGCAAAAAAACAAACTAAACAAACTAAGAAAACCAAAACAACTGACGCTCCAAGAAAAACACATAGTGCATGAAGCAATAAAAATATAGTGTTTTGAAAGGTGACCTGATTTTTGCCGATGAAGAAGGGGTGCCTCGGGGGCATCCCCAAGCTTTGACGCTTGTACTTCTTGGATATTTCTTGGGGTGATGCATGGGCATCCCCAAGCTTGAGCTTTTGTCCATTCTTCAACTCATCTCATCATTCTCCAATCCCTACACTTGAAAACTTCCTTCATACAAAACTAAACACAATTCTATTAGCAACATTAGTGTAAGCATAAAATATATTCAACCTCCTTTAGCTTCAGGTTTCAACCCAAAACTACCACATATAAGGTATATACTACTGTAGCAACTTCCACAAGAGTTCCATGATCAAAAAGAATTCAAAAGAAAGCGATAAAGTGGCAAAAACAAATATTGGCAGAAATCTGTCAAAACTGGACAGCTGACAAAGGACGAATTTTTGAGGGATTTTCCGTTGCTCAAATCAAAAAGTGTTCAACTAAGAAAAGTTTGGATATAACCTGGGGCATATGCAAAAGAAATCGCAGGTCCAAAAGATAAACAGAGAATTTTCACGAATTTTTACGGTGCAGCACCGAAAACAGTTTCAGGACAGCAATAACCCCAAATCTTTACCTCACTCAAATTAGAGGCTTCTCTTGGCACAAAAATGAAATAAACAAGATAAGGAGCGGTCATTACAGTAGTAATGACTTCCAAGACTCAAATAAAAGAAAAAGTACTGAAAAGTAAACAATGGGTTATCTCCCAAGAGTGCTTTTCTTTAACGCCTTTGAGCTAGGCGCAGAAAAGTGCAAATCAAGTAATATCAAGAGATGAAGTGCTAGGATCAGCACGTGCCTTACGTCTCCCTTTCTTACCTTTGCTCTTGACTCTAGGAAAGACATGGTTATTGCAAGGTGGAGTAGTAAATGTTATATTGCCTTTTCCCACATCGATAACGGCGCCAAGGAGCTTCAGAATGGATCTTCCAAGTGTGATTTGTCCTTTTCCTACACATTCAATAACAAGATAATCAGTAGATATCATTCTTCCTAGGATTTTTGTAAAGACTCCTTCAGCTATTCCAAGGGGAGATATGGTGGCATTATTAGTAAGAAAAATTTCTTCTCCTCCCTCAGAAAGCTTCCAAAGGCTCAAAGCTTCATAAACATCCTTTGGCATGAGACAAAATTCAGACATAATATCACAACGAGCATGAAAAGTTTCACCACTAATGGTGATTTTTATTGTAGGATACCAACTCGAAGGCTCGGAATTTATAGGCACATAATCAAAATGCTGGCGCAAAGCATTGTAGCAAGAATTCAAACTAGCAGTGTGAGTCTCAAGAGTATTAAGTCTATTAAAAATGCACACAAGAGAGGAATCAAAATAGGTTGGCATGCTATAAATTGTAATCAACTTTTTAATAATATTGAAGGCTTGATCTCCATCACAATGAAGGAAATCTCCTTCTGCAGTAGCATCCAAAGCATATCTATAACGAAGAGAAATTCCAAAGTAAAAGCTACTAAGAAGCAAACTCAAAGTCATTTTAGGTTCAGTTTTTCCATGCCAATCATAAATTCTAGACCAAGCTTCTTTAAAGCTTTCCTCATCTTTCTGCTTAAAGGTAAAGATCATGTCCTCGGGGGACATAGTAGTAGCAACTAAACTAGACATGATAAACTAAAAGCAAAGAAATAACAACTACCAAGGATTCTAATTTTTTTGGGTTTTTGATATAAAGCAATGCAGGTAAAATAAAATAAAGTAAAGCAAAACAAATAACAAAGTAAAAAATGTGTGTGCGAAGAACTCCCCTCGCAGAAGTCTTCTCTTCCTTCCCCGGCAACGGCGCCAGAAAAATCTTGATGGCGACCAGTTGACGAGGGAGATTATTCTTCTTCGTTCCCCGGCAACGGCGCTAGAAAAATAGCTGATGCTCCAAGTGAATATGGCAACAGACAGTCCTTGTGCGTGGTGAATGACCAGCCCGTTGGGAACCCCAAGAGGAAGGTATGATGAGTGCAGCAGCAAGTTTTCCCTCAGTTAAGAAACGAAGGTTTATCGAACAGGAGAAGGGAGACGATGACGACTGAAGGTGTTTATGGAACCTGCACACACACAAACAAATACTTTGTTCCCAACTTGCGATGAGGTTGTCAATCTCACCGGTTTGCTTGAAACAAAGGTTATGAGTGTATCGAGTGGAAAACAGTAGAGCATGCGAGTAAAGTAAACAGTGCGGGAAAAGTAAACAGGTGATTGCAATATGATTAAAATAGGACCGGGGTCCACAGTTCACTAGTGGTGTCTCTCCATAGATAAAATAACATGCTGGGTAAACAAATTACAGTTGGGCAATTGATAGAATAAAGATAACGTGATATGTCAAGAAGATCACTATGAGATTTACTTTGGGCATTACAACAAAATACATCGACCGCCATCCAACTGCATCTATGACTAATAATCCACCCCCGGGGATATCATCCGAACACCCTAGAAGTATTAAGTTGCGAACAACAGATAATTGCATTAAGCAAAGTGTGTAATGTAAACAAAGCATATGCCCTTGAGCATATGAATGTTGTTTTCTCCCTAGTATCAACAACACATCTACCACCTTAGAGGTTTCTGTCACTCCCCCAGGTGAAATAGAGACATGAACCCACTATCGAGCATAAATACCCCCTCTTGGAGTCACTAGCAACTACTCGGCCAAGATAGCTACTAACAACGGAGAGCATGCAAGATCATAAACAACATAGAGATAAGAAAAGATATAATTTAGTACAGCAACTTAATCATAAACACCAATATTCATCGGATCCCAACAAACCAACATCATAGAATTACATAACGGTGATCTCAATCATGTAGGGCAGCTCATGAGATCTAAACATGAAGCACATGGTGGAGAAGACAACCATCTAGCTACTGCTATGGACCCATAGTCCAAGGTAGACTACTCACTCATCGCTCCGGAGGCAAGCATGGCGATGAAGAAGACCTCCGGTGGCGATTCCCCTCTCCGGCAGGGTGCCGGGAAGAGCTTCTGGACCCTCCCGATCTTCGGGTCGACGGCGGCGGCGGATCGCGATGTATTCTGGAAAACTGATCGGGCCCTTAGGTTTTTCTCGTCGGGGGGTACTTATAGGCGAAGGGGCGATGTCAGGAGAGGGACCAGGTGCTCTCACATAGGGGTGGCGCGACCAGGGGCTGGGCCACGCCGCCCCCTTGTGTGGGGCCCTGGTGGCCCCCCTCCGACACTTCTTCGGATGTCTAGAAGCTTCCGGGTAAAATATGACTTCAGGAACTTGTTTCGTCCAATTCCGAGAATATTTCCTGTGTATCACTTCTGAAACACAAAAACAGCAGAAAACAGGAAACTGGCACTGTGGCACTTCGTTAATAGGTTAGTTCCGGAAAATGTATAAAAATGCCACTAAGTGTAACGAAACAATAGGCAAATGGTGTAAAAACAAGCATGGAGCATCAAAAATTATAGATACGTTTGAGACGTATCAAACATCTTCATCAAAAGGAGTAGGAGATAATGGTGGTGTAATAGGGATGTCCTCATCATCCTCCCCCCCCTTCGAAAGGCGTCGACCTCGACGCTGCAAGGTCTTCACCTTCATACGGTGTCAAATTAGCAACGTTGAAACTATTGCTGACGCCATACTCAGCTGTAGGAAGATCTATCTTGTAGGCATTATCATTGATCTTGGCAAGAACCTTGTAAGGACCAGCACCACGGGGCAGCAACTTGAACTTACGTAGCTGTGGAAATCTATCCTTGCGAAAGTGAACCCAAACCATATCACCGGGCTAAAACAATACCTCCTTCCGCTTCTTGTTTGCACGATCTGCAGTATACTTGCTTTTCTTCTCAATAGCCTCTTTAGTCTTCACATGTATCTTCCTTACAAAATCTGCCCTCTTTGATGCCTCCATATTGACTCGCTCTTGAATAGGAAGAGGCAACAAATCAAGTGGCGTAATGGGTTTGAAACCATAGACCACCTGAACGGATCGTATGGGCACCTAGAGGGGGGGGTGAATAGGTGCTACTCAAATTTTAGTTCTTTTTCAATTTAGGCTTGACACAAAGGTAAATTCTCTAGATATGCAACTAAGGTGAATTTACCTATATGTCAACTAGCAAGCTACACAAGATACAATATATAAAGGCAATAAAGGATAGAGGTAACCGAGAGTGGAGCACGCGGAGACACGGATGTAATTCCCGTAGTTCCTTCCTTTTTAGGGGAAGTACGTCTACGTTGGAGGGGTGTGGTTGCCACAAAGGCCTAACCAACGCCACAAAGGCTCACCCTATTCTCCGGTGCAAGCTTCCGCCACAAAGGCCTAGCTCACTTTCCACTAAGGGATTCCTCAAGGCGGAATCGGCCTTTACAATCTTGGGGCACGCATCCACAACCGAATTGGAGGCTCCCAAGCACAACACAATGCTGTCAAACAACAAGTAGCAATATATCAAATACACAAACAAGGTCTTGGGACACAAGGGAACCCAAGACACAAGGGCCCTCAAGCAAATGAGAGGGGAAATCAAATCGCTTCGGTGAGGATGTAGAGGATGGTCTTCTCCTTCGATTCTCCAAAGATCAAGAGCTTTGGTGGGTTGAGGGAGGAGATCTAGTTGATTTGGTGAGCTCAACAATGGTGGTGTTCTTCAATTTTGGCTGGCTACCCGTTGGAGAAGAAGAGGGGGGTATTTATACCCCCCCAAAATATCTGACCGTTGGCAGCCAGGAAGTCCGGCTATAGCCGGAGTTAAGTCCGGCTAAAGCCGGCCACACCGGCTAAAGCCGGTCTCACACCGGCTATAGCCGGCCTGAAATATCCGGCCCAGCCGGAAATAGCCGGACAAATAGCCGGTTGAGTCCAGAGGCGCAGGACCCCTCTCGAAAACGAGCAGTCCGGCTATAGCCGGTCTGGGGACCGGCTAAAGCCGGCCTAACTGGCCCAACTTTATCTGAAACTTCTCCAGGAGCTTATTTTCACCATTTCCTCAATAATTTCCATTGGGCAATATTAAATATCAAGTATAATATATAAAACCCAATATCTTGTGCAAGAATATAATTAAAATCCTGCAAAGCATAATCACACATTAATAGATAATGTATTGTTAACAAACGCCAAAATCAATTAGGCAGGAAATGCACTTTCAATCTCCCCCTTTTTGGTGTTTGATGACAATACACAATTTTGCATGTTTCAAACGAAATAAAATATAGACGGAGCTCCCCCTTGCTATGTGCCTTATTTTAAGTTTGTATTTGAATACAAAGACACATCAACAATAAGAACTCCCCCTAGATTTTATAGTGTGATTCATATATGCACAAGATATATAACATAATTCAATAGCACATAATCAACAACTATATAATATGACAAGATATAGCAAGAAGGATTAATAACGATAAACATAAGTTCTACTACACAATATAAGCATAGTTCAACACATAGTAGTAGGTAGATGATAAGTTCAACCATGGGACACAAGCGATCAAGCACACGACATAAGAGCTTGTGACCCAACCAAATCCAAATGGAAAACCAAATCCAAATGGAAACACATGCAAATGGGACTTTCTCCCCCTTTGGCATCAAGACGCCAAAAAGGGAGACCACAACATGAGATCACTCATCAACATCATCAAAGTCCTCATCATCTTCATCATCTTCTTGGTCATCGTCTTCTTCCTCTTCATCATCATCATTGTCTTCTTCTTCATCTTCATCATCAACGGCTTCCTTGCCCTTGGAGGTGACTTCGGCTAACTCCTTCCAATCAAAGGTAGATCCTTCATTCCACTTGCCAAAAGAAAAGGTGTCCTCGGATATATCTTGCTCTTGGGACTCCTCTTCATGGCTAGCTCCCTTGCCCTTCTCCACAGCCCTCAAACGAGTATCCAACTCTCTTTGCTTCTTGGAGATGTGCTTGCGGTCCACATAGTCCTTGTACTGAGTGTGACGCACATCATTGTTCATGCAAAACAAAGCTCTTTGCCACCATTTGAGCTTCTTCATCTCTTGAGCCATTCCACCACTTGGTGGATCCGCATTCTTCCTCCTAGACCCGGTAGCATAGATGTTGCCACCCAACACATCACTCGAAGAGGGATAAGCACTTGAGGTGCTAGACACCAAATGAGCGGTCTTCTTGTAGAGCTTGTTGGGCTTGTGCACTTCCAACTCTTCATCAAGCAAATCTTCTTCTATCTCAAAGTCTCCTTCAATGCCTTTGTCAATGATGAGCCTCATGATGAATGGAGCAAAAGGAGGGATCTTCCTATCAAGCATAGCAATCTTCATCTCCATGAAGATGAAGTACATCACATCGAGCTCCATCCCTTCACAATCTCTTCCGGCCTCAAAGACAAGCCAGGCATGGTGGAGCAAATGCACAAGACCACCTCTGATAGAATCATTGTTGCCCCCACTTGGAGCAATGTTGGAACGAAACATCCGGAGCAAAATATCATAGAGGGGAAGGAGATTTGCAGTCTCTCCCGCTTTGCCCCCTGGACCATACAAACACTGGATCTTCCCTTTGTTGTACTCGGTGGTATCAAGATGCAAGCGGGCACCTCTAGGTCGATGAATGCCATCGAACCTATAGCCCAAAAGCTTCCCGAAACGAGACATGGTCGAGTACTTCCTCACTTCACCTGTCATCCAAGTGAAACCAACCTCATCCCGAGTATCAAACTCTAAAGTGGCAAAGAACTGCTGAATCAGATGAGGGTTGTAGTCTTGCTTGAAGACCATCAACTTGTGCAACCCTAGCTTCTCGGTGACCCAAAGAGCATCGGCAAAGTAGTCATCCCTGGACAACGCTGCAAGGTTGGTGACCTTCATGGGGCACACCTTTGTGCTCATGGTAGCATAAATCTGCTCAAATATCCTCTGATGCTCTGACCGGTAGAATGAAGCACTGTCAATGTCCCTAGGCATGGTGTAGAATTTCTGCCCCCGGAAATCCCGGTACTCTTGCTTGGACAGCTTCTTGAGATCACTAACGTTGGCAAACAGAGATTTCTTCTTGCGTTCTTCCAATCTCTTCCTCTTCAGAGCAGCTGCCACACGAGCATCTTGATGCTCTTGATGGCGGGCAAGTGAGGGATCAACATACCGTGACCTCTTGGGTCGAGAACCACCTGCACACAGCACATATGTAGAAAGCATATAGGATAAGCATGCATGCCAGAGGATCAAGGAGCAATAGCATAAAAGGAAAAAGCATGACAGTAGTAGGTGATCTACACCGGCTTTTTCCGGCCTCAGGCCGGCTTTAGCCGGTCTGACACCGGCTTTAGCCGGTCCAGATGAACAAAATCGAGATCACAGCAGTAGGCCACCAAAACTTGTCAAGCACTTTCAATTTATGCAATGTAGGAAGGAAAACACGACCAAACAATCCCAGATGAACAACAAGGCCCCATTGAATCATCTAACCCTAACCCTAGGGAGACCTAGGGAGAGAGAGAGGAGAGAGAGTAGGGGGGGTACCCTGGTCCATGGGAGGGCGCCGGAGAGGAAGACCGGCCGAGGAGGGGGCTCCGGCGGCCGGAGGTGAGGCGAGAGACGGCGGCGGTGGGTCCAGGGGAGGGGAGCTCGAGCGAGTGGAGGATAGGCGTGGGGGTAACTGAGGAAACCCTCACCCCCACGGCCTAATGAGTTGGGCCCGAAAACCCCCAGGCCGGCTATAGCCGGGTGGGCCGGCTAAAGCCGCACCCCGGCTATTTCCGGTGGAGGACCGGCTATAGCCGGTCTAGATGGCACAAAGCTGATGATTTTGAATTCTGGAAGTTCTGGGCATGCACAAGAGGATGATTTGGCTTTAGATAAGTGGGCTTAGGACAGAAAACAAGCATGGAGTGGTTCTCGGCACTTGGCATTGCAAAACACAAGAAAACTTTGAAAATCCAATGCAAGTGCCTTCCCATTTCATGGATAGAGACAATGATGAAAAAGCTCAATAAAACTCAAATAAGATTTGCAAGGAATCAATTCTTCGAAAAGAAGAGGTCGGTGGCCGAGGCCACCATGTATGAGTGTCATGGCATTGGACCGCGAAGATATATCTTGGGTCCATAACCAATACTCGTCATTGAAGCTCATATATCACACAAATGATAGAAAGAGAACAATTTTATCACTATTGGCATTATGGGGGGAGGGATAGCCCAATTAATTAGGACCGCACTCCCCCTATCTCCATGCCCACACCTAAACCAAACAAGCATTGAAAATAGGTGTATTTGCAAGATGCTCAAGCCACACTCCTTGAATCAATGATATTTAGCTCATTCCTCAAATATCCAAATCTTGCTTCATCAAGGGGCTTCGTGAATATGTCGGCAAGTTGATCCTTGGTGCTAACATATGCAAGCTCAATATCACCACGGGCAACATGATCTCTAATAAAATGATTCCGGATCTCAATATGCTTGGTTCTTGAATGTTGCACCGGATTATAGGCTATCTTGATAGCACTCTCATTGTCACATAAAAGAGGCACTTTGTCACAATTGACACCATATTCCTTTAAAGTTTGCCTCATCCATAACAATTGAGTGCATCCACTTGCGGCGGCAATATATTCGGCTTCGGCGGTGGAGAGAGATATACAATTTTGCTTCTTAGAAGACCAACACACCAAAGACCTACCAAGAAATTGGCAAGCTCCGGAGGTTGATTTCCTATCATCCTTGTCACCAGCCCAATCCGAATCCGTGAAGCCACAAAGAGAGAAATCCGAGCCTTTGGGATACCAAAGCCCATAAGTTGGGGTATGAACCAAATATCGAAAGATTCTCTTAACCGCCATAAGGTGGCTTTCTTTAGGAGCGGCTTGATACCTTGCACACACACCTACACTCAACACAATATCGGGTCTAGATGCGCAAAGGTAAAGCAAAGAACCGATCATAGAACGGTATACCTTTTGATCCACATCTTTACCATTGGGATCAAGCTCAAGATGACATTTTGTGGCCATTGGTGTGGCGGCCCCATTAAGTTCCTTCATCTTGAACCTCTTGAGCATGTCTTGGACATATTTGGCTTGATAAATAAAAGTCCCTTCTTTCAATTGCTTGATTTCAAAACCAAGAAAGAACTTCATTTTGCCCATCATAGACATCTCGAACCTATCGGTCATAAGCTTTGAAAATTCATCATTAAAAGCTTTGTTAGTAGAGCCAAAGATAATATCATCAACATATAGTTGGCATACGAAAAGCTCCCCATTGACCCTCTTAGTAAAAAGAGTAGGATCGATTTGCCCAACTTCAAACCCACGGTCTACCAACAACTCCCTAAGGTGCTCATACCACGCGCGTGGGGCTTGTTTAAGGCCATAGAGTGCCTTATGGAGTTTGTAGACATGGTTAGGAAAGTTGAGATCCTCAAACCCCGGGGGTTGCTTAACATACACTTCCTCTTTCAATGGACCATTAAGAAATGCACTCTTAACATCCATTTGTTGCAACTTAAAATTATGATGAGTGGCATATGCAAGAAGGATACGGATGGACTCAAGGCGAGCCACGGGAGCATAAGTTTCTCCAAAGTCAATGCCTTCAACTTGAGAGAAACCTTGAGCAACCAATGTTGCCTTGTTCCTCACAACAATTCCATGTTCATCTTGCTTGTTCTTGAATATCCACTTTGTGCCAATCACATTGCGGCACTCCTTTGGCTTCTCTACTAACACCCATACATTATTGCGCTTGAAGTTGTTGAGTTCTTCATGCATAGCATCCAACCAATCCGGATCTTCAAGTGCTTCAAATACTTTCTTGGGTTCAACCATGGAGATATAAGCATGATGAGAGCTAAATTGTGCCAATTGACGCCGGGTTGACACTTTGCTTCTTAAATCTCCAATAACCCTCTCAAGGGTATGACCTTTAAGTTCTAAGTCTCTTTCAACTCTTTTCTTGCGACGGGCTTCAATCTCCTCATTAGACCTTGGAGGAGTCACTTGATCATCTTGATCATTTTGGTCCCCGTCTTGACCATCAAATTGACCTTGATCATCATTATCTTCATGAGTAGGTTGATCTTGGTCATGTGAAGAATTGGGGGCGGTTGAAATAACCGGAGAGGATGGTGGTGCCCCTTCTTCTTCATGAAGGTTATTGTCTTGTTCTTCGGTTGGTGCATTAGTTGCTTCCTTGGGAGAGGCTTGTTGAGCTTGTGAAGATGAAGGCTCCACTTGAGTAGAGCATAGTCCTTCCCGGTCGGCCACAAGGTGTCCCTCAATGGGGCGGAAAAATCCCACGCCCATTCTTCCTATGGCTTCTCGAGGTATTTCATCATCTACATCACAAGAAACAACATCTCGCCCCCCTTGGGAGCCGTCATTCTCTTCGAATACCACACTACAAGATTCTTCAACACGTCCGGTGGACTTGTTGAAGACTCTATAAGTGTGGGATTCAGCACCATAACCAACAAAAATACCTTCTATTGCTTTTGGATCAAATTTACCTAAACGAACTCCTTTTCTTTTAAAGAAACACTTACACCCAAAAACCCGGTAGTAGGAGATGTTGGGCTTGCTTCCGGTGAGTATTTCATATGGAGTCTTGTTTAGGCCTTTGCGGAGGAAGAGCCGGTTTGAAGAATGACAAGCCGTAGAGATAGCTTCGGCCCAAAAGTTGTATGGAGACTTAAACTCCGCCAACATGGACCTAGCCATATCCATAAGAGTCCGGTTCTTCCTTTCGGCTACACCATTTTGTTGAGGGGTATATGCAGCGGAATATTGATGACGAATCCCCTCATCACTAAGAAATCCATTTAAGGTGTAGTTCTTGAACTCCGAGCCATTGTCACTTCTTATTGCCAAAATAGTTTGCCCATGTTGACGTTCAACTTCCTTGGCAAAGTCGATGACGGTTTGTTGAGTCTCACTCTTATGCTTGAAGAAGTAAACCCAAGTATATCTTGAATAGTCATCAACAATCACCAAACAATATTTCTTCCCACCAAGACTTGCATGAGAGGGAGGACCAAAAAGATCCACATGAAGGAGCTCCAAGATCCTCTTGGAAGAAATGATAGTCTTGCTTGGGTGGGGAGAATCATACATTTTTCCTAGAACGCAAGCCCTGCAAACACGATCTTTGGCAAAAGAAACATTCTCTTTTAGTCCGAGTATGTGGCCACCCTTGTGAAGGCTTTGCAAAGTTCTCATATTGACATGGGCTAGTCGGCGATGCCAAAGCCAACCCACATCGGCCTTTCCAAATAAACACATTGCACTTGTAGTGGTTTTCCCCGAAAAGTCCACCACATACAAGTTATTTTCAATGTGTCCAACGAAAGCGACCTTTAGAGACTTGCTCCACAAGAGTACCACAATATCATTATCAATGAAGACGGCAAAGCCCATCTTACCAAGTGCACGAACTGAAAGTAAATTATAACCTAGGGTCTCAACAAGCATGACGTCCACAAGGGAAATATCCGGTGCGACCACCACCTTGCCAAGACCCAATACCTCGGATTGTGACATGTCTCCATAAGTGACGGTTATATGATTGTCATTTGGTCTCATCTCCGTCATAATCTTCTTGCTTCCGGTCATATGACTTGTGCATCCACTATCAAGCACCCATTTTGATCCACCGGAAGCATAGTCCTACAAGAGATCATTGCTTGGTTTTAGGTCCCCATTTTTCAATGGGTCCTCTTTTGTTAGCAACAAGGGTCTTTGGAACCCAAATAGACCAAGCAACATAACCATCATTTGGACCAACATATTTTGCATAAACATCACCATAATAATCACAAAATAAAACATAGTGAGGGTTAGCAATTCCCGCATGATCATCATGAGTGGCTTTGCCACCCACAATAGGATCCTTCTTTGCTTGTGCGGGCTTGGCCTTCTTCTTCTTGTTGTTCTTCTTCTTCTTCTTTGAGACATAGCCAATCCCCGTTTTATCACCAAATGCCTTTTGCTTACTCAAAAGGTCATTCAAGTTTTTCTCACCTATGGGAATGGAGGACTTGGCAAGCTCATCTTTCAACCTAGCATTTTCTTCAATGACATTTGCATGATCACAAGTAGAAGTAGAAGAACTAGGCACATTATTCTTAGTCAATTGAATTTGAAGTTGTTCATGTGACTTGGTAAGAATAGAGTGTTCACTTTTCAAGGCCTTGTGAGCCTTGTCAAGATCTTCTAAATCCTTAACAAGTATATCATGACCAACACCAAATTCAACCTTTTCCTTTTTAAGCATTTTTACTTTAGCACGAGCATGATCATGCTCTTTAGTGAGTTTGGAAACAACTTCATTATTAGATTCCTCAATGGAATCGAGCTTCTCTTCAAGAGTTGCTCGTTCCTCTTGCTCTTCTTCAAGAGACTCGGTTAGTGAGGCAATATCTTGAGCATATTCTCTTTCAAGCCTCATTTGTTCATCTAGTTTTTCAAGAGTTTTACCATATTGGCTCAATAGACGTTCAAAGTGAATCTTATGAACACCATCTACACTAGACACATAATCATCAAAAGCAACAATTTCTTCCTTTACTCTAAGACTAGCAAGATCATTCAAGGAAGCATCATTTGTCTTAGAGGAAGAGAAAGATGTGGGTGATACCTCGGAAGATTTGGCCATAAGGCACTTGACGTTCTTGACAAGAGAGTCCTCATTGGGGGATTCAAAGAGTGATGTTGAGGAAGTGGAGGTGGTTGCCATTGCGGCCATCTCACTAGTTGTAGTTTCTTCTTCTTCACTCTCACTTGCGGAGTACTCTTCTTGAGTCAAGAACACAAACTTCGGTTGTTTCTTCTTTGGTCCACCCTTCTTCACAAATGGCTTCTTGGATGGTGACTTGGTCTTGCTTTTGAAGATGAGCTTTCCACCATGGTCTTCTCTCTTCTCATAAGGGCACTCGGCAATAAAGTGAAATCTATCATTGCAATTGTAGCAAGTCCTCACCCTTTGACCATTATTGTCATTCCTTTGATAGCCACTTGACTTGCTTCTTCTTTGATTGTCTTCTTTAGCCTTGTGTGGATCAACCCAAAAGGTTTTTCCATAGAAGGCCATGTGCTCATTGTACTCATGCCTTATGTCCTCGGGACACATCTCTAGTCTTGCTTCAATATTCGCTTGAAGAGGAACCTCTTTATCAACCACACTTGCTTTCAATGCAAGATTAGAGCTTCTTTGCATTCCTATGGCACGGGCACGGGCATCTTCCGCATTTTGTGCGGAGACCTTGTAGGCTTGAATCTCTTGCATCACTTGATTGGAGGTAATCTCATTGAAGTTGTGCTTTCCTTGAACACTCTTCACATCCGCGGGCTCATATGGAGTGAGAGCAAGAATGTACTTCATCTTGATCCACTCATCATCAATATGGTGAGCACCGAGGTTCTTGAAGGTGGTTGCAATAGCCTTGAGTCTTCTATACATCTCTTGATGATCCTCACCATCCATCATGAAGAAACCCTCCGCTTGATTTGAGAAGGCAATATATCTTGTTTTCTTCATGCTCTCGTTGCCAACAAAGACGTCGGAGAGTCCTTGCCAAGCTTTTTTGGCGGTGGAGAAGTGTTGGATGTGAGGCAAGTCCTGGGATCCCACGGCGACTTGAATCATGTGAAGAGCGGTAGCATTGAGTTGGCTATCGACCGTCTCTCTTCTTGTCATGTTGTGGGGATCCACGGCCTTGAATCCTTCCTCAACGATCCTCCAAAGCTCGATGCAAGAACTGCGCATATGAGAGATCATTTGATATTGCCATTGACCAAAGTTTAATGCATCAAGCTTAGGTGGATCTCCTCTATTGTTAATATGAGGATGAGGAACCGGCGGGTCGGGTGAATACCAAGGAGGGAATTCACCTTTCCCGTCGCCCTTGGTGGAAGACTTAGCATCGCCATTTTTATCGGTACCCTCCACATCAACCACTACATTCTCCACTTGTGGAGTAGCGGGTTTTTCCGGAGGTGGAGAGGCATTAGCGGTTTTAGCTTGCATGAGTTGCGCCATCATTTCACGCAACTCACTTATTTGAGATGTCATGGAAGCCATGGATGATTCCAAAGATTTGAACTCACCCATGGAAACTTGACCCGACTCGGAGAGGTGTCCATACTCTTAGGCGGTTAAGCCCGAATAAAGAGCAGAGGCTCTAATACCAATTGAACGGATCATATGGGCACCTAGAGGGGGGGTGAATAGGTGCTACTCAAATTTTAGTTCTTTTTCAATTTAGGCTTGACACAAAGGTAAATTCTCTAGATATGCAACTAAGGTGAATTTACCTATATGTCAACTAGCAAGCTACACAAGATACAATATATAAAGGCAATAAAGGATAGAGGTAACCGAGAGTGGAGCACGCGGTGACATGGATGTAATTCCCGTAGTTCCTTCCTTTTTAGGGGAAGTACGTCTACGTTGGAGGGGTGTGGTTGCCACAAAGGCCTAACCAACGCCACAAAGGCTCACCCTATTCTCCGGTGCAAGCTTCCGCCACAAAGGCCTAGCTCACTTTCCACTAAGGGATTCCTCAAGGCGGAATCGGCCTTTACAATCTTGGGGCACGCATCCACAACCGAATTGGAGGCTCCCAAGCACAACACAATGCTGTCAAACAACAAGTAGCAATATATCAAATACACAAACAAGGTCTTGGGACACAAGGGAACCCAAGACACAAGGGCCCTCAAGCAAATGAGAGGGGAAATCAAATCGCTTCGGTGAGGATGTAGAGGATGGTCTTCTCCTTCGATTCTCCAAAGATCAAGAGCTTTGGTGGGTTGAGGGAGGAGATCTAGTTGATTTGGTGAGCTCAACAATGGTGGTGTTCTTCAATTTTGGCTAGCTACCCGTTGGAGAAGAAGAGGGGGGTATTTATACCCCCCCAAAATATCTGACCGTTGGCAGCCAGGAAGTCCGGCTATAGCCGGAGTTAAGTCCGGCTAAAGCCGGCCACACCGGCTAAAGCCGGTCTCACACCGGCTATAGCCGGCCTGAAATATCCGGCCCAGCCGGAAATAGCCGGACAAATAGCCGGTTGAGTCCAGAGGCACAAGACCCCTCTCGAAAACGAGCAGTCCGACTATAGCCGGTCTGGGGACCGGCTAAAGCCGGCCTAACTGGCCCAACTTTATCTGAAACTTCTCCAGGAGCTTATTTTCACCATTTCCTCAATAATTTCCATTGGGCAATATTAAATATCAAGTATAATATATAAAACCCAATATCTTGTGCAAGAATATAATTAAAATCCTGCAAAGCATAATCACACATTAATAGATAATGTATTGTTAACAAACGCCAAAATCAATTAGGCGGGAAATGCACTTTCACCACCTCAAAAGGACATAGCTACGTGGTAGAGTGAACCGCCCTGTTATATGCAAACTCCACATGCGGCAAACAATCTTCCCATTCACGCAGGTTCTTCTTGATCAGGCATCGCAGCACTGTTGAAAGTGTGCGATTTACCACCTCCGTTTGACCATCAGTTTGGGGATGACATGTGGTGCTGAAAAGTAACTTCGTGCCTAGCTTTCCCCAAAGAGTCTTCCAGAAGTAGCTCATAAACTTCACATCACGATCAGAGACAATTATCTTGGGTACTCCATGCAAACGTACAATGTCCCTGAAAAACAGGTTAGCAATATGCGACGCATCGTCGCTTTTGTGGCAGGCAATAAAATGAGCCATTTTAGAAAATCTGTCCACTACCACAAATATAGAATCATGGCCTCTTTTAGTCCTAGGCAAACCTAATACAAAATCCATGCTAATGTTCTCCCATGGTGTAGTAGGTGCAGGTAATGGAGTATACAAACCGTGAGGCTTCAGCTTGGACTTCGACTTGTTGCATGTAATGCAGCGCTTGACGAACCTGTCCACATCACGCCTCATCCTAGGCCAATAAAAGTGATCAGCTAGCATGAGTAGCGTCTTCTCACGCCCAAAGTGACCCATCAAACCGCCGGCATGTGATTCCTGCAACAATAGCAAACGCACGGACGATTCTGGAACATATAGTTTGTTAGCACGAAACAAAAACCCATCATGGATGTGATATTTATCCCATGCTTTCCCACCAGTACACATGCTATATGGCGCTGAAAAATCATGATCAGTAGCATATAAATCACACAAGCTCTCTAAACCAGGAACCTTAATGTCTAATTGTGTCAACAACATGTTCTTCCTAGATAGAGCATCAGCAACCAGATTGTCTTTACCCTTTTTATGTTTAATTATGTAAGGAAAAGACTCAATAAACTCAACCCACTTAGCAAGACGCCCATGCAAATTAGATTGAGCTTTCAGATATTTCAAAGCTTCATGATCAGAATGTATGATAAATTCTTTTGGCCACAAATAATGTTGCCAAACCTCAAGAACCCTAACAAGCGCATACAATTCTTTGTCATAAACAGGATAGTTCAACCTCGCACCACAAAGTTTTTCAGAAAAGTAGGCAATAGGCCGACCCTCTTGCATCAACACACCACCAATACCAATGCCACTAGCATCACATTCAATCTCAAATTGCTTATTAAAATCTGGTAGTGCAAGCAAAGGTGCAGAAGTTAATAAACGTTTCAATTCATCAAAAGCATGATCTTGGGCTGCGCCCCATACAAATTCAACACCTTTTTTAGTTAACTCATTTAAAGGTGCAGCAAGAGTACTAAAGTCTTTCACAAAACGGCGATAAAAACCAGCAAGACCATGAAAACTTCGTACTTGACTAACATTCATGGGAGTAGGCCAATTTTGAATAGCGTCAATTTTAGATGCATCGACTTCTACTCCATTTTTAGAAACAACATATCCAAAGAAGATGACCTTATCTTTGCAAAATGTGCACTTTTCAAGATTACCATAAAGCTCAGAATCATGCAACACTTGCAAAACTTGTCTAATATGATCACTATGGTCAGATTCATTGTGGCTGTAGATTAATATATCATCAAAATACACAACCACAAACTTGCCAATAAAATTTCGCAAAACATGGTTCATTAATCTCATGAAGGTACTAGGTGCATTAGTTAAACCAAATGGCATGACTAACCACTCATATAAACCAAATTTTATTTTAAAGACAGTTTTCCACTCATCCCCCTCTTTCATCCTAATCTGATGGTAACCACTACGCAAATCAATCTTAGAGAAAACAGTAGCACCACTCAACTCATCAAGCATATCATCCAAGCGCGGAATAGGGTGACGATATCGAATAGTGATGTTATTAATAGCTCTACAATCTACACACATGCGCCATGTACCATCTTTCTTCGGAACGAGAATAACAGGAACAGCACAAGGGCTTAAGCTCACACGAATATAACCTTTGTCGAGTAGCGCTTGCACTTGTTTCTGAATCTCCTTAGTTTCTTCGGGGTTGGTGTGGTAAGGAGCGCGGTTTGGCAAGGTGGCACCAGGAATGAAATCAATCTGGTGCTCAATGCCGCGCAAAGGAGGCAAACCAGCGGGGACCTCCTCTGGAAACACATCGCCAAATTCCTGCAAGACACTAGAAACACCAAAAGGAAGAGGAGTCATGTCGTTAGAAACCAAAATCTCACCCTTGTACATAAGCACAAGTGGCATGGCTGTAGGATCCTCTCTAAATTCTCTCATATCTTCTTTGGTGGCTAGCAGGACTAGAGAATTCACTCGCTCACTTTGGTGTGGCTCTCTCGATGTGGCTGGGTGGCTCTCACTCACTGAGGTAACAGTCTCTCGGCTGGCTACTCTCTCATTCTCATGTTCTAAGTTCACTTCAGTTTTCTGACGAGACTCATTTACAATATGCTGTGGAGACATAGGCTGCAAGTTAATTTTTCTGCCCTTGAACTCCAAATGATATGTGTTGGTGCGGCCATTGTGTAACACGTTGCGATCAAACTGCCATGGGCGGCCCAACAAGAGGTGACAAACCGTCATAGGAACCACATCAAACTCAATGGAGTCCTTGTATGGTCCAATCTCGAAATCAACTCGCACCATGTGGCTGACCTTCATCTATCCATTGTCGCTGAGCCACTGGATATAATATGGATGCGGGTGCGGGATGTATTTCAGTTTCAGCTTTGCACACAACTCTTTGCTAGCAAGGTTGCGGCAACTACCACCATCGATGATGAGTTTGCAAGCTTTGTCCGGTCCAACAAGTGCTTTAGTTTGGAACAAATTGCACCGCTGACTTTCAGATGTAGGAGACACATTGTAACGACCCGGAAAATTACCCCTATTAGAATTGCTTGTTATTTTCTTTTTCACGTCATTGTGATGTCATGCATCCTCATGCATCTATCACCTTGCATGTTTTTGTTAAAACTTAAAATTTATTTGGTACAAACTATTTCTTATTTTCTCTTGTATGGTTTTATAAATACCCTCCTCTTTTCTTCTTATTTTGAATTTAAACTAAAATTATAATATTTGCAAAGATCTAAAATTGTTTTAAATCAAAATTAAGTTTTTACAAATTGTTTGCAGATCTTTCCCCTCCATCTCTTATAATCTTTTCTTCCTATCTCTCTTTTCTCCTTTACCTTTTATCTTTGTATTTTTCAGAAATTGGCCACGGAGGCAATATCCGCCCCACTTCTTTTGGCCACCTAGCTCAGCCCAATCCCTCCACCGAAGCCCACCTATCCAGCCGAAACCCTCCTGTTCGTCTCTTTCTTCTTCCTATACGGACGACCATCCACCGGTGCCACGTCGATGAAGCTGCGATGGGACGGCCAAGCTTGCGCTGCTCCCCTATAAAAGTCGTCTGCAACCCTAGCCCTAGCCTCCTCCTTCCTATTCCCTTGCAGCGCCGCCACTCCACTCTATCGGTTCCTCTCTCCTTCTCCTCAACGCTGCCTCCCAAGCTCGCTCACCTCTGCCAAGTGCGTGCACACGTCGCCGTCGTCGCCTGCCCCAGCTCGTCCTTAGCTTCCCCGTAACGAACGTCGTCCTGGACGTCCTTGTTCTGTCCGTCCGTCGCCATGCTTCTGCTCCCGTCCGCTTCCTCCTGGCCGGGCGTTGTCAAGACCATCGCTGCTCGTCTTCTTCCCCGCCACCAGCAACCCGCCTCATCCGCCAATGTCGTTCGCGCGCACCTTTTTCCCGAGTCGTATCCGTTCTTCTCCGCCATGGCCGCATGCCTCCCGACGCCATGGACGAGCCGGCCTTGTCTTCAGCAGCTGCTGCTTCGTTCCCGCGCGAAGTCCGCCTCGTGCCCGTGCTTCCCCGACGCCAAGCTCCCCCGTCCTCTCCGACCTCCTCCGCAGCAACCTGGTGCTCGCCGCCGGTACCACTCCGGTGGGTCTCTGGTCCGAAATCCGTCACCTTTTGTATCGTCCCGAGGCCTCACGTCGAACGCGCCCTTCGTCTGCTCCCCTGGCGCCCTCCTCCGCTGGATTCCGTCGCCAGTTCAGTCTGAGAAAGAACGCATCAGTTCCGTGTTCTCTGAAACTTCTCGTCAAGCCAAAGCCTCCTGCTTTCTCTGGTTAAAATAGCGTGTTCCTGTTAAGCATCACGTCTAATCCTTAGCCCCATTGGTTGGTTCCTTTCTTTCCTATTCCGTGATCTTGAGTTCGAATCCCCGGGGAGAGCAAATCCCCAACCTTTTTTTGCTTCTTATCCTAAACTGACAGGTGGGCCTTACCCGTCAGCCACATCCGGCGCCCTTGCTGGGCCTCGGCCCAGATCCGCTCGGAGCAGCTCGTCGCCCGCGCGACAGATACTATCCGTCGCCTCAGGTCCGGACCAGATTCAGCCCTCATATTTTTTTTTCTCCTCTCTTCTGTTTTCTAAAATTCCTGCAGATTTGTAAATCTTGTATTTTTCATATCTTTCAAACCGTAACTCGAAAAACAAAATATTTTATATGAAAGTTTATCAGAAAAATGCATAGAATCTGAATATGCCATCCATATACTTGTTTGCATCATGCATCATGTAGTGACGTGGTAATTTGCATCACACCTATTAATAACATATGGAGTATATGGGAAATGCTAATAATATTTTCTCCACTTCATTTAATTTTGTGTAGCTCACCCATGCCTTGTCTTTGTCATGCTAATCAACCTTTTAAGTTGTCGTGTAGTAAAATAACTTGAACCATATGTGTGTGTCGGAATTCCGGTTCCGCTTAATTTTGGTAAGTTGCATTGCACCATAATTGCCATGTCATGCATACATGCTTCACATGATCATGCCGATTCTTTTATCGTAGTAGTAAGTGTTGCATCCGTTGTTTGTTGTAGCATTTTGATTCTTCTCGGATGGGACGCTTCGTGGTGATGTGAGCGACGACAAGTTCTTCGGGTGTTCTTCGACCATCTTTTCAGGCGAGCCCTTTTCTCTCTACCCATTTAATACTTTTGCTCTCGCTAGCTCTATATTCTAGCCTTGTGTCACGATGCTTTTGTACGAGTCACGTGTCCTATTCACCTGTTTATCCAAAGCAAAGCCATAGAACCTTTCCAAACATCCTATTACCCGTGTGCTTGTTGTTCGAGTTGGCCGTGCGAGTCGTAGGCATGTTCAGGTTGCTACAAGTGGTTTTATCTTATTGGGTTGGGAAGTTATCACATGCTCTACTTTATGGATATATGTTGTTGGAAATAATCATGGCTTACTTTAATGTTAATAATTAAAATTGAAATAAGCAGAGGCATCGGTGAGTCTTTTTGCCAGTTTTCCGACGGCTCACTTGTGTCCCCTAAGACCCCGAGATCGCATGAACTGTTCTGAGACTGAGCGCTCTAACCATACGTGGGTACGTTTACGGGCCTCCCCTCGATCACTGCCGGAATCTACACACTTGTCCAGTGGCCACAACTAGTTTGAGGTTTTCCATTTGGGTTTTGCGTGCATGCAGCTCTTGTATCTTATGGTCCGATTTACTTTGGGGGAAGCCGTGGGTGCCTTGTAACCCCTTGTTTGTTTTCTGCATGCACGCATAGGTTTGCGGCGTGAGCGTTACCGCATGCTGAAGTGGGTCGTCTCCCGTGGGTGGAGTCGGGCCTCTGAAGCCGTCCACGCAACAACTAGGTCCGTCTCAGAGATTCGGCCGGACTCTCGATACGGGTTCAACTTAGTTAGGTGGCTTCCTGGACTTGTTTGTAGGGAAGGAGAGTGCGAGTCGTGACTATCCTAATGGCGCACCTGTTTTTATTAGGGGTGCGAGACTTGCCTGAAGGATTGTTCGAGCGTATGGGTACATTTGGGCACCCCTGCAGGGTTAAATCTTTTTGAAAAGCCATGTCCGCGGTTATGGACGACTTGGAGCTGTACTACTCGATCATAGAACAACTTGCACCTGCTATTTCAATACTAATAAACTTGCATAGTAAGTTAGCACAACTACAACAATAAATCTGCAATAAAACTTGGTAACCGTGTGAGTGCCTTTGATACTTGCTTCTTCGTTTGGTCATGAGGAGGTGATTCATCGGCTGGGTTATGTTTGGTGTTAGTATCTAGTTGGTTACTTTTATGTGCTCTCTTATCTTATTCTATTTAGATGGAAATTGTAGTGTGTCTCTGTAGTATATTTCTTTTGTTGCCGCTAAGTCCACCATATAGCCTGTAGGCGAGCACAGCTGAATTCCAGTCTCGCGAGTATGTGCCTCGGTACTCACCCTCGTTTTTCTTCTTTTCCTTTCTCTTTCTCCCTCCTTTTTCGGCAACCGTGGGCCCGATCTTCACAGGTATGGGAGCGACGACGTTAACAAGGTTACCCTTCCGGCTTGGCCTGGGCAGGGTTTGGACGCCATCGTTTATCTTCAGGCCTCTTAGGCCCATTTGTATTCTTGTCCGTACTCGGATGCTATTTGGCTTTATGTATGTTTTGGATCTTTGTATGTGTATTTGGATTCTTGACTCGTGGAGTCTTTGCGGTTATATTATATTCTTTTGTGGGTTCCATCGTGAACTTGTGTAACTGTTGCTACCTTGATTCCACCCGCATCGCGTGCACATTAAGGTGTGCACGAGGCGCTTGGTGGTGCGTTTCCAAAGCGACATCATGTAGATTGTGGCTTGATCGCTATAATCTGCAAGGTGCCGGTTTTGGGGCGTTACACACATTGAGCACACGCTGCGAGCAAACTATGTTATTGGCGGTCGAAGGATAGGCATCAACACCGTCATGACCAAAGTCATCATCATCGGAACCATCTGGATCAGCATCATCACCTGTCTCGTATTCATTGGTGTCCTCATTGACGATCATGACTTTTCTATTGGGGCAATCCCGTTTAAAATGACCTTTGCCGCCACAAGTATGACACTCCATATCACGATTACGTGCTGTTGACATGTTTGAACCCGTACCACTAGCAGCAGGTGCGGATTTCTTTGTATTGGCATCAGATCGTGACGACGAAGGAGCACGAAAATCTGAACGAGAACTTGGTGTGGGTGCAGCAAGCCGGGGTGTGAAACGGCTGCCCAAAGTAGTACGAGACTTAAACTAAGCTTCTTCGGCAAACTGTGCTTCAGCTTCACGTGCATGATGTAGCAGTTCATTCATATCACGATACCGATGATGCCGAACAATGCTCTTAATATTATACTTCAGACCATGGAGAAAACGCTGCAAGGTCTGCTCAAGAGGCTCACGAACGCGAGCGCGTTGGAGAAGCATCTCCATCTCCATATAGTACTCATTAACGGACATCGAGCCTTGTTTCAATTGCTGTAACTTATCAAAAACTGAGCGGAGGTAGTTATGCGGAACAAAACGAGCCCGCATCACTTCCTTCATATGGCGCCAAGTCATAATGGGCAGCTCGTTGTTTTCTTGACGTGTATGCACAATGCTGTCCCACCATCGCAAAGCATAGTCATCAAACTCGGAAGAAGCAAGCTCGATTTTCTTGTCCTCCGTATAATCATGAAGACGCCACAACTTCTCTATCTTTAACTCCCATGTGAGGTACTCTTCAATATCAGTACCACCCTCGAATTTGGGAATAGAAAACTTTGGCTTACCCAAGCCATCATCCTGCTGAAAAGGAACTCGCTCGGTGCCAAGGGGAACAAAACCACGGCCACGAACAGGGGGACCATTGCCTCGGCCATTACCACGATCTTCTGCAGCAAAACCCGCATTATCGCCATGAGCACTCGCGTCATCGGCATCAATATGTGGTGGGGGTCGTTGCTCAACAGTAAGACGCAGTGCATTGACAGATTGTGTCAACGACTGGATGCTAGTTTGGAGATCGTTGACTTGCACTTGCATATTATTAACAGTAGCATCAGTGGCTTCTACTTTCATTTGGACAGCTTGAATATCAGAATCAATAGTGTCAGTTGTTCGTGTTATAATTCTTTCCAAATGATCACGAAGAGCTTCATACTCCCTCCATATGACAGGAGTATCATCAGGTTTTTTCTGCATCACATCAACATCACTAGCAGACATGATTAGTAGGTTAGTGCACAAACAATAAACGGGTGGTGGGTACGCTCACAACTCACTCAAAACTGAAAGAAAGAGGTATCTTACCGCTCCAAAGTGAATAATAAATGCTTACCACTCGTAGAGACTGAAACGTGCACGGATGTGATGAAGTGAATACGGAGGGTATGAGAAACTATCACACGAACAAACCAGGGTATATGGTGGGGCCTGGTATGGATACCTAACTACACCGAAATACAAGTCCTAGTGCTGATCGTATGACGAAGAACCCACGAAAACGCACACGATGGAGATAAATGGGGCAATGCAACTCTGAAAATGAGCTCAAAAAGTTGAGGTATGTCGGAGGAACGCTCGGTGTTGCAAAGCACAAGAGAGACGCTAGCAATGGCTCAACGAAAACGGGCACAAGATTGCGGAACAGAGTAGCCCATAGAGCACTAAGTACGCTAGTCTCGTAGGATGGTTCTAGACACCAAGAAATGTTTACTAAAGGCTGACAAAGAAAAGGGACAATATGTGAACTCAGAAAAGGAAAATAGAAAGAGAAATCAGAAAAAGAGATTTTTTTTTGATATAGCTCACGCCAGAGCACAGAAAGCTCTGAGGTCCAACGCCAAAATCAAGGCAGCGATCCAATTCTTTTTTTTCTCTTTTTTTTACTTAATCAAATTGGGCCAGTCTCGGCGCTGAGCCGGCTCGAGCATACGCGATCGAGGATCGCACCGAGCCTCGCGAGCGAGCAGCGCTCGAGGCTGGGGGCGTCGCTGCACCCCAGACGCCCTCTATGCCCAGGCGCGCGGGAGGAGCGGCCGATCCGGGCTGGGCGTGGCTTGCGTCGCCCGACCCCAGACGAGCTCCGTCCTGGGGCGACGGGGCGGGCAGGTTCTGTTTTTTTTATAGCGATCGGATCTGGTATTGCTCGATCTAGGACTTTTTGTGAAGAACAACATGCACAGCCGCCGGCTTATGGAAGAAGCAGGAGATCAAAGACTGACCAAACGACGATGAAATCCGTGATGAAAATATAGAAAAGAACGAGGATCCTAGACACCTACAGATGTGATGAAAAGATACGCGAAAAGACGATCAGCGACTAAAACCAGTAACTCGATGCAATCTAGGCTATGGCGAAACTAAGAACCCTAAGTTTTTGTAGGCTTTTTCTGGATAGGACAAAAACAAAAACGAATTTATGGGGATGAATTTGTGGATGCTCACCGAGTAAACGCTGGAATCAGATACCAAGATGATAAGGGGAGTCCCGATCTTCTCAGCGAGCGCGATGTAGATGGCGATGATGGTGATGAAGATAACGCGAGTGTCGCTGTAAACTCTCCGGCTAATCCCTGCTGCCAGCGCAACAGCTCTCAACCCTTTGGATATTCGCAACGTCATACGCTTGCGCACGTAGCCGCCGACCATAAAGCGGTGATGCAATATACTAATTCCCAATGGAACAGTAGATTACACTCAGACTTTCAGAAGAACAAACACCAGATCGATACGAATTGGTGCGAATAATTTCAGAGGAACACTTGGTTCTGTCTAGAAACTAGGGTTTTGTTTAAACGTGGTCTAAGGGACTTGAGGGGGCGCCCCTGGCTACTTAAGGGAGGCTGGGGCATCCTCAGCATGGACCTGGCCCAAAACCAACCTGGTTTGGGCCCAAACTGACTCGGTTCGACTCAAACGAGTACATACCGACCCATACATGGGTTCGGCCTAATTTGGCACGCAGGCCATGAGTGTGGCGCGCCTTAGACGTGTAGACATCGTGTCGTAGGCTGTCCTAGTGCGCCATCACGGACTCTCTCATGTCAACTTGACGTTCTGGTGATCTCGTGGTGCGCCTGCCTCCCTCTCCTCCCTCGCGCACTTGATCAACAAGTCTTGCTCTTCTTGCTGCGACTCATCTCCTCCTCGTGCAACGCTCGTGTTATCAACAAACCTGATCATACATAGATGCATAGACTTAGGCAGTATAAAGTTCTCATTAAATAAAAGATCAGGTTCAACTAAGAGTGAGTTCACCTGTTGTTCCAATAGCTTTGCACGTGCTCTTGTAATTGGTCCAATCCTAATTTCATTGGACTTCTTCGCAGCAACATCTTCATCAAAAGGAGTAGGAGATAATGGTGGTGTAATAGGGATGTCCTCATCATCTCTACCCTCCGAATCTCCGATATAATCTGATACCATTCAACAAAATTCGGATGCATTTGAATTAAAAATGTAAAATAGGGCTAAATAGGCTACGCGTGATATTCTGAGCGTGCAGCCACGGTGGGATTTCGTACTAAATTTTTTAAAAATATGATGCGGTAGCCAATATTTGAACCCACCACCTGATGATTGTGAGCACAAGAACGCTTTCACTGCACCACGCAACATCTACTGCAACGTTTAGGTAGCTTTACAATTTGTTTTAGCCCAGGAAAAATTTGAATTTAAAATTCGTTTGAATTATCTCGTCCGAAAAATAAGCGAGAATTTTGAGATTTCGCGGTAACCGAATATTTCGGTGCCCACTGAGAAAAAAAATTGGTCGAGAAAAAAAACCTTGGTTTCAAGTAGCCTGATTATTGATTACTAATTTTATGGCATTTTGATTATCAAATACATATAAATCTGATTATGCGATTTGTTTCACTACAGGGTAATTGGATGAAGAACTGAGAGCAGTGGTTCGTTGAACGATTAAGGTAGGGAACTGGTTTTCACGTATGCCCAAGTCTTGGTAAAGGCAGTAAAGGTAAGTTAAAGAGGCTTTCAGTTACATCAATAGTTTCAACTTTAGATTTAATCTGAGTAGTGCAGGAAATAGACTCAGTACTTCAGTTCTTTTATAAGCAGTGGAGATAATGAGAATGCCCCGAGGAGTTGCTAAAATGATTTCCAATGGCTCCATGTCTAGAATTATTATAAAGAAGCAAAGCACATGGTAGATTTCTCACTAAATTAGGAGAATGAACATGCAGTAAGAGTAGCGACTATGAAGATACCATGAATATAGTTCTTCATTTTGTGTACCCAAGGCTATTTGCAATATAGTGCTATAATATGCTCGGCTCAATTATTAGATTCTGCAAGTGTGTTAGCAAATGATAATATGTCATGATTTCTTTATTTCCCATAGGGAGGTGATAGAGGATCATCGACGGTTATAAATGCAGTGGAGATATCCAGCAGCTCCGTACCAGCATCGAATAACTAGAGTTATTGTGGTCCGTACCAGCAGTTATATGAAAGCTAAAATACATCAAGCCATTTTATCAGAATAACAACAAGATTTTCTATAGTTTTATAGGATACTATTGCGATATTGAACCTGAGTTGGAACATGGCTTTTTTAGAAACATTTCTTTGAGATTGTATGTACAGATTTTGTGAAAATTGATTAACCAAATTAATGAATCACATCCTGGGAGACAACTGGTTGCCAACAGGGTAAGAAATCAGATCGGACCTGAACAAAATATTGTTGTTTACTTTTGCTTTTCGTAGGCATTTATAGACCATGTGATAGATTCCTTTGATGGTGTTTCCATTCCAAGACGAGTAATTTCCAAAACATGTTCCTTTCTGAATTTTCTTTTTTCCATTTCGATTAGCTGTGCGACACGCTTAAGAAATTTTTGATTTCGTGCGTTGCACGTGCACGCTTACTAGTTTCCTAAAAAATGTCATATTAGCTGGCTTCTGATCGCTCCCTCTCCTCGGTAACAAAGTCAGAGAAGAGGATGGAGAAGCTACACTATCAATCCTGCATATTGATAAGGCTGAGTTCGAGGAAAAATACTTGGGGCTTCCCATACCCGAGGGAAAAATGAAAAATGGCCAATTCCAACCAACAAAGGAGACCCTTCAAAAGTTTATGAACGATTGGTGCGAAAAGTATATGTCTTCAGGGGCAAAGGAAACACTTATAAAATCTGTCGTGCAAGCTATTCCTGCCTATGCTATGAGTGTCTTTAAGTTCTCTGCAGGCCTTTGCGAGGAATTTGCGAAAATTACAAGAAACTTCTGGTGGGGCGACGAGTTTGATAGAAGAAAAACTCACTGGAAGTCTTGGGAGAAAATAACTGCTCCTAAGCATTTCGGAGGTCTGGGCTTCAGGGACTACAGGCTGTTTAATCAAGCCCTTCTCGCTAGGCAGGCCTGGAGACTGCTAGCCTTCCCTCATAGTCTCTGTGCTAGACTTTTTAAGGCTAAATATTTCCCTAATTCTGAACTTACTGACACTGCCTTTATCCAAAACTCTTCCCCAGGTTGGGAGGGCATTTGTCATGGACTTGTACTATTAAAAAAAGGAGTGATATGGCGCATCCAATCTGGATCAAAAATCCAGATTTGGCGTGATAATTGGATTCCACGAGGGAACCTAAAAGCTTCAACAAAGATCGGAGGTGGCAGATACCGTTGGGTTTCAGACCTAATAGACAGCAGCTCAATGACATGGAAGGAAGACCTTGTCAGGTCAATGTTTCCCAACTATGATGCCGAGGAAATTCTGCGTATTCGTTTACCCCACTCAGCTGAAGAAGACTATATAGCCTGGCACTTTGAAAAATCTGGCAATTTTAGTGTTCGAAGCGCGTACAGACTCGCCCTACTTCAGAACTCTGAGAATTTCAGTTCAGGCCAGCAAAGTGACAATCCAAATGGAGACCGCCCAATCTGGGATGTGATATGGAAAACAAAAGTACCACAAAAAGTGAAAATCTTCTGCTGGAGACTAGCTACGGAAGCACTAGCTGTTCAAAAAAACCGCTGCTCGCGGAACATGATAACTGACCCATCATGCACCATCTGCGGAAGAGAAGAAGAAGATGGATACCATGCCACTATGACCTGCACCAAGGCTGCCGGACTAAGGGAAAGCATGAGGAATATTTGGAAGCTCCCACCCGAAGAAAATCTGAGGAAAAGTGGAAGGGAATGGACTCTAAATATTCTGAATGCTTCAAGCTCAGACATGCGTGGAAAGCTGATGCTGGTCTGGTGGAGGGCCTGGCACATTAGAAACAACTGCATTTTTGGTGATGGGAAGGTGGGAATAAAACAGTCAACTGAATTTTTAAGCAACTACTGGCAGCTGCTGTCAAATACTAGAGAGCAATACCAGCCTGAAGACAGGAAAGGTAAAAAACCAATGCTTGAAATGAAGGAGATACAGCAGGAATCAAAGAAGAATAAAACAGAATCTAGTTGGAAGCCACCTGACACGGGCTGGCAATGCCTGAGCGTGGATGCTAGTTTCATTAAAGATTCAAACTTTGCCTCTTTTGGTGCTATAGTTCGTAACCATCTTGGACAGATCATATGGTCTGCCTGGGGAGTCCTACCGGACTGTGACTGCGCGGAAATGGCTGAAGCGCTGGCCTGTTTAGAAGGCATCAAACATGCTGTTAATCTGGTGGATACTAGCCTAATCATTGAAAGTGACTGTGAGGCTCTAATTAAAAAGGCAAACTCTGATGAAAGGGATCGCTCTCATACGTCGAGTGTTCTAGCAGACATTCGCCGTTTAGCTACTCAGCTACCTGCTTTTACCTTCAGAAAAGTGGCAAGAGAAGACAATTTACTAGCTCATGAGTTAGCTAGATTTAGTCGTGTGAGTTGTACTGGTGGTGTTTTAAAAGGCTCAGCACCTCCCTGCGTGTTGGAGCTGACCTTGATAGATTGTAATCGGAACTCTACACCTTATTAATACAAGTTTATTTCAAAAAAAAAAAAAAACTTCAGCCTCTGCGCTCGAACGCCAAGCATCGCTCAAACCGACAGACTCAGCCGTGCAGCCCTTGCAACTCACAGCGCTTGCAGCCTTGCGCTTAGCCCCTCAGCTAGCTTGGGCCAAAGCCCTTCAGCCTGCTTGGGCCTGTTTTCGGCGGCCTTCCTGCGCACAGCACGCGCCCGCCGCTGCCTCTGCCAAGATTGGATCGATCAGTAACTCTGTCAGCTTCCAATTGCTTCCAATTTTCTATGTTGTTAATTGCGACGCACGCCAGTACATTGTTCCGGATCAGCGTCTGACGAAGCAACACGGTCCCGTCAATTCTTCTAGCTTCCGTTAGCAATCTGGTCGGCTCCCGCGCATCCAACTTGACATCAATCCATCGATCTCGTTGAGGTTTTCCACGACTTCGATATAGAGAACTCCTCGCAACTGATCAGCTTACGTTTCGATCTCGATTCTCCCATACCGTCTTCAAACCCGACGATCTGTCCTCTAGATCATCATCCAACTGCCTCTATAACCTCGCTCTGATACCACTTGTTATTGTCGGAGACGCAAAGTAGATCATCGAGGACAAGCAATCACAGCACGATACCGAGATTTGGTAACACAGTTGAGCGATCAACGCCTATATCTACAGGGCAATGCTTACGGGCGCTCCTCTCTAGGTACTCATCATAGTACCGTCGACGACAAGCCTGCCGTGGTATACAGATACACCAAATCTACAACGTCATGCCGGTCCAGCAACCCCTGCCACGGGCGTCGGACCCTCCCTAAAAACGATCTTGTGTCTAACCTAGCTTTCGTCTAGTCTATTTTAGTTATTTTTGGTGCCTTTATATAATAGGCCAGGTTACAAGTGTACGACTCCAACACGTAACCTTCCAGATATTTACAAGTCCAGCTGTAGCACTACCCGAAAACATATTTGACACATATCTCAGCAATCGCAGATGATTTGCTTATGACGAGAGAGGAATATAATATCTATGTTGATCGAAAACATTATCACGTGCACCATATCTTCTGTGGGATACATGTCTTTTGTAATTATTTGAGAATATCACTTTCTATTTATATTATCTATAAGTATAGATCATTACAATTTTTTTTGAAATTATCCCAGAATGGAGTTTGACATATAAATTAGTGCAAATATCGATGTTTTCCGATCAATTCACATATACATAGTCCCTCTGGGTCTCAAGGATATTCCAGACATTTCTAATAACATCCACAGTTCACAGCTCACAGTTGCTAACCAAATAAAATCCACAGTTCTCAGCTCACAACCACTTTTTCACAAATCCTGTTCACAATAGCTTTTTCAGAATCCACAGCTCACCCAAACACATCTTTAATGTATCCCTGAGTGATCATGCAAGTGATCTTAGAAATAATTATTAGAGGTTTGTAGCATCTTAAAGGAGCACTAAGCTCCCTGGAATTGAAGCTTTGTCCGTAGTTGCGTTTTGATTTTCGCTATGGTTTGGTCATGCCACAAAATAGGTTACGCGTCAAGCTAGCTTCGGTTTCAATATTTCATAGTCGGTTCGCTGGGCTATAATTTAGGTCAAGAAAAAGACGTCTTGGGGTCAAGATTCCTCTTTCTCTCTCACCCGTGGAGTGATGGCCGGCGGATGTACGGCAAGATGGGAAACGACCGACGGAAGTACGATGAGATGATGTCAGGTCCAAGACCAAGTCCTGTCCAACATCGCTCGGGAGACCCTCGCTCACGTGTGCAGCGTGCAGCTGTATTCCTTTACGTTTATTGCTAAGACTAGAGTACCGTGGCATGTGCCCTTCACCTATAAGAAGGCTGGGTTGTAGCCGAGTTCCTTATCAATTATTCCAATGCTTATTGCAAAACAAATACAATATATAGAAATAAAGACAGCCATGCTCTCTTCGTGAGCCTCCAACTCTTTCTTCTTCTCCAAGTCCTGTGAAATCTCCCCAGATCCTCCCTCTAGGATCTGACAAGTGGTATCAGAGACCAGAAATTCCTTGGCGGCGAATCCCTGCGAGCGCATGATGGAGCGCGTCATCCACTGATCGCGTTATCGTGCTTTGGGGCGGCGGCGGTGTGACGGATCACGGCGGCGCTGGCGGCGGTAGATCTGATTTCACGGCGGCGGCTTGGCGGCGGTGGCACTTGTTCGAGTGTAGATCGAGACGCCGGATCCGGTTGCGGGGAAACACTTTCCTCGTTGTGAAATCCCGGGATCCATCTCGTTCGGTACACTTGGTGGCGGGTGGCGCTGGTGTCGTGTTGGCGGCGGTAGAATCCGTGATCTGCGGCTGGTTGTCGAGTTCATCTCGGCGTAAAATTCCCCTGCAGTACCTTGGATTGTGGCCATGCCTCGCTCTAAGGCCTCGGAGAACGGAGACGAACACCTGCAGGAGCTTCATCTTCTGAAGCAGGACGTTCAAGACAATCAAACCGAAATCGCGGCGATGCGCGCAGAACTAAACTCGGTGAGTTCTAAACAAGACCAAATTCACACTGTGATGGGTGATATGCAGCATACTGTGAGCGACATCAGTCTTCAGATGACAGCGATGGCCGACACTCTGAAATCACTGCATTCCTCTTCATCGGGCAAACATGCTGAGTCGAGTCACAGGGAACAATCTGCAGAAGAATTGGCTCAGCAATCTGCTGATATTCTGCTGCAAAAGCGTGCTGCGGTTGAAACCTTGCGTCGTCAGTACGCCATGGAACAGGAAATTTCTCGCAACTTCCAGCAAAACGTACCTGCAGCTCGTCGTTCTGCTCCTCCTGGATATGGTCAGCATTCCTTTCCATCCGCTTCAGTACGGTGCACTGACCCCATTCCTGAGCCACAGCAACAACCTGACCATCAGCACAGACCAGTTCAGAATGAAGCTTGGCAAACCTATCAAAAGAACTATGAGCAAGAGATGCGTACCCAGTTTCTGAAGAACATCACAAAAGGGCCCAGACTGGATTTTCCTAAGTTTGAGGGTGGCAATCCTGTGGAATGGATCAGGCAATGTGAGAAATGTTTTCAAATGTCTGCAACACCTGATGAGTACAAATTTTCATTGGCTCAATTGTACATTATGGGTAAGGCAGATGTCTGGCTGAGGAGATCAAAGATATTGCAGCAAAATCCCACTTGGCCAAAGTTCTGCGAGATGCTGATTCAGCGGTTCTCTTCTCACAGCTCTTATCAGCTTGTCGAAACATTTAACAACCTCAAGCAAAACAATGCTACTGTGACAGAATATGCAGAGCAGTTTGAAGAATTGATGGCTACAATTGCAGAAGAAAATCCAGAACTCTCTGAAGGATGGTTCGTTCGCTGTTTTGTCAATGGTTTACGTGAGGGTATCAAATACCAGCTACGTCCTTTGCGACCTCCCACACTCACAGAAGCTTTTTGGCTGGCTAAAGATATGGAACATAGTCATCCACCTCGCAGAGCGTATATCCCTAATACAAACCCTCCTTTTCAGCGTTTTCCTCAACTACCTGCAGCTGCCCCGGCAAAAGCCCTGCCTGCACCTGCGGTTCTTCCAAAATTGGAGTACCCTCAGCCGTTTCAGCAGCAGCGCACTCGCAAACCAGGCGACTGTTGGCGCTGTGGTGACAAATGGTTTCATGGCCATAAATGTGCCAAGGTCCCAGTAATTAACCTCATGCACGAAGGACCTTCGGAACCACAGGAAGATGAGGAAGAGGTGACTGCTGATCAGCAAAGAGAAATGGAAGAGCAAACTTTGCAACAAGAGCTTCACTTAATGTCCATTACAGAGCAAGCTTTGGAAACTCACCCTGTTACCTCCACCCCCACTGTCTGTATCACTATTGGGGGCAAAAGAACAGTGGCCTTACTGGATTCTGGCAGTACTTCAACATTTATTGATCAATCTTTTGCGATAAGAGCAAATTGCTCCTTGCAATCTGCAGCATGGCAAGAAGTGCAAGTGGCTGGAGGAGGTACACTGGCTTCAGATTCTTTTATAAATGAATGCCCATTTTCCATTGGACATCACAAGTTTGTCCACTCGTTTCGAGTTCTCAATCTGCCAGGGCATGATGTGGTGCTGGGTTGTGACTGGATGAAGCAGTTCAGTCCTGTTTCTTTCCATTTCCAGAAGCAAGAATTTCACCTAACTGCTAAAGATGGTTCTACACTTGTTTTACCAACTTGCCCACCAAGTACTGAATCAGTGGAAGTGGAGGCCTCTCAGCTTTGCAAACTACTGGACAAAGGAGCTGCTGGTTATATCATTCAATTGCAGTCCTTACAACTCTCTGATCACGACAACACACAGTTGAATTCTGATATTGAGAATTTACTGCAACAATATGGTGATGTCTTTGCTGAGCCTACTGACCTACCACCAGAAAGAGACTGTGATCATAGAATTCCTTTGGTAGAGAATGCCACTCCTCCTCAAGTGAGACCGTACAGAATTCCCCACAAACAAAAGGATGAACTGGAAAAACAGATCAAACAATTATTAGCATCTAAGATGATTCAACCAAGTCACAGTCCATATGCTTCTCCTGTCATCCTGGTCAAAAAGAAGGATATCTCTTGGCGATTATGCATTGATTTTCGCAAATTAAATGCCCTCACAATCAAGGACAAATTTCCAGTACCTGTGATTGAGGATCTGCTTGATGAATTACATGGTGCAAGGGTTTTCTCTAAACTGGACTTACGTTCTGGATATCATCAGATATGAATGCACAAAGATGATATTCACAAAACAGCCTTCAAAACTTATTTTTGCCATTTTGAATATCTGGTCATGCCATTTGGATTATCTAATGCTCCAGCTACCTTTCAAGCATTGATGAATGAGATTTTCCAAGAACAACTCAGGAAATTCATTTTGGTGTTTTTTGATGACATTCTAGTGTATAGCCTGGACATGCAATCCCATCTATCTCACTTGGACACTACTCTGTCTATTCTTCGACAACACCAACTGGCAGCTAAACGTAGCAAGTGTGTCTTTGGAGTCTCTCATGTGGAGTACTTGGGCCATGTGATTTCTGCTGAGGGTGTAGCCACTGATCCATCTAAAGTCACTGCCATTGCTGAATGGGAAACTCCTCAGACAGTGACCCAGCTCCGAAGTTTTCTTGGCCTGGCTGGGTACTATCGTCGCTTTATCAAGGACTTTGGGCTTATATGTCGCCCTCTGCACGATTTACTGAAAAAAGGCCAGTTCCTCTAGACAGCTAACCATGATTCAGCTTTCAAGCAACTGCAACAAGCTCTAATCCAAGCACCGGTCCTGGCTTTGCCTAACTTCTCGGAAGCTTTCACACTGGAAACAGATGCATCTGGTTCAGGCATTGGTGCCGTGATTATGCAACAAGGACGTCCAATTGCATACTTCAGTGCTGCCCTATGCCCAAAGAATGCAGCCATGTCCACCTATGAAAAAGAAGCACTCGCTATCATAGAATCATTGAAACGTTGGCGCCATTACTTTCTTGGCAGCAAATTAGTTATCAAAACTGACCAGCAATCGCTAAAATTCATCACTGATCAACGAGTGGCTGAGGGCATCCAGCATAAATTGATGCTTAAACTTCTTGAGTTCGATTTCAGCATCGAATATAAAAAAGGCAAGGAGAACCGTGTTGCTGATGCCTTGTCCCGACAATTTTGCAAAGTCTTGGCAATTTCTGTAGTCACTCCGGCATGGATACAAGACATTACTGCAAGCTACGCTTCCGACAGTTATGTGCGACCTCTCTTGGAACAATTCCTCATTTCTCCTCCAGCTGCGGATTCCCATTATTCTGTCACAGCTGGTGTTCTTCGATATAAAGGCCAGATAGTTGTGGGAACCGACACCCCTTTGCGTCAGAACTTGATCAAAGCTCTCCATTCGTCGGCAGTCGGCGGCCACTCGGGCATGCGCGCCACTTATCAGCGTGTGAAGAAGCTCTTCTTTTGGCCTGGCATGAAAAAGGATATTGAAGCTTGGGTTTCTCAATGCCCGGTCTGCCAGCGATCCAAACACGAGCACTGCCACTACCCTGGACTCCTTGATCCTCTCCCGGTGCCGGACATGGCCTGGACTCACGTCTCTATGGATTTTGTTGAGGGGTTACCCAAGTCCCAGGGCAAAGATGTGATCATGGTTGTCGTCGATCGTTTCACCAAATATGCACACTTCGTTCCCCTGTCGCACCCCTACACGGTGGAAACTGTTGCTAATGCATTTGTCGACAACATCATCAAGCTTCATGGTCCACCTCTGTGTATCGTTTCTGATCGCGATCGCATCTTCACAAGTGCAATGTGGAAAAGTATATTCAAGTCTCTGAAGGTGGACTTAAGGTACAGTTCCTCTTATCACCCTCAATCCGACGGCCAAACTGAGCGTGTCAATCAGTGTCTCGAGAATTATCTGCGCTGCATGACTTTTGCTGCTCCTAAGAAATGGCTTTCATGGTTGTCTCTTGCTGAATTTTGGTACAACACCAGTTTTCACACATCTCTGCAACTCACACCGTTCCAAGCTTTGTATGGTTTTCCTCCTCCCCTGATCAGCGAGCTTTCCATCCCGGGACCTGAAGATCTTGATGCTTCTGAGTTCTTGTCAGCAAAGCAACAGATGCTTGAGCAATTGAAACTCAATCTCCATCGAGCACAAGCCAGAATGAAGCGTTATGCTGACCTCCAACGCACTGAACGCACCTTCTCTCCTGGGGACATGGTCTATCTGAAAATGGAACCTTACCGTCTGGCGGCTTTCGGTTTTCGTGGTACAATCAAGCTCCATAGCAAGTACTATGGACCGTTCCTCATCACTCAGCGAGTTGGCAATCGCGCATATAAACTTCAGCTGCCTGAAGGTGTACTGATACATCCAGTTTTTCACGTCAGCCAACTCAAGCTTCACATTGGCGCCAAGGCTGTTCCTAGTCCAGATCTTCCATTCGTTCTGCCAGATGGTACTATCAAAACTGGTCCTGAATGTGTGTTGCAGGTACGCCAGATACCACGCCACAACGCTCTAGTGGTGCAATGGCTTATCCAGTGGCAGAATCTCTCTTCGGAAGAAGCGACCTGGGAAGACGCAGACTCCATCAAGCATGCATTCCCAGACTTCTTCAAGGTCACCGTGCAAGCTTGGATGAACCCCACGACGACTTGAGGACAAGTCGTTTCTCAGAAGGAGGCATTGTCAGGTCCAAGACCAAGTCCTGTCCAGCATCGCTCGGGAGACCCTCGCTCATGTGTGCAGCGTGCAGCTGTATTCCTTTACGTTTATTGCTAAGACTAAAGTACCGTGGCATGTGCCCTTCACCTATAAGAAGGCTGGGTTGTAGCCGAGTTCCTTATCAATTATTCCAATGCTTATTGCAAAACAAATACAATATATAGACAGCCATGCTCTCTTCGTGAGCCTCCAACTCTTTCTTCTTCTCCAAGTCCTGTGAAATCTCCCCAGATCCTCCCTCTAGGATCTGACAGATGAGTGGCGGCTGCCGGAAATACGGCCGCCGGGTGCACTCGGCCTCCTCTAAGGCGGCAGATCAAGCTCCACCGCATCCGTCGTTGGAGTTGCCGCCGCCGTTGAGTCGCCATCTGAGGCGGCAAGTCAGATCCAATCCCGAGCGGCCGAGGCATTCACCTCCGTGACGGCGCGACCTCCACCTCCTCCGCGGCGCGAGCGGAGCGAAGAAGACACCGCGACTCCCTCCTTCCTCTCCTTCCGGGGCGACCTCCACCTCCTCCTTCCGCCGACAGTGTACGGTGCGGCAGCGACTCCCTCCTCCCTCTCCCCAAATCCCGCACAAGCTAGGGTTTGCAGGTACGATCGCCTTCTCCCCAAATCCTGCCAACTCTTCCCCTCTGCTCGATCCTTTCGCATTCTTGGTCACACAACGCCTGTATGCGATCTGTTGGTTTTCCATCTCAGTCCGATCTGTCCATCCCGTTCGTCCCGCACAAGCTTTGCGCTGGTGCATGATTAACTCATGCGTCTGATTCCGTCGACAAGATCTACGTTCATGCCGACCTCCCGGTGTCCCGGCGACTGAACGCACGGCCGCCTGGTGCGTATGCAGTGCTCTACCGTAGATTCCTGTATGGAGCAGTGACGAGCACAGTAGCACCCTGTTTCTTTCTGCATCTCACTTTCAGAGATCGGGACCCCTGGGCCATGTCACACGTAACTCATTCTTGGTTGTCTTTACCATAATCCTGCAAAACTATGGCAAAGCAAAGACAACGCCATATGTAGTTGGCAGCATATCTTGAAAGAGCTCTAAGCTTCCTAGAGTAGAAGCCCCTATGCATACTTCCGGTTTCATTTTCGCTTGTGAGATCCCCTGCCTTACTTATTCCACGATACGTGCCGAGCTATGTTGAGGTTTGATTTTTCTTAGTCGGTTCATTTGGTGGCTATGTGCTTGAAGGGAGTTTCTACAGGTCCAAGCCACCGACCCATCAATTCACACCTATTCCCCCTCTCGCATGGATACCAATGGCTGGCTGGAGTACGGCCGCCTGGTGCACTCCGCCTCCTCCAAGCCACCCCATCCATATGACCGCCTCCATCTTCGGGCGTCGTCACCGTCGAGTCGCCATCAAAGGCGGAAAGGAGGGGCACAAGGGAACCGGCAGAGAGGTGGCTCATCTTGCTGGTAACCAAGAAAATCAAGTCAATCTACTTCTATATTAATGTGGAGGGTAGTTCCGCGTGCGCCGGCCGCTATGTGTGCTTACTATGGGACGTTTGATTTTCTTTTTTGGTTGTTGCGGGATTCCAGGAGATGGAATAGCTGCGATTTGTTGTTGATTTTGGGGGAGGAGATAGTGACCTAGGGAGAGAGAGCACATTGGGGGCACACGGTACCAAGGTCGGTCTGGCTGGCCGCATCTCCGGCTCTTGGCCACTGCGCTGTGTGGCGAGCCACTGTGGAGGGTTGTTCCGATAGGGGGAGATGTGGCACAAAGGAGAGGGAGCCCAGGGGAGGGGACGACCATGGCTGGGTAGCCACTCGCCTGATTTAGTCGGCTGCTTGGGCTGTGCAGGGAGTAAGATGTGTTGGAGGAGAGAAGATGGTGCCGTTGCTGCTTGCCGCCGATGTTTGAGAGGCATGGAGAGTGGTGCTTCTGCTTGCTGCTAATTTCTGAGAGGATTAGGAAATTGTTTGTTGGACAGGCGACCTAGCTCTCTAAAGGTGCATATGACAGTTAGCGCTTAAGCTTCCTAGCCGCTGCTAATTACTGAGAGGATTAGGAAATAGGTTTCTTGAACAGCGTGCTCAGCGACATGGGAGTGCTGGATTTGTTCATGGCGCTACTCCTAGAGAGCAGGAATGCGATCATGGGAGACTCGGCATACCGCACCCGTGGCATCAATATCTCGCCGGTCTACCTGCTAGACTGTGTCCGTGTGTATGTCGTCAGAGAACTACGCGCATGCGTCGGCTGACCAGATGATGGAGGCCATCTATGTGTGGTGGCGCAAGGCGACCATCAGTTCTGGTCACATGGTACAGATGGATCATAGATCAGATGCTTACTGCGTATGTGTCACACTACAACAATTTTTTTAACTCTGAAACTAATTTAAGACGCTTTTGGCATCGTCAGGTCGATGATTCTGGTCACATGTACATATGGATCAAACGAAGGCCGCTATCCTCACCTTGTGCCGCTTGTTTGCTGCCTTTAGTCTGTTAGCATGGTATGTCTATATTTCAGTAAGTACAGCTACAAAACATAGACCATGAATATATACTGCATGACTATAAGATGGAAATCTAACTAGAGACTTGACTTGTACATCATCCTTGATAGCCTACTAATGTGGCAATTGTTTGATTAAAACTTTGTGAACTGTGATGCGTCTTTTCTAAGATCACATTACCTATTTATGTTTGCTAAGTTGTTCCTGGAAAAATAAACAAGCCAAGTATGGCAGTCTACTAACGCCCTTAAAGAGGGAAATCCAATTTTGATTCTTTTTTGCTTGAAAGGGGCTTCAAGCCTTCAACAGAGTTTTATATATCTTTGCTAGCCAGGTATGATAGGCACAAGATTTTTTCTGGGAAAGTACACAAGCCACATACCATAGGCTATTGATGCCCCTGAACAGGCGACGCCGGAATTTTGACTCAGTTTTGTTGAAAAGAGGCTTTCAACATAATATATATTTCTAGGAGTTCTGCCTCCTCTTAGACTTTATGCTTAGTGCTGCTTGAGGTTTCCCATGAATTCGATCATGTGATAACTTCCACAAGCTCAGCTTATAGCTCAAATTCGTTGAAAAAATAGTAGGTACATTCATCCATTCACATGACCCAGAATAGATCATGGAACTGCCTTGCTTCAGCTTTTTATTCATTAACCATACACAACTACGTCACGATATTGATTTTCTTATTGGACTGACTCTTCGGTTATTTTTCTGGTCACATAATGATTTATTCTTGAATTTTTTTGTTATGTATCATCGATCTGTTGGGCTTTAGTGAGTTACCATGTCACTGTTGTTCTAAGTTACATTTATGTTCTAATGTACTGCTTGCACTGTGTCTTCTAGAGGTGGAATAAAAAGAACAAATAGAGATATCTGCTACAAGGGTAATATCAAACATCTTTCTTGATGATATAAGCATTTCATTATTTTTTGAAGATCCATTTAAATTTTGCGATGAGTGCTTAGTGCTAACAACATCTTTTACTTTTTAATGTTGCCTATATATTTCGGGCAAGGTCAGATAGTTCATTTTGCCCTGGATATTGCCTAAAATTATGCCATTACTAGCCCTCACGGTAAGCTATGATACTATATTTCCCATCGACATTGTTGTATATAATTAGTAATGAACTAGCCTTTCTGTGGGAGTTAACTTATGTCAAATAAATCTCACAGTTGTCATGTACATATATTTTGACCATATCTCTTAGAGCATGACTTCAATATTGTTCAAGGAATTCAAATATCTGATATACGAAGAACTGAATGAATAGTATGTAGCAGAAAGATTATAAAGAGCAGGTGTGAACTACTATAGGACTCTAATGGTTTTGTAAATGACCTTTTCACCCATTTCTTGAATGCATGCTTAGAGCTTTTTGTGCTCCCATTTCTGTATTTATAGTGAAGATTTCAGGGTTTCCAATCAAGTTTATTTTATTACCAGTAGAAATGATGCATGAGAGTACTTTGCTGGGAACCATGAGAATATACTAAGAGAGATCCCGGCTACTGATTAGTGATCATATAATGTAGTGCTTACTTGGCAAATCTGCTATATAAGCTATTTTATGTATAGTTATATGTATTTTCCGTTATTTTATTTTATTTTATTTTAATTTTCTATCGTTAGAAATAGGATAACCTTATCCTCATGATTTTTGTGCCAAGAACGGGCATGTCAATTTATGCGTAAAGGGTATTTAATTTGTCATTTCATTTTTTTTCCTTCAGATTCATATATATGTTGGACCTTTGCTTCCTGTCTCATGAGGAAGATCAGGGGAAAGTAGTCTAAAGATTTCCCTTGATATCAAAAGATTAAAAACATAGCATATGTTCAAGACCGTTAGAAAAATTGTGCATATTATTTTAGCCTCCTACAATGTGTGATGTTTCTTTTTTGCATAGCTGCTAAAGTACCACGAGATGGCTAAAGGCTACTATACATATCTTTTGAATCTTCATTGTCATTGAGCATGTTTTGGTGCATATAGCTAGAAGTCATGGTGCCGGTGATATTGCTTCTTGTGGTTTGATTGTTTAGTTGGTTTGAGGTGCAGCCTGGATTTCGTAGAGATAGGTCCGCCTGCACCATTAAAAAAATAATAATAAAATGCTATTTAAAAATTCCAGAACAAATTGAAATAACTCATGCACGTATATATTACCTTGATATGTAGATCATTGTAGTATTTCCATAAACAATACAAATGCAATCATCGTAGTATTAATTGGACAATGCAAATGCTATTTAAAAGAGAAAATGGAAATTTGTATTTCTATAAACAATACAAATGCAATCATCATAGTATTAATTGGACAATTTGTCATTTTCGTGTAGATCACACATAATCGTATTTTTTCTTGAAAACTTACACAAGTGTCAAGGAAATATTTACATGCAAACTTTTTTTAAATTTTTTTTATGAAATTTTAAATAGCACTTTTTTGAATTTTTGAGAAACCGGGTGCGCCTACACCCATGTTCCACTAGACATTTCCGGTTTGATGAACTTTGTTGCCTGATTATGGGATAGATAAACCTTTGTCAGTTATCTTGACAATGGAACCTAGAGCAGTGCTATGTATGGGAAGTATATAGTTATTGACCGAAGAAGGTAATACTGTGTAAGTTCATTAAAATTTGCCTGTCAATCTTATCTTTTTGAGATTACCTCATTAATTCACGCATTGTTAGGGAATCATACACACATAGATGTGCCTGATATCAAGGATCTGACTGAAGATTCTTGCAGGGGTTAGAACTCTGTGTATTACAGTGCTGGTTAGCACACTACATCAGTACATGGTTGATGAATGTGAGCATGCTTGCAGCTAGGGTATGGACGTACATGTGATGAATAGTTACGCTTTGATGTTTATTGAGGGGAAATTGAGCAAAATTTTAGAATGGGCTAGGCATAGTGCAAAGAAGAGGTAGACATGGTTTGTGTTAAAACTGGACATGTTCTTTGTATTGTATTATTATATACCCCATATGTGAAATAATAATTTTTAAGAAAGAGGAAATACATTTTAGACAACTGATTCTATATTGTAATGTATGCATCAAACTATATCTTGGCGCAGCAAAGTGCATGAGGTATTTTACCTCCTAACCTTTCTTTATATATTATGTATAAAATGCATGTAAGCAATTCCTATCTTACAGCCAATTCCCCCATTATAGGTAAATTAGATGATCAATAATTAAATCTTTTGGGCACTGGTAGATGGTTTAAGTGGATGATCTTTACTCTGTTATTGAATATATATCATTTTCTTACGAGAAAATTTTAGTTTTTTGGCAATAGCATCAACATAGATGAATATTAGGAATGTCCCACCAAGACATAAAGGGATTGGTAAGGAGTTCAGAGCCTAAAATCCTTCCAGTTGCCTTGCTAATTGTACTTTCTTAATAGCTTTAAGAGAAGAATGAGTAATGTTCTTCCTCAGCTTTTAGTTAGCCATCATCATCTATTTATAAGCAGTTATGCCAATGCTCCTACAGTTTTGGTTATAACAAATATGAGATTAATCATAGATTGATAGATGGGCAAGAGACCATTCAGGGGCTTTGATGTGGACTTTGCATTATTGCTAAATGTGGTTTTAGTTGGATAAATCAACGCGCTACATGTGGTGTTCTTTTACATGAAAATTATGCATTATTATGAAGTACTTTTGTTATACTGGAGTTTTTGTGAGTGGGACAAGTACGCGCAAGATTAATTTCATGTTGCATAACTGGATGAACTAGATGGATCACGTAGGGCTGTTAGGTTCAGACTTCAAACAGGGTTTGTTTTGCTTCACTGTGACTGATCAGATGTTCTGGTTTCCAGGTGCATGCTTGCAGAGACACCTTTATGTTGCAAAGCTAATATGCACCCAGAAGCATATGGATCACGTCAAAAGCCTAAATGCCAGTAACAAAGAGCGGGCGCGGCAAAGCGCGCTAGGTCCTTCTAGTAGTAATATTATGACTACACCTATTTTTCACCACTGTAGAATTGCTTATAGCCGTAAGGTAAATGACGTCACTGGTACAAAATACTAGTGACAAACACCACAAATGCAAGTCACTAATATTTTTATGGATGCCTTGTCGACTAATCAAATTTTCTAGCAACGGATACTTATGATGCACGTCACAGAGATTGGTACTTCCACCGACGATTTCTCTAAGACCGCCCGTCACTAGACTGGCTGTAGCAGTTCGGTATATATGTCTATTTATTTTCTCTACTCTGCTACCTCCGTCCAGAAATATATGACGTTTTAGATTTATAGGTCAACTTTCGTCATGTTATGAAATTTTACGAGTTTCCCCTTGCCCCTCTGCGTGTCGGTCAGTGTCGCCCCGCGCGGGCATGTCCCTCACCCGCATCTTCCTCCCTGGGCTCATCGCCGCCTCTCCGGATCCCCGCCGACGCCTTGCTCTTTGCTCCCCAATGCCTCTAGGATCCCCGCCTGCGCCTTCTCTCCTACTCCCGGCGTAGCTGCTCCATCTTGCCCGCTTCCTCCGCGTGCGCCAGCGAGGTCGGCTTCAAAGGTTGCATTTTTAAGCACCGGTCACACGTCTGTGAGCACACCGGTGGATCTTTGTGCGGCGGCGATGGATCTATGTGCGGCATGCCGGATCTACTCGCCGGCGATCTGCGCCTGGAGGATGGCCTCTGATGGTGCTCCCACCTCCACCTCGAGCCGCCTGGTTCCCCAACCACTCCCCAACTTGCTCCGCCATCACCATCCCCCAAACCACACGACACCTCCGCACTCTCCCCGCTGCCGGCGCCGTAGCAGCGGCCGCCGTTCGGCCGCGCAGCGCAGCCTCGCCCCACGGGGTTCCTCCCGCTGAAGAGGTGCGCCATCTCCGCGGTGCACGCCGCCGACCTGGCCAGGAACAGCAAGTCCATCCCCGTAGCCGTGAAGACCTCGTCCCCGATGGTGGCGGCGGGCCCTTCGACCTCGGTGGTGGACAGTTGGAGGTTGAGAAAGGCGCTGTAGCTCTCCAAGTACCCGAACAAGGAGGGTTTGGCCGGGTGAGTGTGCAACTCTGCTCGTTTTTCCTTACCTCTCATGTTCAGCTAGCTACCGATCGCCGGAGTAGCACTTGGGCGCTGCAGTATGTCACCAACAGGAGGGTTCTGTCCTGTTACCTTGTCCAGTTACTGTCAGTTAGCATGGGAGTGTTTTGCTTGCAATAAAATTCAGTTGTTTGCTTGCAATAAAATTACTTGATTCATGGAGTATGATGGAGTAGTTCCACTAGTCTCAAATTAATCCATGTTTTGATGCAACTTGATTAGTGAGTGGGGGATAGGCATTATGTATGAATGCATTGCCACTATGCCAACCGCTGCCATTTACACATATTATTCATGTGTTGTGAAACATACTCCTACTGAACAAGCATGAATGGAATCAGTTGCAGCAATGATGCTACCAACTTTGTTTTTCAAACATGGAGTGAGGCAGTCATTATTTGACATAGGAGTATTATATTGTGCTTGAAATAGGAGTATTATATTGTGCTTGAATCTTTACAAAGTGGTCAGTTCAGATGATTTAAAAATTATTCTGTCTCCACTCTATACTGCATAAGTTCAATCTTAACAAAACAGGCCATTAAATTGCTTGTTTGTAATATCTCCATAAACTAGCTGTTGCTGCTTGAAATAGTTCCTGGACCACTCTTCTACTCCAGTATTCTTATACAAATATCGATTGATCCATGTGAGGCTCAACTGCATGAACTTCTCTGCAGGTTATGCGTGAGGTTCCCGTTGGTGGACGCGATGATGGAGCGGAGCCGGCGCATCGGGGGCACGTAGATGTTGCTGGTGCTCATGTCTGCGGAGGCGGGCGTGGAGGGGAGATGGGGACTAGTTAATACTGTGTGTCTGCTCGTCCTTAATTCTTGCTTGATTTGCATGCCCGCATGAGTAGCTTCTTTGAGAATCTGACTAGGAGTACTAAACAAATGAGCTACTGCTGTATCTTAACATGGTAATCCTGCTTAATCACTGTACTGTGGAATAATGTCAGTCGAAACTGAATAATTTCAGTCTATGTTTGTGGCATATTGTACTGTCTATATTCAGTCAATATTGCAGTGCACATACAGTCACTTATAGGACTGCTTCTTTTTAAATTGTTGCTAAAATGGCAATGCTGAGCAGCAGTTATATTACTCCACATACAATATTATATTGTCATTGATTAGTTACAGTAGCTTGATTGCTTGCTAATATGATAACATCATAACAACAAATACAAGAGTTTGCTTGCTTAATCTTCTTGCACATAACAACACATATCTTGTTCCTTTGCTTCTTCTTCATTTGCTATTTGTTCCTGTGCTTTTTGTTTCTTCTTCATTTGCCTCTTGGTCACTTGCTTCACATCACTTGTTTCTTGCTCCTTTGCTTCTTCTTTATTTGCTACTTGTTCTTGTGCTTTTTGTTTCTTCTTCATTTGCCTCTTGGTCACTTGCTTCATGTCACTTGTTGCTTGCTCACTTGCTTCATGTCACTTGTTGCTTGCTCACTTGCTTCTTGCTCATTTGCTACTTGTTCCTTTGCTTCTTGTTTCCTCTTCCTTTGCCTCTTGTTCACTTGCTTCGTGTCACTTGTTGCTTGCTCATTTGCTTCTTGGTCATTTGGTACTTGTTCATTTGCTTCTTGTTTCCTCTTCCTTTGCCTTATTCACATGCGGGGGATCGTACCCATTTTCTGTGGATAAGAACAAGTAAATGCAACATTAGAAACTTTGTTTGAATAAACTTTCTTAATGCAACATTAGAAACTGATATAGAACAAGTAAATGGAGTAAATATTTCTTATGTGGACAAGGAAATTTAGATGCGATATTATTTTGCTGTAGTTGTTACAATATAAAGGGAGTGTTATCCTAGCTCAAGTGTTCATGCTAAATTCTGTTTATTCATCATCTGCAAACTTGATTACTAAATCATGAACTTTCTTGCACTCTTTCTTATTTTCTATCATTGTTTTAAGGGAACGTGTAGTCAGTCTAGAATAACACTATATGTTTGAATAAATAGCTGCAATCTGTCATTGTTCCCTTCAATGTCAACTGGATAATCTTTCTTATTTTCTTGCAGTTCTTCTTGTTACTGAACTCAAAGGCTGCATTCTTCTGTGAGCTGATGCGGGAGTATTTGATGGCATGCTTAGGTTGGTACATTTTCTATTGTCGTTCCTTCTATGTAAAACCATGCACGGTTGTGACTTTTGAGCTGGGCTCTCCAAAATGTGCTGGTATACTTGAACTGAATCAAAGCATGCCATTGTACTCCTTTTGTGTTTCAGCATTATTTGGTGTAGAACTTGCTTGCTTGCTTTTGCTAACTCAATAATTTGTTCGAGTGCTCCTAGACTAGATGACATTATTCAAGTTAATGATGCTTTTCTTCAGATTTCTCCTACTGTCTACTGTTAAATTGCGCAGAATATTCATGCATCTTGATATATTGCTTCTATCAGTATACCTGCATCTTGATTCTGATCATCCTCTTCTTCAGGTGAAGGAGTGAAAATTCAGATCAAACAATCGCTGCGCCATGTTTGCGGATGTTCCTCGGATAGCGACGTCAAGACGATCTTCCGCGGCGGTGCTTGCCGGAGGTCAGGGAAAGTTGCTGACAGAGGAGCTGGGACTGAGGAACTACTAGGAAACAAAGCTGTCGACCACGTGAAGCACCTGGGACGGACGAGGCGATGCTGGCAGAGAACCTGGGACAGAGGAGAAGCCGCTGGGATCCAGGGACGGAGAAGTTGCTGGGACAGAGGAGGACCTGGGACAGAAGAGGAGCTGCTGGGACAGAGGACCTGTGATAGAAGAGGAGCTGCTGAGGCGGAGGACCTGGGACAGAAGAGGAGCTGCTGGGACGGAGGACCTAGGACACAGGATTTGCTGGGATAGAGGAGGACCTGGGACGGAAGAGGAACGGTGGTCGACGAAGACCCCAGGAGCACCTAGGAGAGGAGATCGTGGTCGAGGCTGATCCCAAGTGCTCCTGGGCGAGGTGATCGTGGTCGAGGTGCTTCTCGACGAGGAGATCGTGGTCGAGGTGCGCCTGGGCAAGGGCGATGGCGACGCAAGGAAGAAGCCGGGTGAGGACGAACGAAGAGATCGGGATGTGCGAATCATTTTTCAAATCAGAGATAATATTGTATTTTCGACAAACCCAAAACGTCTTATATTTCTAGACGCTTTCTAGACGGAGGGAGTACTTAAAAAGAGGACATCGTGCAATCCAAACGAGGCAGTTATTCTTCCACGCTGCCATTACTGGACCACCATGCCCTCCATCTTGATCTTCCAGCGCGTTGATCTCCGCCCACCAGCCACGTCGACCTCCTCCGGCCGGTGGAACATGACCGCTGCGTCCCTTCGATCCCGGGTCCTCCCCGGCCGTGACCTTGCCGCGCCTGTAGAATCACAAATCGCGAGGCGACCGCTGTAGACGTGGTGACCTTGGCGGGCGCCCCGGCGGCTGTCGTGGACCTCGTCGGGAGGAGTAGAAGTGGGTGCCGGTCATGAAGCTCGTCTTCCTCGTGAAGGAGGGCAGGTTCACCAATATGTAGGAGATCTACCTCCACTAGCTCCTCCTCAACGAGCAACAGATCCTGGAGACGCTCTGCCCTGGGCTGAAGGACGAGGTGATGAAAATCACGCCGGTGGAGAAGTAGACCCGCGTCGGGCAGGGCACTAGCTTCAAGGCCTTTGTCGTCATTGGCGGCAACGACCACGTCGGCCTCGGCGTCAAGCGCGCCGAGGAGATGGCCACCGTTGTCCGCGACGCCATCATCCTTGCCAAGGTCTTCATCATGCCCGTCCGGAGGGGATACTGGGGGAACAAAATCGGCCAGCCCCAGTGTCAGAATCAGAGCTCCTGAATTCAGCAAGATACCCCTTCGGCTGGGTAAGTCAAGATCAATGGCTGAGATGCTTCCAAGCAATCCAACGGAGGAGATTGAAGCTGGCGTCACTGTTCGTTTACCGCCAGCTAACCACTGTTATCATTGTAATAAACCCTAGCTAAATTACTGTTTACCGTTGTACTCCGACTATATATAAGCTCTCGCTAGAGAGGCTCGAGCTATCGAATGGAATATGCTATATGCTGAAACCCTAGTTCTTGTGTTCCTTTATTTATCGTTCTAGCTTGTAGAAATCCTCAAAATTCATAGATTGAGGTCTCATCGGGAGTTTGGTCCGATCTCGACTAGCCGGATCTGACACCCAGCCTGCGCCCTGCAAGGTCCCCGGCAAGTGTGGGTCCGTCACCGTGCGCATGGAGCAAGTGTGGGTCCGTCACAGTGCGCATGGAGCATGCCCCCAGTGATTCTGGCATCGTTGCCGCATGCACCCCAAGAATGTGTAAATTTCCCCTGCCCTTATCCCTTCATGTTCTGTGATGCTTCAGTCGTACTAGTTCTATTACTACTGGGTGTATAATCGTTGGTATTGCAAGCATATCCTATTCTATTTGTTAGATACTAGCAGGCATGTGGTTATGCTGGAAGTAATTGCTTTGTACTGCGAATCCTATTCAATTTGTTAGATACTGGCAGGCATATTGTTGGACGGGACTTGGCTTATTTAAATCTTTAGCACCTTGCTGAAGACGGGTTTACTGTGTGTCAGGTTTGCTGTTAGCAGCCTTGCCGTACAAGAAGCTTGAGAACCACATTGCTGATGCTTTAGGGTGTGTTCGGTTTTGGAACGGGGTGGAATGGAATGGAACCATTCCATTCCACCAGAATGGAACCGTTCCATTCTTGTGTTCGGTTTGGACAAAAAATTGTCATGGAACCGTTCCATTCTTGTGTTCGGTTTTGGAACGGGGGTGAGAATGGAATGGAACGGTTCCGCGCCGGGAGGCCGTTCCTGTGTTCGGTTGAGAAGTGGAATGGAATGGAACTGTTCCTAAACGTGATTAATTATTCTAAACTCAATTAATTATTTCCTAAACTGGATTAATTATTGCTAAACTTAATTAATTATTCCTAATCTTGATTAATTATTCCTAATCTTGATTAATTATAATTAATCTTGCTTAATTATTGCTAAACTTGATTAAATTAGAGGAAGACACTGTGCAATTCCACCTCGTCCGGCCGAATCGGTCGGACCGCCTGGTTCCGCATATTAGGGGAATATTCCCTTTTGTGGAACCACCTAATTCCGTTCCGTGCTCAAACCGAACACAAGAATGGGTTCTAGGAATGGAATGGAACCATTCCGTTCCACCCCATCCCAGAACCGAACACACCCTTAAGGTGCAGCATATCCTATTCCATTTGCCACTCAAAGTTTTCCAAGAAGTTCCCACTTCATAATGGTCAGCTGACTCTTGGTTCATTCTATTGCAGCCTGTCAATTCGACAAGTAACTCAAGGAAGGCTAGCTGATGGTGTTTCTGTGTATGTTGCACTGCTTCGCCGATCTGATATACTGAATGAGAATGCCCTTCAAAGTTTGATTTTTGGATTTATGATCTTCAATTATCTTTTCATTGGCTTGTTTTCACGGTAGTGCTATACCTCCTCATTCGTCCAAATATCTACATTGAGGTAGTTGTTTTCATTGGCTTGTTTTGGCTTGAAGGAACTACCGTGAAAACATTCATTGGCTTGAAGGAACTACCGTGAAAACATTCATTGACTGCGGCCATCATTTCGATTAATAGCGGCCATACCTTGACTGTTTCTCCAGTGTCAAGTTTGGTTCCTTTCACAAACTTTAACATATGGAAGTAACCGCCAAGCGGCCATCCTTTGGATTAACAACGATCATCCTTTTGACTATTGCTCCAGCCACAAACTTTAAGGAAGTTTGTGAAAGAGACCCACAATTAGTAAGAGCAATGCACACTGAACTTGTGAAACATTAACATAGAACATAAAAACAGAGCAATTCTGCCATATACTCAAAAATATTGCTTTCCTATGCGACTTGGCACTAGAGAGAAAAGGCTTTATAGCCACCTTACTGCTAGCGCACCAAGTCATGGTGCTACAGTGGTAAATATACCCCTGGCGCACCAGCTATTCAGTGCACCAGCAGTAGTCCCTATGGGGCCCAGCGGCTGCCTTTGGAGGTGGATTTAAGGAAATACCCCTGGCGCAACATATATAGGTGCGCCAGGTGTATTCCTTGGACCTACCTCCAGAGCAGCCGCTGGGGTCCACCTTGAATTACCCCTCGCACACCAGGCTTGGTACACCAGGGGTATTTCAAGGTGGACCCCTTGCACGACGCCCCTACTGGGCCCCACCTAGATTACCACTAGAGCACCAGATTGGTGCGATTCTTACTGCTGGCGCACCAAGCCTGTGCTCCAAGGGTTATTCAGGGTGGATCCCTCGCACGGTGCCACCTACTGGGCCCCACCCCACGTTACCACTGGAGCACCAGCTTGGTACGCGAGCAGGATATTGTTACTGTTGATGCACCAAGCCGGTGCGCGAGGGGTAATTCAGGGTGGAGCCCTCACTTGGTGCCACTTGCTAGGCCCAACCCTAAATTATCCTTGGCGCGCCGGCTTGGTGCGCCAACAGTAACAATATACTGCTGGCACACCACATTTGGTGCTGAAGTAGTAAAGTTACTATTGGCGCACCATCTTGGTCCTCTAGTATGGGGTGGGGCCAGCTAAGGTTATTATATGTGGGTATCTGAAAACCATAACTAATTTAAAAAATAACCAAGCAGTGCTAGACTTTCACGTAGCGTCATCTTATGTGACTCTTTTTTGGGGAAAATACCAAACTTGGAATCCTACGATTTTTGCCTCGATGGGGTTTTGGGGCTAGGGTCAAGTTAACGCCGTTAAGCTAGGGTATGGCTTTCAACACCCTAAATCTTCTCAGATTGAGCAAATTTTTGGCACACATCGTGTATGTTAGTATTTACTTCTATTTTAACACTGGGTTTATGGTTTCCGCCAGACAACTCACACATTTTTTGTATTCACAATGCCAGAACTATGTTTTTCAAACAGTAGCTACTAAAAATCCATTGCGAGCACATACATCGGAATTTTTTCTCGCAACTAGGTCACATTTAATGACTCCACGAAGATATCTTGCATTTTTTGAATTAGTTATGCCCGATTTGGGGCCTGCTTCCCACAAAATCGGCAGGAGCTTTCACAAAATTCAGAAGATACCTCAAAAGGTTTGCGCGTTGAAACAAGAGCTGGTATGCATATCTCAGATAGTCTAACATTTATGTGGTATGTTGTGCTCATCTTCTGATTAGCCGTTCCGATACATGCCTCACAAAAAAACCCGATTTGGGCACTCTAAAAATGGAAATTGCACTTTCCGTGGGATGAAACAGAAATTGGCCTCCGTGGCGTTCCTCGCCGTCGCAAGGGCCACGCGCATGTTTGATATGGCCTTGTTCCAGCGATTTTTTACATCGACTGGGTTTTGGGGCTACGGTTAACGAGGTTAAGCTAGGGTATGGCTTTCAACACCATAAATATTCTCGGATCGAGCCAATTTTTGGCACAAGAGTGTATGTTAGTATTTACTTATGTTTTGACCCTAGGTTTAGGGTTTCGCCTAACGAGTCACACATTTTTTGTATTCAGAGTGCCAAAACTGCATTTTTTTGAACTGTATCTACCAAAAATCCAATGCGAACACATATATCGGTATTTTTCCTCTCAACTAGGTCACATTTATGGATTTCACGCGAATGTCTTTCATTTTTTTGATAATTTTTAAACTAGTTATGCTCAATTTGAGTCCCGCTTCCCGCGAAATCCGTAGGAGCTTCCAAAAAATTCATAAGATACCTCCAAAGGTTTGCGCATCGAAACAGAGCTGATATGCGTATCTCAGATGGTCTAATATTTATGTGGCATGTTGTGCCCAGCTCTTGATTAGCCATTTTGGTAGCAGCCTTGCAAAAAAACCCAATTTTGACACTCCGAAAATGTAAAATGCACTTTCAGTGAGACGAAATGAAAATCAGCCTTCGTGCGTTCCTGGCTGTTTCAAGGGCCATGTGCATGTCCGATATGGCATCGTTTCGACAAACTATTCAATGATCAGAGTGGTACCTAGTTCATTTGACCTAAAATCCATACAACCTCGAACACAGTAGGTCTCTTTTGTGAAGAGACTTTCTAGTAAACTGCTTTTCTCAAGGTTTGAATTTTTTCCGCATCTAGGTGACATAAAATAATGCCACATATATGTATCACATTTTTTGATTACTTTTGAATTAGTTACGCATGATTTGGGACCCGCATGAAAATACGACGTGTGAAAACTCCGGCTCGTGGCCACGCGGTGCAGAGTCCTGCTTTAACCGTCAAAGTTTAGTGAAGAAATGGCATGTTGGGGTTCCAAAAATGATTTTTGCAAAAAATTAGGAGCTCATATTATTAGCGCTAAAGTGCAAACCCACCCCGCTTCCAACAAAATCAATAGGACCTTGCGCAAAATTTAAAAGATACCTTCGAAGGTTTACGCGTCGAAACAAGAGCTAATATGCGTATCTCAAGCGGTCTAATATTTATGTGGTAATTTGTGCGCAGCTTTCGATTAGCCGTTTAAGTAACTGCCTCACAAAAACCCAATTTTGTTACTTCTTAAATGGAAAATGCACTTTCCATGGAACGAAACGAAAATCGGCATCTGTAGCGTTCCTCGCCATTCAATGTTGGGGATATACCAAATAGGTATACCCGCAACATAGTCCGAAACCAGCAAGCCAGGGTGGCCCATGGAGTGGTATGGCGGATTGCCTACCGGGCGGCCTAGTTGCTGGAAAGCCCAACGCAGGAGCTTATGGCGGATCCGGAGACAAGCCCATGGCGGGTTGCCTTGTAGTACACGATATTGTATAGGACTTAGTCTAGGACTCCATATTGTATCCGCTCTGGTACCATCGTGATGCCCACGCCAGGCACCTTTATAGGCCGGCATGGAGAAACCCTCGAGGCATAGTCTTAGACATACGGCCAATCGCATAGCAAAATAGCCAACCTCATCATTGTAACCAAGCACTTGTTGCCATATAGTGATTTATAGCAGCACGTAGGGTCTCGCCACCGTTGCAGGATCTGAAGCTGGGTAAACTCGTGCTACCACTGTCCCAAATCGCTCCGCCGTGTTCACCCCCTTCTACAAACCGCCATACACCTACCCCTATGGTAGATCTGTTGACGAAACCACAACATTTGGCGCCTATCGTGGGGCAAAACGCGTCAGGAGCGCGGATCCAGGCAGGATCCGCCTTTCGCAGGCATCAGCGACACCGTCGCCATCGGGCGTGTCCTCTACGATTCCGGCTCCATTGTCCTAGCGGATAACCTCTGGGTGCCGGCTAGAGAAAATCCTGCTCGATTCACCGTCGTCCCGATCAGAGACATCCACATCTTCATCGGAGAGACAAACCCTACCCCCACCACGGAAACCGATTTCCGGCAGATCGGTATGGCTGAAACCCCCAAACGGACCACTTTCGAGCTGGATACGGAGGAGGAATCATCCGATCTAAAACTTTCCAAGTTATCTAGATCGGATCTAAAAACAAATCCCACCCAACCCGCCCTAGAGGTGGAGGAAGTGGTGGATGACCGCTATGAATCTGCCATGAGTAATCTGGCGTTAGAGACACCACGGTACTGCCTTGTTGCTTTCGCAGGAACCACTTCGGGATCTGCCTCCAATGGAGATGACAGCCCAGGTGAATCCATCCTAGAGGCACTTAACAAAAGTGGTGAATTGGATGACTGGGATAGCAAAGGCTATGACTCTGATCACTATGACACCGCCATGAGAAGAATCGAGGCGGAATTAGCTCAGCAAGAACTAGAAGAGAAGCAAGCAGCCGCCAAGCAGGTGTTCATGACCAACAAGGGAGATGATGCTGGGCAAGCAACTAGTGATCCGCCATCCCAGGCAGCCCATGACGGCGATGCCGCCAAAGAGCAGGGTAACCTGCCTTTGGCCGCCGATCCTGCCACGGAACAGCTGCCCGAGATCCAGGGCGGACCAAGGCCTCTGCAACCCACCATCCCCGTGGTGCACCGCCCAGAAGACTTCACGAGCCCGATGGACAAAGTGGTCTATGAAACTCTAGGAGATCCAATCACCCCTGACTACGTCAGAGATGTGAACGATCTGGAGCAGAAGAGGCGAGAAATCCTTAAAGAGGCAAAGAGAGTCGAGAAGATGGGCGAAAAGCCTTGATTTCGATGTTGACTCGCTCATGAAATGGAAGAGGCAGCAAATCTAGTGGTGTGATAGGTTTGAAGCCACACACCACCTCAAAAGGACATAACTGAGTAGTAGTGTGCACCACCCAATTATATGCAAACTCAACATGCAGCAAACACTCCTCCGACTTGCGCAGAGTTTTCTTGATCATGGCTCGCAACAATTGTGAAAGTGTTCTATTCACCAGCTTCATTTGACCATTAGTTTTGGGATGATATGTTGTACTGAACAACAGCTTCATTCCCAGCTTTCCCCACAATGTCTTCCAGAATTAGCTCATGAACTTCACATATCTATTATAAGCAATTGTCTTAGGTACTCCATGCAAGCGTACGATGTCCCTGAAAAATAGATTAGCAAGACGCATCATTGCTTTTGTGGTAGGCAATAAAATGAGACATCTTAGAAAACCTATCCACTACCACAAATATTGAATCATGAGCTCTTTTAGTTATATGAAAACCTAATACAAAATCCATGTTTATGTCTTTCCATGGTTTGATAGGTGCAAGTAGAGGTGTATAGAAACCGCGAGGCTTCGACTTTGACTTGGACGTGTTGCATGTCACACAATGCCATACAAACATGTACACCTAACGCCTCATCTTGGGCCAATAGAAGTGATCGATGAGCATGAGTAGTGTCTTCTCACGCCCAAAGTGACCCATCAAGCCTCTAGCATGTGATTCCTGCAACAATAGCAAACGTACCGACGATTATGTAACACATAGTTTATTAGCACAAAACAAAAAACCCATCATGCAAATGGTACTTATCCCATGCGTTCTTAAGTACACACAAACAGTATGGTTCAACAAAGTCAGGATCAGTAGCACATAAGCCACATAAACTCTCTTATCCAGGAACGTTAACATCTAAGTGTGTCAATAACATGTTCTTCCTAGATAGAGCATCAGCAACCATATTATCTGATAAGGATCACGCCGGTGATCCTATGAGTTTTGTCCCGATCTTTCACAGCGAGTCAACCAGATAGAAATCTTCCAATAACGCGAATAATGTCACCTGAAGAAGAGGAACGAATCCAGCAAGCAACGTGATGAAGATCACCACGCCTCAAACCTGAGCCTGATAATTCTTGATGAACACAAGAACCCTCGCAGCAATCTTTATTTGATAACACGGCAACACCGTTTCCCCGGAGGGATGATACACGGTGGAGCACACGATAGTTTTAGAAAAAACAACTGAACTCCCTAAACCCTAGACGGCTGGCCTCCTTATATAGATGGCTAGAAAACTGTTGGGCTTGGACAGGCCCAAACCCAAAACACAAATAACCCTAAGTGGCCCACAACTTGACCTAGCTACGAAATAACATAAACATGAATATAAATTGCTGACACAACCTTAGACTAATTATTACATATCGTAGGTCGTCCTGGCGTGCCAATCTGCAACGAGCTTCCCTCATCTTGGTGGAGTCCTGAAATTGGGCTTCACCTCCTCCTTCATGCCCATATCATCCCCCCTTTCAAAAAGCGTTGTCCCCAACGCGTGAGGGTCTGCTCGAAAGGGTGGCGGAATATCAACAATAGCACCACGCATAGTCGCCGTCTTCAAGTCTTGCTTGCCTTCCTCACCACATCCTCCCTCTTGGCATACTCGACTTGATACAGCCCTAGGTGGTTGCACCTCTTTTCTTCGCCAAATAAACTTGTACTTAGGCGCCTCCACCTTCTTCTTCTCAATCCTTGCTGGAACCTTGCGTTGCTGAATATGAACTTGCTTAGCACGACCCTGCAAAGTAGTAATGCCTGGGCCACACAACTGAGGAACACGTCCATCCTTGCCTTTGTGCACACGTACTGCTGCGCCAACAAAACATTTCCGAGGTGCTCTCACAAAACTGTGGCTGACTATCCACGACACCATATGCACCGGAACAAGATCAACACCACCTTCATCAGTCTGAACACCCATGTCAACACGAACTGGAAGTGGAACACATGGAACACATGCTGACATATCCTTCCCTTCATCAATATGAGGCTTGACTTCAACCGGCTTGTCACTAACAAGAACAACTGGCTTGTCATCTACAGGCTTGGCTAAAACAATATCACAAACGATGCTTTTCGCATCATGCTCCTCATGCTGCACCTTAGCTAGCCTTGGTTGTGGCTTAGCTTTATGCAACTTCTCCTTGCGAACCACCAACACAACATCAGACTTGATTTGATTATCTCTCATAGGCTTCAAAGTCCGTTGTTTGCCATCATGCATAAAGGAATATGTATTTGCTCTTCCAGCATGCATAGCATTGCGATTATACTGCCATGGATGTCCAAGTAACAGCCCACACACCTCCAATGGCAACACATCGCATTCCACCTCATCAACATAGTCATTAAATGTAAATGGCACACGCACCTTGTGAGTAATCTTTAGCATACCGTAGCTATTAACCCACTCAACATGCCTCGGTTCTGGAATACGCCATGTGGATAAACCCAAAGCCTCCACAACTGATTTGCTAATGCCATTACAGTAACTACCACTGTCAATCATCAACTTGCATGCTTTGCCTTTGATTATGCACTGCGTCTGAAATAAATTCCATTGCTGGCCTCTATCCGCTGTCATACAAGTCTCATTATGTACTCTTTTGAGTTGCATATTCAGCCCACTCAACGGTACAACCTCCTCCACGACATCCTTTACAATATCAGCCTTGACAACATCAACCGCTGACAATTCAGAAATCGTGGCTGCCACCTTGCTAACTGTCGGCAATGGAACAACTATCAACTTCTCATGAGTAGTCACAGCTGTCGCGACCTTTGGTATAGGAGCTATGCTCTTGCCAACATCCGCGAGCCCATGCATAAGCTTGGGTGGCTGCTTAATTACTTCCATAGGTACCACCATGGTACTAGAAGGTATAAAGCACTCTCGTAGAAATTTCCTAAAATTCGCCCAAGTTGCAGAGGTAATGCTCTTCTCCCGCAACGCTTTATGCCACCAACTGTATAGCCTGTCATCCACGCATCGGTCTGCAAGAGCCAAACGTGTAGAATCATTCATGTTGTGATCATAGGTAGCACATATGTAGAAACCCTGTAGCATATGATGTTCCCAAGACTCAAACTCTCAGCTGTTGCATCGTTGGTCAGTTGCCAATTGATCTCATATTCATCATATGCTAAAACACCATCCAGTAGATCAAGATAGTCATTGAAAATATCGCTAGACTTTTTGCCCTTGTGACACCTGTAGCCATAATAATCACCCGGAAAAGAATCCATCTTGTATCTACTTTTGCCCAGCCTTCACTGATTCCTTAATGCAAAACAATTTTACCTATGTTTTTCCCGGACTTCCGCAGCGCAGCACTAAGAGTCAGGAGCCAGTGGACGCACAAAGCTCGATCTATGTGAACAGAAGGTCTGCAAACACACAGCAATCCCGCGAGCGCCCGCGGTGCTGGGACGCGCTCGACCACAGACCGCCTCTGTTGTGAAGCGCGCGAGCGAGGCTGGTACTAGCGATCGCGCCCACGGCGACGTTCCCCGCGAGAGCCGAGCTGGGCCGGCCCGCTAGCGTGCGGGAGCCTGGCGAGAGCGCGGGGTCGAGGCGAGCGATCCCAGGCGGGTCGCGCTCGAGGACAGAATCGGTTTGACCCCATGCGCGTGGGGCAAAGCGATCTGCTTTTTTTATACTAGTTAGCGTGCCCGTGCAATAGCACGTCTTTCAAATGCATATTAAGAGTTGTAAATTATAGCAATTATAAACCCCTAGATAAATGCAAACCGTAACATAAAACTTTACAAAACTACGTATTCCTTGGTTTAATTTTAACCACGGAGTCATGATGAACATCGACATGAACTTGAGAACAATACATATTTTCCTCAGCTCTAGTAATTTTTTATAAACATAAGCACTAAGTATATTTTCAATGATTAGTCATGAATATAGTGAAGTTCTCAGCTCCTCACATGAATATAGGTAGCAACTCAAATGTTCGCTTGCATGAAGAAAAATGAAGTAGCAAATAACACAAATTTGTCTAAGGATGAAATAGAATGAACAATTGCAAATAACAAGGAATAGTATTTAGTGAGCAAATGTATTAAACCAATCATCCAAAATAAGACATACCTTTTGTGTAGCTATTGCCACATTGATCCTCCGTTTCTCACAATCTTGTTATACAAGAAGTGAGCTCCCAAGTAATTAAGTCGGTTGTTGCATGACCACACTCAGCTTAATTATCATCTCGCCCCTCAATGGAGACAGATATTGAGTGATTACATAAAAAAAAGAAATAAAAGCTTATTCCGTAGTGTTTAGCATCGATATAAATTGATGAAGGCAATGGCTACACATGTGAAGATTAGAGAAGAATTTATTATCTATTTTTTCTGTAGTATTTTAACAGACACTGACAAAACCATAGCTCGTTTTTTTTTCTGTAATTGAACCGTAGCTCAATTACCTTCTAGACTGTTTGCGTAGCTGTTGGATAAAAAAAATTAATGTCTGAATATAGGACTACACAGCATTGCTGCAATTCCAAAATCAGTACGATCTCAAACAATAATTATATATCAAGCGGACACCGTCCATACCAGGAAGAATACCATGTCGAACTGCAGGTGCTTTCTTGCGGAGCGCTCTGCTGCGCCTCAGGTGCTCGGCCGTTTTGTGACAATCTGACAGTGAACCCAGGTACTAAGCAAGCCCTGCTTACCGACTCCTATGTAGCAACCGCTCCTGGTGGTGCTGGAGAAGCTCAATGAATGCGTCCAGAACAATCTTTTGCTTCGGGCATACATAGGGAGTGTATGGTATAGGCGTCGATGTTGAGGTGCGGCTGCTCAAGGGTGGTCCCTTCATAGGCATCGTCGCCACTATCGCCCCTCGTCGTCGCCGCCGCCGCCTGCATGCTTACAGATTGCGCTTGCAGTGAACTCGTTTCGTCGCCACAGCTGCAGAATTCATCCAGCGTGTTCATGTCTCACTGTCACCATCTCCCAGAGCCATAGAGCCCGCTGCTATCGCCAGATAATCTTGTGGGGAATTGTAAAAACCAGATTAAAGAAAAGCACGCGGAAGCGGAAGGGGACAAAATCAAGTCTACAACAAATCATACAAGAGGGTCGTAATATCAAGGTTGCCTCGCCGGACATGGACTGTCGGCGGCGTACGCACAAACCAACTCGAGTCTGACAGGACGCGGAGCGACGGCTGCATACAGCGGCGCGCCGGAAGTCCAGATGCGCCTCCTGTTACATCGTCGCTCCAGCTTTGGAAGCCGCCAGCACGGTCATAGAGTCGCCTACCTTGCCTCTATGTCATTCGCCGCTCGATCGGGACATTAGGTTATTTCAGATTGGAAGGAGCTAATCACGGAGGGAGATCAGCGCATGCTTTTTGAGAAGTTTCTGCGGGAGAAGATTGCGCCAGCAAATTAATTACGTTTCGTAATGCTGCGGGAGAGGATTGCGCCAGCAAATTAATTACGTTTCCTAACTAAACTTCGCAAGACAAGGGGGTGGGTACATCTAGCGCTGGAAAGGTTGGTAGACCACGGTCTGCCTGGTTGACAGGATCAATCTAGGCCGTTGGTCTCTTTGACAGAGCATCAAAGTGATACAAACCTTAGGATTTGATGATTACGTGGGAACGATCTAACGACGTTGGCTGTTTTGTGTACACTAAACGGGGTGGCTTTAGAAGAATTCATGTTTGCTCTTTTATAAGTAGTGGAGACTAGCGATTCCTTCGATCGAATCTGCTGGAAGGCCTACCCACGATCGGATCTGCAGGGCACCGCACTTTTTTTTCTTGCAGCTGGCTCGATTGGGCTAGGAGCGAGAATCGAGAGGGCGCCACACTTTTTTTCTTGCAGACGTGGAGATCGATCGCCTGGGACAAGAGCAGATCATGTGGCGATCTCGACCAGGATCTTCCCAGATGGTGCAAAACTTGATGGAACAGCCGCAAACCGAACAGACCTCGATCAAACACAAGCAACAAACTCCGATCATTCACCCATCAAAACCAATCTGATATGAAGACTGAGGAACAATTCGCAGATCAATCAACCAAAAATACTCGCAGTGAGAAACCCAGTAATCTGATACCACATGATAAGGATTACGCCAGTGATCCTATGAGTTTTGTCCCGATCTTTCACAGCGAGTCAACCGGATAGAAATCTTCCAATAACGCGAATAACGTCACCTGAAGAAGAGGAACGAATCCAGCAAGCAACGTGATGAAGATCACCACGCCTCAAACCTGAGCCTGATAATTCTTGATGAACACAAGAACTCTCGCAGCAATCTTTATTTGATAACACGGCAGCGCCGTTTCCCCGGAGGGATGATACACGGTGGAGCACATGATAGTTTTAGACTAAACAACTGAAGTCCCTAAATCCTAGATGGCTGGCCTCCTTATATAGATGGCCAGAAAACTGTTGGGCTTGGACAGGCCCAAATCCAAAACACAAATAACCCTAAATGGCCCACAACTTGACCTAGCTACGAAATAACATAAACATGAATATAAATTGTTGACACAACCTTAGACTAATTATTACATATCGTAGGTCGTCCTGGTGTGCCAATCTGCAATGAGCTTCCCTCATCTTGGTGGAGTCCTGAAATTGGGATTCACCTCCTTCTTCGTGCCCATATCATTATCATTTCCCTTCTTATACTTAATGATGTATGGAAAAGATTCAATAAACTCAACCCATTTAGTTAAGCACCTATGCATATTTGATTGAGCTTTCAAATACTTCAAAGCTTCATGATTAGAATGTATGATAATTTTTTTTGGCCACAAATAATGTTGTCAAACCTCAAGAACTCTAACAAGCGCATACAATTATTTATCATAAAGAGGATAGTTTAGTCTAGCACCAGAAAGTTTCTCACCAAAATATGCAATCGGTTGACCCTCTTGCATCAACACACCACCAGTTCCTGTGCCACTAGCAACACACTCAACTTCAAATTGCTTGAAAAAAATCTAGTAGTGCAAGTAATGGTGCAGAAGTAAGCAAAAGTTTCAGCTCATCGAAGCATGATCTTAGGTAGCACCCCACACAAAATGCACACCCTTCTTAGTTAACTCATTCAGTGGTGCAACAATAGTACTGAAGTCCTCCACAAAATGCCTATAGAAACCAACAAGACCGTGAAAACTTTGTACTTGACTAGCGTTCATGGGAGTAGGCCAATTCTGGATAGCTACAATTTTAGATGAATCTACTTTGACCCCATGCTTAGATACAACATATCCCAGAAAAATCACTTTATCTTTTGCAAATGTGCACTTCTCAAGATTAGCATACAATTTAGCATCACGCAACACTTGCAAAACTTGTCTAATACGATCACAATGTTCATAGTCAGTGCGGCTGTAGATAAGTATATTATCAAAATATACGACCACTAATTTACCAATGAATGCGCTCCAAACATGATTCATCAATCTCATGAATGTACTAGGTGCATTAGTAAGACCAAAAGGCAAAACTAGCCACTCATATAAACATTTAGTTTTGAAAGCTGTTTTCCATTCATCTCCTTCCTTCATCATAATTTGATGGTACCCACTACGCAAAGCAATTTTAGAGAACACAACAGCACCACTCAAATCTTCTTACATATCCTGTAAGCATGAATAGGATGATGATATCAAATAGTAATGTTATTGATAGCTCTACAATCTACTCATATGCGCCATGTACCATCTTTCTTAGGTACCAAAATAATAGTAACAACACAGGGGCTAAGAGAGACACGGATATACCCTTTGTCAAAGGGTGCTTGGACTTGCTTATGTATTTCCTTCCTTTCGTCGGGGTTGGTCCTGTATGGCGCACGGTTGGGCAATGTGGCACCAGATATAAGATCAATCTGATGCTCAATGCCACGCAATGTCGGCAGTCCTGCAGGCACCTCCTCCAGGAACACGTCATCAAACTCCTGCAAAACAGTAGATACACCAATAGAAACAGGTTGCATAACATTAGAAACTAACACCTTGCCTTTGTACATAAGTACAAGAGGCATGGCTATAGGATCCTCACGAAATTCTCTCATGTCTGGTGGCTAAAATGAGCATACTAGGCACTCTCTCACTTTTCGTTATATTACTCACGGCTACTACGTGCTCCCATACAGGTGGTTGTTCACTATTAACCTCTATCTTCTGACGACACTCAATAACTATCTGCTATGGTGACATAGGCTCTAGGTTAATTTTCTTGGCCTTGAACTCCAAGTGATAGCTATTGGCTCGACCATTGTGTTGCACATGGCGACATATAGCCATGGCCATCCCAAGAAGTATGGCATAACATATCACAGTTATGATCTGCGGACATGTTGGAACCAGCACTAGCAGCAGGGGCAATTGTTTCTTCACTTGAGAATTGTTGGAGGCTGGCCGGATAGAGGAAGAGGAAGGGCGGCTGGCAGCCCCCTCTATACGTGTGGCTGAAGGTGAAGACGGTGTTGTAGTGCAGAAAACTGCCCACCAAATGAATACCGTGCCTTGACTTGTGCCTCTTCAGCTAGCTGTGACTCTGATACGTCTCAAACGTATCTATAATTTTTGATGCTCCATGCTTGTTTTACACCATTTGCTTCATGTGTTGTTTACACTTCATGGCGTTTTATGCGATTTCCGGAACTAACCTATTGACAAGATGCCGCAGTGCCAGTTCCTGTTTTCTGCTATTTTTGTGTTTCAGAAAAGCTACAAGGAAATATTCTCAGAATTGGACAAAATAAAAGCCGAAACTCCTATTTTTCCCGGACGAAGGACGAGGAACGAAAGAGAGCCAGAGGGGGGGCAGAGGGCAGGCACACCCTAGGGTGGCACGCCCCCCTTGGCCGTGCCGCCGTATGGTGAGGTGGCCCTGGTCCACTTCTGACGATGCCTCTTCGCCTATAAAAACTCTCCCGACTGAAAACCCTAAATCGGTTGGTGTTTTTCAAGAAGAAGTCCTACAGCTCCGCCATCGCCACCGACGAATTTCGGGGGACAAAAGTCTCTATTCCGGCACCCTGCTGGGATGGGGAAGTGCCCCCGGAGCCATCTCCATCGGTCTCCATCGCCGTCTCTGCCATCTCCATCGACCTCACCGCCATCTCCATCACCGTTGCTGCCTCCTATGATGAGGAGGGAGTAGTTCTCTCCCGGGGCTGAGGGCTCTACCGGTAGCTATGTGGTTCACCTCTCTCTCTCTCTCTCTCTCTCTCTCTCTCTCTCTCTCCCATTATGTGATCTTTATGTGATCGTGAGCTTTGTATCTAGTTGAATTGGTAGATGTTATTATTCAGATATTATGCTACTCCTGTGCTTTATATTTGTAATCTCTGGAGACACCTTGTGTCATGATGTGAAGGTGACAGTGTGCGCATTATGTGTCTCTTTTGGCTGGTGTCTCTATGAATTGTTAGTGTTTGTTGGAACCATCTAGTGCGTTCACGGTGACAGTGTGGGACAATCTAGTTTGGGGAAATGTGAACTTTGAGGAGTGCTTCGTAGCCCTACGCATGATTAGTGTTCGTTATCCATTGGAGAATAGTTTAGAGTGGCATAGTGAAGTTAGTATCTATTGGTTCAATTATGTTACTTTGTTGAGAGTGTCCACTAGTGAAAGTATGATCCTTAGGACTTGTTTCCAAGCATTAAATACCATTTACATTCAGTTTTGTTACATGTTTGCTCACAGCGATATTTATTTCAGATTACATTTACTACTTATAATCATCACTACTACTTGTATTTCACTATCTCTTCGGCGAACTAGTGCACCTATACATCTGACAAGTGTATTGGATGTGTTGGGGACACAAGAGACTTTCTGTATCGTAATTGCAGGGTTGCTTGAGAGGGATAGCTTTGACCTCCTCCTCCCTGAGTTCAATAAACCTTGGGTGATCCACTTAAGGGAAACTTGATGCTGTTCTACAAACCTCTGCACTTGGAGGCCCAACACTGTCTACAAGAACATACGTGTGCGTAGACATCAAGCTCTTTTCTGGTGCCGTTGCTGGGGAGGTAAGGTAAAAGGTACTCACATCCTTTGGCTACTAAGTCTTTTAGTTGCTGGTGAGTGCTCGAAGTTATTTCCTTTAGATTCTGCAATTATATCTTTTTGTTTCTTGTTTTTATTTTCACTAGTTAGGCTTAATGGAAAATAAAGAGTTTTATAGTATCTTTCCTGAGTTAAGACTTGAAGTGTTTGAAAAACCTTTGGAGCTTTATTCGAATAGCAATGTTATTTGTATGAATTCCTTGAATACCGTTGTTGCTAATGCCATAGAAAGGTCTAAGCTTGGGGAAGCTGGTTTTGTTAAGCATGATATTTTTAGTTCCCCAGCTTTAGTGGAGAAAATTTGCTCTGATGATATTTCATCTCCCATATGTGATGATTCTAATGATGTTTGTGATCCTCCTTCCTTTAATACCTATGAAAATTGTTGAACGTGCTTTGAATAACTGCTATTTAGGGGATGGAACTGTCCATCCCGGTGATCATTTGCTCTTTATACATGAATTATGCGAGTTGTTCAAGTGTGCAGGTATTTCAATGAACCAAGTTAAGAGGATGCTATTTTCTTTATCACTAAAGGGCAGAGCTGCGGAGTGGTATAAAACGCTGAAGGATGGCTGACCTGTTGACTGGGAGGAAATTGTACCTCTCTTTTATTCCAAATTCTATCCTTCTAGTGAGGTTTATAAAGATAGGAATTATATTTATAATTTTCATCCGCATGATGGAGAAAGCATTGCCCAAGCATGGGGAAGATTGAAGTCACTAATGCTCAAATGTCCTATTCATGAGCTTCCCCGTAATATTGTTATTAATAATTTTTATGCAAGGCTTTCAGGATATTACAAGGACTAGATGCATGCTTTGATGGGTCTTTCACAAGCAAGGAGGTTGACACCAAGTGGGATCTGCTTGAAACAATTCAAAGCAATATCAAAGATTGGGATAGCAACAAAGGTAAAGGATCAGGTATAAATTATGAGTATGATTGCATTAAGTCTTTCGCTGAAACTGCTGATTTTCAAGAGCTTAGTGCTAAATATGGTCTTGATCCTCAAATTATGGTTGATTGCTTTAGAGCCTTTGCTTCCCATATTAATGTTCCTAAGGGAAATGGGGACGTGTATCACGAACCTTTTAAAGACACTTGCATGTAAAATGAAATTGTTATTGATGATTGCAATGAACATGCTCAAATTGCTAAAAGTGCTATTTATTATAAGCATGTTAATTTTTGTGGAGTACTTAGACCTTGTGAATAGAGTCACGACAAGGAAGATTATTGTATCCACCACAAGAATGAAGAAACCCGAATGTGGCACAAGGCTCTAGATGAGCTTGGTGAAGCGGTTTGTGAGCTTTATCCTTTTATTTGTGAACTTTGCCATGAAAAGGGTCATTTTAATTTTCAATGCTCAGGCTATAATAATGGCCTTTCTCATCCAATGAGGACCGCAATTTTGTCTTGTGATGACAAGATCACTCTCAATCAGCATGATGAGTTTACTTTATTTTTTGGGTGTGAAGAGTTATCTAGAAAGACTTCTTTGGTAGATATGAGTGCTCTTGATATTAATACCATCCTTCGTGGTTGTCATCTCTATTGTGTTAAAGATTGCCTCGCAAATACTTACATACAAAATGTTATAAAAGAGTATGCTTTCCCCAAATTTGACAGGGATGATTTTTGTTTCTATCTTATTAATAAAAAGGAGGAATCCTCCAAAGTTTCTTCTATCGTTTCTGTCAGTAAACCAGATTATGTGGAGAAGCTTCCTTTCAAGCCTCTCCCTCCTAAAGAAGAGAGTAAGAAGAAGAAGAAGAAGAGGAGGAGTAAAAGGAGAGAGGAAACGATATCTTCCCCTAAGCATGTTGCTCATATTATAATTTTTGATGAGTCTGAACTTGATAATGTTCTTATGCGTGTTACTTATGTTAGTGATCATGATTGGGAAAAGCACTCTACTTTTGATATTGAAAATCTTTTTGGTACCAATTCTAAAAATTATGAGGTTAATAATTGTTATACCATTAGTGCTATCCATGTTCCTTTCAATGATGATATGTTTACAAATGAACATGCTTTAGAAGATAGCTATTCTATTGCTTATGATGATTACAATGATGAGTATAATATTTTCAGTTCACCTACTATTGAGGAGGAAACAAGGTATGATTACAATATGCCTCCTAATTTTGATGATTATTGTGATGAGAATAATTTTGTTGAATTTGCTCCTACTATGATTGTTCATGTGGGGAGTATTAATTATTTTGTGCATGTGGCTCATAATAGGGATGTTTTATGTGATAGTTATATTGTTAATTATATTCATGATGCTACTAAAAGTTACTATGAGAGAGGGAAACATGGTTTGATGGATCTCAACAATATTAAGTTTCCCCTCTTTATGTTGCAAATCTTGAAGTTGCACTTGTTTTATCTATCCATGTTTGTTACTATGTGCCTCGTTGATTTATTTTCTTACAGATTCCTATGCATAGGAAGTGGTTTAGATTTAAATGTGTTTCATATTTGCTTTTTAATGCTCTCTCTTGCTTCAAGTTCTTTTGTGGCGCCTTTGCCTTAAGCTCTTTTATGGCGCCTACATGAGCATCTTTTCAAATTACTGCGCCTAGCTCAAAGGCATTAAAGAAAAGCACTCTTGGGAGATAACCCATTGCTTTCTTTTCAGTACTTTTTCTTTTATTTGAGTCTTGGAAGTTATTACTATTGTAATGACCTCGCCTTATCATTTTTATTTCGTTGTTGTGCCAAGAAGAACCTCTAATTTGAGGGAGGTAAGATTTGGGGAAGTTGCTGTCCTGAAACAGATTTCGGTGCTGCACCGTAAAAATTTGTGAAAATTCTTAGAATATCTTTTTGATCTGCGATTTCTTGTGCATATGCCTCAGGTTATATCCAAACTTTCATTAGCTCTGCACTTTTCGATTTGAGCAACAGAAGGTCCTCGAAAAAATGGATCTTTGTCAGCTGTTCTATTTTGATAGATTTCTGCCACTATTTGTGTTTGCCTCTTGATCGCTTTCTTTTTGAGTTCTTTTGATCACGGAACTTTTGAGGAAGTTGCTACAGTAGTATATGCTTTATATGTGGTGTTTTTGAGTTGAAACCGGAACCAAACAGGGTTGATCTACTATCATGTTTATACTAATGTTGCTAATAGAATTGTGTGAAGTTTTGTATGAAGGAAGTTTTCAAGTGTAGGGAAAGGAGAGTGATGAGATGAGATGAAGAATGGACAAAAGCTCAAGCTTGGGGATGCCCATGTCACCCCAAGAAATATCCAAGAGGTACAAGCGTCAAAGCTTGGGGATGCCCCCGAGGCACCCCTTCTTCATCGACAAAAATCAGGTCACCTTTCAAGACACTATATTTTTGTTGCTTCATATTCTATGCATTTTTCTTGGAGCGTCAGTTGTTTTTGCTTTCAGTTTTATTTTGTTTTGGTTGCTGCAATAAATGGTTGGATAACATCATGTTTGTTTTGGATAAAGACTTACTCCGTTTTTCACTGCCAAGAACACTATATTTCACTCTTATCGCTCAACGAGTGTTCCCTTTTTCTAGAACTGCGTTTAGCTTTTGTTTTTCGCCTTGATTTGTTCAGATCTTGTTATATCTTTGCATCAAGGTGTAATTAGACCACTGGTCTATGTTGGTTTTCATCAAAAGAGTTGTCTCAAAAAGGTTTGAATGGTGTTGGAAAAGAGAACAAAGTTTCATGCAAAAAGTGGTACAAAAAGGAGCTTGTTTAGACTGCAGCTTAGACTTTTGCATGCCATGCTTGATGTCTTTTTGATAGTATGCTTAGCAGTTTTTGTTGTAGCATGACTTGTCTCAAATGACTGAGATTGCTTAATGAGCCTTTGAAAAAAATCACGTGTTGTTTTTATTATATGGAAGCATTTATTTGGTTTTCTTCTTGATACTTTATTTGGGTTGACTTGGCGCATGCTTACAACATGTTTGACTCTTACAAAGTCGCCATAAGCCTCTATGATCATTTGGTTTTTGACTTGTGATACCATTTTATGCTTCTTTTAATGATGTTTTGTCGCTATGCATGATTATGGCCGTTATTTCTCTCTTAGTTGGTCGCTTCCAGTCTTTTGCTAGCCTTCATTTTGTACTGAGTATGAGCTCTACTCGTGCATCTAACTCCCAAAAACAAAGTTATTCCAATGTGTCCACCATACATACCTATTAGCAATTTGCTATTCCAAGTACATTTGACTTTCTTTTATCTATCCTGCAAATTAAACTCTTTTTGGTGTTATGTGAAAATTAGTCAGTAAAGCTCTCACGAACCTAACGGCACACTTTACTTTTCTCGCTTTTAAAATTTTGACATTGTGGCTCTCTTATGTTGATGTTATGCTTGCAAGTTGTAAGTTGGAAATTAGCCAAACCATGCCGTCATGGGGCAAGCTTTCAACATTGCACTTTCTCTCATTTGAGTTGATATCGTGATCTTTTGTTTATGGATACTCGTGATGTGAAATAAGTTTGTATATGTGTTAGAGAAATGCCTGGGCCGCTAATCTAAGCCATGCATCATTCACGGTGGAAATTTACAGCATGCCCATAGTGGACATTCGACGACGCATCTCACAATAACAAGGTATACCAATGGTAAATAAAAGAGATGCCGAGGTGTTCAGTGTCTGTTTGTCTTGTCATTTTGATGTGGGCTTGTTCCATGTCATCGGGCAGGAGGTACCCCATTGGCAGTTCTCGATGATATGTGTATGCTTACAATGAAAAGAGCTTGCTTGGGACCTAAGTCGAGTAGCATGAGGTTTGGGTATTCGTACTTCACGGGACACGAGGTTTTCAAATTATGATTTGTTAAGCATATGCTTCGTAATTGTACTCGCATTAACTTTAACCATTCAAGATGCCTATGATGGGGGCAATGAGAGCTCAAAGCTAGTAAGTACCATAATTTTTGAAGGTTTATAAAACTTGCAATCCCTGCTTTCCTCTGCGAAGGGTCTTTCTTTTACTTTTATGTTGAGTCTCCACCTTTTACCTTTATGCACCATCTAAGAGAGCATAGTTGTCATTGTGAGTTTAATGTGCATAGTCCCAAAGTTTATCATTGATTGATTCATGATTAGGTTTTGCATGTTCTTAAATTATTTATATCTAGTCGCCCTCTTAAACTTGAAGGCGTCCTATGCATTTATGTTTTGCTATTTCATGAAGGACAAGCTGAAAGCCACTTTGATATGTTTTTCCATATGATTTGAACACACATTTGACTTTCAATGTTTCATTACTCAGATCTTTCGTTTGTGTTACTTTTCATGTTATAACATGGTTGCTAAGTTTTATTGTCAAGATTATGTCTCTTATGCCCATGTTTTAAGTTGTTTGATCCCAGCACTCAATGCTTTACTTCATTGATCAAGATTACGATGGTGCATGTCACCTCAAAAATTATTCTTTTGTTATCACTTACCTACTCGAGGATGAGCACGAGTTAAGCTTGGGGATGCTTGATACGTCTCAAACGTATCTATAATTTTTGATGCTCCATGCTTGTTTTACACCATTTGCTTCATGTTTTGTTTACATTTCATGGCGTTTTTATGCGATTTCCGGAACTAACCTATTGACAAGATGCCGCAGTGCCAGTTCCCTGTTTTCTGTTGTTTTTGTGTTTCAGAAAAGCTACACAGGAAATATTCTCGGAATTGGACAAAATAAAAGCCGAAACTCCTATTTTTCCCGAACGAAGGACGAGGACCGAAAGAGAGCCGGAGGGGGCCAGAGGGCAGGCACACCCTAGGGTGGCGCCCCCCTCTTGGCCGCGCCGCTGTATGGTGAGGTGGCCCTAGTACACTTCTGACGATGCCTCTTCGCCTATATAAACTCTCCTGAAGGTAAACCCTAAATCGGTTGGTGTTTTTCGAGAAGAAGTCCTGCAGCTCCACCGCCGCCACTGACGAATTTCAGAGGACAAAAGTCTCTATTCTGGCACCCTGCCAGGACGGGGAAGTGCTCCCGGAGCCATCTCCATCGGTCTCCATCGCCGTCTCCGCCGTCTCCATTGACCTCGCCGCCATCTCCATCGCCATTGCTGCCTCCTATGATGAGGAGGGAGTAGTTCTCCACCGGGGCCGAGGGCTCTACTGGTAGCTATGTGGTTCACCTCTCTCTCCCATGATGTGATCTTTATGTGATCGTGAGCTTTGTATCTAGTTGAATTGGTAGATGTTATTATTCAGATATTATGCTACTCCCGTGCTTTATATTTGTAATCTCCGGAGACACCTTGTATCATGATGTGAAGGTGACAGTGTGCGCATTATGTGTGTCTCTTTTGGCTAGTGTCTCTATGAATTGTTGGTGTTTGTTGGAACCATCTAGTGCGTTCACAGTGATAGTGTGGGACAATCTAGTTTGGGGAAATGCAAACTTTGAGGAGTGCTTCGTAGCCCTACGCATGATTAGTGTTCGTTATCCATTGGAGAATAGTTTAGAGTGGCATAGTGAAGTTAGTATCTATTGGTTCAATTATGTTACTTTGTTGAGAGTGTCCACTAGTGAAAGTATGATCCTTAGGCCTTGTTTCCAAGCATTGAATACCGTTTACATTCAGTTTTGTTACATGTTTGCTAGCAGCGATATTTATTTCAGATTACATTTACTACTTATAATCATCACTACTACTTGTATTTCACTATCTCTTCGCCGAACTAGTGCACCTACACATCTGACAAGTGTATTGGGTGTGTTGGGCACACAAGAGACTTTCTGTATCATAATTGCAGGGTTGCTTGAGAGGGATAGCTTTGACCTCCTCCTCCTGAGTTTGATAAACCTTGGGTGATCCGCTTGAGGGAAACTTACTGCTGTTCTACAAACCTCTGCACTTGGAGGCCCAACACTGTCTACAAGAACAGACGCGTGCGTAGACATCAGACTTGCCCTCTCTTGCATGATGTAACAACTCGTTCATGGTATTGTAGCGGTGATGGTTAGTGCAATAAATCAAAAATCTTTTTGGTGGACACTCGCAACTCACTCAAAACTGACAAGAAAAGGTGAATCTTACTGTTCCATAGTGAATAGCTATGCCTACCAATTTGGATAACCGACCTATGCAGTGACGTGATGAAGTGAATACCGAGGGTATAAGAGCAATCACATGACAAACCAGGAGTATATGGTGGAGCTGTAGATATGGTATCCTAACTACACCGAAGACACGTCCGAGTGCTGATCGTATGATAAGACCCATAGAAACACACATTAGAGATAAATGGGGCAATAGCAACTCTGAAAATGAGCTAAAAATATGATGTCTGTCAGAGTAATGCTCGTGTTGAAATGTACAAGAGAGACACTAGCAATGACTCAAAGTAATAGGTACAAGATTTCTCAGGATACAAGTGCACAAAGTAATAACCAAGGCCTCTCAAAAGTTTGTATGGAGCAGCAAACTTCAGCTATGAATATCTCTCACTATTATTTTGCACTATTTTTTGTACAATTATTTTCTCTTTTCTCTTATTTAACTATTATCTCCTATCGAGCAAATATATGCTAGTCTCATATAGGAAAGGTCGCTACACAATGCCATCGAAAGGCTATAACTATGGCTTCCAAGAGATGCAGAAGGTACTCTATGAGTACTTGGATTTGAAAGAAAATGAGAATTAGACTCAAAACACTGAAACTGTACCGGGGCAAAAAATATGACCAAAACGGTGCCGCTGGAGAAGACTGTAGGCCAAAACGCGGTATAACGCGCAGCCGAAAATTGTGTCGCAGGAGAGAATCTGCGCAAAATCGTGCCGCGGCAGAGAAACTGCAGGCGGATGACAAACGTGGCAGCGACACGGATGAAATGGTCCCTCCGCAGAGACGCATAGCACGGCAATGGCTTCATGTACCGCGGTAGGAAAACTTCTCGGTGTCGAAAGAAAATGAGAAAGACTCAAAAACAGTGAGACGTACCGTGGCAGGAAAACTTCTCGAAATTGTACCATGGCAGAGGTATACGACGGCAGGATATCACGTGGCACTGTACAACTCAGACTGTGCCGCGGCAGAAGAAGTGGCAAAAGTGCTGCCGTAGTGGAGACGGACGGTAGGAACACAGCGCACAACCCTGGCATCCTGTGCTATCGTGGTAGAGAATTTGCATGAAAATGTGTCGCGGTAGGGCGATAGCAAGGAACGATGGTGCGACAGAGAAAGTGCAGGAACACGGACACGGTAGAACCTCGCGTGTGGTAGCGATACAGTAGGACTATGCTCGCCGGCAGATAGGTGTTGATGCTTGTCTGATCGAGAGCGATCGTAAACAGCGATCAGTCCTTTCTCTTTTCCTTCTTTTTTTTGACTACGACCGATCAGATCAAGGAGAAGTACGCTCCCTGGACTCTAGAAGAGATCGATCAAAATGAATACAAAAAACCAAGCGAATTCGAGCGCTACCACAACGAGTCCTATGATAACCAAGCAGCGATGCCTAAACCCTAAGTGATGCGGACAATACCAGAACTAAGACAAACTACAACTCAAATAGAAGAAGAAGGAATGCAAAAAGGACAACGACCAACAACTAAAACGACACTCCGATGCAATTTAGGCTATGGCGATGAACTAATAACCCTAAAAATTTTATGGCTATTTTTTGTATAGGACGGAAAACGAAACTAGAGTACGGGGATGGATTTGGTGAATGCTTACCGAGGAAACCCGAGAATCTGATACCAAGATAATAAGGGGTGGCCTGATCTTCTCAGCAAGCAAGGCGGTGGTGATGATGATGATATGGTAAATTGGTGTTGCGGGTGATCTCTCCTCTATTGATCCCTGGTGCCAATGCAACAGCTCGCAACCCTATGGATATTCATGACTTCACACACTTGCGGAACGCAGCCGTCGACCATGAAACGGTATAATTGTAATATGCTTATTCCCAATGGAACAACAGATCACACTTAACTTGTAGTTTTAATCACCAAATCGATACAAATTGGTGATGGGAATTCAGAATGCTTCTATCAATCCAACAAACTAGGGTTTAACATAAACATGGTCTGACCTTGCTAGGGGTGGGGGCCAGGGGTTTATATAGGTGGTTACGCCCAGCCTAAGCATTTGCACTTGACTAGGTTCGACTCAACCATGATACAAAGTGACCCAAGGGTCGGGTTCAGCCTTAGGGTGCACAGACCCAATAGCATGGTGCACAACATGGTGGTGCGCTTGCAGATATTCTTTAGGTGGGGTTGCTCCATTCAGCCTTGGTGCCGGCCTCCCTCTCCTCCCTCGCGCCGTCTTCATGGATCACCACGTCATGCTCCATATGCTGCAGCCCATTGCTTCCTCGTACAATGCCACCCTCCTCAATGAACCTGATCATGCAAACATACGACTTAGGTAGTATAAAGCTCTCATTAGAATAAAAATCAAATTTAACTAAGAGTGAATTCACCTGTTGTTCTAGCAGCTTTGCACGAGCTCTTGTAATAGGTCCAATCCTAACTTATCCTTTGCAGCAACTTGTTGTTCTTTATTAGGGATTGGAGATGGCTGAATGGTATGGATGTCCTCATCATAATTGCAAACCATGCATATATTTCTCACACAAAGAATATTTCTCCTCTATTGATGAGGACATCCCTACTATTGTTCCATCTCCACTTCGTGATGATGACAAGCAAGTTGCTGCAAAGAAGAAGTCCAATGATGAAATCAGAATTGGACCTATCACAAGAGCTCGTGCAAAGTTAATATAACAACAGGTGAATTTGCTCCTAATAGAATCTGATTATTTTGTTAATGAGAATTGTTTACTGCCTAAGTCTTTGTGTGTTTGCATACTCAGGTTCATGGGAGAAGAAGGCATAGCACGAGGGAGCGAGGAGTTGAAGCAGCTGGAGCAAGACGTGATGATCATGCCCATGGATGCGAGGGAGGAGAGGGACGCCGGCGACCAGCATGAGGAGGAGGAGGACATCACGCAGGAGGCTGCATATGGCGCACCACCAAGTGTTTGTGCGCCATACACCTAAGGCCTACGCGCCTAGTTGGCTGCACCCAACCATTGGGTCAGTTTGTATCACATAAGGTTGAGTCGAACCACGTTAGAGGACCAGGTCAGGTCGGCTGCCCTTTGGCCAGCCGCACCCCCCATATAATAAGTGCCTATGCGCCATAGAAGAGGTTAGACCACGTTTAAAACAAAACCCTAGTTCTTGAGACTGCTGTAAGCATTCATCTAGAATTCTTGTCTCCAATTCGTTTCAATCTGGAGATTATATACTGCAAGTTAAGTGTGATCTGCTGTTCCATTGGGAATTAGTGAATTGCAATTATACCGTTTCGTGGTCGACGGCTACGTTGCGCAAGTGTGTGAAGTCGTGAATATCCGAAGGGTAGAGAGCTATTGCATTGGCATCAGGGATCTAGCGAGGAGAGATCATCGGCGACACCAGGTTATCTATCATCATCATCAACACTACCGCAAGCTTACTGAGAAGATCGGGCCACCCCATATCATCTTGGTATCAGATTTCCAGTGTTTCCTCGGTAAGCATCCACCAGATAATCCGTAGATTAGTTGTGTTTTTCGTCCTATCCAGAAAAGCCAAAAAAAATTAGGGTTCATAGTATTGCCATAGCCTAGATTGCATCGTAGATTGGTTTTAGTTGCTGGTCATTTTTCCTTCTTTGATCCGATCTATTTCTTGTTCCGTAGGAGTCTAGGTTCTAGTCGGTTTTAGGTTTTGGATCTGATCGATCGCTCGCCATCAGACACCAACGCTGTTCTGTCTGGTCTCGAGCATAGGAAGCGATCGCTCTCGACCAGACTTGGCGAGCCTTTTTGTCTGGCCCAGCGCGTTGCCTTGCGTCTCCCGCACCTCTGCCGTGGTACGAGTCCTGCCACGGCACGCTTTCCGTGCGTTCTCCTGCCGTGGTACAAATCCGAGTCCTTTTCGTTTGTTTTTCCAAACCGAGTCCACATAGTGTCCTTTTTCCTTTTCCGTTTGACAAACATAGCCACAGCCTTTCTACTATACCATTGTGTAGGAGCTTACCTATATGAGACTACATATTTTTGTTGCTCCACGGGCTGCTCTGTTTAGGGTTTTCGAGTGCATCTTTTTCTGCCGTGCTACAGTACTCCGTGAATTGGTTTTATAAAGAGAGTCAAAAAAAAAACAAAAAAAAGAGAAAAGAGAGAAGAATCAAAAAACAGAAAAGTGAGAAGCGGAGTTTCACTTCTTTCAGAGGCCGAAGCATATATCTAATTTTTGTGCACTAGTAGATTGAGCAATCTTGTGCCTGTTTACATTGAGCATTGCTAGTGTCTCTCTTGCGCATTGCAACATATCCTGTTTTATAGTTGCTTTGCCACGTTTATCTCCACGTGTGTGTTTCCCTTGGGTGTTTTGTTCACACGATCAGCACTAGGACTTGTCTTTGGTGTAGTTAGGATACTATACCTACAGCTCCACCATATACTCCTGCTTTGTCGTGTGATTGCTCTTATACCCTGGTATTCACTTCATCACATCCGTGCATTAGTCATCTATCCGAACGGGTACGCAATTGCTATTCACTTTGGAACAGTAAGATTTCCTTTTCTTGTCAGTTTTGAGTGAGTTGTGAGTGTGCCACCAAAAAGATTTTTGATTTAGTGCACTAACCTACTAATCATGTCTGTTAGTGGTGTTGATGTGATGCAGAAAAAGGCTGATGATGCTACTGTTACATGGAGGGAATATGAAGCTCTCCGTGATCATTTGCAAGGGGTTATTACTAGATCCACTGAAAACATTGACACTGATATTCAAGCTGTGCAAATGAAAGTGGATGCAACTGAAACTACAGTCAATGCTATGCAAGCGCAAGTCACTGCTCTCCAGACAAGCATACAGCAATTGACAACTTCCGTCAATGGGCTGCGTGTAGCTGTTGAGCAACGCCAACATGAGGACCATGGCGATGTTGATAGTGTCCATGGAGATAATGAAAACATGATGGGCAACAATGGCCGTGGGCGTGGCTTTCCAGGACAGGGTCGGCCACCACCACCACTTGGTGCTCGGCGTGTGCCATTTCAGGAGGATGATGGCTTGGGCAAGCCCAAGTTCACGATTCCCAGATTTGAAGGCTCCACTGATGCGGAGGAGTACCTTACTTGGGAACTCAAGATTGAAAAATTATGGCGTTTGCATGATTACACTGAAGATAGGAAGATCAAGCTTGCTTCTTCAGAATTTGATGGTTATGCCTTGCGTTGGTGGGATAGCATTGTGAGGGACAGAAGAGATGACAACGAGCTTCCTGTTCTTACATGGCGCAATATGAAGGAGATCATGCAAGCTCGTTTTGTTCCCACTAATTACCTGCGTACTGTTTATGATAAATTGACACAATTGAAGCAAGGAACCATGACCGTTGATGCTTATTACATGGAGATGGAGATGTTGCTGCAGCGTGCACGTGTTCGAGAGTCTATTGAGATGACAATGCAGCGATTTCTTCATGGGCTGAAGTACAACATAAAGGGTATTGTTAGGCATCATTCCTACAACAATATGAACGAGCTTTTGCATCATGCAAGGGAGGCTGAATCACAGCTAGCTGAAGAGGCTCAAATCAAGGCACGATATACTACTTCTGGGAGGTTCTCTAGCAGGGCGCCGCACCAATCTGCAGCGCCTATGGAGGGTACCACCAGAGGCCCCTCTTCTTCCCACTCTAACCCAGCCTCCAATGTTTCTACTGCAAAGAAACCAGCTGCTCCTGCGCCTAGCTCTGGTTCCAACATGTCTACAGCTCGTAATAGAGATATGCAATGCCATACTTGTGGTGGCAAGGGGCACTTCAAGCGAGAGTGTCCAAACAGAAAGGTGATGATTGTTAATGATGATAATGAGTATGAGACTGGAGATGACGCTGATCCGTATGATTCCAATGATGATGGTTACACAAGTGAGGGCGGCATGGATGCCTTTGCTTCTCCAGCGCCTACCATTGTTGTCTCGCAGCGTGCATTGAGTGTCACGCCACATGCTGATTCCCAGCGCTGCAATCTGTTCCAAACAAAAGCACTAGTTGGCCCAAACAAAGCTTGCAAGGTAATCATTGATGGAGGTAGCTGCCGCAATCTAGCAAGCAAGGAGCTATGTGCCAAGCTAAATCTGAAATATTTACCTCATCCAAATCCCTACTACATCCAATGGTTGAGTGATAATGGAGAGATGAAGGTAAATCATATGGTGCATGTGAATTTTGAGATAGGACCATACAAGGATTCCATTGAGTTTGATGTGGTTCCTATGACTGTTTGTCACCTACTACTGGGTCGGCCATGGCTGTATGATCGCCATGTGCAACACAATGGCCGAGCCAATACCTATCACTTGGAGTTCAAGGGCAAGAAAATTAATCTACAGCCTATGTCACCGCAGCAAATTGTCAATGAGTCTCGTCAGAAAACAGAAGTGAAGCTAGAACAGCCACCTACACGAGAAAATAATGTAATAGCTGTGAGTGAAAATATAACGAAAAGTGAGAGACTGCCTAGTTTGCTTATATTAGCCACCAAAGAAGACATGGTAGAATTTAGAGAGGATCCTACAGCCATGCCACTTGTGCTTATGTACAAAGGCGAGGTGTTAGTTTCTAATGATATGCAACCTGTTTCTCTTGGTGTTTCTAATGTATTGCAGGAGTATGACGATGTGTTTTCGGAGGAGGTGCCCGCAGGACTGCCACCATTGCGTGGAATTGAGCATCAAATTGATTTGATCCCTGGTGCCACTCTTCCAAACCGTGCGCCGTACAGGACCAATCCCGAAGAGACAAAGGAAATACAGCAACAAGTACAAGCGCTTCTGGACAAGGGGTATATTCGTGTTTCTCTTAGCCCTTGTGCTGTTCCTGTTATTTTGGTGCCTAAGAAAGATGGTACATGGCGCATGTGCGTAGATTGTAGAGCTATTAATAACATCACTATTCGATATCGTCATCCTATTCCACGCTTAGAGGATATGCTAGATGAATTGAGTGGTGCTGCTATTTTCTCTAAGATTGATTTGCGTAGTGGATACCATCAAATTAGGATGAAAGAAGGGGATGAATGGAAAACTGCTTTCAAAACTAAATTTGGTTTATATGAGTGGCTAGTTATGCCTTTTGGTCTTACTAATGCACCTAGCACATTCATGCGCTTAATGAATCATGTTTTGCGAGAGTTTATTGGTCGTTTTGTGGTTGTATATTTTGATGATATACTTATTTATAGCCGCACTGAATCTGAACATTGTGAGCATATTAGACAAGTTTTGCAAGTGTTGCGTGATGCTAAATTGTATGCTAACCTTGAGAAGTGCACATTTGCAAAAGATAAAGTGATATTTCTGGGATATGTTGTATCTACGCATGGGGTAGAGGTAGATTCATCTAAAATTGAAGCAATTCAAAATTGGCCTACTCCCATGAATGTTAGTCAAGTACGAAGTTTTCACGGTCTTGCTGGTTTCTATCGGCGTTTTGTGAAAGACTTTAGTACTATTGCTGCACCATTGAATGAATTAACTAAGAAAGGAGTGCCTTTTGTATGGGGCGCTGCCCAAGATCATGCATTTGATGAGCTGAAACGTTTGCTTACTTCTGCACCATTGCTTGCACTACCAGATTTTTCTAAGCAATTTGAAGTTGAATGTGATGCTAGTGGTATAGGAATTGGTGGTGTGTTGATGCAAGAAGGTAGACCTATTGCTTATTTCAGCGAGAAACTTTCTGGTGCTAGACTGAATTATCCTGTTTATGATAAAGAATTGTATGCGCTTGTTTGAGTTCTTGAGGTTTGGCAACATTATTTGTGGCCAAAAGAATTTATCATACATTCTGATCATGAAGCTTTAAAATATCTGAAAGCTCAATCTAACTTGCATAGGCGCCTAGCTAAGTGGGTTGAGTTCATTGAGTCGTTTCCCTACATAATCAAGTATAAGAAAGGGAAAGAAAATGTTGTTGCTGATGCTCTATCTAGGAAGAACATGCTATTGACGCATCTTGATGTTGAAATTCCTGGTTTAGAGAGCTTGTGTGATTTATATGCCACTGATCATGATTTTGCTGAACCATATCGTTTGTGTATGCTTAGAAATGCATGGGACAAGTACCACATACATGATAGATTTTTGTTTCGTGCTAACAAACTATGTGTTCCAGAATCGTCGGTACGTTTGCTATTGTTGCAGGAATCACATGCTGGCGGATTGATGGGTCACTTTGGGCGTGAGAAGACGCTTCTCATGCTCGCTGATCATTTTTATTGGCCCAAGATGAGGCGTGACGTGGACAGATTTGTTAGGCGCTGCATTGTATGCAACACGTCCAAGTCCAAGCTGAAGCCTCACGGTTTGTATACGCCACTACCTGCACCTACCACACCATGGGAAGATATAAGTATGGATTTTGTGTTAGGTTTGCCACGCACTAAAAGAGGTCATGATAGTATATTTGTGGTAGTGGATAGATTCTCTAAGATGGCACACTTTATTGCATGCCACAAAGCGACGATGCGTCGCACATAGCTAATCTGTTTTTCAGGGACATTGTCCGCTTGCATGGAGTGCCCAAGACAATTGTTTCTGACAGGGACGTGAAGTTTATGAGCTACTTCTGGAAGACACTATGGGGCAAGCTGGGAACGAAGTTACTGTTCAGCACTACATGTCATCCCCAAACTGATGGTCAAACGGAGGTGGTGAATAGAACATTGTCACAATTGCTGCGAGCCATGATCAAGAAAAATCTGCGTGAGTGGGAGGAGTGTTTGCCACATGTTGAGTTTGCATATAACAGAGCGGTGCACACTACTACTCAGCTTTGTCCTTTCGAGGTGGTCTATGGTTTCAAACCAATCACACCACTAGATTTGCTGCCTCTTCCATTGCATGAGAGAGTTAATATGGAGGCATCAAAAAGAGCAGATTATGTGAAGAAAATTCATGAGAAGACACGAGAGGCCATTGAGAAGAAAGGCAAGAACATTGCTGCTACACGAAACCAATCAAGAAAGCAAGTTTTGTTTCAGCCTGGAGATATGGTTTGGGTGCATCTGCGCAAGGATAGGTTCCCACAGCTGCGAAGTTCCAAGTTGAGGCCGCGTGGTGCTGGTCCTTACAAGGTGCTAGCCAAGATAAATGACAATGCCTACTCGATTGATATTCCTATTGCTGAGTTTGGTGGCGTTAGCAACAGCTTCAACGTTGCTGATTTGTCACCATATGATGGAGAAGACCATGGAGCGTCGAGGTCGACGCCTTTTGAAGGGGGGGGGGAGATGATGAGGACATCCCTACTATTGTTCCATCTCCACTTCGTGATGATGACAAGCAAGTTGCTGGAAAGAAGAAGTCCAATGATGAAATCAGAATTGGACCTATCACAAGAGCTCGTGCAAAGTTAATAGAACAACATGTGAATTTGCTCCTAATAGAATCTGATTATTTTGTTAATGAGAATTGTTTACTGCCTAAGTCTTTGTGTGTTTGCATACTCAGGTTCATGGGAGAAGAAGGCATAGCACGAGGGAGCGAGGAGTTGAAGCAGCTGGAGCAAGACGTGATGACCATGCCCATGGACGCGAGGGAGGAGAGGGAGGCCGGCGACCAGCATGAGGAGGAGGAGGACATCACGCAGGAGGCTGCATATGGCGCACCACCAAGTGTTTGTGCGCCATACACCTAAGGCCTGCGCGCCTAGTTGGCTGCACCCAACCATTGGGTCAGTTTGTATCACATAAGGTTGAGTCGAACCACGTTAGAGGACCAGGTCAGGTCGGCTGCCCTTTGGCCAGCCGCACCCCCATATAATAAGTGCCTATGCGCCATAGAAGAGGTTAGACCACGTTTAAAACAAAACCCTAGTTCTTGAGACTGCTGTAAGCATTCATCTAGAATTCTTGTCTCCAATTCGTTTCGATCTGGAGATTATATACTGCAAGTTAAGTGTGATCTGCTGTTCCATTGGGAATTAGTGAATTGCAATTATACCGTTTCGTGGTCGACGGCTACGTTGCGCAAGTGTGTGAAGTCGTGAATATCCGAAGGGTAGAGAGCTGTTGCATTGGCATCAGGGATCTAGCGAGGAGAGATCATCGGCGACACTAGGTTATCTATCATCATCATCAACACTACCACAAGCTTACTGAGAAGATGGGGCCACCCCATATCATCTATAGTGTAAATAGGAGACTTCAAGAATGATATAGGACTCTCTTGAGTGAGAGTATCATCATAACCAACAGTAAATCATCATTTTATGTAACCTCACATGAACTAGTAGCCATTGTTACACATGGAGGATTAGCAACAATAATGGGATCATCATCTAGAGCACTATCATATAATGAATAAATTTTAATAGAAGCAATATCACTAATAGAATCAGCTTTCCAAAGATTTTTCTCTACCCATCTATCATATGAATTATCATAGAAATCATGCATATCAATATATTTATTAAGTATGGGTTCATCATCATTGAGATCATCATCATAAGCAGGTTCAATTTTATCTGCCCTAGCCACATGTAATATTGTAACAAGAGGTGGATCATCAAGAGTTTGTTCATAAAACATTTCTAAACCATACTCTTCATCATCTTTAAAGTCATTATCACAGCGGGCATTTCAATGCATTCATCATCAGAATCATAGTAATAATAGCAGTTTCCTTTAATTTCTATGGATCCATCATCAGACATGCATAAATAGAGGGTTTGGAGTTTTAGAATTACTATTGTTGGAAGGATAGGAAGGGTAGCTACTCCAATCTTCCTCCACTTGAATATCTGTTTTTTCATTCTCTTTCTCATCAATCTCCTCTTCTTGGCTCATATTCTCATCTTCTTCCTACAAACTATTAGTGCTCTGTTGGATAGTAGCACGTCTCTTATTGTAGTAAAAGCATAGATATTATCAGAAAAACTTCTTATGCAACAATCCAAGAAACTATTGAACATATTTTAAAATCTACTAGCCACAACACTAGTTTCATATTTTAAAGCAATGCAAGTGTCTAACTCATAGGCTGCCATAAACACAGAAAATTCCTCCACATGGTTCATTCCAAGATGAGCATAATCATCTCTATTGTAAGAGGCCCTAACATATTCTTCATGGAAACATACATCGATAATCAAAGTGCCCACCATCTTGTTTAGGCAACAAGTTCCATCAGTATTTTCAAGCAACTCACTAGCAATATCACTAAAATAATTATGTATCTTTCTAGTTGCTTCCCTTTTAGTGATAATACATATATAAAGTTGAAGCATTTTAATGATCTCTTAACTAACCCAAATTGGCGAAAGTTAATGTAGATGGCGCGCATCTACTATAACACAAAGCTAAAACTTTTCCATTGATTGTGGTGGAATTTAAAGCGATGGCCTTTTAGTCGGTGTTGTGCCATGATGTTTATTTCATGTGACTCTCTTCCTCCACCAAATCCCCGTTAGGGCATCTGTCGCGGGTGCGTCCGCGAACACCGGGGGACTCCCCCCTAGGTTATTGGGCAAGTGGCACAGATGATTCGCCTTCATCGCGACAGAAAGTGCACACGGAACACAATAATTTTTACCCTGGTTCAGGCCATGAGAGGGGATCTCGCGTAAAACCCTATGTCCAGCTTGTCTGATCTCTTGATGATGAAGATATGCGGCGGAGTGTGTATAGGTCGCCGATGGCACAAGGCTTTCTCCTCAGGCTGCCGGACTTGGCTGTTTCTATCTCTTTCTTCCTTGTGAATAACTAATATCTTGGTCCTCCTTTTTATACTTCAAAGGGGATACCACAGTAGCCAAACGACATGACAACCAAGTGTCAAGCTGCTCTATGTGGTGGCTATGCTAGGTGGCGCCGTGATCCCCGCCGTCCTCCATGCCAACTGGCATGCCGCATTGATGGGACGAGACTGGCCGGTCTCGTCAGTCTTTACTTGCCTGGCACACGCAATGATGTCTTCTGCTTGCCCACCATAGTGGGTTTCTTATGCGTGCTCTCCATGCATGTTCTGGGGGTGGGACACGAGTCCTTCGTTGCAGGGGGCGCATGCCACGCACTGAAACCTGATGACTCAGGGGTAGCACCCCTGCACTCCTTTGACCGTTCCTTCTTTGGGGAAGGAGTCTTCTCTTGCAAGCCTTCTCCCTCCCTCCCGAGAAGGGTATCTGTTAGCTACACTTCCCTCCCGCCATGGGAGGGGCCTTGAACATCGCCTAGCAACGCCTGCCGAGCCAAGCCTCAATGCGCCACGCTCCTTTGCCGGGGGAGGTGGTATCAGAGCTTCCTCTTGAACAATCATGGGCCACGGGCCCATGCTAGGACCCCTGGTCCAGAGCACCGACAGTAGCCCCTGGCCATGCCCCAACAATGTTGCTCCTTGGTTGCCAAGGTGTGGCCAAAAGATGACTGGCGCCTGGGACCAAGGGATATGAACAGTCACATTGGATGCGACGGGCCATACCGCGCAGGTTTGGCACGCCAGTGGGAGGGCACTTGAGTGCGCCGCAGGCCCAAAGGGTCACGGAATGCCTCTGGCACCCCCTCCCTCTCCCAGACGCTTTGAATTCCGCAAGATGCAGAAACAACATCGGGCAAAGGGACGGTTGCCATGCATTGAAGTCGTGGGAACTATGCGCGCGGATTAATTCGGGAGCGGGAGGAACTGGAGGATCCCGCCCGCCCTCTACAAAAGGGGCCGAAACGGAATCCCAATATTTCCCCTTGCTTCCGATATACATTGCGCCTTGCTCTTTTCCTTCAATTCATCGTCTTCCAAATCCTTTCGTGCACACCTTTCACCATCAGCAATACCATGGACCAGAAGCGCACCAAGCCATCCCAGGAGCTGGAGGTGGACTAGATCCAGCAAACGATGCCGTTCTACCCGCCCCGCGGCTCCAAGATACGCACCGGCAAGCTCGAGGGATGGGTCGCTGATGAGACCAACGAGCACGGGGCCACGCTCCTTATGGATGCCAGGGATGCCGGGCCCCGCATGCGCCTGGACATGCGCATATTCGCTTGCTTCTTGATGGTGGGCATGGTGCCGCCACTGTCATCGTTCCTTCGCGCCATCCTGGAGGAGTACGGGCTGCTGCTGTCGCAGCTTCACGCAAACTCCCTCCTGGCTCTGTCAATCTTCTAGTACCTCTGCGCTCTTCCACCAATACTACAACGTGAGGTTGGAGTCTGGGGAAGCCATGTCCGGTGGGTTCACCTTTCGCCTCCACGACGGCCAGGGGCAAGAATACATCAGCATGTCCCAAAAGAAGTGGGACACCTAGCGCACGGAGTGGTGCTGGGTGCGGCTGCCAGAGGTGAATCCCATCTTTGTTGAGCCCAGCGCCCTGTTGGCCAGCCAAGCGGACTGGCAGGAGATCGATCCGCATGGCAGCGAGTTGGATGCCATCGCGGAGCGCATCCTGGAGCTGCGCGGCCTGGGCCTCACGGCCTGCCACGTGGTTACCTCCTTTCTCTGGGAGCAGGTGGCGCCCCTTCAACGCCGTAGTCACCCGATGTGGGCATTTACGGGGGTCAGGGGCTCCACCCGGCTCCGGAAGGGTCGCCTGACCACGGAGGAGCTGGACTGATGCATCAACTAGCTTCTTGGGGGAATCCAGGGGGCCTTATGGTTGATGGATGACCTTCCGCTTCTTCATGAATGTGGCGAGGATGCCCACGTCAAGATCTTGTCAAAGATGCCGGCGTGCGATGCCTGTGGGCCCTTGGCGGCTAGCTCAGGCCAGCCAGATCTAGTGGATTCAGAGGGCCTGAGGCACCGTTGCAAGCTGATGCTTCCATCTAATAGCGAGGATGAGGCCCAAGATCGGGTTCCCTTGGCGGAGTGGATGCATCAGGCTCCTCTGGTGCTGCATCACTCCCCCACGCTACTGTTCGTCCCTGCCATTAGAACTTCCACTATCACGGTGGGTGCTGGTGGGATGCCTTGGGCCCCACCAACTTCTTCTCAGTCTTGGGACGCCGGCCTTTGGGGCATCAGCCTCGATGAACTCCTGTGAGATCCCTGGAACCCTTGCTAGCCTGCTGAACACCAACTTTTGAACTCTGCCTCTGATTTGGCTTCCCACTTCTTCGTTGTAGGGAGGCTACACCGGAGCCCCCAGCAAAGAGAGCCCAAGGAGAGACTTTGACTTCCCAGGACTCCTCGAAGGTTGTGGAAAGAGCAGCCACCGGTGAGGAAGCACCTCCCCTGCCCTCAGGTAATTCTTCAGTCTGCCATGTTGCTCTTCAGCTGACTTTGCTGGGGATTCCTTCCTAGACCTTCTCAACTTTGCCTCTTATTCTGCAGCTCCTGTGGCAAGCACAACCGCCGAGGATCTATCAAAGGATGGTCCCGAGCAACTTCCCCTGCCCGTGGCAGGTAATGCTCCCTTTTGCTTAGTCCTTTCCGCTTTGGATGATCATGTTGGGGTGCAAACAAGGTGACTGCCTTTCCTCTGGTGATTTCTGTAGGTGCCCAGTTCTTGCTGATGGAAGAATGGGTGGAGACCATCATCGAGGTTGAGAAAGTCGTCAGCCCAATGAGGGCAGGTGACCTTGCTCCAGAACCCGCAGGTTCTGGCAGCCTCAATTGCGAGTCTCCCCAAACCACTGCTTGCACGGAAGGTGGCCCTTTGGTGCCCCGACAAGCACCTCCAGCACCCTTGCTGCCTTTCATGGGCCCTGCACCATACGCCTCAGCATGCACCATCCTGGTTGGCATGGAGGAGCAGGAGCAACGATTGGTGTAGGCCATGGTGGATCTGGAGGACTGGGCCACTGGCCTGAGGGCTCACTACGACGACATCCGGGGGGACGTCAACACAGAGCATATGTCCCTGTGGCGTGAGCGGCAGGAACTCCTCAACCAGCGGGCCCAACTATCCATTTCCACTGAGGAGGTGACGGGGCTTCGCGCCACTGTCGCCACTCACAATGCTCAGGCGAGGACTCAGGAGGAGGGAGCGCAGAAGCAGCTCGCGATGGTGAACGAGCTTCTGGCAGCCTCATCTGCCTGGGTCAGCGCGCTAGAGGGCGATCTACGGGCGACCACCGCATCGCTAGAGACCTCGGGAGCGAGGGTAGCAGCGCTGGAGGTTGCCCTGGGTTATGCCCACAAGCTTCTGGAGGTCGCACACGCGGAGGGTAAACATGCCTCCGAGGCCCGGCTCAAACTCGAGGCACAGGTTGAAGCTGATGCCACAAACTTGTGCCAGACCACGGAGAGGATGGCTCAAGCTCTGGCGGAGTTACGACTCCTCCCCAGCCTGGTCCCAGCTGGTCCAGTATTAGAGATTGCTCTCTGGTTTGCGGACGCGCTGAAGCAGCTTGGAGCCCTCCCTGGGATGCTGAAGTAGAGGCTGACGATGGAGGGAGAATGCATCATCGAAATCGTCGGTGTCACCATTCTCCCTCGCGTCCATCACCTCGCTCTCAGCTTCCCGTTTCCATGCCTCTTCGAGGGTTTTGGTGATACCAAGGAGGGCAAGGATGCATGAGATGCCGCCAGGGCGGCGGTGGCCCATGTTCTCGCTGATCTAAAGAGGTGAGTAACCAAGGCCCTGCCCAAGCCTTGAGGTGTCATGTCTTTTTCATTCATATTTTTCCTCTTCTCCCTCATTTGTATTGCCTGTGTCTGCATCTTGACAGTGAATAGAAACAAAGTGACATTGGTCGCAACCATGTCTGGTTAATGACACATTTCTGGCCATTTCCTCTTGCTTTCCAGTAAGAATTTTGCCAATGGGCGTAACGAATAAGATAAGTTTTTAACAGAATGGAAACTTAGCTGATTTGCTCCAAATTCACGGGGAGAATTTCCAGGGGCACTATACTTCAATAAAATAGGCGTCCACGATTTATCCAGTTGGCCTTTTTATCTAGGGTTATGCTTCCCAGGGAGAATTTCCAGGTACCTGGTTGTTCATGATAGTCAATGGTCTGAACTCTTCTGGAATCCATAAAAATCCATAGGGGCTGAACACTGAGATCCAGTCTCAAGTAGAAAACCGAAATCTAGTCTCACCGCATTCCTCGCCAGACTTAGAGACATTTTATAACTTAGGTGCAAGCAGTGCCCGATAGCGCTTACCTGTGCATCATCCCGATCTACGCACGCCGCTGCTCTTCCAGCATGGCAATGGCATAGAGAGGCATATAGCCCCCTGCTTGCAACTAAGAGAAAAATATCAATAAGTCTCAAGGCCGCTTGTTAAGACTACCAGCAATGCCAAGGTATTTAGTGAACTTAGGCTTTATTTATGGTGCGTGGGTAAATGAAATTTACCCCCGACTTTTTCAGCGAGCATGAACATCTACTACCGGGGTACAAATTGCGAGGGGTAGGCACTCTGTCATCCCCCCATCTTTACAGTGATTTACATGCGGGCGTCCCCGCGGCCACACTGTTTCTTCTACGTTTATTATATGTTTGCATTTCCGTAGTTCACAGTAACATGGACCCCTCCAGAGTTAGCACTTCAAGGATAGAATTTTTGGAGATGCTCGATGTTCCACAAGTTTTGCTCCAGTTTTCCATGATAAGGGGTGTCCCGATCTTCTCAGCGAGCGCGATGTAGATGACGATGATGGTGATGAAGATAACTCGAGTGTCGCTGTAAACTCTCCGGCTAATCCCTGCTGCCAGCGCAACAACTCTCAACCCTTTGGATATTCGCAACGTCACACGCTTGCGCACGTAGCCGCCGACCACGAAGCGGTGATGCAATATACTAATTCCCAATGGAACAGCAGATTACACTCAGAATTTTAGAAGAACGAACACCAGATCGATACGAATTGGTGTGAATAATTCCAGAGGAACACTTGGTTCTGTCTAGAAACTAGGGTTTTGTTTAAACGTGGTCTAAGGGACTTGAGGGGGCGCCCCTGGCTACTTAAGGGAGGCTGGGGCGTCCTCAGCATGGACCTGGCCCAAAACCAACCTGGTTTGGGCCCAAACTGACTCATACATGGGTTCGGCCTAATTTGGCACGCAGACCATGAGTGTGGCGCGCCTTAGACGTGTAGACATCGTGTCGTAAGCTGTCCTAGTGCGCCATCACGGACGCTCTCATGTCGACTTGATGTTCTGGTGATCTCGTGGTGCGCCTGCCTCCCTCTCCTCCCTCGCGCACTTGATCATCAAGTCTTGCTCTTCTTGCTGCGACTCATCTCCTCCTCGTGCAACGCTCGTGTTATCAACAAACCTGATCATACATAGATGCATAGACTTAGGCAGTATAAAGTTCTCATTAAATAAAAGATCAGGTTCAATTAAGAGTGAGTTCACCTGTTGTTCCAATAGCTTTGCACGTGCTCTTGTAATTGGTCCAATCCTAATCTCATTGGACTTCTTCGCAGCAACATCTTCATCAAAAGGAGTAGGAGATAATGGTGGTGTAATAGGGATGTCCTCATCATCCTCCCCCCTTCGAAAGGCGTCGACCTCGATGATGCAAGGTCTTCACCTTCATACGGTGTCAAATCAGCAACGTTGAAACTATTGCTGACGCCATACTCAGCTGTAGGAAGATCTATCTTGTAGGCATTATCATTGATCTTGGCAAGAACCTTGTAAGGACCAGCACCACGGGGCAGCAACTTGGACTTACGTAGCTGTGGAAATCTATCCTTGCGAAAGTGAACCCAAACCATATCACCGGGCTGAAACAATACCTCCTTCCGCTTCTTGTTTGCACGATCTGCAGTATACTTGCCTTTCTTCTCAATAGCCTCTTTAGTCTTCACATGTATCTTCCTCACAAAATCTGCCCTCTTTGATGCCTCCATATTGACTCTCTCTTGAATAGGAAGAGGCAACAAATCAAGTGGCGTAATGGGTTTGAAACCATAGACCACCTCAAAAGGACATAGCTGCGTGGTAGAGTGAACCGCCCTGTTATATGCAAACTCCACATGCGGCAAACAATCTTCCCACTCACGCAGGTTCTTCTTGATCATGCATCGCAACACTGTTGAAAGTGTGCGATTTACCACCTCCGTTTGACCATCAGTTTGGGGATGACATGTAGTGCTGAAAAGTAACTTTGTGCCCAGCTTTCCCCAAAGTGTCTTCCAGAAGTAGCTCATAAACTTCACATCACAATCAGAGACAATTGTCTTGGGTACTCCATGCAAACATACAATGTCCCTGAAAAACAGGTTAGCAATATGCGACGCATCGTCGCTTTTGTGGCAGGCAATAAAATGAGCCATTTTAGAAAATCTGTCCACTACCACAAATATAGAATCATGGCCTCTTTTAGTCCTAGGCAAACCTAATACAAAATCCATGCTAATGTCCTCCCATGGTGTAGTAGGTGCAGGTAATGGAGTATACAAACCGTGAGGCTTCAGCTTGGACTTCGACTTGTTGCATGTAATGCAGCGCTTCATGAACCTGTCCACATCACGCCTCATCCTAGGCCAATAAAAGTGATCAGCGAGCATGAGTAGCGTCTTCTCATGCCCAAAGTGACCCATCAAACCGCCGGCATGTGATTCCTGCAACAATAGCAAACGCACAGACGATTCTGGAACACATAGTTTGTTAGCACGAAACAAAAACCCATCATGGATGTGATATTTATCCCATGCTTTCCCACCAGTACACATGCTATATGGCACTGAGAAATCATGATCAGTAGCATATAAATCACACAAGCTCTCTAAACCAGGAACCTTAATGTCTAATTGTGTCAACAACGTGTTCTTCCTAGATAGAGCATCAGCAACCACATTGTCTTTACCCTTTTTATGTTTAATTATGTAAGGAAAAGACTCAATAAACTCAACCCACTTAGCAAGATGCCTATGCAAATTAGATTGAGCTTTCAGATATTTCAAAGCTTCATGATCAAAATGTATGATAAATTCTTTTGGCCACAAATAATGTTGCCAAACCTCAAGAACTCTAACAAGCGCATACAATTCTTTGTCATAAACAGGATAGTTCAACCTCGCACCACAAAGTTTTTCAGAAAAGTAGGCAATAGGCCGACCCTCTTGCATCAACACACCACCAATACCAATGCCACTAGCATCACATTCAATCTCAAATTGCTTATTAAAATCTGGTAGTGCAAGCAATGGTGCAGAAGTTAATAAACGTTTCAGTTCATCAAAAGCATGATCTTGGGCTGCGCCCCAAACAAATTCAACACCTTTTTTATATAACTCATTTAAAGGTGCAGCAACAGTACTAAAGTCTTTCACAAAACGGCGATAAAAACCAGCAAGTCCATGAAAACTTCGTACTTGACTAACATTCATGGGAGTAGGCCAATTTTGAATAGCTTCAATTTTAGATGCATCTACCTCTACTCCATTTTTAGAAACAACATATCCAAGGAAGATGACCTTATCTTTGCAAAATGTGCACTTTTCAAGATTACCATAAAGCTGAGAATCATGCAACACTTGCAAAACTTGTCTAATATGATCACTATGGTCAGATTCATTGCGGCTGTAGATTAATATATCATCAAAATACACAACCACAAACTTGCCAATAAAATTTTGCAAAACATGGTTCATTAATCTCATGAAGGTACTGGGTGCATTAGTTAAACAAAATGGCATGACTAACCACTCATATAAACCAAATTTTGTTTTAAAGGCAGTTTTCCACTCATCCCCCTCTTTCATCCTAATCTGATGGTAACCACTACGCAAATCAATCTTAGAGAAAACAGCAGCACCACTCAACTCATCAAGCATATCATCCAAGCGCGGAATAGGGTGACGATATCGAATAGTAATGTTATTAATAGCTCTACAATCGACACACATGCGCCAAGTACCATCTTTCTTAGGAACGAGAATAACAGGAACAGCACAAGGGCTTAAGCTCACACGAATATAACCTTTGTCGAGTAGCGCTTGCACTTGTTTCTGAATCTCCTTAGTTTCTTCGGGGTTGGTCCGGTAAGAAGCGCGGTTTGGCAAGGTGGCACCAGGGATGAAGTCAATCTGGTGCTCAATGCCGCGCAAAGGAGGCAAACCAGCGGGGACCTCCTCTGGAAATACATCGTCAAATTCCTGCAAGACACTAGAAACACCAAAAGGAAGAGGAGTCATGTCGTTAGAAACCAAAATCTCACCCTTGTACATAAGCACAAGTGGCATGGCTGTAGGATCCTCTCTAAATTCTCTCATATCTTCTTTGGTGGCTAGCAGGACTAGAGAATTCACTCGCTCACTTTGGTGGGGCTCTCTCGATGTGGCTGGGTGGCTCTCACTCACCGAGGTAATAGTCTCTCCTCTAGCTACTCTCTCATTCTCATTTTCTAAGTTCACTTCAGTTTTCTGACGAGATTCATTTACAATATGCTGTGGAGACATAGGCTGCAAGTTAATTTTTCTGCCCTTGAACTCCAAATGATATGTGTTGGTGCGGCCATTGTGTAACACGTTGCGATCAAACTGCCATGGGCGGCCCAACAAGTGGTGACAAACAGTCATAGGAACCACATCAAACTCAATGGAGTCCTTGTATGGTCCAATCTCGAAATCAACTCGCACCATGTGGCTGACCTTCATCTCTCCATTATCGCTGAGCCACTGGATATAATATGGATGCGGGTGCGGGATGTATTTCAGTTTCAGCTTTGCACACAACTCTTTGCTAGCAAGGTTGCGGCAACTACCACCATCGATGATGAGTTTGCAAGCTTTGTCCGGTCCAACAAGTGCTTTAGTTTGGAACAAATTGCACCGCTGACTTTCAGATGTAGGAGACACATTGAGCACACGCTGTGAGCAAACAATGTTATTGGCGGTGGAAGGATAGGCATCAACACCGTCAGGACCAAAGTCCTCATCATCGGAACCATCTGGATCAGCATCATCACCTGTCTCGTACTCATTGGTGTCCTCATTGACAATCATCACTTTTCTATTGGGGCAATCCCATTTAAAATGACCTTTGCCGCCACAAGTATGACACTCCATATCACGATTACGTGTTGTAGACATGTTTGAACCCGTACAACTAGCAGCAGGTGCGGATTTCTTCGCATTGGCATCAGATCGCGATGATGAAGGAGCACGAAAATCTGAACGGGAACTTGGTGTGGGTGCAGCAGACCTGGGTGTGAAACGGCTGCCTGAAGTAGTACGAGCCTTAAACTGAGCTTCTTCTGCAAACTGTGCTTCAGCTTCACGTGCATGATGTAGCAGCTCATTCATATCACGATACCGATGATGCCGAACAATGCTCCTAATATTATACTTTAGACCATGGAGAAAACGCTGCAAAGTCTGCTCAAGAGGCTCACGAACGCGAGCTCGTTGTAAAAGCATCTCCATCTCCATATAGTACTCATTAATGGACATCGAACCTTGCTTCAATTGCTGTAACTTATCAAAAATGGAGCGGAGGTAGTTATGCGGAACAAAACGAGCCCGCATCACTTCCTTCATATGGCGCCAAGTTATAATGGGCAGCTCGTTGTTTTCTTGACGTGTTTGCACAACGCTGTCCCACCATCGCAAAGCATAGCCATCAAACTCGGACGAAGCAAGCTTGATTTTCTTGTCCTCCGTATAATCATGAAGACGCCACAACTTCTCTATCTTCAACTCCCATGTGAGGTACTCTTCAACATCAGTACCACCCTCGAATTTGGGAATAAAAAACTTAGGCTTACCCAATCCATCATCCTGTTGAAAAGGAACTCGCTGGGCACCAAGGGGAACAAAACCACGGCCACGAAAAGGAGGACCATTGCCTCGGCCATTACCACGACCGGCTGCAGCAAAATCCTCATTGTCGCCATGAGCACTCTCATCATCAGCATCAATATGTGGTGGGGGTCGCTGCTCAACAGTAAGACACAGCGCATTGACAGATTGTGTCAACGCCTGGATGCTAGTTTGGAGATCATTGACTTGCACTTGCATACTATTAACAGTAGCATCAGTGGCTTCTACTTTCATTTGGACAGCTTGAACATCAGAATCAATAGCGTCAGTTGTTCGTGTTATTATTCTTTCCAAATGATCACGAAGAGCTTCATACTCCCTCCATATGACATGAGTATCATCAGGCTTTTTCTGCATCACATCAACATCACTAGCAGACATGATTAGTAGGTTAGTGCACAAACAATAAACGGGTGGTGGTTACGCTCACAACTCACTCAAAACGGAAAGAAAGAGGTATCTTACCAGTTCCAAAGTGAATAATAAATGCTTACCACTCGTAGAGACTGAAACGTGCACGGATGTGATGAAGCGAATACCGAGGGTATAAGAAACTATCACACAACAAACCAGGGTATATGGTGGGGCTTGGTATGGATACCTAACTACACCGAAATACAAGTCCTAGTGCTGATCGTATGACAAAGACCTATGGAAACACACACGGTGGAGATAAACGGGGCAAAGCAACTCTAAAAAGTGAGCTCAAAAAGATATAAGTGACAACGCACAGTAGCTCGTGTTGCAATGCACAAGAGAGACGCTAGCACTGGCTCGACGAATAGGCACAAGATTGTGCACACGGCAGCAGCCTGATGAGCACGAAGTAGCTAGTCTCGTATGGGTAAGCTCCTAACACGATGTTGTAGACAGGCTGTAGCTAAAGCGATCAAAATCGTGTAGAAAGGACGCTATATGGACACAGTGGTAACACGCTATCGCGGCAGAGAAATCGACAAAAAATATGTCGCGGCAGAGATATACGACGCCGGAAACGCACGGCAGTGCGACGGCGACGCGAAACGGACAAAGAAGTTTGTCTCTTTTTTTGTTTAAGTAAACGAACTAGCCTGGAAAAGCCCTACGCGCGAGGCCAGACAAAAAAATAATTATGTCTGATCGAGTGCGTGTGATTTCTGGTTTTTTTTTTTGCACTAGAACGCTTTGCACCAGACAAAAATCTGCTTTTGTCTGGTTGAGTGCGTGCGGCGTTCTCTTTTTTTTTTGCTAGAGATCGGATCTGGGAACGTGTAACTCAAAAGCTGCTTTGCTGATCGGATCTGGACATGCACGAGAGCGACTCCAAACAAAACGTTCAGACTAAGAAAAAGACCAAGATCAACGAGACTTCAAACGAGATCTAAACTCGAAACTAAGATGCAGAAAAGATCGGTGAACCTAGACTCCTACAGATTGGATGAAAAGATACGCGAAAAGACGATCAGCAACTAAAACAAGTAACTCGATGTAATCTAGGCTATGGCAAAACTAAGAACCCTAATTTTTTTGTGGCTTTTTCTGGATAGGAAGAAAAACAAAAACGAATCTACGGGGATGAATTTGTGGATGCTCACCGAGGAAACACTGGAATCTGATACCAAGATGATAAGGGGTGTCCCGATCTTCTCAGCGAGCGCGATGTAGATGGCGATGATGGTGATGAAGATAACTCGAGTGTCGCTGTAAACTCTCCGGCTAATCCCTGCTGCCAGCGCAACAGCTCTCAACCCTTTGGATATTCGCAACGTCACACGCTTGCGCACGTAGCCGCCGACCACGAAGCGGTGATGCAATATACTAATTCCCAATGGAACAGCAGATTACACTCAGACTTTCAGAAGAACGAACACCAGATCGATACGAATTGGTGTGAATAATTTCAGAGGAACACTTGGTTCTGTCTAGAAACTAGGGTTTTGTTTAAACGTGGTCTAAGGGACTTGAGGGGGCGCCCCTGGCTACTTAAGGGAGGTTGGGGCGTCCTCAGCATGGACCTGGCCCAAAACCAACCTGGTTTGGGCCCAAACTGACTCGGTTTGACTCAAACGAGTACATACCGACCCATACATGGGTTCGGCCTAATTTGGCACGCAGACCATGAGTGTGGCACGCCTTAGACGTGTAGACATCGTGTCGTAAGCTATCCTAGTGCGCCATCACGGACTCTCTCATGTCGACTTGATGTTCTGGTGATCTCGTGGTGCGCCTGCCTCCCTCTCCTCCCTCGCGCACTTGATCATCAAGTCTTGCTCTTCTTGCTGCGACTCATCTCCTCCTCGTGCAACGCTCGTGTTATCAACAAACCTGATCATACATAGATGCATAGACTTAGGCAGTATAAAGTTCTCATTAAATAAAAGATCAGGTTCAATTAAGAGTGAGTTCACCTGTTGTTCCAATAGCTTTGCACATGCTCTTGTAATTGGTCCAATCCTAATCTCATTGCACTTCTTCGCAGCAACATCTTCATCAAAAGGAGTAGGAGATAATGGTGGTGTAATAGGGATGTCCTCATCATTCCATCCTTGTCTTCTAGGCTCACACATCCTGGTCGGAAGACGTCCATCACTCTGTATGGTCCTTCCCACTTTGGGGAGAGCTTATGACCGGAGGAGTTTTTATTCCTACGGAGCACAAGATCTCCCATATGGAGCTCCCAGGAACGGATGCATCGGCTGTGATACTGGCGCAGCCCTTGCAGATAGCGGGCGGACCTCACTATTGCCCGGCTATGGATCTCCTCAAGGAAGTTGACATCATCAAGACATTCTTTAGCGTACTTGTGATCGTCACAGGTAGATATCCGAGGAGATTCATATTTAAGTTCCATGGGCAACATGGCATCGGACCCGTAGACAAGTAAAAATGGGGTCTCACTGGTTGATCTCGTGGCCGTGGTCCGTAAGGACCACAATACTGAGGGGACTTGGTTCAACCAGTTTTTGCCACAACCCTCGAGCCTGCAGAAGGTTGTGGTTCGAAGCCCTTGTAATACATCCGCATTGGCGCGCTCCATTTGGCCGTTGCTCTTTGGGTGAGCAACAGATGTATAGCATATCCGTGTCCCCAGCTGGTTGCAATAATCCTAAAATTCCTTGCTGGTGAATTGTGAGCCGAGGTCGGTGATTATGCGGTTAGGCACACCGAAACAACACACAATTCCTCGGATGAATTTGATAGTAGCATGGGCAGTGATGGCCCTGACTGGTTCAACCTCCACCCACTTAGAGAACTTGTCGCTGGTGACCAATAAATACTCATATCCTCCCACTGACCGGGGGTATTTTCCGACAACATGCAGCCCCCAGACCGCGAACGACCAAGAGATCGGGATGGTGTGCAGTGCTTGAGCTGGTTGATGGATGTTCTTGGAATGAAATTGGCATGCCTCGCAAGACTGAACTAGGGCCTGGGCATCAGCCAGGGCCATGGGCCAGTAGAATCCCTGCTAGAATGCCTTCCCAGCGAGAGCCCTGGATGCCACCTGGTGGGAGCAGATCCCTCCATGAATGTCGGCCAGAAGGGCCAGGCCTTTTTCTCGGGGGATGCAGCAGAGTTTAACTCCCCCCTCGCGGCATTGGTAAAGCTCGCCGTCAATCAATACATACATCTTGGCTTGGCGGGCAATCCTTTCTGCTTGAACGTCGTCTTCAGGTAGCTCTTGAACTTGAGGTACTGCACCAGGTCCTCCGCTCAGGGGGAGCCGCTCTTTCAGCCAGGGAGGCAACGGGAACGGGCTCGGAACCCTTCCCGGTAGACTACATGGCCAAGCCTTGGTGGGTGGCGGTTGCCGGGACCGCCCCGGTGAGGATGTTGCTAGGGTCTAGACCGCTGCCTTTGAAGTCACAGAGGACTTGACGAGACGCTCGACGAAGGTTCCCACGGGAATGTGATAAGGGGTGTCCCGATCTTCTCAGCGAGCGCAATGTAGATGGCGATGATGGTGATGAAGATAACTCGAGTGTCGCTGTAAACTCTCCGGCTAATCCCTACTGTCAGCGCAATAGCTCTCAACCCTTTGGATATTCGCAACGTCACACGCTTGCGCACGTAGCCGCCGACCACGATCGGTGATGCAATATACTAATTCCCAATGGAATAGCAGATTACACTCAGACTTTCAGAAGAACAAACACCAGATCGATACGAATTGGTGCGAACAATTTCAGAGGAACACTTGGTTCTGTCTAGAAACTAGGGTTTTGTTTAAACGTGGTCTAAGGGACTTGAGGGAGTGCCCCTGGCTACTTAAGGGAGGCTGGGGCGTCCTCAGCATGGACCTGGCCCAAAACCAACCTGGTTTGGGCCCAAACTGACTTGGTTCGACTCAAACGAGTACATACCGACCCATACATGGGTTCGGCCTAATTTGGCACGCAGGCCATGAGTGTGGCGCGCCTTAGACATGTAGACATCATGTCGTAGGCTGTCCTAGTGCGCCATCACGGACTCTCTCATGTCGACTTGATGTTCTGGTGATCTCGTGGTGCGCCTGCCTCCCTCTCCTCCCTCTCCTCCCTCGCGCACTTGATCATCAAGTCTTGCTCTTCTTGCTGCGACTCATCTCCTCCTCGTGCAACGCTCGTGTTATCAACAAACCTGATCATACATAGATGCATAGACTTAGGCAGTATAAAGTTCTCATTAAATAAAAGATCAGGTTCAATTAAGAGTGAGTTTACCTGTTGTTCCAATAGCTTTGCACGTGCTCTTGTAATTGGTCCAATCCTAATCTCATTGGACTTCTTCGCAGCAACATCTTCATCAAAAGGAGTAGGAGATAATGGCGGTGTAATAGGGATGTCCTCATCATCCTCCCCCCCTTCGAAAGGCGTCGACCTCGACGCTGCAAGGTCTTCACCTTCATATGGTGTCAAATCAGCAACATTGAAACTATTGCTGACGCCATACTCAGCTGTAGGAAGATCTATCTTGTAGGCATTATCATTGATCTTGGCAAGAACCTTGTAAGGACCAGCACCACGGGGCAGCAACTTGGACTTACGTAGCTGTGGAAATCTATCCTTGCGAAAGTGAACCCAAACCATATCACCGGGCTGAAACAATACCTCCTTCCGCTTCTTGTTTGCACGATCTGCAGTATACTTGCCTTTCTTCTCAATAGCCTCTTTAGTCTTCACATGTATCTTCCTCACAAAATCTGCCCTCTTTGATGCCTCCATATTGACTCGCTCTTGAATAGGAAGAGGCAACAAATCAAGTGGCATAATGGGTTTGAAACCATAGACCACCTCAAAAGGACATAGCTGCGTGGTAGAGTGAACCGCCCTGTTATATGCAAACTCCACATGCGGCAAACAATCTTCCCACTCACGCAGGTTCTTCTTGATCATGCATCGCAGCACTGTTGAAAGTGTGCGATTTACCACCTCCGTTTGACCATCAGTTTGGGGATGACATGTAGTGCTGAAAAGTAACTTCGTGCCCAGCTTTCCCCAAAGTGTCTTCCAGAAGTAGCTCATAAACTTCACATCACGATCAGAGACAATTGTCTTGGGTACTCCATGCAAACGTACAATGTCCCTGAAAAACAGGTTAGCAATATGCGACGCATCGTCGCTTTTGTGGCAGGCAATAAAATGAGCCATTTTAGAAAATCTGTCCACTACCACAAATATAGAATCATGGCCTCTTTTAGTCCTAGGCAAACCTAATACAAAATCCATGCTAATGTCTTCCCATGGTGTAGTAGGTGCAGGTAATGGAGTATACAAACCGTGAGGCTTCAGCTTGGACTTCGACTTGTTGCATGTAATGCAGCGCTTGACGAACCTGTCCACATCACGCCTCATCCTAGGCCAATAAAAGTGATCAGCGAGCATGAGTAGCGTCTTCTCACGCCCAAAGTGACCCATCAAACCGCCGGCATGTGATTCCTGCAACAATAGCAAACGCACGGACGATTCTGGAACACATAGTTTGTTAGCACGAAACAAAAACCCATCATGGATGTGATATTTATCCCATGCTTTCCCACCAGTACACATGCTATATGGCGCTGAAAAATCATGATCAGTAGCATATAAATCACACAAGCTCTCTAAACCAGGAACCTTAATGTCTAATTGTGTCAACAACATGTTCTTCCTAGATAGAGCATCAGCAACCACATTGTCTTTACCCTTTTTATGTTTAATTATGTAAGGAAAAGACTCAATAAACTCAACTCACTTAGCAAGACGCCTATGCAAATTAGATTGAGCTTTCAGATATTTCAAAGCTTCATGATCAGAATGTATGATAAATTCTTTTGGCCACAAATAATGTTGCCAAACCTCAAGAACTCTAACAAGCGCATACAATTCTTTGTCATAAACAGGATAGTTCAACCTCGCACCACAAAGTTTTTCAGAAAAGTAGGCAATAGGCCGACCCTCTTGCATCAACACACCACCAATACCAATGCCACTAGCATCACATTCAATGTCAAATTGCTTATTAAAATCTGGTAGTGCAAGAAAAGGTGCAGAAGTTAATAAACGTTTCAGTTCATCAAAAGCATGATCTTGGGCTACGCCCCATACAAATTCAACACCTTTTTTAGTTAACTTATTTAAAGGTGCAGCAACAGTACTAAAGTCTTTCACAAAACGGCAATAAAAACCAGCAAGACCATGAAAACTTCGTACTTGACTAACATTCATGGGAGTAGGCCAATTTTGAATAGCTTCAATTTTAGATGCATCGACTTCTACTCCATTTTTAGAAACAACATATCCAAGGAAGATGACCTTATCTTTGCAAAAAGTGCACTTTTCAAGATTGCCATAAAGTTGAGAATCACGCAACACTTGCAAAACTTGTCTAATATGATCACTATGGTCAGATTCATTGCGGCTGTAGATTAATATATCATCAAAATACACAACCACAAACTTGCCAATAAAATTTCGCAAAACATGGTTCATTAATCTCATGAAGGTACTGGGTGCATTAGTTAAACCAAATGGCATGACTAACCACTCATATAAACCAAATTTTGTTTTAAAGGTAGTTTTCCACTCACCCCCCTCTTTCATCCTAATCTGATGGTAACCACTACGCAAATCAATCTTAGAGAAAACAGCAGCACCATTCAACTCATCAAGCATATCATCCAAGCGCGGAATAGGGTGACGATATCGAATAGTGATGTTATTAATAGCTCTACAATCTACACACATGCGCCATGTACCATCTTTCTTAGGAACGAGAATAACAGGAACAGCACAAGGGCTTAAGCTCACACGAATATAACCTTTGTCGAGTAGCGCTTGCACTTGTTTCTGAATCTCCTTAGTTTCTTCGGGGTTGGTGCGGTAAGGAGCGCGGTTTGGCAAGGTGGCACCAGGGATTAAATCAATCTGGTGCTCAATGCCGCGCAAAGGAGGCAAACCAGCGGGGACATCCTCTGAAAACACATCGTCAAATTCCTGCAAGACACTAGAAACACCAAAAGGAAGAGGAGTCATGTCGTTAGAAACCAAAATCTCACCCTTGTACATAAGCACAAGTGACATGGCTGTAGGGTCCTCTTGAAATTCTCTCAGATCTTCTTTGGTGGCTAGCAGGACTAGAGAATTAACTCGCTCACTTTGGTGTGGCTCTCTCGATGTGGCTGGGTGGCTCTCACTCACCGAGGTAACAGGCTCTCGTCGAGCTACTCTCTCTGATGAGGACATCCCATCTATTGATACAACCGCTGCACCTACAGCGGAACACATACAAGGACCCATCACTCGAGCTCGTGCCAAGCAACTTAACTATCAGGTACTTTCGTTTCTTGGAACTCTTTCTCACATACATGAGAATATGATGCTGCCTAAATCAGATATGTTTGTTACTTTTAGGAATGATGGACCTAGCATGGATGAGAGGGACAAGCATTGGAGCATGATCATGCATGGAGATGGCAGCAAGCATTTGAGGATTGAAGAAGATGCCATGAGTGGAGATTTCAGAACTTTGAAGCCACCGTAATGAAGGATGAAGACTTGGACGAAATATACAAAGAACTACTTCATAAATTCGTCCTTAGATAGATATGGTGCTGCGTCACTTTTATTTTTGGGCCAGGCCCATGTAATTTTCGCAGCAAATAAGACAGCCACTTTTAGGAGTCTGAATTTGAGGAGAAAAGGCCTGTTAGGGTTCCGTTCGACCACCATACCCATGGCTGGTCGCACCCCTACCTTTTCCTCCTCAAATACCCCCCATAGCCATCATTAGAACTCGGATTTTGATTAGACTAAAGTTAGCCATTGCTGCAACTACAAGCTCGACTTTTGAGGCCAATCGCCCAGAAGAAGACCGCCTACTCGGAATCCCACCTTTTGAATAAAGCATACATCTTTCATCCGCAATATCTTGATTGCTGTATTAGTTCTTACTTGTTCTCGATTTCAGGTAGGAATTAAGACCCTCGCTGGTCAGGCTGATCGTGCATCCGCAAGATCAGTAACTCCCGGAGATTGTCCTAGCGATTGCATTGGCGCACGAGCTTCGCACGTGTAGTCGGATCGTCAAGCATGAACTCCACCCACCAAATCGATATATCAAGATCTCATCAAAAGATCGGACACCTTCGCCCTATCAAGTGGTATCAGATTTCAGGTTGCTCGGTGAGATTTACTGTTTTCGTAGTTTAGATTGCATCTGTGTTCATACCTATAAACCACGAAAAAGCCAAAAAAATACAGTTAGGGTTTAGATCATCTCGTCCCATAAACCGTCCGAGCCTTTGCATTGTCTTTTCAGTTTGCATCATTGAATTTGTGTCTGCATCCGTGTGTCAAGTTGCTGATCTTAGTGTCTGTTCCTTTAGAGTTTCGAGTTCGAATCACCATAGTCCCGCCGCCGCCGCACGCTTGCACCACTGCTCCACCATATCCTTCCGTGAGTTAGGTTTCGGTCGCCAGTCAAGAGGAAGAAGAAGAGAAAAAAAGGTCAAATCCGCATCCAAGTCGGGTTGACCCGTGCCTACTAGTCCAGTCCGAATCTAGTCCGAATTGGACAGTTTCGTCAGTTTTGACGGTTTTCGATAGCAAACTTCAACTGGCCATAACATTTGCATACGAACTCCGTTTTCGACGTGCGACCACTCAAAATGCTCAGCACGAAAGTTTGTTGGAACGCCCAAAAAAGGCCGGGAAGGCCGAGTTTTTGCCCTCTGAAGTTTCAGACCCGGAAATTCCTGCAGATCTTCACTTATATCTTGCTTTGGAGCTGTTTCTTTCTGCTTGTTGTGCCACGCCGTGACTTTCTTAGTGTTCTCGGCTCGCGTCTCTAGCACGGTATAGCCTAGGACCAGCACAGTTCCGTGGTTGAGCATTCTTTCAACATTGCATTGCTGTTTTGATATTTGCTGTTTTTGCTACCATATAAGTCTTCCTACAGCTCCACATATTTCTGCACGTGCTTTGTATCGACACCTGGTAATCGCTTTGTGCAATTTTGGGAGTCGCTGATCCTTGCTGGTTGCATATCACCTTCCTCCTATTTGGTAAGAACTTGTAAGAGCTTTGTATACCGCTTGACGGATAACGCGTGATTCCACCATATTCCGTAGTGCGTAGGTATATATATTTGTGCTTGCTTCTACGCTAACCATGACAGGAACCACAAAGGATGATGTTGATCCGGAGAAGATGACTAATGCAGAGTTGCATGCCCACTTCACTCGGCTGTTGGTGGGGCGTGCACAAGATGTGGACACACGCTTGGGTGATGTTGATTCCAAGCTTTCGGATGCGATGGACAAGATGGCTGGTCTTGAGGCATCCTTCAAAACCAAGCTCGATGCCCGGTTCCAGGAAGTCCTGGCCCGTTTACCACCACTGCCACAGCCGGGCCTCCCTGTACCACGTGCTCGCCGTGTTCCTCTCATACCGCCATCTGCGGGTACCGTTACAGCCGCGGCAGCTGCTGCGGCCGCTACAGAGGCGGCCAACCCAGGATGGATATGCTGCTGACGAGGGGGCAAACGAGTTCGAAGATGAAAACGAGCTCGACGAGGATGAGGTCCAACAACCTGCACCTGGCCATCCGCGGCAATACAACCGCAACGCTCGTCCACCTCCACGTCCGGTACGTGATGATGAACATGTGGCCAAGCTGAAATTAAATATTCCGCCATTTGAGGGTAGATATAATCCTGATGCATATCTCACTTGGGAATTAGAAGTAGAGCAACGTTTTGCATGTTTACGCTACCCTGAGCATTTGCGTGTTAGTGCTGCTACATGTGAATTTACAGATTTTGCTTCTATCTGGTGGTCTGAACATTGTCGAGTCAATCATGCTAATATTCCTGCTACTTGGCTTGGTCTAAATCATGCCATGCGTACTCGTTTTGTACCTCCACATTATCAACGGGACTTGCTTAAAAAATTAGCTCGTTTAGAACAAGGCAAAAATTCTGTACAAGATTATTATCAAGAGTTACAAACGGGCATGATTTGTTGTGGTATTGTAGAGGATAATGAAGCTATGCTTGCACGTTTCTTTGGTGGTTTAAATAAGGAGATTCAGCATATTTTAGACTATAAGGAGTACAACACTATTACTCGTTTATTTCACCTTGCTTGCAAAGCTGAACTTGAAGTGCAGGATCGTCAACCATCATGGAGAAGAGCTAATAATTCTGCAGGTCGTACTCCTTCATGGTCTGCGCGCCAATCAGCTCCACCTTCTCGTGGGGATGCACCAGGTCCTTCCACCTCCAGGTATACCATGCCGACGTCAAGAACGCCACCTGCTCCTGCTCTTGCTCCATCACCATCTGCTGGTCCGACACGGAGTTCTTCTTCCATGGCCTCCACGGGGAAGACTCGCGACATTCAATGTCGCAAATGTTTTGGGTTTGGTCACATCGAAAAAGAATGCCGAACCAAACGTGTGATGGTGGTGCTAGAAGATGGCGAATATGACTCTGCGAGTGATTTTGATGATGATACATTGGCACTTATTGCGGCACGTGATGGTGCCAATTCTGATTCTGACAAGGAGATGGAGGTAATGGGAGCTGAGACTGCTGATCAATACAAGAGTTTAGTTGCACAACGTGTCTTGAGTGTGCAATTGAGCAAAGCCGAGCATGATCAACGCCACAATTTGTTTCAAACAAGAGGCGTTGTTAAGGAGAGAGCTATCCGGATCATCATTGATGGAGGGAGTTGTAACAATCTGGCTAGTATTGACATGGTGGAGAAGCTTGCTCTACCCACACGACCTCATCCCTATTACATTCTATGGTTTGAGAGCTCCCGTAAACTCAAGGTAACAAGAACTGCACGCGTGCATTTTACTATTGGTACTTATTCAGATTTTGTTGATTGTGATGTTGTACCTATGCAAGCTTGTTCTTTGTTACTTGGTAGACCATGGCAATTTGATAGAGAATCTGTACATAATGGTAAAACTAATCAGTATTCTCTTACACATGCTGGCAAGAAAATTGGACTTAAACCCATGACTCCAGAACAAATTTTGAAAGATGATCTTGCTAGAGCTAGTAGATTAAAAAATGATGACAAACATAAGAGTGAGAATCAGATTGTTGCTGCAGATTTTGTACCCCCTAAGCATTCTTATAAATCTGATTCTAACCATGCTACTGAAATTCGTTTGAAGAATCCTTGTTTACTTGGTAGCAAATCTGATCTTGCTGAAATTGATGTCACTATTACTCCATGTTATGCCATTATTTGCAAAGAAGTTCTGTTTTCATTTGAGGATATGCCTCCTTCTTTGCCACCTGCGGTTGCTAACCTTTTACATGAATACATGGACGTTTTTCCACAAGATGTTCCACCTGGACTTCCACCTATTCGTGGGATAGAACACCAAATTGATTTGATTCCAGGAGCCTCGCTGCCCAACCGTGCGCCATATCGCACCAATCCTGAAGAAACAAAAGAGATCCAACGACAAATCCAGAGTTTATTGGACAAAGGTTATATTCGTGAGTCTCTTAGTCCATGCGCTGTTCCTATTATTTTAGTACCTAAGAAAGATGGTTCTTCACGCATGTGTACTGATTGTCGAGCTATTAATAATATTACCATTCGATATCGTCACCCTATACCTCGTTTGGATGGCATGCTGGATGAGTTGAGTGGTTCTATTATGTTCTCTAAAGTTGATTTGCGTAGTGGTTACCACCAAATTCGTATGCAATTAGGAGATGAATGGAAAACAGCTTTTAAAACTAAGTTCGGTTTATATGAGTGGTTAGTAATGCCGTTTGGTTTAACTAATGCACCTAGTACCTTTATGAGGCTGATGAATGAAGTTTTACGTGCTTTTATTGGTCGTTTTGTGGTGGTATATTTTGATGACATTCTCATATATAGCAAATCTTTAGAGGACCATTTGGATCATTTACGTGCTGTTTTCAATGCTTTACGTGATGCACGTCTGTATGGTAATCTTGAGAAGTGCACCTTTTGCACAAACAGAGTTGCTTTTCTTGGTTATGTTGTTACAGAACAGGGAATTGAAGTTGATCCAGCCAAGATTGAAGCTATTGAGAATTGGCCGCAGCCCAAGACGGTCACACAAGTGAGGAGTTTTCTTGGTCTCGCTGGGTTTTATAGGCGCTTTGTCAAAGATTTTGGTTTCATTGCTGCGCCATTGAATGAGCTCACAAAGAAGGATGTGCCCTTTGTTTGGGGCGATGCACAACAAGAGGCCTTCCTGATACTGAAAGATAAGTTAACACATGCTCCATTACTCCAACTTCCTAATTTTAATAAGACGTTTGAACTTGAATGTGATGCTAGTGGAATTGGTTTGGGAGGTGTGTTATTACAAGAGGGCAAACCTGTAGCATATTTTAGTGAAAAATTGAGTGGGCCTAGTCTAAACTATTCTACTTATGATAAAGAAATATATGCGCTGGTTCGGACATTAGAAACTTGGCAACATTATTTATGGCCTAAAGAATTTGTTATACATTCTGATCGTGAATCTTTGAAGCATATTCGTAGTCAAGCAAAACTGAATCGTCGACATGCAAAGTGGGTTGAATTTATTGAGTCTTTTCCTTATGTTATCAAACACAAAAAGGCTAAAGATAATGTTATTGCTGATGCTTTGTCGCGCCGCTATACTATGCTATCCCATCTTGATTTCAAAATTTTTGGGTTGGAAACTATAAAGGAACAATACTTGCATGATGCTGAATTTAAAGATGTGTTGCAAAATTGTAGAGATGGTAGAACATGGAACAAATTCATCCTTACTGATGGATTTGTGTTCCGTGCTAACAAACTATGCATCCCAGATGGTTCCGTTCGTCTTTTGTTGTTACAGGAGGCGCATGGAGGAGGATTAATGGGACACTTTGGTGTCAAGAAGACGGAGGATGTTCTTGCTGCACACTTCTTTTGGCCACGCATGCGGCGAGATGTTGAGAGATTCGTGGCATGCTGCACTACTTGTCAAAAAGCTAAGTCTCGCCTTAATCCACATGGTTTATATATGCCTCTTCCTGTTCCTAGTGTTCCTTGGGAGGATATTTCGATGGACTTTGTTTTGGGATTACCTCGTACACAGAAGGGAAGGGATAGTATTATTGTTGTTGTGGATCGGTTTTCTAAGATGGCACACTTTATTCCTTGTCACAAGACCGATGATGCTGCGCACATTGCTGATTTGTTTTTTCGTGATATCGTTCGTTTGCATGGTGTGCCAAATACTATTGTTTCTGACCTTGATACTAAATTTCTTAGCCACTTTTGGAGATGTTTATGGGCTAAGTTGGGGACTAAATTGCTGTTTAGTACTACATGTCATCCCCAAACTGATGGACAAACTGAAGTAGTTAATAGAACTTTATCTACCATGTTGCGGGCTGTTTTAAAGAAGAACTTAAAATTGTGGGAAGAGTGTTTGCCTCATATTGAATTTGCTTATAATCGGTCGCTGCATTCTACCACAAAGATGAGCCCTTTTCAGATTGTCTATGGTTTTGTTCCACGTGCACCTATTGATTTGTTGCCTTTACCATCTTCAGTGCAAAATAATTTCGATGCTACACAACGTGCTGATTTGATTTTAAAATTGCATGCAACTACTAAAGACAACATAGAACGCATGAATGTTAAGTATAAAGTTGCTGGGGATAGAGGACGAAAGCATGTTGTGTTTGAGGTTGGTGATCTTGTTTGGTTGCATTTGCGCAAAGATCGTTTTCCTGATTTGCGCAAGTCTAAGTTAATGCCACGTGCTGATGGTCCTTTTAAGGTGATAGAGAAAATCAATGATAATGCATATAAACTTGAGCTTCCTGCAGATTTTGGTACGGTAAGTCCTACATTTAACATTGCAGATTTAAAGCCTTACTTCGGTGAAGAAGATGAGGTTGCGTTGAGGACGACTTCAATTCAAGAAGGGGAGCATGATGAGGACATCCCATCTATTGATACAACCGCTGCACCTACAGCGGAACACATACAAGGACCCATCACTCGAGCTCGTGCCAAGCAACTTAACTATCAGGTACTTTCGTTTCTTGGAACTCTTTCTCACATACATGAGAATATGATGCTGCCTAAATCAGATATGTTTGTTACTTTTAGGAATGATGGACCTAGCATGGATGAGAGGGACAAGCATTGGAGCATAATCATGCATGGAGATGGCAGCAAGCGTTTAAGGATTGAAGAAGATGCCACGAGTGGAGATTTCAGAACTTTGAAGCCACCGTAATGAAGGATGAAGACTTGGACGAAATATACAAAGAACTACTTCATAAATTCGTCCTTAGATAGATATGGTGCTGCGTCACTTTTATTTTTGGGCCAGGCCCATGTAATTTTCGCAGCAAATAAGACAGCCACTTTTAGGAGTCCGAATTTGAGGAGAAAAGGCCTGTTAGGGTTCCGTTCGACCACCATACCCATGGCTGGTCGCACCCCTACCTTTTCCTCCTCAAATACCCCCCATAGCCGTCATTAGAACTCGGATTTTGATTAGACTAAAGTTAGCCATTGCTGCAACTACGAGCTCGACTTTTGAGGCCAATCGCCCAGAAGAAGACCGCCTATTCGGAATCCCACCTTTTGAATAAAGCATACATCTTTCATCCGCAATATCTTGATTGCTGTATTAGTTCTTACTTGTTCTCGATTTCAGGTAGGAATTAAGACCCTCACTGGTCAGGCTGATCATGCATCCGCAAGATCAGTAACTCCCGGAGATTGTCCTAGCGATTGCATTGGCGCACGAGCTTCGTACGTGTAGTCGGATCGTCAAGCACGAACTCCACCCACCAAATCGATATATCAAGATCTCATCGAAAGATCGGACACCTTCGCCCTATCAAGTGGTATCAGATTTCAGGTTGCTCGGTGAGATTTACTGTTTTCGTAGTTTAGATTGCATCTGTGTTCATACCTATAAACCACGAAAAAGCCAAAAAAATACAGTTAGGGTTTAGATCATCTCGTCCCATAAACCGTCCGAGCCTTTGCATTGTCTTTTCAGTTTGCATCGTTGAATTTGTGTCTGCATCCGCGTGTCAAGTTGCTGGTCTTAGTGTCTGTTCCTTTAGAGTTTCGAGTTCGAATCACCATAGTCCCGCCGCCGCCGCACGCTTGCACCACTGCTCCACCATATCCTTCCGTGAGTTAGGTTTCGGTCGCCAGTCAAGAGGAAGAAGAAGAGCAAAAAAAAAGTCAAATCCGCATCCAAGTCGGGTTGACCCGTGCCTACTAGTCCAGTCCGAATCTAGTCCGAATTGGACAGTTTCGTCAGTTTTTGACGGTTTTCGACAACAAACTTCAACTGGCCATAACTTTTGCATACGAACTCCGTTTTCGACGTGCGACCACTCAAAATGCTCAGCACGAAAAGATCTATGTAACCACAACACTACAACGTTGTGCGACACTCAGAATGCCCAAAAAGGCCGGGAAGGCCGAGTTTTTGCCCTCTGAAGTTTCAGACCCGGAAATTCCTGCAGATCTTCACTTATATCTTGCTTTGGAGCTGTTTCTTTCTGCTTGTTGTGCCACGCCGTGACTTTCTTAGTGTTCTCCATTGTCGCTGAGCCACTGGATATAATATGGATGTGGGTGCGGGATGTATTTCAGTTTCAGCTTTGCACACAACTCTTTGCTAGCAAGGTTGCGGTAACTACCACCATCGATGATGAGTTTGCAAGCTTTGTCCGGTCCAACAAGTGCTTTAGTTTGGAACAAATTGCACCGCTGACTTTCAGATGTAGGAGACACATTGAGCACACGCTGCGAGCAAACTATATTAGTGGCGGTGGAAGGATAGGCATCAACACCGTCATGACCAAAGTCATCATCATCGGAACCATCCGGATCAGCATCATCACCTGTCTCGTACTCATTGGTGTCCTCATTGACAATCATCACTTTTCGATTGGGGCAATCCCATTTAAAATGACCCTTTCCACCACAAGTATGACACTCCATATCACGATTACGTGCTGTAGACATGTTCGAACCTGTACCACTAGCAGTAGGTGCGGATTTCTTTGCATTGGCATCAGACCGCGATGATGAAGGAGCACGAAAATCTGAACGGGAACTTGGTGTGGGTGCAGCAGGCCTGGGTGTGAAACGGCTGCCTGAAGTAGTACGAGCCTTAAACTGAGCTTCTTTGGCAAACTGTGCTTCAGCTTCACGTGCATGATGTAGCAGCTCATTCATATCACGATACCGATGATGCCGAACAATGCTCTTGATATTATACTTCAAACAATGGAGAAAACGCTGCAAGGTCTGCTCAAGAGGCTCACGAACGCGAGCTCGTTGTAGAAGCATCTCCATCTCCATATAATACTCATTAACGGATAGCGAGCCTTGCTTCAATTGCTGTAACTTATCAAAAACTGAGCGGAGGAAGTTATGCGGAACAAAACGAGCCCGCATCACTTCCTTCATATGGCGCCAAGTCATAATGGGCAGCTCGTTGTTTTCTTGACGTGTATGCACAACGCTGTCCCACCATCGCAAAGCATAGCCATCAAACTCTGAAGAAGCAAGCTTGATTTTCTTGTCCTCCGTATAATCATGAAGACGCCACAACTTCTCTATCTTCAACTCCCATGTGAGGTACTCTTCAACATCAGTACCACCCTCAAATTTGGGAATAGAAAACTTTGGCTTACCCAATCCATCATCCTGCTGAAAAGGAACTCGCTGGGCGCCAAGGGGAACAAAACCACGACCACGAACAGGAGGACCATTGCCTCGGCCATTACCACGATCTTCTGCAGCAAAACCCGCATTGTCGCCATGAGCACTCGCGTCATCGGCATCAATATGTGGTGGGGGTCGTTGCTCAATAGTAAGACGCAGTGCATTGACAGATTGTGTCAACGCCTGGATGCTAGTTTGGAGATTGTTGACTTGCACTTGCATATTATTAACAGTAGCATCAGTGGCTTCTACTTTCATTTGGACAGCTTGAATATCAGAATCAATAGCGTCAGTTGTTCGTGTTATAATTCTTTCCAAATGATCACGAAGAGCTTCATACTCCCTCCATATGACAGGAGTATCATCAGGCTTTTTCTGCAGCACATCAACATCACTAGCAGACATGATTAGTAGGTTAGTGCACAAACAATAAACGGGTGGTGGGTACGCTCACAACTCACTGAAAACTGAAATAAAGAGGTATCTTACCATTCCAAAGTGAATAATAAATGCTTACCACTCGTAGAGACTAAAACGTGCATGGATGTGATGAAGCGAATACCGAGGGTATGAGAAACTATCACACGACAAACCAGGGTATATGGTGGGGCTTGGTATGGATACCTAACTACACCGAAATACAAGTCCTAGTGCTGATCGTATGACAAAGACCCATGGAAACACACACGGTGGAGATAAACGAGGCAAAGCAACTCTGAAAAGTGAGCTCAAAAAGATATAAGTGACAACGCACTGTAGCTTGTGTTGCAATGCACAAGAGAGACACTAGCACTGGCTCGACAAACAGGCACAAGATTGCGCACACGGCAGCAGCCTGATGAGCACAAAGTAGCTAGTCTCGTATGGGTAAGCTCCTAACACGATGCTGTAGACAGGCTGTAGCTAAAGCGATCAAAATCGTATAGAAAGGACGCTATGTGGACACAGTGGTAACACGCTGTCGCGGAAGAGAAATCGACAAAAAATGTGTCGCGGCAGAGATATACGATGCCGGAAACGCACGGCTGCGCGACGGCGACGCGAAACGGACAAAGTAGTTTGTCTCTTTTTTTTATAGGTGCGGCATGTGTGCAGTACACGTCCCCTTTTTGCTTTTTTTTACTAAACTGAAATTTGGGCCAAAAAAAGTTGGCCCGATCCCACGCCAGACCACAGAGGATGTCTGAGGTCGGGCGATCCTGTCGATCGCTAGCGAGGCGATATCGCGCGTGACCGCAGAGCTTGTCTGGGGTGCGGCGAGCAGGTACGTCGCTCGTTTTTTTTTTGGAATTAGCGATCGGTTCTGGTCCTGTACCTGTAGAGGAAAACGATCGTGCACGCTCGTGTCCTTTTTTTTGAATTCCAATCGGATCTAGTTATCGTTTGGACCGATCAGATCTGCGTTTTTTTTGGGATGAAACTAACGAGCGGAACCCGGTCGGACTCCTTTGGAGATCCGATCTACGTATCTCAAGCACGAACTCAAGCACGTCGACCAGAAGAAGAAGACGATGATCCCAGGTGATGCAAAAGACGACCAAAAGTAAAACTAAGATACAGAAAAGATTGCCAGACCTAGACTCCGACGGATGGAAGAGAGAAAACGCGAAAAACGATCAGCGACTAAAACTCAAGAACGGTGCAATCTAGGCTATGGCAGAAGCTAAGAACCCTAATTTTTTTTGGCTTTTTCTGGATAGGACTGAAAACAAAAACGAATTGCAGGGATGAATTTGTGGATGCTCACCGAGTAAACCGTGGAAATATGATACCAAGATGATAAGGGGTGTCCCGATCTTCTCAGCGAGCGCGATGTAGATGGCGATGATGGTGATGAAGATAACTCGAGTGTCGCTGTAAACTCTCCGGCTAATCCCTGCTGCTAGCGCAACAGCTCTCAACCCTTTGGATATTCGCAACGTCACACACTTGCGCACGTAGCCACCGACCACGAAGCGGTGATGCAATATACTAATTCCCAATGGAACAGCAGATTACACTCAGACTTTCAGAAGAACAAACACCAGATCGATACGAATTGGTGCGAACAATTTCAGAGGAACACTTGGTTCTGTCTAGAAACTAGGGTTTTGTTTAAACGTGGTCTAAGGGACTTGAGGGGGCGCCCCTGGCTACTTAAGGGAGGCTGGGGCATCCTCAGCATGGACCTGGCCCAAAACCAACCTGGTTTGGGCCCAAATTGACTCGGTTCGACTCAAACGAGTACATACCAACCCATACATGGGTTCGGCCTAATTTGGCACGCAGGCCATGAGTGTGGCGCGCCTTAGACATGTAGACATCGTGTCGTAGGCTGTCCTAGTGCGCCATCACGGACTCTCTCATGTCGACTTGATGTTCTGGTGATCTCGTGGTGCGCCTGCCTCCCTCTCCTCCCTCGCGCACTTGATCATCAAGTCTTGCTCTTCTTGCTGCGACTCATCTCCTCCTCGTGCAACGCTCGTGTTATCAACAAACCTGATCATACATAGATGCATAGACTTAGGCTATATAAAGTTCTCATTAAATAAAAGATCAGGTTCAATTAAGAGTGAGTTCACCTGTTGTTCCAATAGCTTTGCACGTGCTCTTGTAATTGGTCCCATCCTAATCTCATTGGACTTCTTCGCAGCAACATCTTCATCAAAAGGAGTAGGAGATAATGGCGATGTAATAGGGATGTCCTCATCAGAATGGGCAGCCGCTTTGCCGCTATCTGAGATAACTCATCGACAATAACATTCTTCCAGCGGGGGATGTGCTCCAACTTGAGGCCATCGAAACGGCGCTCTAGTTTTCACACCTCATCTATGTATGCCCACATTTGGGGGCAGTCATAGGCCTTGTTGACTTGATTGACCACCAACTGGGAGTCACCTCAGACCACCAGGTGAGAAATGCCCAACCCTACCGCGATCCGGAGACCAGCAAGCAGGCCCTCATATTCTGCAGTGTTGTTGATGGCATCCTCGCGGGAGAAGGCCAGCTGAATCACGTACTTGAGGTGGTCTCCTGTGGGTAACACCAAAAGCACGCCAGCTCCCTCTCCTTCGATGGAGAAGGCTCCATTGAAATACATGACCCAACACTCTGGATCTTCCATCCCGGGAAGGGAAGAGTGAAGTTCCTCTTCCTGGATTGGTACTTCAGTCCATTCGGCGACGAAGTCCACCATCGCCTGGCTCTTGATTGCGGTGGCCGCAACAAAGTGTAGGTCGAAACCTGACAGCTCCATTGCCCACTCTGTGATGCCCCCGGTGGTGCTGCGATTGTGCAGCACTCGCCCCAAAGAGTAGGAGTTCACCACTATAATGCGGTGCGACTCGAAGTAGTGTCTCCGGTTGCGCGAGGCAAGCAGGACGCCCAGGAGCAGTTTTTGCACTTGAGTATACCGCAACCTGGCATCCCTGAGCACTATGCTGATGAAGTAGCTTCTCCTATGCAGCCCCCTGCTCTTGCGCAAGGCCTAGGTCGGCTTCCTCCGGAGGTGGCACGGCGGGGCTGGGCTACGCAGAATAGCCCGCGGCTCCAGACTCAGCCAGCTTCAGGTCTTCTTCCCACTCCGCCACCAGCACCGTGCTTACCACCTGCGAGGTGGCTGCCACATAGAGGAGCAGCAGCTCATTTGGTCTTGGGGCGACCAAGATGGGTGGTGAGGCCAGGTACTTCTTGAGGTCCTAAAGGGCGGCTTCAGCTTCCAGGGTCCACTGCACGGGCCCCAGTTTCTTCAACAGTTTGAAGAAGGGCAAAGCACGCTCGCCCAACCTTGAGATGAAGCGCCCCAGTGCGGTGATGCATCCATTGAGGCGCTGAACATCCTTGACCTGCCTTGGGGCCTTGATCTCGTCGATTGCTTTAATCTTGTCTAGGTTAGCCTCAATTTCCCGGTGTGACACTAGGTATCCGAGCAACTTTCTAGCAGGTACACCAAAGGTGCACTTCTCAGGGTTGAGCTTCAGTTGGACTTGTCGCAAGTTGGCGAAGGTTTCGCGAAGATCGTCGATGAGTGTCTTGATACGGATCAACGTGATCCAAAGGGGGTTTGGCCCAATCTTTCACGGCGATCAAACGAACAGCAAGATAACAACAAGAGAATTGAATTTGAGACAGATCAAATCAAACCCTCTTGAACTCCTCACGTTGAAACTGACCGGAATCAACTCCCACGCATGGTATAACATCAGATCTCGAAGATCAGCAAGCAAACACACCGATATGCGTCCCCAAACATTGGGACTTTTCTGGTCTCTTTCTGAGCTCGAAAATAACAAGTCTCAACGATACAAGGCGGCTGCCATAACCCTATATGGGTGACTCTGAACGCTACCTTGGCTGGGCTAGGCCCCAAACCAAACTAAAAGCCCAAATGGCCAAAACACACTTGATTTTGGACAGGCCCAAAACCATCACACACAAATAAAACCAAACTAAAATAAAAACATGACGCGAACTTAATTAAAATAGAACACCTAAATATGTTTCGCTGCAGCGCCTCGGCGAAAATGAAACTCCATTGGAGGTGTACGAAAGTTGGGCTTCACATCATCTTGTGGAGGCACTTCAAAGCAGAATTGTCCAAGCTTCAGAACATAAGGAGGTGGTAAAATAGTAGGAATAGTAGCTATGCTTCCCTTATCATCCCCCCCAACTTGAAAGGAAACCGTCCTCGGTTTCGCCTGAATGTGTTGGACCTTTTTCTGAGCAGCAAGCACGTCCACTTTGATATCCTTATCGAGCATAGGCTGCAACACATGATGCTTCCCCTTATGCCACAAGGAATAAACATTGGACCTGCCTTCATGAGTGGAACGCCTATCAAATTGCCACGGTCGTCCTAGCAGCACATGACATGCATCCATAGGCAAAACATCACAGACCACGGTGTCCTCATAATTACCTACTGAAAATTTCAAGCGCACCTTATGTGTGACCTTCAGCTTCCCTGAATTATACAACCACTCAACACAATGCGGCTGCGGGTGCTTCCATGTAGGCAATGATAGAGAATCCACCAAACTCTTGCTAACAACATTTGTGTAGCTGCCACCATCAATAATAAGTTTGCAAGTGGTGTCCTTGACGATGCATTGGGTCTGAAATATATTCCAGCGCTGCCCTTGGTCGTGAATGCGATCTTCTGGTACGCATTGCACCATTAGATTTTTTAAATTTGCAGCAAGTTCATACCCATCCACGATCACTTCAGTATTGTCCTCAGAGTCCTCACTTGATGACGCATCAGCTTTCTCATCATCACTAGCAGAAACATAGCCATCATGTGTGAGCATCACCCTTTTTCTATTAGGGCAATCACGCATCATGTGTCCTCGTCCTCCACAAGTAAAACACTCGATGTTTGCTGTGGACTGCGCAGATGCAGTTTTGGACACCCCAGATTTAGGTGCCTCGCTATGAGAAACACTATTAGAGCGTGTAGAAGGTGTCGTCTGAACACTAGGACCAGCAGCCTCGGTATGAGAACGATGCCATGATTTTGTAGGTGTTGCAGCGTGGCGTCGTTTGATTTGTTGCTCCGCACGCTCAGCTTGGTGCACAAGATCTTGAAGATCATTATAGTAAACCATCTCCACACGATCACGCACCTCAAAATTCAGTCCATTCAAGAACCGAGACATCGTGGCCTCTATATCCTCCCTAGTCCCTGTACGTATCATCAACAACTCCATCTCTTTATAATACTCATCCACAGATTTAGTACCTTGAGTGAGCTGCTGCAACTTATTATACATGTCTCTCTTGTAGTGTTCAGGAACAAAGCGATGGCGCATAAGATCTTTCATACCGGTCCATGATGTTGGGCGAGTACGCATACGCAGAATTTGATTCCACCAAATCAGCACATAACCGGTGAATTCAACAGCAGCCAGTTGAAGTCTCTTCTCCTCAGTGTAATAATGAGTAGCAAAAATCCGATCCATGCGCATCTCCCACTCCAAATAATCGTCAGGTCCGCGGTCACCAGAAAAAGGAGGTATGGACAATTTGATGCGTCCAAGACCACCATCATCAAATGGAACACGACCAGCATGGCCAACACGGTCACGATCATGTTGCTGTACACGATGAGCACCGGCAGGACGAGCAGCAAACTGTCGTTGTTGTGGCACATAATCAGCGTCATCGGCAAGTTCTCCTTCATAAGCGGGTGCCACGGGTCGATGGTCATGAATTTCAGCAGGGCGGCGTGGTACCACGTGGCGAGGTTGTGCAGCAGGAGGGGGCTGCACGGGTGCACGGGCAGTAGCATCGCCCATTGCATCAATCCGGGTAGCTAGCTGTGCAATTTGTGCTGTCAATGCGGCATGACTCCGCATAATAAAATCGCATGTACTATCAAAACCAGCCCGAACATTAGGAGCCAAATCTGTAGCAAAAACAGGCGGGACAAGCTCCTCTTTCTTCTCTCCAGCCGCAACGGCATTCTCTCCGTCAACAGAGTTCACCATGGTAGCAAGCAGTTTGTCTCCGTGTTCCCTTTTTGTGTGAAACCTTTGTGTAAGCAGATCTGGCAAGGAAGCAATCCCAGCAGGTACGAGCGAAGGAGAAAATCAGCAAAGCTCCTGGGAAGAGACGACCGACGCCCAACCCCAGACGGTCTTCGTCCTGGGGCGAGCGGGGGAAGGGCGATCGTGGGCGAGGGCGATCGTGGGCGAGCGAGGCTCCTCCCAGGCGATGGGCCGGCCCACTAAGGAGCGCTAGGCAGGAGCAGGATCCCGCGATCCGCTAGCGCGAGACGAGGGCGTCCTCGATCCCAGGCGTGAGGGCGGGCGGTCGCCGATCGAGGCGAGCGGGCGGGCTCGCTCGGGGACAGAGCCTGTCTGCCCCCAGGCGCGTGGGGCGAGCGATCCTTTTGTTTTTTTTTGCCGAAACTGGATCGGAGCTGGTAGCGGGACGGGCCAGCGATCGGAGCTGGCTGCGATCAAACTGCTCGAGGAAAACGAGATCTGATCTGATCTGATCGAGACAGCACGCGGAGCCTCCACCAACTATCTGATCCTTGGTAGTACAAAACGATCCAATTGGAAAACTCCTTTGATGAATCTGAAACCAATCTGGTCTTCTAGTCCTCCTCAGCAGAGAAATCTCAGCAAAACAAATCGATCTCAACAACAAACTCCGCCATGATAAACCCGACGAATCTGATACCAAGATGATATGGATCAACGTGATCCAAAGGGGGTTTGGCCCAATCTTTCACGGCGATCAAAAGAACAGCAAGATAACAACAAGAGAATTGAATTTGAGACAGATCAAATCAAACCCTCTTGAACTCCTCATGTTGAAACTGACCGGAATCAACTCCCACGCATGGTATAACATCATATCTTGAAGATCAGCAAGCAAACACACCGATATGCGTCCCCAAACATTGGGACTTTTCTGGTCTCTTTCTGAGCTCGAAAATAACCAGTCTCAACGATACAAGGCGGCTGCCATAACCCTATATGGGTGACTCTGAACGCTACCTTGGCTGGGCTAGGCCCCAAACCAAACTAAAAGCCCAAATGGCCAAAACACACTTGATTTTGGACAGGCCCAAAACCATCACACACAAATAAAACCAAACTAAAATAAAAACATGACGCGAACTTAATTAAAATAAAACACCTAAATATCTTTCGCTGCAGCGCCTCGGCGAACATGAAACTCCATTGGAGGTGTACGAAAGTTGGGCTTCACATCATCTTGTGGAGGCACTTCAAAGCAGAATTGTCCAAGCTTCAGAACATAAGGAGGTGGTAAAATAGTAGGAATAGTAGCTATGCTCCCCTTATCATGTCTCCTTGCTCCAACTTTTCAAAACAATGTCGTCGATGTAGACTTCAATGTTGCGGCCGATCTGTGAGCCAAGGCATTTCTGTATCGCTCGCTGGTAAGGGGTTCCTACATTTTTTAGCCCAAAGGGCATGCAAGTGTAGCAGAAGCCACCTATCGACATGATGAACGCCGTCTTCTCCTCGTCTTCGACCGCCATTTTGATCTGGTGGTAGCCAGAGAAAGCGTCGAGGAGGCACAGCAGGTCACAACCGGCCGTGGAATCTGTCGGTGTTCTGGATACCGGGGTATCCCGGTCCACCTGCTCCTGGGCCACTTCAACGACCCAACTTTGGCCTAGGAGCGTAATGAAGACCGAAGCCCAGCAAGGAAGACCCTCGTGAGGAGGCGCCTCATGAGGAGAACGATGATAAAACCACTAAGGACCAGAAGACCTCCTCGCGAGGTGCTTCTCATGAGGGGAGGGACCAGATCTGCGCCAGATCAGCACAATCCTATGTTGGCGTAAGGATAAGACCAGAAGATGGCGTACCGTCCATGCTACCCCGACAAGGTGGCGATAAGCCTCTGCCGTGCCTACATAAAGCTGTGCGGTGGTTGTTGCCACCCCCCTAAAAATAGGGTGGACGGTGCAGGGTGCCAGAGGACGACGTCAGCCTTCCTCCACCCACTCCCATGGACCAGCGCCGCTGCTGTACGTAGAGCAAGACCACCAAAGACTGAAGGCAATAGCTGTCCCCCTCCTTGGTCGTATTGTGGCAACCCCTTCCCCAAGTTGATGAGAGAAAGGAGGACCTCGGCGCTATAAAAGGAGGGGAGGCTGCCCCTTAGAAACGATCCCCAATTCTAAGCTCCTAGCTAGGTTAAGTTGGTTCTTCTACCTCCGGCCAGTTAGTGCTCTGTAACCAAGACCTTATACTCCTTGCGAGGCATCGCATCATAATACAAGAAGGCAGGAAGTAGGCGCTTTACCTCACCACGAGGGCCCTGAACCTGGTTAAAGATCGGCGTCCCTCTCTGTCGTGCATTGAGCTCTCCGACGTCTTGAGTCTTCCGTCGCCATGTTTCATTGCAGTCTAGATCTCACGCATACAGCCCCTGCGTTCAAATCCTTGGGTCCTTCATGTGGTACCCAATGTTCTTGCGACACAAAATCCACTGACATTTGGCGCGCTAGGTAGGGGGCTGTGGTGTGTTTTCTAGATCTGCTTCGCCATGGACGACTGCCAACACAAGGCTCGAGCATCTTCGCCGCCACAATGCTGTTCGAGGAAACACCAAACCCATCATCCATCGCCAACATGTCTCGGCCGAGGATGAAGAGGAAGAAGATCTCGAGTCCTCCTACATCCCGTCCGGGCGTACAGAGCCTTCGCTCTCCTTCACTGCCACTGCTACTTCTCGCGCTCGTTCTGGGAGTCAGTTGACTCATGTGCAGGCTGTCACCATGGTGCAGGAGTTGCGGCGCTATCAACCCACTGCGGACGGGCGTGAGGGGTGGCGCGCTCGAATCGCCAAGCTTGTCACCATTGCCAACAAAGACCCGGCCTTGGGGGGAGCCCAGGGTGCGGGGGAGCCAGATCCGGGGGCGAGGCATCACGCCTCGGGCACCGGACATGGTAAAGCCACTGAGGCCAAGAAGGCAGTTTCTTGTGCGGCATCTTCACTGCGCGGAGAGCCCAGCTGCCAAATCGTCCAACGCGCTCCAGAAGACGCACGCATCTCCCTCGAGCGCCGTCGAGAAAATCATGACCGCGCCCTCGACGACATCGGTGAAGCTATTAAGAACGTCAAGGTCACTGGGAAGCTCATCTACAACCCCGGGTGCCTCGCCTCTCGCTCGCAGCAACGCTACATGGTCTAGCCTGACAAGTTCAGGCCGGACATCGGTGCGCGCTATGATGGGACCTCCAACCCCGTCGAGTTCCTCCAGCTCTACATCGTAGCCGTTCAGGCTGCGCTTGGAGATCAGCATGTGATGGCCAATTGGTTTCCCATGGCCCTCAAGGATGCGCCGCGAACTTGGCTCATGAACCTTCCGCACGAATCTGTGACTTCGTGGAAGGATCTGTGCCGGCAGTTCCTCGCTAACTTCATGCCCACGTATGAGCGCCCCGCCACGAAGAACGATCTGGAGGCGGTGTGTCAGTACAAGGGCAAAACGCTTCGCTAGTACATCCAGCGCTTCAGCTAGATGAGGAACAAGATCCCACGGATCTCCAACGAGGAGGTTATCTCTGCGTTCTCCATGGGTGTCGCCAACATCAAGATGAAGGAAAAGCTGTCTGTGAACGATGAGCTGACCTCCGTAGTCAGGCTCTTTGAGATCGCCGATAGATGCGCCAAGGCCGAAGAAGGGAGGCTCTTCGTGCACAACCTGCCAGAGGCACCTCCCCCAAAGTCCAAGTCAAAGGACCCCAAGCATAAGGAGGCTGCTGCCCTCGCGATGGAGCCTGATCATAAGCAACATCGTGGGGACCGCTCTGAGCATGATAAGGGGGACGACGCCGCTACTGCATCCTCCACAAAAAGGACACCCACAATACTGTTGATTGCTGGATAGTCCAGAAATTCCATGAAGAGAATGGAGTCACCAAGCGTCGTGGGAGTAGCCATAGCTATGGCAAGGGTGGTTCACGAGGTGACGACCGTGACGACAACCGGGACGATGGCCGCCGGCACAACGGTCCGTCGCGCACAGATCCCGAGCCTCTACCGCTACCTCCACCGACAAGCAATCACCGAGAAGAGAACCAGGGGGCTATCAAGAGCCGCGAGGCTTCACCGCCTGCCTCCTGGGAGGAGCTCAAGCTCCGCTATCGAATCGCCACTTCAAGCAGATGTCGCGAGAGATTGCGGCAGCACAACCAAGCATAAACAGCCCCAAGCTGAGGTGGTCTTCCAACAGGATCGGCTTCGACGAGGAGGACCATCCTATCTCCACCAGGGCCGTCGGCAAAATTCCCCTCTTTTGCACGCCCACTATCAACAACATCGCTGTCAACCGCACTCTCATCGACGGCGGGGCGGGCCTCAACATCATCTCTGTCGAAGTCTTCGAGAAGATGCAAGTGCCATATCACTGGCTCATGCCAACTCAGCCGTTCTTCGGAGTAACAGAAAGTTCCACAATGCCCATCGGGCAGGTTCGCCTGCCCGTCACCTTCGGCACCAGGGACAACTATTGGATGGAAAGCCTCGACTTCGACGTCGCCTACATCGTGCTGCCTTACAACGCCATCCTCGGCTACCCAGCCTTGGCAAAGTTCATGGCGGCAACTCACCACGGCTTTAACGTCCTCAAGCAGGGGCGGAACTAGACCAAAAATTACCCTGATGCATCTCTACAACGTTGCATAGTTTCTTTTAAGCTTTGTAGTGTTGAGAGCTGGAATATTGGCATCGGTGATGCACTTCTCTCAATCTACCTTGATGCACTAGCCTTGCCATGCTAATAAGTACAGCTATAATTTTTTTTTGACCCTGATGCCTGTGCATCAAGGTACTTCTACACAGCTTTGCCCCTATCCTCAAGATTCCTAGTGCCAACGGCAAGATCATCGTGCGCTGCAACAAGAAGGATGCTCTCCGCTCGGTGGAGCATGTCTACCGTGAGGCTGCCACCATGTTCCCTACCGATGAAGATCTACTAGAACACTCAGGTGACCTCGCGAGGAAGAAGCAGCTCATATCGCAAGAGCGGGCTGCTGCCAAGAAAGCTTCTCTCAAGCCCGTTATGCTAGACTTGTCCAGGAAGAAGCCCTCCGCATCTATGATGACCACGCCAAGCGAGGACCTGGTCCATCCGATGCTGGACATGAGCATTGGGGAAGCTGCGGTACCCTCAGGGAGGAGGCCTCAGTTTACTCAAGAGTGCTCTACTACAAAGAAGGTTCCGCTGCAAGCTGGGGGCTGCGAGAATTTCGTCACCATCGGGGCAGGGCTTTCCCCCAAATAGGAAAGCGCGCTCGTCACCTTCCTGCGGGCAAACTCTGACATGTTCACTTGGACACCGTCAGATATGCCCGGCATTCCTAGGGAGGTGATTGAGCACCACTTAGCCATGTGCCCCCAAGCACATCGAGTGAAGCAGAAGACAAGGAAGCAAGCGTAAGAGAAACAAGACTTCATCGTCCAAGAGATCGAGAAGCTGAGGAAGGCCAAGTTGATACGAGCCGTAGCTCACCCCACGTGGATTGCCAATCCAGTGGTCGTGCCGAAAGCTAACGGCAGTGGGCGCCTCTGCGTAGACTTCACTAGTCTCAACAAGGCCTGCCCCAAGAATCCTTACCTGCTCCCAAGGATAGAACAGATCGTCGACTCCACCGCTGGCTATGACCTCCTTTGCTTCTTGGATGCATTCTCCGGCTATCATCAAATCAAGATGGCAAAGGAGGACGAGGATGATAGGGTAAAGGTGCCCGATCTTTCGATGAGACGATAACTATCGATTATGGTGGACGTCGACGTTGATGATCCGACTACAAATGTGTGAGATGTTGCGCCTTAGCAATCGATACACCAACTTCCGAGGCTATTGATCACGTCGGAGCTAGATCAACCTGATCACGAGGATCAATCCCTGCAAGCAATCGAAGAACCAGCAAGAATTATAGATGCAATCAAGATATTGCGAATATAGATGAAGGCTTTATTGAAGAGGTGGGATTCTGCAAGTGTGTAGTACAAAAGGTCGGTTTGACACTTGTGCCTATGGCGAAGAGTAGCTCGTGGCTAAGTCTTTAACTAAACAAAATCCAAGTCCGAATGACGGCTAGGAGGAGGTATATATGAGGGAAAGGGCAGGGATTTTCGTACAACCCTAATGGGCCATCCAAAAATAGCCCTAGATGAGTCCTTTTCCACTCAAACAGCCTCCAGAAAATCCCTAAATTACCTAGGACGAAAATACATGGGTTTAACCCATAAAATAAGGTGACGCAGCACCATATAAAGCCTTAGACGAATGTTATGATTTGGTAACTTGTGAATTTTGTTCAAGCATCCTTGCATCATTATGGTGGCTTCAAAGTTCGAAAATCTTCACTTGCAGCATCATCCTGAATCCTCACACGATTGCTGCCATCATCTCCATGCATGATCATGCTCCAATGCTTGTCCCTCTCATCCATGCTAGGCCCATCATTCCTAAGTAACAGAAACACATCTGATTTAGGCAGCATCATATTCTCATGAATATTAGGAATAGTTCCTAGAAACGAAAGTACCTGATAATTTAATTGGCGTGGACGAGCTCTTGTGAGAGGTCCTTGGAGTTGTGGAACATGAGGAATTGTGGCTGTAGGTGCAACGGTTGTATCCACCGTAGGGATGTCCTCATCATCCTCCCCTTCTTGAATTGAAGTCGTCCTCGACGCAATCTCAACTTCTTCTCCAAAGAATGGTTTCAAATCTGCAATGTTAAATGAAGGACTTACCGTGCCCATATCTGCAGGAAGCTCAAGTTTATATGCATTATCATTCATTTTCTCTAACACTTTAAAAGGACCAGCAGCACGTGGCATTAATTTAGACTTGCGCAAATCAGGAAAACGATCTTTGCGCAAATGCAACCAAACTAGATCTCCCACATCAAACACAATATGCTTGCATCCTTTATCACCAGCAACTTTATATTTAGCATTCATACATTCTATATTTTCCTTAGTAAACCTATGCAACGTAAGAATCTGTTCAGCCCATTGTGTAGCATCAAAATTATGTTGCACCGAAGATGGAATAGGTAATAAATCAATAGGTGCGCGAGGAACAAAACCATACACAATCTCAAAAGGGCATAACTTAGTTGTAGAATGCACGGAACGATTGTAAGCAAATTCAATATGAGGTAAACAATCTTCCCACATTTTTAAGTTTGTCTTTAAAACAACCCGTAACATGGTAGACAAAGTTCTATTTACTACTTCAGTTTGTCCATCAGTTTGGGGATGACATGTAGTAGTGAACAACAATTTAGTCCCCAACTTAGCCCATAAACATCTCCAAAAATGGCTAAGAAATTTAGTATCACGATCTGAAACAATAGTATTAGGCACACCATGCAAGCGAACAACATCGCGAAAGAATAATTCAGCAACATGAGCAGCATCATCACTCTTATGACAAGGAATAAAGTGTGCCATCTTAGAAAATCTATCCACAACCAGAAAAATACTATCCCTCCCCTTCTGTGTTCAAGGTAATCCTAAAACAAAGTCCATAGAAATATCCTCCCAAGGTACACTAGGAACAGGAAGAGGCATATATAAACCATGTGGAGTAAGGCGGGACTTAGCTTTTTGACATGCTGTGCAGCGAGCAATAAACCTCTCAACATCACTTCTCATGCGTGGCCAAAAGAAGTGTGTAGCAAGTATGTCTTCTGTCTTCTTTACTCCAAAGTGACCCATAAATCCTCCTCCATGCGCCTCCTGCAACAACAAAAGTCGAACGGAACCTTCTGGAATGCATAGTTTGTTAGCACGGAACACAAACCCATCATTGAGGACGAATTTGTTCCAAGTTCTACCCTCTAGACAATGCTGCAAAACATCTTTAAAATCGGCATCGTTCACATATTGTTCTTTAATAGTTTCAAATCCAAAGATTTTGAAGTCAAGTTGAGATAACATGGTATAACGATGTAACAAAGCATCAGCAATAATATTATCTTTACCCTTTTTGTGTTTAATAACATAAGGAAAAGATTCAATGAATTCAACCCACTTTGCATGACGTTTATTCAACTTAGCTTGACTACGAATATGCTTCAAAGATTCATGATCAGAATGTATAACAAATTCTTAAGGCCATAAATAATGTTGCCAAGTTTCTAATGTCCGAACAAGAGCATATAATTCCTTATCATAAGTATAATAGTTCAAACTAGCTCCACTCAATTTCTCACTGAAATATGCCACTAGTGGGGACGGGGCCTCCAGTCCCGGCCCGTAAGGGGCTTTAGTCCCGGTTTGCAAACCGGGACCCCAGCCGCGGGACTAAAGGCTGAACCTTTAGTCCCGGCCCGCTTACCAGCCGGGACTGGAGGGTGTCCACGTGGGCACCTCGGAGCGAATCAGGGCCAGGACCTTTAGTCCCGGTTTGTAACACAGACCGGGACTAAAGGTCATCTGCAGATTTTTGTTTTTTGCTGTAGGGTTTTAGGGTTTAGGGGTTTTAGGGTTTTAGGTGGGGGATTAACGTGATGCCTCGTTTGGTGCCTTGGTGTTCGGGAATTAGTTTATGCATATATATAAGATTAACTTATCTTACAAGCGAGCATATATATACAATTATATGGAGATCAGAATTATCGGGACAAGAGCCCGTCTATTCGATTACATGGACCAACATTAGTAATGGCCCCTAGCTACACTAAATCGTCCTTTGTCGTCTATAGCTTCTATTCTCAGAAAGGTCGCCAGCTCCTCTGCAACAGCAATCGCGCGTTGCTCTGGTAGGTACTTCTCCCGCATGGCCGTGTACTATATAAGAAGAGGAGATGAATATGAATATCAATCATGATAACAAAGAATGACGAGTAAAAATAGAGGTGTGAATGTTTATTGCTTACATCGTATCTGTAATCCTTGTGCTCAGAGGTAAACGTGCGAATGGTCTCGCAAACATAGTATCCACATAGATCCGTCCCCCGTGGCTGCTGGTCGCACTTTACGAGAATAGAATATATATAATCAAAATAATAATCTAGCATTACAAAAGTATTGAAAATAGAAGTATATCATACTACTACTTACCTGAGCCGCTCTAAAGGTCAGCTTCTCATGCCGGATACCGGGAGTCACGCACTTGAACCGCTTCCAAACCCTGCCCGACAAGGAAAATGATTTGCTAAGTTTTTCATTAATTGATATATCAGAAAATCATCGAAAGAGACCGATAGAGCGCAAGAATGATTGAAATTACCCTTGGAGCATGTCCTGCAGGCTTTGGAACTGTTCCAAGGGTCTCGATAATGGGTCGAAGGCATCAACTCTTCCCTTATCAATTTGAATGTCCAACAGAATCCAGTGGTAGCTGCACATGTATATATATATGTGTCAGTAACTTATCAATTACACTCATAAGTGAATGGACACAATAGAGTAAGACCCTCACTTGAAGTTGTATGGAAACAGTATGTGGTCACAGTAATTTTGATCTGTTAGAAACCTTAGAAGGTTTTCCTCCGTCTCCTTGGGGTTATCAGTTAGCGTCTTTATATGTATTTTATCTGGGTCAATAAACCCAATATTTAGGATGTTCCTACTTTTACATTCCAGAATCTTCATTCTGCATAATAGAGTACAAGTCAGAACGGAACAAGTTATATGTAGAAAATGAATTGAAATAACTGAACAAGTTATATGTAGACAATGAATTGAAATAATTGAACAAGTTATATGTAGACAACGAATTGAAAAACTTACAGACAATAGCAACTCATAAGCGATTTGTCGAGGGCGTCGGCATTGTACATCTGGAAGAGTTCATCAAAGTCGATATGGATGTCTTCGGGACGGCCGTAGTACTCCCGTGGGACAAGCGCCACGATCATCGTTCTCCCTTTCTTTGATTCACTTAAGTACCATGTATGCAAGTAACGCATATTTGTTGGGAGATCATCAAACTTATCTTTGCTGACCAAAGGCGCTCCCATGACAAACTGTGGCTTAGGGGCTACCACAGCCTTGGGTACCACGTCGTCTTGGGAAGCCAGAATGACTTCAACCGGGATACCCCATTCATCCGCCCACTTCTTTGCTAATCCCAAATCTTGCCCCTGCACCAGAGAGGGAACATTCTCGGGTAACACCCTGAGGGGTGGGATCGACTGTTTGGCCTGTTGTCCAAGCTGAGGAACGTCTGATCTTATTTTGCTTGTAGTTGAACTTGATTTGCTCCCACTTGCACTTGCACTTGCACGTGACTTGCTCTTTTGCCCTTCCTTCTGCAATGTGCGTGTATAGTCGTCAGGCTTATGGTGTAAGTCATACTGTGATGGAAGGGTCATGAAGTATTTTGCATATGCTATTTGCTTCTCGGTGTATTCCGGGCGGGGCTCGGGTTCCTTCTTTTTCATCTGCGCCTCATAATGTTCCTTTGCTATCCTGGCGTTTTCCTCGTCGGTACGATCATAAGGTCTGATAGGAAGATTAGCATGAGGTACCTTTGGGAGGGGCGACAGTTTGCGCTTTGGGGAGCTCCGTCGCTTAGAACTCATGGACGGAGCGTTCTTGCTGGCACGCTTCCGCTTAGTATCCTTAGCGGGCGGCGGCGGAGACGGCCGACCCAAGTCCGGCGGCGGTGATTGAGATGGACTCGTGTTGTGGTGGCCGTCGTCATGTGGAGGGCTTGGAGGTGATGGAGGTGTAGGTGACCTGCGACGACTCGGAGGCGGTGTTGTCCTTGGGGCCGAGCCTGGAAGCTTGATGTAGTTCTTGTCCCATAGGATGACTCCACCCAGTACTTCTCCGAGTGTCCTCTCATCTTCGGGTCCAGCCATGTCGAGCTCCATATCATGAAACCCCGCCATGATTTCATCCACCCCGACTTTAGCAAAGCCAGCTGGAATCTCATGGCCATGCCAGCGTGCATCAGGGCCAGAAGGTAAAGCTTGTCCGACGGCTACCTTCATGGATATGTTCTTGAATTTCTGATGGAGTTCACATGATGTTGACTCCTTGATTCCATCCACGGGGTAGCCGGGACCGCCCTCTATCATTCTTCGTGCATCGTTGGGCGGGGCCTCAGATTCAGCCACGCTGCTTTTCCGCTTAGATGGGGCGCCGATAATATCGAGTCCAGGATCTTCCTGGCGCGCTACTCCTCTAAGCTCGTCAATCTGCTTCTGTTGCTCGTTAAGCCTGGCAAGCAACTGGTTGAACTTGTCATTCTCCTCATCCTGCTGTCGCTTCTTTGCTCTCGCCCGGCTTCTGTAAGTGTCTTGGTCTCTGGCAAACCCAAGCCACCACGGGTAAGAAGGACCGAAGCCTCGTGTTCGTCCTCCATGTTCGTCATTGCCGAGGACCAGTGTGAGCAAATCTTTCTCTCTATCTGCAGTGAACTGTCTTTTTCCCTCTTTAATTTCTTTCACTATCTTTTTCCAATTCTCCCTGGGTATCCTAAGACCGCCACTGCAGATGAGGTCCCCTGTTTCTTCGTCGTACGAACCACCATGCGCAAGGAACCAATTCCTTGCTCTCATTTCCCACTCATCACGGATGGGTTCAGGTACGATGCCTTTAGCTAGCAGATCTTGCTCTTTCTTATCCCACTTTGGGATGGCAGTCTCATAGCCCCCTGGCCCCAGCGTGTGGTGATATTTCTTCTTGTCGGTATTTTTCTTGTTCTTTTCTGATAATGCCTTGGCATCTTCTGACTGCTTGTACTCCTGAAATGCCTTCCAGTGATTCGCCTGCTTGGCTAGATACCCCTCGAATACTGGCACTTTCTTTGTCTTCAGATAGTCTTTCCATAGCTTCTTCTTCCAGCTACGGAACAGTTCGGCCATCTTCTTTAGAGTCCACTGCTTGACTTTGGCCCTCAGTTTTTTTTCGGCGTCTTCATTCTCACATTCTGGCAGGTTGAAATGTGACATGATATCATTCCAAAGATTATCTTTGTACCTTTCGGCGACATAGTCACTATCGGTTGCCCCTTTGCGCTTGTTCCACTCCCGAACGCTGATCGGGACGTGATCCCTAACGAGAACTCCGCATTGCTTCTTGAATGTGTCAGCAGCATTCTTAGGAAGCTTTGGTTCGCCCGTAGGCAATATCACCTCAAAGGTGTAATGCGTCCGTGCGTCCAACTTTTTAGTCGGGCCTCGTTTCGTAGCTTTGCTCGATGTGGAGGCCTAAGAGGGAGAAACATTCGTCAAATGAATGTATATGTATACAATATAGAGCTATCTCCAATATTTTTCACATATTACAAGTGATTGTCGAACTTCATATGTATACCTCGCCGGACTTTATTATTTCTCCACCGGCTTCTCCATCAGTGGAGCTATCACCTTCTCCGTCATTGGAGCTATCTCCGGCCCCATCGGCTTCATCTTCGTGTCGATCAACCTCCATTCCATCTCCGGAGGGGTTTAGATATGACGACGGAGATTCTGCAGGTTCAACGTCGGGGGCGTCTTTGATTATATCTTCGATAAGTTCTTCCTCTTCGAGGTTCCTGCTATGTGGATCCATAGTTCTGCAAAAAACGAACATTTGATTAACTAATAAACTAAAATAATACTATCTCTAAAATAATACTATTCTAACTATATGTATCTAAAATAATACTATTCTAACTATATGTATCTAAAATAATTCTATTCTAACTATAACTATCTAAATAATTCTATTCTAACTATATGTATCTAAATAATTCTATTCTAACTATATGTATCTAAATAATTCTATTCTAACTATAACTATCTAAATAATTCTATTCTAACTATATCTATCTAAATAATTCTATTGTAACTATATGTATCTAAATAATTCTATTCTAACTATAACTATCTAAATAATTTTATATCAAACTAAAATAATAACAATTCTAACTAATTCTATTCTAACTATATGTATCTAAAATAATACTATTCTAACTATATGTATCTAAATAATTCTATTCTAACTATATGTATCTAAATAATTCTATTCTAACTATATGTATCTAAATAATTCTATTCTAACTATAACAATCTAAATAATTCTATTCTAACTATATCTATCTAAATAATTCTATTCTAACTATATGTATCTAAATAATTCTATTCTAACTATATCTATCTAAATAATTCTATATCAAACTAGAATAATAACAATTCTAACTAATTCTATTCTAACTAATTATATTCTAACTAATTCTATATCATATCTAACCCTAACCCTAACAATATATAGCTAACTAAACTAAATTCTAACCCTAACCCTAATATCTAACCCTAACCCTAACACTAATTAACTAATTAACTAATTAACAAATTAAAGTTTTTTGCAAAAAAACCTTGCAGGTGGCGCGGCGGCGGGTGCAGGCGGCGCGGCGGCGGCGGGTGCTGGCGGCGCGTGCAGGCGGCGCGGGTGCTGCGCGCGCTAACTTTGGCGGCGGCGGCGGCGGCGCAATGCGGCGGCGCGGCTAGCGCGGTGGGCGGCCGTTCGACGGAGAGGCAGCCTACCGGCGTCGTCTGTGCTTCCTCGCGCGCGAAACTGCTAAGTGTTTCGCGGCGGGGAAGAAGGTGAGTTTTATACCCCGGGACCTTTAGTCCCGGGCGGTGGCACGGATCGGGACTAAAGGCCCCCCTTTAGTCCCGGTCCGTGCCACCGCCCGGGACTAAAGGCCTCGGGTGGGGGTTTCCGCAGCCAGGGCCTTTAGTCCCGGTCTGTGGCACGGACCGGGACTAAAGGCCTATTTTCTGTTTTTTCTTTTATTTGTTTAGTATTCTGTTTGCATATTTAAGAATTTAACGAAACTATAAAAATGAAAAGTGTTTGAAATTGAATACATAATTCAAAACAATTTTCTATTTTAAAAATTAATTACTTTAACTATCCTAACTATTAACTATTTTGCCATTTTTAATTAAAAACTATGTTTATTAATATTCTTTTTGCATATTTGAGTATTTGACAAAACTATAAAAATGAAAAGTGTTTGAAATTGAATAAATAATTCAAAACTATTTTCTATTTTGACTTCCCATACAAGCCCAAGAAGCCTAGAATATTCACGCAGAGATTCTTCGTCAGGTGCATCACGTCGATTGCGGCGCGGACCTCATGGACTTCCCAATAGGGTAGCTCCCAAAATATAGATTTCTTCTTCCACATGGGTACGCGCTTATCAGGGCCGTTAGGAACAGGTTGGCTGCCAGGACCCTTTCCAAAGATTACTTTTAAATCTTTGACCATATCAAATACTTCAGCACCAGTACGGATGACAGGCTTCCCCCGGGGTTCTGCCTTGCCATTGAAATGCTTGCCTTTTTTCTTTAAGGGATGCTTGGGCGGAAGAAAACGACGATTGTACGGGTACACATTCTTCCTACACTTGTCCAGATATATACTTTCTGTCTGATCTAAACAGTGCGTGCATGCATTGTATCCCTTGTTTGACTGTCCTGAAATGTTACTAAGAGCAGGCCAATCATTGATGGTTACGAAAAGCAACGCTTGAAGGTCAAATTCCTCTTGTTTGTGCTCGTCCCACACATGTACACCTGGTTCGGCCCACAGCTGTAAAAGTTCATCAACTAATGGCCTTAGGTACACATCAATGTCGTTGCCGGGTTGCTTTGGACCTTGGATAAGCACTGGCATCATAATGAACTTCCGCTTCATGCACAACCAAGGAGGAAGGTTGTAGATACATAGAGTAACGGGCCAGGTGCTGTGACTGCAACTCTGCTCCCCAAAAGGATTCATGCCATCTGTACTCAGACCAAACCATAAGTTCCTTGCGTCACCTGCAAATCTCGGGAACTCTCTCTCGATTTTTCTCCACTGCCGACCATCGGCGGGGTGCCTCAACTTATCGTCTTTCATACGATCTTCCATGTGCCATCGCAACAACTTCGCATGATCTTTATTTCTGAACAGACGTTTCAACCGTGGTATTATAGGAGCATACCACATCACCTTGGCAGGAACCCTCTTCCTGGGTGGCTCGCCCTCAATCTCACCAGGGTCATCTTTTCTGATCTTATACCGCAATGCAGTGCATACCGGGCATTTATCCATATTCTCATACTTCTCACCGCGGTAGAGGATGCAGTCATTAGGGCATGCATGTATCTTCTGCACGTCTAATCCTAGAGGGCAGACAAGCTTCTTTGCTTCATACGTGCTGGCGGGCAATTCGTTCTTTCTTGGAAGCATCTTCTTCATCAGTACCAGCAACTTTTCGAATGACGAGTCAGTCACACCGGTCTCTGCCTTCCACTTCAGCAATTCCAGTGTGCTACCCAGCTTCTTCTGGCCATCTTCACAAGTTGGGTACAACAATTTGTTGTGGTCCTGTAACATCTGCTCGAACTGCAACCTCTCCTTTTCTGTGTCGCAGCCTCGCCGTGCTTCAGAAATGACCCGGCCAAGATCATCAGCGGGCTCATCTGGTTCCCGTTCTGCACCCTGATCTTCTTCTTCATTGTCTTCCATTGCGGTATCAGCATACTCAGGGAACATAGATCGGTAGTTGTCATCATCGTTCTCTTCTTCTTCATCGTCGTCTTCCATCATAACCCCTCTTTCTCCATGCTTGGTCCAAACATTATAGCCCGACATAAAACCGGACCGAAGCAGGTGGCTCTGAATGACTCTTGAGGAAGTGTAGTCCTTCTCATTCCGACATTCAACACATGGACAAAACATATAGCCACCACCATGCTTGTTCGCATCGGCCGCATCTCGAAAAGAATGCACGCCTTCTCTGTAAGCGGCGGTGCGTCGATCACCGTACATCCATGGATGGCTCATCTGCGTCATGCAACAGTATATCAAACACAATCACGATCCTAAAAATTAGTACCGCACGGTCTAAATGAGGAAATATAGTTGCTAACCTTTTAGAATAAGTGGAAATAAAGAGGAAGAGGCTTAAGCGTGGCTCGGGCACCTCATATCGTAGTTGTGTTCGGTGAACTGAAGCGGCATCGCTCTAACAAACATTTCAACAAACACCTCTAGTGCATCCAAGCAAAAAGGAGAGCTAGCACACACTCACACACTTTCATCCAAAAAAATGCAAGAGGGGAGAGAGGGGCTGCAGGGGCCATATATATAGGCAGAGTACTTTAGTCCCGGTTTGAGACACAAACCGGGACTAAAGGGGGCGCACATGCGGGCCGCCCAGCGCATAGCCCTTTAGTCCCGGTTTGTGTCTCAAACTGGGACTAAAGGCTCGTAACGGGCCGGGACCAAAGCCTCCCGGGCGGCTGGCGAATTTGGGGCGACGTGGCCGGGCCTTTAGTCCTGGCCCAGATGGAGGCCGGGACTAAAGGGTCCAGGCCTAAGGCCCGTTTTCTACTAGTGTGCAACAGGTTTGCCGTCTTATAACAACACTCCTCCCAAACCAATTCCACTAGCATCACAATCCAACTCAAAGGTCTTATTAAAATTAGGCAGTTGGAGTAAAGGAGCATGTGTAAGCTTATCTTTGAGTAACATGAAGGCTTCTTGTTGCGCATCGCCCCAAACAAAGGGCACATCTTTCTTAGTAAGCTCGTTCAGCGGCGCTGCAATGGAACCAAAATCTTTGACAAAGCGCCTATAAAATCCAGTGAGGCCAAGGAAGCTCCTCACTTGTGTGACTGTTTTGGGTTGTGGCCAACTCGAAATTGCTTCAATCTTGGCGGGATCAACTTCAATACCCTGTGCTATAACAACATAGCCAAGAAAAGCAACTCTATCCGTGCAAAAGGTGCACTTTGCAATGTTACCAAACAAACGTGCAGCACGTAAAGCATCAAAAACAGCACGTAAATGTTCCAAATGTTCTTCTATAGATTTGCTATATATCAATATATCATCAAAATATACCACCACAAAATGTCCAATAAAAGCACGTAAAACCTCATTCATTAATCTCATGAAAGTGCTGGGAGCATTAGTTAAACCAAAGGGCATCACTAACCACTCATATAGGCCAAATTTAGTTTTAAAAGCAGTTTTCCATTCATCTCCTAACTTCATACGAATCTAGTGGTAACCACTACGCAAATCAACCTTAGAGAACATGGTAGAGCCACTTAATTCATCAAGCATGTCATCTAAACGAGGAATAGGATGACAATATCGAATAGTAATATTATTGTTTGCTCTACAATCAGTACATATGCGCGAAGAACCATCTTTCTTTGGTACCAAAATAATAGGAACAACACATGGACTAAGAGACTCACGAATATGACCCTTGTCAAGAAGTTCTTAAATTTGTTGCTGAATCTCTTTCGTCTCTTCCGGATTGGTACGATATGGCGCACGGTTGGGCAAAGATGCTCCAGGAATCAAATCAATTTGGTGCTCAATTCCACGAATAGGTGGCAGTTCTGGAGGTACATCTTGTGGGGAAAACGTCCTCATACTCCTGCAAAATGTTAGCAACAGTAGGTGGCAAAGAAGGAGGCATCTCCTCAGCCGAAAACAACACTTCTTTGCAAACGATTGCATAACATGCAGTAGTACTCACATCAATTTCAGAAATATCAGATTTGCTAGCTAGCAAACAAGTACTTTTCAAACGAATTTCATGAGCATGTTTTGGATTAGATTTAGAAGTACTTGAAGAAGGCATAAGTTCCTTAGCAACAATCTGATTTTCGCTCAGCTTTTTCCCCTCATTATGTGCTCTACTAGCTCTAGCAAGATCATCTTTTAAAATACTTTCAGGAGACATGGGAAGTAACACAATTTTCTTATCATTATGAACAAGAGAATACTAATTTGTGCTACCATAGTGTATAGAATTTGTATCAAATTGCCATGGTCTACCAAGTAAAAGAGCACATGCTTGCATAGGAACAACATCACACTCAACATAATCAGCATATGCAGCAATAGTAAAATGCACACGAACTGTACATGTTACCTTAACCTTGCCGCTGTTATTAAACCATTGAATGTGATATGGACGAGGATGGGGTTGTGTCGTAAGAGAAAGCTTTTCAACCATCTCCATGCTCGCCAAGTTGTTGCAGCTCCCTCCATCAATAATAATGCGAATACAGCGATCTTTAACCACGCCCTTGGTATGAAATAGATTATGGCGCTGGTCGGGCTCGACCTTGGTAATTTGTGCACTCAAGACTCATTGGGCAACTAAACTCGGGTATTGCTCCGCATGTTCCGCAGCCATAAATTCAGAATCTTGCTCCGTGGGTGCTGCAACACATTGCTCATCAGATGCAATAAGAGCCAAAGTATCTTCATCATAATCACTGGCGGAGTCGTATCCACCATCCTCAAGAGCAATCATCACATGGGAGGAGGCACAATCATGTGCAAAGTGACCAAGTCCACCACATTTGCGGCACTAAATTTGGCTGGACTTGCCCATAGATGCCATGGAGGATGCAGCACTTGGGGCTGGTCCCATATAGTCTTCTGTGTAGCAAATGGAGGTGGTGTAGATGCTGCAGATCGTGTGGATGTGGTCGCTGGAGGTGTAGGTGCAGCAGCCCGTGACGCCGAACTCGATGATCTCCAAGTAGAACGCCCTGCAGAATAATTAGTTCGTGTCGCCTCGCGTCGATCCTGCACTTCACATTCAGCATTGCAAGCAAGATGGAACAAACGGGTAATAGTGTGATAAGATTTATATCTAAGAATGGTCTGAATTTCCTTATTTAACCCGCCTACGAATCATGCCACTAATGCTTCATTATCCTCCTCTATACCACAACGCAACATGCCAGTTTGCAACTCCTGATAGTAATCCTCTACATAATTTTTCCCTTGATCTAGACGTGCTTATTTGGTAAGCATGGAACGCTGATAATATGGTGGAACAAAACGAATACGCATAGCATGTTTTAAAGCATCCCACGTAGTGAATGGATTAGCATGATTAGCACGACAGTATTCAGACCACCATATGGAAGCAAAACTAGTGAACTCACAAGTAGCAGCACTAACGCGTCTATCCTCGGGATAATTTAAGCATGCAAAACGCTGGTCTAATTCTAATTCCCAAGAGAGGTATGCATCAGGGTTATCGCGACCATCAAACGTAGGAACATTTAATTTCAGTTTAGCAACATGGTCATCATCACGTACCAACGGACCAGGAGGTGGACGGCGAATGTAGGGCCTAGGATGACCAGGTGGCTGATCAACTGTGAAGTCGTCCGCGTACTCGCCCTCGTACTCATCTTCTCCGTAATAATCATCCAACTGTGCCTCATGGGCCAGTGTAACACCCGTAGCTCCTGCAACGCCAGCAGCAGCAGTGTCCGCACCAGCACCCGCAGCTGAAGTTTGTGCCGGTGGTTTGAGAACGCGCTGTGCACGTCCCAAAAAGGTCGGTGTAGGAGCCACGCGAGTTGGCTGTGGAGGAGGCGCGCGAGCCGGCGGTGGTGGTGGTGGTAAGCGTGCTAGCACCTCCTAGAATTTAGCGTCGAGTTTGGCGGTGAAGGTGGTCTCGTGTCCCTCGAGTTGCTCCATCGTGTCACTAAAATGCTTGTCCACATCCTGCATATGGTCAGACAAAAGTTTGGTGACGTGAGCCTGCAAGGCTTCACCCTCCAGTGGCTGTGTCTTGGTGTTGTCTGGTAGCATGATTAGTACGCAAAAGTACAGTTATAGAATAGAGATACATGAACAGGGGTGGAAAACGCTTAATCTATCAAGCAAACCAATAATCTTACCCGTTCTTACCCAGCAACAGGTGGCGATCAGCAACCGTCGTGATCAAACTTCAGGAAGATTGAATAGAGTGATTGCCAGGTGGTGTGAACGCACGGTCGTAGAGATATGTGGAGCTGTAGGAGGATGCGATATCTGTAGCAACAATTCAAAACAGCAATGCAACAAGTTGAATAAATGCTCAACGACGGTACCGTGCGGGCCGTAGGCTAGATCGTGCTAGAGACGCGAGCCTAGGACACCAACAAGTCAATGCGCAGCGGCCAGAACCACAAAGGAATAGCTCAAAAGCAAGATATAAGTGAAGATCACAGAAAAAGTGCTGGTTCTAAAACTTAAAAGGCCAAAAACTCACTCTTCCCTCACTTTTTTGTCGATTACGAGAGGCTTTGTGTACTTTTGGAATGCATAGTTTGTTAGCACGGAACACAAACCCATCATTGAGGATGAATTTGTTCCAAGTTCTACCCTCTAGATAATGCTGCAAAACATCTATAAAATCGGCATCGTTCATATATTGTTCTTTAATAGTTTCCAATCCAAAGATTTTGAAGTCAAGTTGAGATAACATGGTATAACAACGTGACAAAGCATCAGCAATAATATTATCTTTACCCTTTTTGTGTTTAATAACATAAGGAAAAGATTCAATGAATTCAACCCACTTTGCATGACGTTTATTCAACTTAGCTTGACTACGAATATGCTTCAAAGATTCATGATCAGAATGTATCACAAATTCTTTAGGCCATAAATAATGTTGCCAAGTTTCTAATGTCCGAACAAGAGCATATAATTCCTTATCATAAGTATAATAGTTCAAACTAGCTCCACTCAATTTCTCACTGAAATATGCAACAGGTTTGCCCTCTTATAACAACACTCCTCCCAAACCAATTCCACTAGCATCACATTCCAACTCAAAGGTCTTATTAAAATTAGGCAGTTGGAGTAAAGGAGCATGTGTAAGCTTATGTTTGAGTAACATGAAGGCTTCTTGTTGTGCATCGCCCCAAACAAAGGGCACATCTTTCTTAGTAAGCTCGTTCAACGGCGCTGCAATGGAACCAAAATCTTTGACAAAGCGCCTATAAAATCCAGTGAGGCCAAGGAAGCTCCTCACTTGTGTGACTGTTTTGGGTTGTGGCCAACTCAAAATTGCTCCAATCTTGGCGGGATCAACTTCAATACCCTGTGCTATAACAACATAGCCAAGAAAAGCAACTCTATCCGTGCAAAAGGTGCACTTTGCAATGTTACCAAACAAACGTGCAGCACGTAAATGTTCCAAATGTTCTTCTACAGATTTGCTATATATCAATATATCATCAAAATATACCACCACAAAATGTCCAATAAAAGCACATAAAACCTCATTCATTAATCTCATGAAAGTGCTGGGAGCATTAGTTAAACCAAAGGGCATCACTAACCACTCATATAGGCCAAATTTAGTTTAAAAGCAGTTTTCCATTCATCTCCTAACTTCATACGAATCTGGTGGTAACCACTACGCAAATCAACCTTAGAGAACATGGTAGAGCCACTCAATTCATCAAGAATGTCATCTAAACGAGGAATAGGATGACAATATCAAATAGTAATATTATTGATTGCTCTACAATCAGTACACATGCGCGAAGAACCATCTTTCTTTGGTACCAAAATAATAGGAACAACACATGGACTAAGAGACTCATGAATATGACCCTTGTCAAGAAGTTCTTGCATTTGTTGCTGAATCTCTTTCGTCTCCTCCGGATTGGTACGATATGGCGCACGGTTGGGCAAAGATGCTCCAGGAATCAAATCAATTTGGTGCTCAATTCCACGAATAGGTGGTAGTCCTGGAGGTACATCTTGTGGGAAAACGTCCTCATACTCCTGCAAAATGTTAGCAATAGTAGGTGGCAAAGAAGGAGGCATCTCCTCAGCCGAAAACAACACTTCTTTGCAAATGATAGCATAACATGCAGTAGTACTCACATCAATTTCAGAAATATCAGATTTCATTAGCATGTTTTGGATTAGATTTAGAAGTACTTGAAGAAGGCATAAGTTCCTTAGCAACAATCTGATTTTTGCTCAGCTTTTTCCCCTCATTATGTGCTCTACTAGCTCTAGCAAGATCATCTTTTAAAATACTTTCAGGAGACATGGGAAGTAACACAATTTTCTTATCATTATGAACAAGAGAATACTGATTTGTGCTACCATAGTGTATAGAATTTGTATCAAATTGCCATGGTCTACCAAGTAAAAGAGCACATGCTTGCATAGGAACAACATCACACTCAACATAATCAGCATATGCAGCAATAGTAAAATGCACACGAACTGTACGTGTTACCTTAACCTTGCCGCTATTATTAAACCATTGAATGTGATATGGACGAGGATGGGGTCGTGTCGTAAGAGAAAGCTTTTCAACCATCTCCATGCTCGCCAAGTTGTTGCAGCTCCCTCCATCAATAATAATGCGAATACAATGATCTTTAACCACGCCCTTGGTATGGAACATATTATGGCGCTGGTCGGGCTCGGCCTTGGTTATTTGTGCACTTAAGACTCGTTGGGCAACTAAACTCGGGTATTGCTCCGCATGTTCCACAGCCATAAATTCAGAATCTTGCTCCGTGGGTGCTGCAGCACATTGCTCATCAGATGCAATAAGAGCCAAAGTATCTTCATCATAATCACTAGCGGAATCGTATCCACCATCCTCAAGAGCAATCATCACATGGGAGGAGGCACAATCATGTGCAAAGTGACCAAGTCCACCACATTTGCGGCACTGAATTTGGCTGGACTTGCCCATAGATGCCATGGAGGACACAACACTCGAGGCTGGTTGATAAGGGGTGTCCCGATCTTCTCAGCGAGCGTGATGTAGATGGCGATGATAGTGATGAAGATAACTCGAGTGTCGCTGTAAACTCTCCGGCTAATCCCTGCTGCCATCGCAACTGCTCTCAACCCTTTGGATATTCGCAACGTCACACGCTTGTGCACGTAGCCGCCGACCACGAAGCGGTGATGCAATATACTAATTCCCAATGGAACAGCAGATTACACTCAGACTTTCAGAAGAACAAACACTAGATCGATATGAATTGGTGCGAACAATTTCAGAGGAACACTTGGTTCTATCTAGAAACTAGGGTTTTGTTTAAACGTGGTCTAAGGGACTTGAGGGGGTGCCCCTGGCTACTTAAGGGAGGCTGGGGCGTCCTCAGCATGGACCTGGCCCAAAACCAACCTGGTTTGGGCCCAAACTGACTCGGTTCGACTCAAACGAGTACATACCGACCTGTACATGGGTTCGGCCTAATTTGGCACGCAGGCCATGAGTGTGGCGCGCCTTAGACATGCAGACATCATGTCGTAGGCTGTCCTGGTGCGCCATCACGGACTCTCTCATGTCGACTTGATGTTCTGGTGATATCGTGGTGCGCCTGCCTCCCTCTCCTCCCTCGCGCACTTGATCATCAAGTCTTGCTCTTCTTGCTGCGACTCATCTCCTCCTCGTGCAATGCTCATGTTATCAACAAACCTGATCATACATAGATGCATAGACTTAGGCAGTATAAAGTTCTCATTAAATAAAAGATCAGGTTCAATTAAGAGTGAGTTCACCTATTGTTCCAATAGCTTTGCACGTGCTCTTGTAATTGGTCCAATCCTAATCTCATTGGACTTCTTCGCAGCAACATCTTCATCAAAAGGAGTAGGAGATAATGGCGGTGTAATAGGGATGTCCTCATCATCCTCCCCCCCTTCGAAAGGCGTCGACCTCGACGCTGCAAGGTCTTCACCTTCATATGGTGTCAAATCAGCAACATTGAAACTATTGCTGACGCCATACTCAGCTGTAGGAAGATCTATCTTGTAGGCATTATCATTGATCTTGGCAAGAACCTTGTAAGGACCAGCACCACGGGGCAGCAACTTGGACTTACGTAGCTGTGGAAATCTATCCTTGCGAAAGTGAACCCAAACCATATCACCGGGCTGAAACAATACCTCCTTCCGCTTCTTGTTTGCACGATCTGTAGTATACTTGCCTTTCTTCTCAATAGCCTCTTTAGTCTTCACATGTATCTTCCTCACAAAATCTGCCCTCTTTGATGCCTCCATATTGACTCGCTCTTGAATAGGAAGAGGCAACAAATCAAGTGGTGTAATGGGTTTGAAACCATAGACCACCTCAAAAGGACATAGCTGTGTGGTAGAGTGAACCGCCCTGTTATATGCAAACTCCACATGCGGCAAACAATCTTCCCACTCACGCAGGTTCTTCTTGATCATGCATCACAGCACTGTTGAAAGTGTGCGATTTACCACCTCCGTTTGACCATCAGTTTGGGGATGACATGTAGTGCTGAAAAGTAACTTCGTGCCCAGCTTTCCCCAAAGTGTCTTCCAGAAGTAGCTTATAAACTTCACATCATGATCAGAGACAATTGTCTTGGGTACTCCATGCAAACGTACAATGTCCCTGAAAAACAGGTTAGCAATATGCGACGCATCGTCGCTTTTGTGGCAGGCAATAAAATGAGCCATTTTAGAAAATCTGTCCACTACCACAAATATAGAATCATGGCCTCTTTTAGTCCTAGGCAAACCTAATACAAAATCCATGCTAATGTCCTCCCATGGTGTAGTAGGTGCAGGTAATGGAGTATACAAACCGTGAGGCTTCAGCTTGGACTTCGACTTGTTGCATGGAAAATACTCAATAAACTCAACCCACTTAGCAAGACGCCTATGCAAATTAGATTGAGCTTTCAGATATTTCAAAGCTTCATGATCAGAATGTATGATAAATTCTTTTGGCCACAAATAATGTTGCCAAACCTCAAGAACTCTAACAAGCGCATACAATTCTTTGTCATAAACAGGATAGTTCAACCTCGCACCACAAAGTTTTTCAAAAAAGTAGGCAATAGGCCGACCCTCTTGCATCAACACACCACCAATACCAATGCCACTAGCATCACATTCAATCTCAAATTGCTTATTAAAATCTGGTAGTGCAAGCAAAGGTGCAGAAGTTAATAAACGTTTCAGTTCATCAAAAGCATGATCTTGGGCTGCGCCCTATACAAATTCAACACCTTTTTTAGTTAACTCATTTAAAGGTGCAGCAACAGTACTAAAGTCTTTCACAAAACGGCGATAAAAACCAGCAAGACCATGAAAACTTCGTACTTGACTAACATTCATGGGAGTAGGCCAATTTTGAATAGCTTCAATTTTAGATGCATCGACTTCTACTCCATTTTTAGAAACAACATATCTAAGGAAGATGACCTTATCTTTGCAAAAAGTGCACTTTTCAAGATTACCATAAAGTTGAGAATCACGCAACACTTGCAAAACTTGTCTAATATGATCGCTATGGTCAGATTCATTGCGGCTGTAGATTAATATATCATCAAAATACACAACCACAAACTTGCCAATAAAATTTCGCAAAACATGGTTCATTAATCTCATGAAGGTACTGGGTGCATTAGTTAAACCAAATGGCATGACTAACCACTCATATAAACCAAATTTTGTTTTAAAGGCAGTTTTCCACTCATCCCCCTCTTTCATCCTAATCTGATGGTAACCACTACGCAAATCAATCTTAGAGAAAACAGCAGCACCACTCAACTCATCAAGCATATCATCCAAGCGCGGAATAGGGTGACGATATCGAATAGTGATGTTATTAATAGCTCTACAATCTACACACATGCGCCATGTACCATCTTTCTTAGGAACGAGAATAACAGGAACAACACAAGGGTTTAAGCTCACACGAATATAACCTTTGTCGAGTAGCGCTTGCACTTGTTTCTGAATCTCCTTAGTTTCTTCGGGGTTGGTGCGGTAAGGAGCGCGGTTTGGCAAGGTGGCACCAGGGATTAAATCAATCTGGTGCTCAATGCCGCACAAAGGAGGCAAACCAGCGGGGACCTCCTCTGGAAACACATCGTCAAATTCCTGCAAGACACTAGAAACACCAAAAGGAAGAGGAGTCATGTCGTTGGAAACCAAAATCTCACCCTTGTACATAAGCACAAGTGGCATGGCTGTAGGGTCCTCTCGAAATTCTCTCAGATCTTCTTTGGTGGCTAGCAGGACTAGAGAATTAACTCGCTCACTTTGGTGTGGCTCTCTCGATGTGGCTGGGTGGCTCTCACTCACCGAGGTAATAGGCTCTCGTCGAGCTACTCTCTCATTCTCATGTTCTAAGTTCACTTTAGTTTTCTGACGAGACTCATTTACAATATGCTGTGGAGACATAGGCTACAAGTTAATTTTTCTGCCCTTGAACTCCAAATGATATGTGTTGGTGCGGCCATTGTGTAACACGTTGCGATCAAACTGCCATGGGCGGCCCAACAAGAGGTGACAAACCGTCATAGGAACCACATCAAACTCAATGGAGTCCTTGTATGGTCCAATCGCGAAATCAACTCGCACCATGTGGCTGACCTTCATCTCTCCATTGTCGCTGAGCCACTGGATATAATATGGATGTGGGTGCGGGATGTATTTCAGTTTCAGCTTTGCACACAACTCTTTGCTAGCAAGGTTGCGGCAACTACCACCATCGATGATGAGTTTGCAAGCTTTGTCCGGTCCAACACGTGCTTTAGTTTGGAACAAATTGCACCGCTGACTTTCAGATGTAGGAGACACATTGAGCACACGCTGCGAGCAAACTATATTAGTGGCGGTGGAAGGATAGACATCAACACCGTCATGACCAAAGTCATCATCATCGGAACCATCCGGATCAGCATCATCACCTGTCTCATACTCATTGGTGTCCTCATTGACAATCATCACTTTTCGATTGGGGCAATCCCGTTTAAAATGACCCTTTCCACCACAAGTATGACACTCCATATCACGATTACGTGCTGTAGACATGTTCGAACCTGTACCACTAGCAGCAGGTGCGGATTTCTTCGCATTGGCATCAGATCGCGATGATGAAGGAGCACGAAAATCTGAACGGGAACTTGGTGTGGGTGCAGCAGGCCTGGGTGTGAAATGGCTGCCTGAAGTAGTACGAGCCTTAAACTGAGCTTCTTCGGCAAACGGTGCTTCAGCTTCACGTGCATGATGTAGCAGCTCATTCATATCACGATACCGATGATGCCGAACAATGCTCTTGATATTATACTTCAAACCATGGAGAAAACGCTGCAAGGTCTGCTCAAGAGGCTCACAAACGCGAGCTCGTTGTAGAAGCATCTCCATCTCCATATAATACTCATTAACAGACAGCGAGCCTTGCTTCAATTGCTGTAACTTATCAAAAACTGAGCGGAGGTAGTTATGCGGAACAAAACGAGCCCGCATCACTTCCTTCATATGGCGCCAAGTCATAATGGGCAGCTCGTTGTTTTCTTGACGTGTATGCACAACGCTGTCCCACCATCGCAAAGCATAGCCATCAAACTCCGAAGAAGCAAGCTTGATTTTCTTGTCCTCTGTATAATCATGAAGACGCCACAACTTCTCTATCTTCAACTCCCATGTGAGGTACTCTTCAACATCAGTACCACCCTCGAATTTGGGAATAGAAAACTTTGGCTTACCCAATCCATCATCCTGCTGAAAAGGAACTCGCTGGGCACCAAGGGGAACAAAACCACGACCACGAACAGGAGGACCATTGCCTCGGCCATTACCATGATCTTTTGCAGCAAAACCCGCATTGTCGCCATGAGCACTCGCGTCATCGGCATCAATATGTGGTGGGGGTCGTTGCTCAACAGTAAGACGCAGTGCATTGACAGATTGTGTCAACGCCTGGATGCTAGTTTGGAGATCGTTGACTTGCACTTGCATATTATTAACAGTAGCATCAGTGGCTTCTACTTTCATTTGGACAGCTTGAATATCAGAATCAATAGCGTCAGTTGTTCGTGTTATAATTCTTTCCAAATGATCATGAAGAGCTTCATACTCCCTCCATATGACAGGAGTATCATCAGGCTTTTTCTGCATCACATCAACATCACTAGCAGACATGATTAGTAGGTTAGTGCACAAACAATAAACGGGTGGTGGGTACGCTCACAACTCACTGAAAACTAAAAGAAAGAGGTATCTTACCATTCCAAAGTGAATAATAAATGCTTACCACTCGTAGAGACTGAAACGTGCATGGATGTGATGAAGCAAATACCGAGGGTATGAGAAACTATCACACGACAAACCAGGGTATATGGTGGGGCTTGGTATGGATACCTAACTACACCGAAATACAAGTCCTAGTGCTGATCGTATGATAAAGACCCACGGAAACACACACGGTGGAGATAAACGAGGCAAAGCAACTCTGAAAAGTGAGCTCAAAAAGATATAAGTGACAACGCACAGTAGCTCGTGTTGCAATGCACAAGAGAGACGCTAGCACTAGCTCGACGAACAAGCACAAGATTGCGCACACGGCAGCAGCCTGATGTGCACGAAGTAGCTAGTCTCGTATGGGTAAGCTCCTAACACGATGCTGTAGACAGGCTGTAGCTAAAGCGATCAAAATCGTGTAGAAAGGACGCTATATGGACATAGTGGTAACACGCTGTCGCGGAAGAGAAATCGACAAAAAACGTGTCGCGGCAGAGATATACGACGCCGAAAACGCACGGCAGCGCGACGGCGACGCGAAACGGACAAAGTAGTTTGTCTCTTTTTTTTATAGGTGCGGCGTGTGTGCAGTACACGTCCCCTTTTTTTTTACTAAACTGAAACTTGGGCCAAAAAAAGTTGGCCCGATCCCGCGCCGGACCACGGAGGATGTCTGAGGTCGGGCGATCCCGTCGATCGCTAGCGAGGCGATATCGCGCGTGACCGCAGAGCTTGTCTGGGGTGCGGCGAGCAGGTACGTCGCTCGTTTGTTTTTTTTTTGGAATTAGCAATCGGTTCTGGTCCAGTACCTGTAGAGGAAAACGATCGTGCACGCTCGTGTCCTTTTTTTCTGAATTCCGATCGGATCTAGCGATCGTTTGGACCGATCAGATCTGCGTTTTTTTTGGGATGAAACTAACGAGCAGAACCCGGTCGGACTCCTTTGGAGATCCGATCTACGTATCTCAAGCACGAACTCAAGCACGTCGACCAGAGGAAGAAGACGATGATCCCAGGTGATGCAAAAGACGACCAAAAGTAAAACTAAGATGTAGAAAAGATTGCCAGACCTAGACTCCGATGGATGGAAGAGAGAAAACGCGAAAAACGATCAGCGACTAAAACTCAAGAACGGTGCAATCTAGGCTATGGCAGAAGCTAAGAACCCTAATTTTTTTTGGTTTTTTCTGGATAGGACTGAAAACAAAAACGAATTGCAGGGATGAATTTGTGGATGCTCACCGAGTAAACCATGGAAATCTGATACCAAGATGATAAGGGGTGTCCGATCTTCTCAGCGAGCACGATGTAGATGGCGATGATGGTGATGAAGATAACTCAAGTGTCGCTGTAAACTCTCCAGCTAATCCCTGCTGCCAGCGCAACAGCTCTCAACCCTTTGGATATTCGCAACGTCACACGCTTGCACACGTAGCCGCCGACCACAAAGCGGTGATGCAATATACTAATTCCCAATGGAACAGCAGATTACACTCAGACTTTCAGAAGAACAAACACTAGATCGATACGAATTGGTGCGAAGAATTTCAGAGGAACACTTGGTTCTGTCTAGAAACTAGGGTTTTGTTTAAATGTGGTCTAAGGGACTTGAGGGGGCGCCCCTGGCTACTTAAGGGAGGCTGGGGCGTCCTCAGCATGGACCTGGCCCAAAACCAACCTGGTTTGGGCCTAAACTGACTCGGTTCGACTCAAACGAGTACATACCGACCCATACATGGGTTCGGACTAATTTGGCACGCAGGCCATGAGTGTGGTGCGCCTTAGACATGTAGACATCGTGTCGTAGGCTGTCCTAGTGTGCCATCACGGACTCTCTCATGTCGACTTGATGTTCTGGTGATCTCGTGGTGCGCCTGCCTCCCTCTCCTCCCTCGCGCACTTGATCATCAAGTCTTGCTCTTCTTGCTGCGACTCATCTCCTCCTCGTGCAACGCTCGTGTTATCAACAAACCTGATCATACATAGATGCATAGACTTAGGCAGTATAAAGTTCTCATTAAATAAAAGATCAGGTTCAATTAAGAGTGAGTTCACCTGTTGTTCCAATAGCTTTGCACGTGCTCTTGTAATTGGTCCAATCCTAATCTCATTGGACTTCTTCGCAGCAACATCTTCATCGAAAGGAGTAGGAGATAATGGCGGTGTAATAGGGATGTCCTCATCACTGGTCCCGTAGTAGTCTTCCGTGCAGCAAATGGAGGTGGTGTAGATGCTGCAGATCGTGTGGATGTGGTCGCAGGAGGTGTAGGTGCAGCAGCCCGTGACGCCGAACTCGGTGATCTCCAAGTGGAACGCCCTGCAGAATAATTAGTTCATGTCACCTCGCGTCGATCCTGCACTTCACATTCAGCATTGCAATCAAGATGGAACAAATGGGTAATAGTGTGATAAGATTTATATCTAAGAATGGTCTGAATTTCCTTATTTAACCCGCCTACGAATCGTGCCATTAATGCTTCATTATCCTCCTCTATACCACAACGCAACATGCCAGTTTGTAACTCCTGATAGTAATCCTCTACATAATTTTTCCCTTGATCTAGACGTGCTAATTTGGTAAGCATGGAACGCTGATAATATGGTGGAACAAAACGAATACGCATAGCATGTTTTAAAGCATCCCACGTAGTGAATGGATTAGCATGATTAGCACGACAGTATTCAGACCACCATATGGAAGCAAAACTAGTGAACTCACAAGTAGCAGCACTAACACGTCTATCCTCGGGATAATTTAAGCATGCAAAATGCTGGTCTAATTCTAATTCCCAAGAGAGGTATGCATTAGGGTTATAGGGACCATCAAACATAGGAACATTTAATTTCAGTTTAGCAACATGGTCATCATCATGTACCAAAGGAAAGGGAGGTGGACGGCGAATGTAGGGCCTAGGATGACCAGGTGGCTGATCAACTGTGAAGTCGTCCACGTACTCGCCCTCGTACTCATCTTCCCAATAATAATCATCCAACTGTGCCTTACGGGCCAGTGTAACACCCGTAGCTCCTGCAACGCCAGCAGCAGCAGTGCCCGTAGCAGCACCCGCAGCCGAAGTTTGTGCCGGTGGTTTGAGAACGCGCTATGCACGTCCCAAAAAGGTCGGTGTAGGAGCCACGCGAGTCGGCTGTGGAGGAGGCGCGCGAGCTGGCGGCGGTGGTGGTGGTAAGCGTGCTAGCACCTCCTGGAATTTAGCGTCGAGTTTGGCGGTGAAGGTGGTCTCGAGTCCCTCGAGTTGCTCCATCGTGTCACTAAAACGCTTGTCCACATCCTGCATATGGTCAGGCAAAAGTTTGGTGACGTGAGCCTGCAAGGCTTCACCTTCCAGTGGTTGTGCCTCGGTGTTGTCTGGTGGCATGATTAGTACACAAAAGCACAGTTATAGAATAGAGATATAGGAACAGGGGTGGAAAACGCTTAATCTGTCAAGCAAACCAGTACTCTTACCCGTTCTTACCCTGCAACAGGTGGCGATCAGCAACCGTCGTGATCAAACTTCAGGAAGATTGAATAGAGCGATTGCCAGGTGGTGTCAACGCACGGTCGTAGAGATATGTGGAGCTGTAGGAGGCTGCAATATCTGTAGCAACAATCCAAAACAGCAATGCAACAAGTTGAATAAATGCTCAACGATGGTACCGTGCGGGCCGTAGGCTAGATCGTGCTAGAGACGCGAGCCTAGGACACCAACTAGTCAATGCGCGATGGCCAGAAGCACAAAGGAATAGCTCAAAAGCAAGATATAAGTGAAGATCACGGAAAAAGTGCTGGTTCTAAAACTTAAAAGGCCAAAAACTCACTCTTCCCTCACTTTTTGACGATTATGAGTGACTTTGTGTACTTTTCAAGTACTTTGTTTGTTAGCACGGAACACAAACCCATCATTGAGGATGAATTTGTTCCAAGTTCTACCCTCTAGACAATGCTGCAAAACATCTTTAAAATCAGCATCGTTCACATATTGTTCTTTAATAGTTTCCAATCCAAAGATTTTAAAGTCAAGTTGAGATAACATGGTATAACGACGTGACAAAGCATCAGCAATAATATTATCTTTACCCTCTTTGTGTTTAATAACATTAGGAAAAGATTCAATGAATTCAACCCATTTTGCATGACGTTTATTCAACTTAGCTTGACTACGAATATGCTTCAAAGATTCATGATCAAAATGTATAACAAATTCTTTAGGCCATAAATAATGTTGCCAAGTTTCTAATATCCGAACAAGAGCATATAATTCCTTATCATAAGTAGAATAGTTCAAACTAGCTCCACTCAATTTCTCACTGAAATATGCAACAGGTTTGCCCTCTTATAACAACACTCCTCCCAAACCAATTCCACTAGCATCACATTCCAACTCAAAGGTCTTATTAAAATTAGGCAGTTGGAGTAAACGAGCATGTGTAAGCTTATCTTTGAGTAACATGAAGGCTTCTTGTTGCGCATCGCCCCAAACAAAGGGCACATCTTTCTTAGTAAGCTCGTTCAGCGGCGCTGCAATGGAACCAAAATCTTTGACAAAGCGCCTATAAAATCCAGCGAGGCCAAGGAAGCTCCTCACTTGTGTGACTGTTTTGGGATGTGGCCAACTCAAAATTGCTTCAATCTTGGCGGGATCAACTTCAATACCCTGTGCTCTAACAACATAGCCAAGAAAAGCAACTCTATCCATGCAAAAGGTGCACTTTGCAATGTTACCAAACAAACGTGCAGCACATAAAGCATCAAAAATAGCACGTAAATGTTCCAAATGTTCTTCTACAGATTTGCTATATATCAATATATCATCAAAATATACCACCACAAAATGTCCAATAAAAGCACGTAAAACCTCATTCATTAATCTCATGAAAGTGCTGGGAGCATTAGTTAAACCAAAGGGCATCACTAACCACTCATATAGGCTAAATTTAGTTTTAAAAGCAGTTTTCCATTTATCTCCTAACTTCATATGAGTCTGGTGGTAACCACTATGCAAATCAACCTTAGAGAACATGGTAGAGCCACTCAATTCATCAAGCATGTCATCTAAACGAGGAATAGGATGACAATATCGAATAGTAATATTATTGATTGCTCTACAATCAGTACACATGCGCGAAGAACCATCTTTCTTTGGTACCAAAATAATAGGAACAGCACATGGACTAAGAGACTCACGAATATGACCCTTGTCAAGAAGTTCTTGAATTTGTTGCTGAATCTCTTTCGTCTCCTCCGGATTGGTACGATATGGCGCACGGTTGGGCAAAGATGCTCCAGGAATCAAATCAATTTGGTGCTCAATTCCACGAATAGGTGGCAGTCCTGGAGGTACATCTTGTGGGAAAACGTCCTCATACTCCTGCAAAATGTTAGCAACAGTAGGTGGCAAAGAAGGAGGCATCTCCTCAGCCGAAAACAACACTTCTTTGCAAATGATAGCATAACATGCAGTAGTACTCACATCAATTTCAGAAATATCAGATTTGCTAGGTAGCAAACAAGTACTTTTCAAACGAATTTCATTAGCATGTTTTGGTTTAGATTTAGAAGTACTTGAAGAAGGCATAAGTTCCTTAGCAACAATCTGATTATCGCTCAGCTTTTTCCCCTCATTATGTGCTCTACTAGCTCTAGCAAGATCATCTTTTAAAATACTTTCAGGAGACGCGGGAAGTAAGACAATTTTCTTATCATTATGAACAAGAAAATACTGATTTGTGCTACCATAGTGTATAGAATTTGTATCAAATTGCCATGGTCTACCAAGTAAAAGAGCACATGCTTGCATAGGAACAACATCACACTCAACATAATCAGCATATACAGCAATAGTAAAATGCACACGAACTGTATGTGTTACCTTAACCTTGGCACTGTTATTAAACCATAGAATGTGATATGGACGAGGATGGGGTCGTGTCGTAAGAGAAAGCTTTTCAACCATCTCCATGCTCGCCAAGTTGTTGCAGCTCCCTCCATCAATAATAATGCGAATACAGCGATCTTTAACCACGCCCTTGGTATGGAACAGATTATGGCGCTGGTCGGGCTCGGCCTTTGTAATTTGTGCACTTAAGACTCGTTGGGCTACTAAACTCGGGTATTGCTCCGCATGTTCCGCAGCCATAAATTCAGAATCTTGCTCCGTGGGTGCTGCAGCACATTGCTCATCAGATGCAATAAGAGCCAAAGTATCTTCATCATAATCACTGGCGGAGTCGTATCCACCATCCTCAACAGCAATCATCACACGGGAGGAGGCACAATCATGTGCAAAGTGACCAAGTCCACCACATTTGCGGCACTGAATTTGGCTGGACTTGCCCATAGATGCCATGGAGGACGCAGCACTCGGGGCTGGTCCCGTAGTAGTCTTTCGTGCAGCAAACGGAGGTGGTGTAGATGCTGCAGATCGCGTGGATGTGGTCGCTGGAGGTGTAGGTGCAGCAGCCCGTGACGCCGAACTCGGTGTTCTCCAAGAAGCACGCCCTGCAGAATAATTAGTTCGTGTCACCTCGCGTCGATCCTGCACTTCACATTCAGCATTGCAAGCAAGATGGAACAAATGGGTAATAGTGTGATAACATTTATATCTAAGAATGGTCTGAATTTCCTTATTTAACCCGCCTATGAATCGTGCCATTAATGCTTCATTATCCTCCTCTATACCACAACGCAACATGCCAGTTTGCAACTCCTGATAGTAATCCTCTACATAATTTTTCCCTTGATCTAGACATGCTAATTTGGTAAGCATGGAACGCTGATAATATGGTGGAACAAAACGAATACGCATAGCATGTTTTAAAGCATCCCACGTAGTGAATGGATTAGCATGATTAGCATGACAGTATTCAGACCACCATATGGAAGCAAAACTAGTGAACTCACAAGTAGCAGCACTAACACGTCTATCCTCGGGATAATTTAAGCATGCAAAACGCTGGTCTAATTCTAATTCCCAAGAGAGGTATGCATCAGGGTTATAGCGACCATCAAACATAGGAACATTTAATTTCAGTTTAGCAACATGGTCATCATAACGTACCAACGGACAAGGAGGTGGACGGCGAATTTAGGGCCTAGGATGACCAGGTGGCTAATCAACTGTGAAGTCGTCCGCGTACTCGCCCTCGTACTCATCTTCCCCGTAATAATCATCCAACTGTGCCTCACGGGCCAGTGTAACACCTGTAGCTCCTGCAACGCCAGCAGCAGCAGTGCCCGCAGCAGCCCCCGCAGCCGAAGTTTGTGCCGGTGGTTTGAGAATGCGCTGTGCACGTCCCAAAAAGGTCGGTGTAGGAGTGATGAGGATATTGGCATGCCAGGACGACCTACGATATGTGATAATTAAGTCTAAGGCTGTGTCATTAATTTGTATCTATGCTCATGTTATTTCTTAGCCTGGTCACATTGTGGGCCACTTAGGTTTTATTTTATGTTTTGGGTTTGGGCCTGTCCAAGCCCAATAGTTTTCTGGCCGTCTATATAAGGAGGCTGGACGGCTAGGGTTTAGGGAGGCTGAAAATTATGTAGAACTTTTAGTTCAAGTTATCACCGTCCCTCTGGGATCAGCGTGTGTGATGGTGTCTCAGACGTTCGTCTAGTTATCTATCAATAAAGACAAGAGAGTTCTTGAATTGTCAAGAGTAATCCTGTGTGCACGAAGATCCTTGAATCTGTTAAGGGTTGTCAAGCTATTGGCGTGTTGATTCAGCGTGAGGTTCGTTGTTCATCGTCGAGTTGCTCACAGGATTGTCATTCCCCAATCTTTAGGTCGCGTGTTCCGCTCACATGATTGGGAGATCTATCAGATCAGGAGGTGCATCGTGAAAGATCGGGCAAACAATCTTCATCATCTTGGTATCAGAGCGAGGTTAATCACGATGCAAGGTGGTTGTTGTCATCAGGCTGATTATTAATTAATCTGCTAGGCGACCAGCTTTTGTTGGTGGCGGTGGAATTTTTCTTGGCTGAGTTCATCAAGAACATCGATCTGTAGGCAAGAAGAGGATCATACGCATGCAGGCGTTCTTTCTGTTGTTGCTTGGATTGAATCTATAATCTGAGTTGTTCTAATCTGGCGAGGCGGCGATATTTGCTCTTCATGAAGCGATGATGTGGAAGAAGAGTTCGTAGAAAGAAGAAAAGGAAAGGATCGATATCTATGATCTAGCAGATCCGATCGATGTACGGAAAAGAAAAACGAGATTGTTCTCGCTAGACCACGGAGGGCGTCTGTCCTCGCGCGATTGATCGCCTGGGATCGTATCGGTTGAGCGTTGTGGGTACGTCCCCTAGTGGTCCGGCCCACTGTGTCCACCAGGAGTGATCGTTCGCCCGCGCGTGATCGCGCACGACGCCCGCGTCCCTGGCAATCTCGGCAGGAGGAAATGAAGGAGAGGCATCACGGTGGTGGTCAGGTGGTCTAATTGGATCGCGAACAGAGAAAAGAAAAAGGAAAGTGCAGATTGGATACGAGTGGATTCATGTCAGATTTTGCTGAACGTGAAGTGTTATGAGTAAAGCGAAACAAAATAGTACTACTTTCAGATATGTTTGTTTATTCAGAATTGCTTTTGACCACGGGAGTTGTTTAGGAAAACACAGCGATCAGGTTCATTTCAGGTGCAGTTTTTGCGTGTGAACAAGGGTGAAGAAGAAAATAGAGACACTGTTAGTCATTCCAAAGTGGTGGCAGCTATGTTCATTTGGATCCATGGCGTGCAGAAGTTTATTCTGTTTGTTTTGGGTGATGTGCTTGGTTTGCTACCAAAATTCAGTTTGCGTCTGCGGGTATATTCAGCTCATTTGGACCCTCAGTGTGCAGGTGTATGTCCTGTCCGTTTTGGGTGATCTGCTCATATGCTTTGAGACTGCTTTCTGGTGATCGTTTGTGTCTCAACCAGGTTGGTGGCACCGATAAAGTGGCGCCAAGGGCAAGTCAAGCTAGCCGAGAGGGAGGATGTGGTGTGGCAGGCTGGCAAGGCTTGAAGATGAACAGTGGCGATATTGCAGATTTGATGCCACGTTTTACGAGAAGACCCTCCGGTGTTGAGGACAACGCCTTTCCAAGAAGGGGAGGATGATGAGGTTATTGGCACGCCAGGATGACCTACGATATGTGATAATTAAGTCTAAGGCTGTGTCATTAATTTGTATCTATGCTCATGTTATTTCTTAGCCTGGTCACGTTGTGGGCCACTTAGGTTTTATTTTATGTTTTGGGTTTGGGCCTGTCCAAGCCCAATAGTTTTCTAGCCGTCTATATAAGGAGGCTGGACGGCTAGGGTTTAGGGAGGCTGAAAATTATGTAGAACTTATAGTTCAAGTTATCACCATCCCTCTGGGATCGGCGTGTGTGATGGCGTCTCAGACGTTCGTCTAGTTATCTATCAATAAAGACAAGAGAGTTCTTGAATTCTCAAGAGTAATCCTGTGTGCACTGAAGATCCTTGAATCTGCCAAGGGTTGTCGAGCTGTTGGCGTGTTGATTCAGCGTGAGGTTCGTCGTTCATCATCGAGTTGCTCGCAGGATTGGCGTTCCCCAATCTTTAGGTCGCGTGTTCCACTCACGTGATTGGGAGATCTATCAGATCAGGAGGTGCATCGTGAAAGATCGGGCAAACAATCTTCATCATGATAGTTTGTAAACTAAACAACTGAACTCCCTAAACCCTAGCCATCTAGCCTCCTTATATAGACGGCCAGAAACCTATTGGGCTTGGACAGGCCCAAACCCAAAACATAAAATAAAACCTAAGTGGCCCACAACGTGACCAGGCTAAGAAATAACATGAGCATAGATACAAATTAATGACACCGCCTTAGACATAATTATCACATATCGTAGGTCGTCCTGGCGTGCCAATATCCTCATCAAGGAGCCACGCGAGTCGACTATGGAGGAGGCGCGCGAGCCGGCGGCGGTCATGGTGGTAAGCATGCTAGCACCTCCTGGAATTTAGCGTTGAGTTTGGCGGTGAAGGTGGTCTCGAGTCCCTCGAGTTGCTCCATCGTGTCACTAAAACGCTTGTCCACATCCTGCATATGGTCAGACAAAAGTTTGGTGACGTGAGCCTGCAAGGCTTCACCCTCTAGTGGCTGTGTCTCGGTGTTGTCTGGTGGCATGATTAGTACGCAAAAGTATAGTTATAGAATAGAGATACAGGAACAGGGGTGGAAAACACTTAATCTGTCAAGCAAACCAATACTCTTACCCGTTCTTACCCTGCAACAGGTGGCGATCAGCAACCGTTGTGATCAAACTTCAGGAAGATTGAATAGAGCGATTGCGAGGTGGTGTCAACGCACGGTCGTAGAGATATGTGGAGTAGTAGGAGGCTGTGATATCTGTAGCAACAATTCAAAACAGCAATGCAACAAGTTGAATAAATGCGCAACGAGGGTACCATGCGGGCCATAGGCTAGATCGTGCTGGAGACGCGAGCCTAGGACACCAACTAGTCAATGCACGGTGGCCAAAAGCACAAAGAATAGCTCAAAAGCAAGATATAAGTGAAGATCACGGAAAAAGTGCTAGTTCTAAAACTTAAAAGGCCAAAAACTCACTCTTCCCTCACTTTTTTGACAATTATGAGTGACTTTGTGTACTTTTCAAGTACTTTGTTTGTTAGCACGGAACACGAACCCATCATTGAGGACAAATTTGTTCCAATTTCTACCCTCTAGACAATGCTGCCAAACATCTTTAAAATTGGCATCGTTCACATATTGTTCTTTAATAGTTTCCAATCCAAAGATTTTGAAGTCAAGTTGAGATAACATGGTATAACGACGTGACAAAGCATCAGCAATAATATTATATTTACCCTTTTTGTGTTTAATAACATAAGGAAAAGATTCAATGAATTCAACCCACTTTGCATGACGTTTATTCAACTTAGCTTGACTACGAATATGCTTCAAAGATTCATGATCAGAATGTATAACAAATTCTTTAGGCCATAAATAATGTTGCCAAGTTTCTAATGTCCGAACAAGAGCATATAATTCCTTATCATAAGTAGAATAGTTCAAACTAGCTCCACTCAATTTCTCACTGAAATATGCAACAGGTTTGCCCTCTTATAACAACACTCCTCCCAAACCAATTCCACTAGCATCACATTCCAACTCAAAGATCTTATTAAAATTAGGCAGTTGGAGTAAAGGAGCATGTGTAAGCTTATCTTTGAGTAACATGAAGGCTTCTTGTTGCGCATCGCCCCAAACAAAGGGCACATCTTTCTTAGTAAGCTCGTTCAGCGGCGCTGCAATGGAACCAAAATCTTTGACAAAGCGCCTATATAATCCAGCGAGGCCAAGGAAGCTCCTCACTTGTGTGACTGTTTTGGGTTGTGTCCAACTCGAAATTGCTTCAATCTTGGCGGGATCAACTTCAATACCCTGTGCTGTAACAACATAGCCAAGAAAAGCAACTCTATTCATGCAAAAAGTGCACTTTGCAATGTTACCAAACAAACATGCAGCACGGAAAGCATCAAAAACAGCATGTAAATGTTCCAAATGTTCTTCTACAGATTTGCTATATATCAATATATCATCAAAATATACCACCACAAAATGTCCAATAAAAGCACGTAAAACCTCATTCATTAATCTCATGAAAGTGCTGGGAGCATTAGTTAAACCAAAGGGCATCACTAACCACTCATATAGGCCAAATTTAGTTTTAAAAGCAGTTTTCCATTCATCTCCTAACTTCATACGAATCTGGTGGTAACCACTACGCAAATCAACCTTAGAGAACATGGTAGAGCCACTCAATTCATCAAGCATGTCATCTAAACGAGGAATAGGATGACAATATCGAATAGTAATATTATTGATAGCTCTACAATCAGTACACATGCGCGAAGAACCATCTTTCTTTGGTACCAAAATAATAGGAACAACACATGGACTAAGAGACTCACGAATATGACCCTGGTCAAGAAGTTCTTGAATTTGTTGCTGAATCTCTTTCGTCTCCTCTGGATAGGTATGATATGGCGCATGGTTGGGCAAAGATGATCCAGGAATCAAATCAATTTGGTGCTCAATTCCACGAATAGGTGGCAGTCCTGGAGGTATATCTTCTGGGAAAACGTCCTCATACTCCTGCAAAATGTTAGCAACAGCAGGTGGCAAAGAAGGAGGCATCTCCTTAGCCGAAAACAACACTTCTTTGCAAATGATAGCATAACATGCAGTAGTACTCACATCAATTTCAGAAATATCAGATTAGCTAGCTAGCAAACAAGTACTTTTCAAACGAATTTCATTAGCTTGTTTTGGATTAGATTTAGAAGCACTTGAAGAAGGCATAAGTTCCTTAGCAACAATCTGATTTTCGCTCAGCTTTTTCCCCTCATTATGTGCTCTACTAGCTCTAGCAAGATCATCTGTTAAAATACTTTCAGGAGACATGGGAAGTAACACAATTTTCTTATCATTATGAACAAGAGAATACTGATTTGTGCTACCATAGTGTATAGAATTTGTATCAAATTTCCATGGTCTACCAAGTAAAAGAGCAGATGCTTGCATAGGAACAACATCACACTCAACATAATCAGCATATGCAGCAATAGTAAAATGCACACGAACTGTACGTGTTACCTTAACCTTGCCGCTGTTATTAAACCATTGAATGTGATATGGATGAGGATGGGGTTGTGTCGCAAGAGAAAGCTTTTCAACCATCTCCATGCTCACCAAGTTGTTGCAGCTCCCTCCATCAATAATAATGCGAATACAGTGATCTTTAACCACGCCCTTGGTATGGAACAGATTATGGCGCTGGTTAGGCTCGGCCTTGGTAATTTGTGCACTTAAGACTCGTTGGGCAACTAAACTCGGGTATTGCTCCGCATGTTCCGCAGCCATAAATTCAGAATCTTGCTACGTGGGTGCTGCAGCACATTGCTCATCAGATGCAATAAGAGCCAAAGTATCTTCATCATAATCACTGGCAGAGTCGTATCCACCATCCTCAAGAGCAATCATCACACGGGAGGAGGCACAATCATGTGCAAAGTGACCAAGTCCACCACATTTGCGGCACTGAATTTGGCTGGACTTGCCCATAGATGCCATGGAGGACACAGCACTCGGGGCTGGTCCCGTAGTAGTCTTCCGTGCAGCAAACGGAGGTGGTGTAGATGCTACAGATCGTGTGGATGTGGTCGCTGGAGGTGTAGGTGCAGCAGCCCGTGACGCCGAACTCGGTGATCTCCAAGTAGAACGCCCTACAGAATAATTAGTTCGTGTCGCCTCGCGTCGATCCTGCACTTCACATTCAGCATTGCAAGCAAGATGGAACAAACGGGTAATAGTGTGATAAGATTTATATCTAAGAATGGTCTAAATTTCCTTATTTAACCCGCCTACGAATCGTGCCAATAATGCTTCATTATCCTCCTCTATACCACAACGCAACATGCCAGTTTGCAACTCCTGATAGTAATCCTCTACATAATTTTTCCCTTGATCTAGACGTGCTAATTTGGTAAGCATGGAACGCTGATAATATGGTGGAACAAAACGAATACGCATAGCATGTTTTAAAGCATCCCACATAGTGAATGGATTAGCATGATTAGCACGACAGGTTTCAGACCACCATATGGAAGCAAAACTAGTGAACTCTCAAGTAGCAGCACTAACACGTCTATCCTCGGGATAATTTAAGCATGCAAAACGCTGGTCTAATTCTAATTCCCAAGAGAGGTATGCATCAGGGTTATAGCGACCATCAAACGTAGGAACATTTAATTTCAGTTTAGTAACATGGTCATCATCACGTACCAACGGACAAGGAGGTGGACGGCGAATGTAGGGCCTAGGATGACCAGGTGGCTGATCAACTGTGAAGTCGTCCACGTACTCGCCATCGTACTCATCTTCCCCGTAATAATCATCCAACTGTGCCTCACGGGCCAGTGTAACACCCGTAGCTCCTGCAACGCCAGCAGCAGCAGTGCCCGCAGCAGCACCCGCAGCCGAAGTTTGTGCCGGTGGTTTGAGAACGCGCTGTGCACATCCCAAAAAGGTTGGTGTAGGAGCCACGCGAGTCGGCTGTGGAGGAGGCGCGCGAGCCGGCGGCGGTGGTGGTGGTAAGCGTGGTAGCACCTCCTGGAATTTAGCGTCGAGTTTGGAGCAAGTCTTCATCCTTCATTATGGTGGCTTTAAAGTTCTGAAATCTCCACTCGTGGCATCTTCTTCAATCCTCAAACGCTTGCTGCCATCTCCATGCAAGATCATGCTCCAATGCTTGTCCCTCTCATCCATGCTAGGTCCATCATTCCAAAGAGTAACAAACATATCTGATTTAGGCAGCATCATATTCTCATGTATGTAAGAAAGAGTTCCAAGAAACGAAAGTACCTGATAGTTAAGTTGCTTGGCACGAGCTCGAGTGATGGGTCCTTGTATGTGTTCCGCTGTAGGTGCAGCGGTTGTATCAATAGATGGGATGTCCTCATCATGCTACCCTTCTTGAATTGAAGTTGTCCTCGACTCAACCTCATCTTCTTCACCGAAGTAAGGCTTTAAATCTGCAATGTTAAATGTAGGACTTACCGTACCAAAATCTGCAGGAAGCTCAAGTTTATATGCATTATCATTGATTTTCTCTATCACCTTAAAAGGACCATCAGCACGTGGCATTAACTTAGACTTGCGCAAATCAGGAAAACGATCTTTGCGCAAATGCAACCAAACAAGATCACCAACCTCAAACACAACATGCTTTCGTCCTCTATCCCCAGCAACTTTATACTTAACATTCATGCGTTCTATGTTGTCTTTAGTAGTTGCATGCAATTTTAAAATCAAATCAGCACGTTGTGTAGCATCGAAATTATTTTGCACTGAAGATGGTAAAGGCAACAAATCAATAGGTGCACGTGGAACAAAACCATAGACAATCTGAAAAGGGCTCATCTTTGTGGTAGAATGCAGCGAACGATTATAAGCAAATTCAATATGAGGCAAACACTCTTCCCACAATTTTAAGTTCTTCTTTAAAACAGCCCGCAACATGGTAGATAAAGTTCTATTAACTACTTCAGTTTGTCCATCAGTTTGGGGATGACATGTAGTACTGAACAGCAATTTAGTCCCCAACTTAGCCCATAAACATCTCCAAAAGTGGCTAAGAAATTTAGTATCACGGTCAGAAACAATAGTATTTGGCACACCATGCAAACGAACGATATCACGAAAAAACAAATCAGCAATGTGCGCAGCATCATCGGTCTTGTGACAAGGAATAAAGTGTGCCATCTTAGAAAACCGATCCACAACAACAAAAATACTATCCCTCCCCTTCTGTGTGCGAGGTAATCCCAAAACAAAGTCCATCGAAATATCCTCCCAAGGAACACTAGGAACAGGAAGAGGCATATATAAACCATGTGGATTAAGGCGAGACTTAGCTTTTTGACAAGTAGTGCAGCTTGCCACGAATCTCTCAACATCTCGCCGCATGCGTGGCCAAAAGAAGTGTGCAGCAAGAACATCCTCCGTCTTCTTGACACCAAAGTGTCCCATTAATCCTCCTCCATGCGCCTCCTGTAACAACAAAAGACGAACGGAACCATCTGGGATGCATAGTTTGTTAGCACGGAACACAAATCCATCAGTAAGGATGAATTTATTCCATGTTCTACCATCTCTACAATTTTGCAACACATCTTTAAATTCAGCATCATGCAAGTATTGTTCCTTTATAGTTTCCAACCCAAAAAATTTGAAGTCAAGCTGGGATAGCATAGTATAGCAGCGCGACAAAGCATCAGCAATAACATTATCTTTACCCTTTTTGTGTTTGATAACATAAGGAAAAGACTCAATAAATTCGACGATTCAGTTTTGCTTGACTATGAATATGCTTCAAAGATTCATGATCAGAATGTATAACAAATTCTTTAGGCCATAAATAATGTTGCCAAGTTTCTAATGTCTGAACCAGCGCATATAATTCTTTATCATAAGTAGAATAGTTCAGACTAGGCCCACTCAATTTTTCACTAAAATATGCTACAGGTTTGCCCTCTTGTAATAACACACCTCCCAAACCAATTCCACTAGCATCACATTCAAGTTCAAACGTCTTATTAAAATTAGGAAGTTGGAGTAATGGAGCATGTGTTAACTTATCTTTCAGTATCATGAAGGCCTCTTGTTGTGCATCGCCCCAAACAAAGGGCACATCCTTCTTTGTGAGCTCATTCAATGGCGCAGCAATAGAACCAAAATCTTTGACAAAGCGCCTATAAAACCCAGCGAGACCAAGAAAACTCCTCACTTGTGTGACCATCTTGGGCTACAGCCAATTCTCAATAGCTTCAATCTTGGCTGGATCAACTTCAATTCCCTGTTTTGTAACAACATATCCAAGAAAAGCAACTCTATTTGTGCAAAAGGTGCACTTCTCAAGATTACCATACAAACGTGCATCACGTAAAGCATTGAAAACAGCACGTAAATGATCCAAATGGTCCTCTAAAGATTTGCTATATATGAGAATGTCATCAAAATATACCACCACAAAACGACCAATAAAAGCACGTAAAACTTCGTTCATCAGTCTCATAAAGGTACTAGGTGCATTAGTTAAACCAAACGGCATTACTAACCACTCATATAAACCGAACTTAGTTTTAAAAGCTGTTTTCCATTCATCTCCTAATTGCATACGAATTTGGTGGTAACCACTACGCAAATCAACTTTAGAGAACGTAATAGAACCACTCAACTCATCTAGCATGTCATCCAAACGAGGTATAGGGTGACGATATCGAATGGTAATATTATTAATAGCTCGACAATCAGTACACATGCGCGAAGAACCATCTTTCTTAGGTACTAAAATAATAGGAACAGCACATGGACTAAGAGACTCACGAATATAACCTTTGTCCAATAAACTCTGGATTTGTCGTTGGATCTCTTTTGTTTCTTCAGGATTGGTGCGATATGGCGCACGGTTGGGCAGCAAGGCTCCTGGAATCAAATCAATTTGGTGTTCTATCCCACGAATAGGTGGAAGTCCAGGTGGAACATCTTGTGGAAAAATGTCCATGTATTCCTGCAAAAGGTTAGCAACCGCAGGTGGCAAAGAAGGAGGCATATCCTCAAATGAAAACCGAACTTCTTTGCAAACAATGGCATACCATGGAGTTATATTGACATCTATTTCAGCAAGATCAGATTTGCTAGCAAGTAAACAAGGAGTCTTCAAACGAATTTCAGTAGCATGGTTAGAATCAGATTTAGAAGAATGCTTAGGGGGTACAAAATCTGCAGCAATAATCTGATTCTCACTCGTATGTTTGTCATCATTTTTTAATCTACTAGCTCTAGCAAGATCATCTTTCAAAATTTGTTCCGGAGTCATGGGTTTAAGTCCAATTTTCTTGCCAGCAAGTGTAAGAGAATACTGATTAGTTTTACCATTATGTACAGATTCTCTATCAAATTGCCATGGTCTACCAAGTAACAAAGAACAAGCTTGCATAGGTACAACATCACAATCAACAAAATCTGAATAGGTACCAATAGTAAACTGCACACGTGCAGTTCTTGTTACCTTGAGCTTACGGGAGCTCTCAAACCATTGAATGTAATATGGATGAGGTCGTTGTCGTGTGGGTAGAGCAAGCTTCTCCACCATGTCAATACTAGCCAGATTGTTACAACTCCCTCCATCAATGATGATCCGGATAGCTCTCTCCTTAACAACGCCTCTTGTTTGAAACAAATTGTGGCGTTGATCATGCTCAGCTTTGCTCAATTGCACACTCAAGACACGTTGTGCAACTAAACTCTTCTATTGATCAGCAGTTTCAGCTCCCATTACCTCCATCTCCTTGTCAGAATCAGAATTGGCACCATCACGTGCAGCAATAAGTGCCAATGTATCATCATCAAAATCACTCGCAGAGTCATATTCGCCATCTTCAAGCACCACCATCACACGTTTGGTTCTGCATTCTTTTTCGATGTGACCAAACCCAAAACATTTGCGACATTGAATATCGCGAGTCTTCCCCGTGGAGGCCATGGAAGAAGAACTCCGTGTCGGACCAGCAGATGGTGATAGAGCAGGAGCAGGTGGCGTTCTTGACATCGGCGTGGTATACCTGGAGGTGGAAGGACCTGGTGCATCCCCACGAGAAGGTGGAGCTGATTGGCGCGTAGACCATGAAGAAGTACGACCTGCAGAATTATTAGCTCTTCTCCATGATGGTTGACGATCCTGCACTTCAAGTTCAGCTTTGCAAGCAAGGTGAAATAAACGAGTAATAGTGTTGTACTCCTTATAGTCTAAAATATGCTGAATCTCCTTATTTAAACTACCAAAGAAACGTGCAAGCATAGCTTCATTATCCTCTACAATACCACAACGAATCATGCCTGTTTGTAACTCTTGATAATACTCTTGTTCAGAATTTTTGCCTTGTTCTAAACGAGTTAATTTTTTAAGCATGTCCAGCCATCTTGTCCATCGCATCAGAAAGCTTGGAATCAACATCACCCAAGCGTGTGTCCACATCTTGTGCACGCCCCACCAACAGCTGAGTGAAGTGGGCATGCAACTCTGCATTAGTCATCTTCTCCGGATCAACATCATCCTTCGTGGTTCCTGTCATGGTTAGCGTAGAAGCAAGCACAAATATATATACCTACACACTATGGAATATGGTGGAATCACGCGTAATCCGTCAAGCGGTATACAAAGCTCTTACAAGTTCTTACCAAATAGGAGGAAGGTGATATGCAACCAGCAAGGATCAGCGACTCCCAAAATTGCACAAAGCGATGACCAGGTGTCGATACAAAGCACGTGCAGAAATATGTGGAGCTGTAGGAAGGCTTATATGGTAGCAAAAACACAGCAAATAAGAATGCTCAACCACGGTACTGTGCTGGTCCTAGGCTATACTGTGCTAGAGACGCGAGCCGAGAACACTAAGAAAGTCACGGCGTGGCACAACAAGCAGAAAGAAACAGCTCCAAAGCAAGATATAACTAAAGATCTGCAGGAATTTTCGGGTCCAAAACTTCAGAGGGCAAAAACTTGACCTTCCCGGCCTTTTTTGGGAGTTCTGAGTGTCGCACATAGTGGTTGTGGTCACATAGATCTTTTCGTGCTGAGCATTTTGAGTGGTCGCACTGTCGAAAATGGAGTTCGTATGCAAAAGTTATGGCCAGTTGAAGTTTGCTGTCAAAAACCGTCAAAAACTGACGAAACTGTCCAATTCGGACTAAATTCGGACTGGACTAGTAGGAACGGGTCAACCCGACTTGGATGTGGATTTGACATTTTTTTTTTGCTCTTCTTCTTCCTCTTGCCTGGCGACCGAAACCTAACTCACGGACTCTGAAAAAGGCACGGATGAAATTGGGAGGAACGAACAAAAACTTATGTGGAGGCGGTGGCGGAAGTATATGGCGTGGTGGTGGAAGGATATGGTGGAGCAGTGGTGCAAGCGTGCGGCGGCGGTGTGACTATGGTGATTCGAACTCGAAACTCTAAAGGAACAGACACTAAGACCAGCAACTCGACACGCGGATGCAGACACAAATTCAACGATGCAAACTGAAAAGACAATGCAAAGGCTCGGATGGTTTATGGGACGAGATGATCTAAACCCTAACTGTATTTTTGGCTTTTTCGTGGTTTATTGGTATGAACACAGATGCAATCTAAACTACGAAAACAGTAAATCTCACCGAGCAACCTGAAATCTGATACCACTTGATAGGGCAAAGGTGTCCGATCTTTCGATGAGATCTTGATATGTCGATTTGGTGGGTGGAGTTCGTGCTTGACGATCCGACTACACGTGCGAAGCTCGTGCGCCAATGCAATCGCTTGGACAATCTCCGGGAGTTACTGATCTTGCGGATGCACGATCAGCCTGACCAGTGAGGGTCTTAATTCCTACCTGAAATCGAGAACAAGTAAGAACTAATACTGCAATCAAGATATTGCGGATGAAAGATGTATGCTTTATTCAAAAGGTGGGATTCCGAATAGGCGGTCTTCTTCTGGGCGATTGGCCTCAAAAGTCGAGCTCGTAGTTGCAGCAATGGCTAACTTTTAGTCTAAACAAAATCCGAGTTCTAATGCCGGCTACTTGGGGTATTTGAGGAGGAAAAGGTAGGGGTGCGACCAGCCATGGGTATGGTGGTCGAATGGAACCCTAACAGGCCTTTTCTCCTCAAATTCGGACTCCTAAAAGTGGCTGTCTTATTTGCTGCGAAAATTACATGGGCCTGGCCCAAAAATAAAAGTGACGCAGCACCATATCTATCTAAGGACGAATTTATGAAGTAGTTCTTTGTATATTTCGTCCAAGTCTTCATCCTTCATTATGGTGGCTTTAAATTTCTGAAATCTCCACTCGTGGCATCTTCTTCAATCCTTAAACGCTTGCTGCCATCTCCATGCAAGATCATGCTCCAATGCTTGTCCCTCTCATCCATGCTAGGTCCATCATTCCTAAGAGTAACAAACATATCTGATTTAGGCAGCATCATATTCTCATGTATGTAAGAAAGAGTTCCAAGAAACGAAAGTACTTGATAGTTAAGTTGCTTGGCACGAGCTCGAGTGATGGGTCCTTGTATGTGTTCCGCTGTAGGTGCAGCGGTTGTATCAATAGATGGGATGTCCTCATCACAGTCCTGGAGGTACATCTTGTGGGAAAACATCCTCATACTCTTGCAAAATGTTAGCAACAGCAGGTGGCAAAGAAGGAGGCATCTCCTCAGCCAAAAACAACACTTCTTTGCAAATGATAGCATAACATGCAGTAGTACTCACATCAATTTCAAAAATATCAGATTTGCTAGCTAGCAAACAAGTACTTTTGAAACAAATTTCATTAGCATGTTTTGGATTAGATTTAGAAGTACTTGAAGAAGGCATAAGTTCCTTAGCAACAATCTGATTTTCGCTCAGCTTTTTCTCCTCATTATGTGCTCTACTAGCTCTAGCAAGATCATCTTTTAAAATACTTTCAGGAGACATGGGAAGTAACACAATTTTCTTATCATTATGAACAAGAGAATACTGATTTGTGCTACCATAGTGTATAGAATTTGTATCAAATTGCCATGGTCTACCAAGTAAAAGAGCACATGCTTGCATAGGAACAACATCACAATCAACATAATCAGCATATGCAGCAATAGTAAAATGCACATGAACTGTACGTGTCACCTTAACCTTGCCACTGTTATTAAACCATTGAATGTGATATGGACGAGGATGGGGTCATGTCGTAAGAGAAAGCTTTTCAACCATCTCCATGCTCGCCAAGTTGTTGCAGCTCCCTCCATCAATAATAATGCGAATACAGTGATCTTTAACCACGCCCTAGGTATGGAACAGATTATGGCGCTGGTCGGGCTTGGCCTTGGTAATTTGTGCACTTAAGACTCGTTGGGCAACTAAACTTAGGTATTGCTTTGCATGTTTCGCAGCCATAAATTTAGAATCTTGCTCCGTGGGTGCTGCAGCACATTGCTCATCAGATGCAATAAGAGCCAAAGTATCTTCATCATAATCACTGGCGGAGTCGTATCCACCATCCTCAAGAGCAATCATCACACGGGAGGAGGCACAATCATGTGCAAAGTGACCAAGTCCACCACATTTGCGGCACTGAATTTGGCTGGACTTGCCCATAGATGCCATGGAGGACGCAGCACTCGGGGCTGGTCCTGTAGTAGTCTTCCGTGCAGCAAACGGAGGTGGTGTAGATGCTGCAGATCGCGTGGATGTGGTTGCTGGAGGTGTAGGTGCAGCAGCCCGTGACGCCAAACTCGGTGATCTCCAAGTAGAACGCCCTGCAGAATAATTAGTTCGTGTCGCCTCGCGTCGATCCTGCACTTCACATTTAGCATTGCAAGCAAGATGGAACAAACGGGTAATAGTGTGATAAGATTTATATCTAAGCAAGGTCTGAATTTCCTCATTTAACCCGCCTATGAATCATGCCATTAATGCTTCATTATCCTCCTCTATACCACAACGCAACATGCCAGTTTGCAACTCCTGATAGTAATCCTCTACATAATTTTTCCCTTGATCTAGACGTGCTAATTTGGTAAGCATAGAACGCTGATAATATGGTGGAACAAAACGAATACGCATTGCATGTTTTAAAGCATCCCACGTAGTGAATGGATTAGCATGATTAGCACGACAGTATTCAGACCACCATATGGAAGCAAAACTAGTGAACTCACAAGTCGCAGCACTAACACGTCTATCCTCGGGATAATTTAAGCATGCAAAATGCTGGTCTAATTCTAATTCGCAAGAAAGGTATGCATCAGGGTTATAGCGACCATCAAACGTAGGAACATTTAATTTCAGTTTAGCAACATGGTCATCATCACGTACCAACGGACAAGGAGGTGGACGGTGAATGTAGGGCCTAGGATGACCAGGTGGCTCATCAACTGTGAAGTCGTCCGCGTACTCGCCCTCGTACTCATCTTCCCCATAATAATCATCCGACTGTGCCTCACGGGCTAGTGTAACACCCGTAGCTTCTGCAATGCCAGCAGCAGCAGTGCCCGCAGCAGCACCTGCAGCCGAAGTTTGTGCCGGTGGTTTGAGAACGCGCTGTGCACATCCCAAAAAGGTCGGTGTAGGAGCCACGCGAGTCGGTTGTGGAAGAGGCGCGCGAGCCGGCGGCGGTGGTGGTGGTAAGCGTGCTAGCACCTCCTGGAATTTAGCATCGAGTTTGGCGGTGAAGGTGGTCTCGAGTCCCTCGAGTTGCTCCATCGTGTCACTAAAACGCTTGTCCACATCCTGCATATGGTCAGACAAAAGTTTGGTGACGTGAGCCTGCAAGCCTTCACCCTCCAATGGCTGTGTCTCGGAGTTGTCTGGTGGCATGATTAGTACGCAAAAGCACAGTTATAGAATAGAGATATAGGAACAGGGGTGGAAAACGCTTAATCTGTCAAGCAAACCAATACTCTTACCCGTTCTTACCCTGCAACAGGTGGCGATCAGCAACCGTCGTGATCAAACTTCAGGAAGATTGAATAGAGCGATTGCCAGGTGGTGTCAACGCACGGTCGTAGAGATATGTGGAGCTGTAGGAGGCTGCGATATCTGTAGCAACAATTCAAAACAGTAATGCAACAAGTTGAATAAATGCTCAACGACGGTACCGTGCGGGCCGTAGGCTAGATCGTGCTAGAGATGCGAGCCTAGGACACCAACTAGTCAATGCGCGGTGGCCAGAAGCACAAAGGAATAGCTCAAAACTAAGATATAAGTGAAGATCACGGAAAAAGTGCTGGTTCTAAAACTTAAAAGGCCAAAAACTCACTCTTCCCTCACTTTGTGTACTTTTCAAGTACTTTGTTTGTTAGCACGGAACACGAACCCATCATTGAGGACAAATTTGTTCCAAGTTCTACCCTCTAGACAATGTTGCAAAACATCTTTAAAATCGGCATCGTTCACATATTGTTCTTTAATAGTTTCCAATCCAAAATTTTGAAGTCAAGTTGAGATAACATGGTATAACGACGTGACAAAGCATCAGCAATAATATTGCCTAGTTTCTAATGTCCGATCAAGAGCATGACGTTTATTCAACTTATCTTGACTACGAATATGCTTCAAAGATTCATGATCAGAATGTATAAAAAATTCTTTAGGCCATAAATAATGTTGCCAAGTTTCTAATGTCCGATCAAGAGCATATAATTTCTTATCATAAGTAGAATAGTTCAAACTAGCTCCACTCAATTTCTCACTAAAATATGCAATAGGTTTGCCCTCTTATAACAACACTCCTCCCAAACCAATTCCACTAGCATCACATTCCAACTCAAAGGTCTTATTAAAATTAGGCAGTTGGAGTAAAGGAGCATGTGTAAGCTTATCTTTGAGTAACATGAAGGCTTCTTGTTGCGCATCGCCCCAAACAAAGGGCACATCTTTCTTAGTAAGCTCGTTCAGCGGCGCTGCAATGGAACCAAAATCTTTGACAAAGCGCCTATAAAATCCAGCGAGGCCAAGGAAGCTCCTCACTTGTGTGACTGTTTTGGGTTGTGGCCAACTCGAAATTGCTTCAATCTTGGCGGGATCAACTTCAATACCCTGTCTGTAACAACATAGCCAAGAAAAGCAACTCTATCCATGCAAAAGGTGCACTTTGCAATGTTACCAAACAAACGTGCAGCACGTAAAGCATCAAAAACAGCACGTAAATGTTCCAAATGTTCTTCTACAGATTTGCTATATATCAATATATCATCAAAATATACCACCACAAAATGTCCAATAAAAGCACGTAAAACCTCATTCATTAATCTCATGAAAGTGCTGGGAGCATTAGTTAAACCAAAGGGCATCACTAACCACTCATATAGGCCAAATTTAGTTTTAAAAGCAGTTTTCCATTCATCTCCTAACTTTATACGAATCTGGTTGTAACCACTATGCAAATCAACCTTAGAGAACATGGTAGAGCTACTCAATTCATCAAGCATGTCATCTAAACGAGGAATAGGATGACAATATCGAATAGTAATATTATTGATTGCTCTACAATTAGTACACATGCGCGAAGAACCATCTTTCTTTGGTACCAAAATAATAGGAACAACACATGGACTAAGAGACTCACAAATATGACCCTTGTCAAGAAGTTCTTGAATTTGTTGCTGAATCTCTTTCGTCTCCTCCGGATTGGTACGATATGGCGCACGGTTGGGCAAAGATGCTCTAGGAATCAAATCAATTTGGTGCTCAATTCCACGAATAGGTGGCAGTCCTGGAGGTACATCTTGTGGGAAAACGTCCTCATACTTCTGCAAAATGTTACCAACAGCAGGTGGCAAAGAAGGAGGTATCTCCTCAGCCGAAAACAACACTTCTTTACAAATGATAGCATAACATGCAGTAGTACTCACATCAATTTCAGAAATATCAGATTTGCTAGCTAGCAAACAAGTACTTTTCAAACGAATTTCATTAGCATGTTTTGTATTAGATTTAGAAGTACTTGAAGAAGGCATAAGTTCCTTAGCAACAATCTTATTTTCGCTTAACTTTTTCCCCTCATTATGTGCTCTACTAGCTCTAGCAAGATCATCTTTTAAAATACTTTCAGGAGACATGGGAAGTAACACAATTTTCTTATCATTATGAACAAGAGAATACTGATTTGTGCTACCATAGTGTATAGAATTTGTATCAAATTGCCATGGTCTACCAAGTAAAAGAGCACATGCTTGCATAGGAACAACATCACACTCAACATAATCAGCATATGCAGCAATAGTAAAATGCACATGAACTGTACGTGTTACCTTAACCTGGCCGCTGTTATTAAACCATTGAATGTGATATGGATGAGGATGGGGTCGTGTCGTAAGAGAAAGCTTTTCAACCATCTCCATGCTCACCAAGTTGTTGCAGCTCCCTCCATCAATAATAATACGAATGCAGCGATCTTTAACCACGCCCTTGGTATGGAACAGATTATGGCGCTGGTCGGGCTCGGCCTTGGTAATTTGTGCACTTAAGACTCATTGGGCAACTAAACTCGGGTATTGCTCCACATGTTCCGCAACCATAAATTTAGAATCTTGCTCCGTGGGTGCTGCAGCACATTGCTCATCAGATGCAATAAGAGCCAAAGTATCTTCATCATAAGCACTGGCGGAGTCGTATCCACCATCCTCAAGAGCAATCATCACACGGGAGGAGGCACAATCATGTGCAAAGTGACCAAGTCCACCACATTTGCGGCACTGAATTTGGCTGGACTTGCCCATAGATGCCATGGAGGACGCAGCACTCGGGGCTGGTCCCGTAGTAGTCTTCCGTGCAGCAAACGGAGGTGGTGTAGATGCTGCAGATCGCCTGGATGTGGTCGCTGGAGGTGTAGGTGCAGCAGCCCGTGACGCTGAACTCGGTGATCTCCAAGTAGAACGCCCTGCAGAATAATTAGTTCGTGTCGCCTCACGTCGATCCTGCACTTCACATTCAGCATTGCAAGCAAGATGGAACAAATGGGTAATAGTGTGATAAGATTTATATCTAAGAATGGTCTGAATTTCCTTATTTAACCTGCCTACGAATCGTGCCATTAATGCTTCATTATCCTCCTCTATACCACAATGCAACATGCCAGTTTGCAACTCCTGATAGTAATCCTCTACATAATTTTTCCCTTGATCTAGACGTGCTAATTTGGTAAGCATGGAACGCTGATAATATGGTGGAACAAAATGAATACGCATAGCATGTTTTAAAGCATCCCACGTAGTGAATGGATTAGCATGATTAGCACGACAGTATTCAGACCACCATATGGAAGCAAAACTAGTGAACTCACAAGTAGCAGCACTAACACGTCTATCCTCGGGATAATTTAAGCATGCAAAACGCTGGTCTAATTCTAATTCCCAAGAGAGGTATGCATCAGGGTTATAGCGACCATCAAATGTAGGAACATTTAATTTCAGTTTAGCAACATGGTCATCATCATGTACCAACGGACAAGGAGGTGGACGACGAATGTAGGGCCTAGGATGACCAGGTGGCTGATCAACTGTGAAGTCATCCACGTACTCGCCCTCGTACTCATCTTCCCTATAATAATCATCCAACTGTGCCTCACGGGCCAGTGTAACACCCGTAGCTCCTGCAACGCCAGCAGCAGCAGTGCCCGCAGCAGCACCCGCAGCCGAAGTTTGTGCCGGTGGTTTGAGAACGTGCTGTGCACATCCCAAAAAGGTCGGTGTAGGAGCCACACGAGTCGGCTGTGGAGGAGGCACGCGAGCCGGCGGCGGTGGTGGTGGTAAGCGTGCTAGCACCTCCTGGAATTTAGCATCGAGTTTGGCGGTGAAGGTAGTCTCGAGTCCCTCGAGTTGCTCCATCATGTCACTAAAATGCTTGTCCATATCCTGCATATGGTCAGACAAAAGTTTGGTGACGTGAGCCTGCAAGGCTTCACCCTCCAGTGGCTGTGTCTCGGTGTTGTCTAGTGGCATGATTAGTACACAAAAGCACAGTTATAGAATAGAGATATAGGAACAGGGGTGGAAAATGCTTAATCTGTCAAGCAAACCAATACTCTTACCCGTTCTTACCCTGCAACAGGTGGCGATCAGCAACCGTCGTGATCAAACTTCAGGAAGATTGAATAGAGCGATTGCCAAGTGGTGTCAACGCACAGTCGTAGAGATATGTGGAGCTGTAGGAGGCTGTGATATCTGTAGCAACAATTCAAAACAGCAATGCAACAAGTTGAATAAATGCTCAACGACGGTACCATGCGGGCCATAGGCTAGATCGTGCTAGAGACGCAAGCCTAGGACACCAACTAGTCAATGCGCGGTGGCCAGAAGCACAAAGGAATAGCTCAAAAGCAAGATATAAGTGAAGATCACGGAAAAAGTGCTGGTTCTAAAACATAAAAGGCCAAAAACTCACTCTTCCCTCACTTTTTTGATGATTACGAGTGACTTTGTGTACTTTTCAAGTACTTTGTTTATTAGCATGGAACACAAACCCATCATTGAGGATGAATTTGTGCCAAGTTCTACCCTCTAGACAATGCTGCAAAACATCTTTAAAATCGGCATCGTTCATATATTGTTCTTTAATAGTTTCCAATCCAAAGATTTTGAAGTCAAGTTGAGATAACATGGTATAACGACGCGACAAAGCATCAGCAATAATATTATCTTTACCCTTTTTGTGTTTAATAACATAAGGAAAAGATTCAATGAATTCAACCCACTTTGCATGACGTTTATTCAACTTAGCTTGACTACGAATATGCTTCAAAGATTCATGATCAGAATGTATAACAAATTCTTTTGGCCATAAATAATGTTGCCAAGTTTCTAATGTCCAAACAAGAGCATATAATTCCTTATCATAAGTAGAATAGTTCAAACTAGCTCCACTCAATTTCTCACTGAAATATGCAACAGGTTTGCCCTCTTATAACAACACTCCTCCCAAACCAATTCCACTAGCATCACATTCCAACTCAAGGGTCTTATTAAAATTAGGCAGTTGGAGTAAGGAGCATGTGTAAGCTTATCTTTGAGTAACATCAAGGCTTCTTATTGCGCATCGCCCCAAACAAAGGGCACATCTTTCTTAGTAAGCTCGTTCAGCGGCGCTGCAATGGAACCAAAATCTTTGACAAAGCGCCTATAAAATCCAGTGAGGCCAAGGAAGCTCCTCACTTGTGTGACTGTTTTGGGTTGTGGCCAATCGAAATTGCTTCAATCTTGGCGGGATCAACTTCAATATCCTGTGCTGTAACAACATAGCCAAGAAAAGCAACTCTATCCGTGCAAAAGGTGCACTTTGCAATGTTACCAAACAAACGTGCAGCACGTAAAGCATCAAAAACAGCACGTAAATGTTCCAAATGATCTTCTACAGATTTGCTATATATCAATATATCATCAAAATATACCACCACAAAATGTCCAATAAAAGCACATAAAACCTCATTCATTAATCTCATGAAAGTGCTGGGAGCATTAGTTAAACCAAAGGGCATCACTAACCACTCATATAGGCCAAATTTAGTTTTAAAAGCAGTTTTCCATTCATCTCCTAACTTCATACGAATCTGGTGGTAACCACTACGCAAATCAACCTTAGAGAACATGGTAGAGCCACTCAATTCATCAAACATGTCATCTAAACAAGGAATAGGATGACAATATCGAATAGTAATATTATTGATTGCTCTACAATCAGTACACATGCGCGAAGAACCATCTTTCTTTGGTACCAAAATAATAGGAACAACACATGGACTAAGAGACTCACAGATATGACCCTTGTCAAGAAGTTCATGAATTTGTTGCTGAATCTCTTTCATCTCCTCCGGATTGGTACGATATGGCGCATGGTTGGGCAAAGATGCTCCAGGAATCAAATCAATTTGGTGCTCAATTCTACAAATAGGTGGCAGTCCTGGAGGTACATCTTGTGGGAAAACATCCTCATACTCCTGCAAAATGTTAGCAACAGCAGGTGGCAAAGAAGGAGGCATCTCCTCAGCCAAAAACAACACTTCTTTGCAAATGATAGCATAACATGCAGTAGTACTCACATCAATTTCAGAAATATCAGATTTGCTAGCTAGCAAACAAGTACTTTTCAAACGAATTTCATTAGCATGTTTTGGATTAGATTTAGAAGTACTTGAAGAAGGCATAAGTTTCTTAGCAACAATCTGATTTTCGCTCAGCTTTTTCCCCTCATTATGTGCTCTACTAGCTCTAGCAAGATCATCTTTTAAAATACTTTCAGGAGACATGGGAAGTAACACAATTTTCTTATCATTATGAACAAGAGAATACTGATTCGTGCTACCATAGTGTATATAATTTGTATCAAATTGCCATGGTCTACCAAGTAAAAGAGCACATGCTTGCATAGGAACAACATCACACTCAACATAATCAGCATATGCAGCAATTGTAAAATGCACACAAACTATACATGTTACCTTAACCTTTCCGCTGTTATTAAACCATTGAATGTGATATGGACGAGGATGGGGTCGTGTCGTAAGAGAAAGCTTTTCAACCATCTCCATGCTCGCCAAGTTGTTGCAGCTCCCTCCATCAATAATAATGCAAATACAGCAATCTATAACCACTGCCCTTGGTATGGAACAGATTATGGCGCTGGTTAGGCTCGGCCTTGGTAATTTGTGCACTTAAGACTCATTGGGCAACTAAACTTGGGTATTGCTCCGCATGTTCCGCAGCCATAAATTCAGAATCTTGCTCCGTGGGTGCTGCAGCACATTGCTCATCAGATGCAATAAGAGCCAAAGTATCTTCATCATAATCACTGGCGGATTCGTATCCACCATCCTCAAGAGCAATCATCACACGGGAGGAGGCACAATCATGTGCAAAGTGACCAAGTCCACCACATTTGCGGCACTGAATTTGGCTGGACTTGCCCATAGATGCCATGGAGGACGCAGTACTCGGGGTTGGTCCCGTAGTAGTCTTCCGTGCAGCAAACGGAGGTGGTGTAGATGCTGCAGATCACGTGGATGTGGTCGCTGGAGGTGTAGGTGCAGCAGCCCGTGATGCCGAACTCGATGATCTCCAAGTAGAACGCCCTACCTAATAATTAGTTCGTGTCACCTCGCGTCGATCCTGCACTTCACATTCAGCATTGCAAGCAAGATGGAACAAACGGGTAATAGTGTGATAAGATTTATATCTAAGAATGGTCTGAATTTCCTTATTTAACCCGCCTACGAATCGTGTAATTAATGCTTCATTATCCTCCTCTATACCACAACGCAACATGCCAGTTTGCAACTCCTGATAGTAATCCTCTACATAATTTTTCCCTTGATCTAGACGTGCTAATTTGGTAAGCATGGAACGCTGATAATATGGAGGAACAAAACGAATACACATAGCATGTTTTAAAGCATCCCACGTAGTGAATGGATTAGCATGATTAGCACGACAGTATTCAGACCACCATATGGAAGCAAAACTAGTGAACTCACAAGTAGCAGAACTAACACGTCTATCCTCGGGATAATTTAAGCATGCAAAACGCTGGTCTAATTCTAATTCCCAAGAGAGGTATGCATCAGGGTTATAGCGACCATCAAACGTAGGAACATTTAATTTAAGTTTAGCAACATGGTCATCATCACGTACCAACGGAGGTCTAATTCTAATTCCCAAGGAGGTGGACGGCGAATGTAGGGCCTAAGATGACTAGGTGGCTGATGAACTGTGAAGTCGTCTGCATACTCGCCCTCGTACTCATCTTCCCCGTAATAATCATCCAACTGTGCCTCACGGGCCAGTGTAATACTCGTAGCTCCTGCAATGCCAGCAGCAGCAGTGCCCGCAGCAGCACCCGCAGCCGAAGTTTGTGCCGGTGGTTTGAGAACACGCTGTGCACGTCCCAAAAAGGTCGGTATAGGTGCCACGCGAGTCGGCTGTGGAGGAGGCGCGTGAGCCCGCGGCGGTGGTGGTGGTAAGCGTGCTAGCACCTCCTGGAATTTAGCGTCGAGTTTGGCGGTGAAGGTGGTCTCGAGTCCCTCGAGTTGCTCCATCGTGTCACTAAAACGCTTGTCCACATCCTGCATATGGTCAGACAAAAGTTTGGTGATGTGAGCCTGCAAGGCTTCACCCTCCAGTGGCTGTGTCTCGGAGTAGTCTGGTGGCATGATTAGTACGCAAAAGCACAGTTATAGAATAGAGATACAGGAACAGGGGTGGAAAACGCTTAATCTGTCAAGCAAACCAATACTCTTACCCGTTCTTACCCTGCAACAGGTGGCGATCAGCAACCGTCGTGATCAAACTTTAGGAAGATTGAATAGAGCGATTGCCAGGTGGTGTCAACGCACTAGTCGTAGAGATATGTGGAGCTGTAGGAGGCTGCGATATCTGTAGCAACAATTCAAAACAGCAATGCAACAAGTTGAATAAATGCTCAACGACGGTACCGTGCGGGCCGTAGGCTAGATCATGCTAGAGACGCGAGCCTAGGACACCAACTAGTCAATGCGCGGTGGCCAGAAGCACAAAGGAATACCTCAAAAGCAAGATATAAGTGAAGATCACGGAAAAAGTGTTGGTTCTAAAACTTAAAAGGCCAAAAACTCACTCTTCCCTCACTTTTTTGACCATTACAAGTGACTTTGTGTACTTTTCAAGTACGTTGTTTGTTAGCACGGAACACAAACCCATCATTGAGGACGAATTTGTTCCAAGTTCTACCCTCTAGACAATGCTGCAAAACATCTTTAAAATCGGCATCGTTCACATATTGTTCTTTAATAGTTTCCAATCCAAAGATTTTGAAATCAAGTTGAGATAACATGGTATAACGACGTGACAAAGCATCAGCAATAATATTATCTTTACGCTTTTTGTGTTTAATAACATAAGGAAAAGATTCAATGAATTCAACCCACTTTGCATGACGTTTATTCAACTTAGCTTGACGACGAATATGCTTCAAAGATTCATGATCAGAATGTATAACAAATTCTTTAGGCCATAAATAATGTTGCCAAGTTTCTAATGTCCAAATAAGAGCATATAATTCCTTATCATAAGTAGAATAGTTCAAACTAGCTCCACTCAATTTCTCACTGAAATATGCAATAGGTTTGCCCTCTTATAACAATAATCCTCCCAAACCAATTCCACTAGCATCACATTCCAACTCAAAGGTCTTATTAAAATTAGGCAGTTGGAGTAAAGGAGCATGTGTAAGCTTATCTTTGAGTAACATGAAGGCTTCTTGTTGCGCATCGCCCCAAACAAAGGGCACATCTTTCTTAGTAAGCTCGTTCAGCGGCGCTGCAATGGAACTAAAATCTTTGACAAAGCGCCTATAAAATCCAGCGAGGCCAAGGAAGCTCCTCACTTGTGTGACTATTTTGGGTTGTGGCCAACTTGAAATTGCTTCAATCTTGGCGGGATCAACTTCAATACCCTGTGCTGTAACAACATAGCCAAGAAAAGCAACTCTATCCGTGCAAAAGGTGCACTTTGCAATGTTACCAAACAAACGTGCAGCACGTAAAGCATCAAAAACAGCACGTAAATGTTCCAAATTTTCTTCTACAGATTTGCTATATATCAATATATCATCAAAATATACCACCACAAAATGTCCAATAAAAGCACATAAAACCTCATTCATTAATCTCATGAAAGTGCTGGAAGCATTAGTTAAACCAAAGGGCATCACTAACCACCCATATAGGCCAAATTTAGTTTTAAAAGCAGTTTTCCATTCATCACCTAACTTCATACGAATCTGGTGGTAACCACTACGCAAATCAACCTTAGAGAACACGGTAGAGCCACTCAATTTATCAAGCATGTCATCTAAATGGGGAATAGGATGACAATATCGAATAGTAATATTATTGATTGCTCTACAATCAGTACACATGCGCGAAGAACCATCTTTCTTTGGTACCAAAATAATAGGAATAGCACATGGACTAAGAGACTCACGAATATGACCCTTGTCAAGAAGTTCTTGAATTTGTTGCTGAATCTCTTTCGTCTCCTCCAGATTGGTACGATATGGCGCACGGTTGGGCAAAGATGCTCCAGGAATCAAATCAATTTGGTGCTCAATTCCACGAATAGGTGGCAGTCCTGGAGGTATATCTTGTGGGAAAACGTCCTCATACTCCTGCAAAATGTTAGCAACAGCAGATGGCAAAGAAGGAGTCATCTCCTCAGCCGAAAACAACACTTCTTTGCAAATGATAGCATAACATGCAGTAGTACTCACATCAATTTCAGAAATATCATATTTGCTAGCTAGCAAACAAGTACTTTTCAAACGAATTTCATTAGCATGTTTTGGATTAGAATTAGAAGTACTTGAAGAAGGCATAAGTTCCTTAGCAACAATCTGATTTTCGCTCAGCTTTTTGCCCTCATTATGTTCTCTACTAGCTCTAGCAAGATCATCTTTTAAAATACTTTCAGGAGACATGGGAAGTAACACAATTTTCTTATCATTATGAACAAGAGAATACTGATTTGTGCTAACATAGTGTATAGAATTTGTATCAAATTGCCATGGTCTACCAAGTAAAAGAGCACATGCTTGCATAGGAACAATATCACACTCAACATAATCAGCATATGCAGCAATAGTAAAATACACATGAACTATACGTGTTACCTTAACCTTGCTGCTGTTATTAAACCATTGAATGTGATATGGACGAGGATGGGGTCGTGTCGTAAGAGAAAGCTCTTCAACCATCTCCATGCTCGCCAAGTTGTTGCAGCTCCCTCCATCAATAATAATGCGAATACAGCGATCTTTAACCACGCCCTTGGTATGGAACAGATTATGGCGCTGGTCGGGATCGGCCTTGGTAATTTGTGCACTTAAGACTCATTGGGCAACTAAACTCGGCTATTGCTCTGCATGTTCTGCATCCATAAATTCAGAATCTTGCTCCGTGGGTGCTGCAGCACATTGCTCATCAGATGCAATAAGAGCCAAAGTATCTTCATCATAATCACTGGCGGAGTCGTATCCACCATCCTCAAGAGCAATCATCACATGGGAGGAGGCACAATCATGTGCAAAGTGACCAAGTCCACCACATTTGCGGCACTGAATTTGGCTAGACTTGCCCATAGATGCCATGGAGGACGCAACACTCGGGGCTGGTCCCGTAGTAGTCTTCCGTGCAGCAAACGGAGGTGGTGTAGATGCTGCAGATCGCGTGGATGTAGTCGCTGGAGGTGTAGGTGCAGCAGCCCGTGATGCCGAACTCGGTGATCTCCAAGTAGAATGCCCTGCAGAATAATTAGTTTGTGTCGCCTCGCGTCGATCCTGCACTTCACATTCAGCATTGCAAGCAAGATGGAACAAACGGGTAATAATGTGATAAGATTTATATCTAAGAATGGTCTGAATTTCCTTATTTAACTCGCCTACGATTTGTGCCATTAATGCTTCATTATCATCCTCTATACCACAACGCAACATGCTAGTTTGCAACTCCTGGTAGTAATCCTGTACATAATTTTTCCCTTGATCTAGACGTGCTAATTTGGTAAGCATGGAACGCTGATAATATGGTGGAACAAAATGAATACGCAGAGCATGTTTTAAAGCATCCCACGCAGTGAATGGATTAGCATGATTAGCACGACAGTATTCAGACCACCATATGGAAGCAAAACTAGTGAACTCACAAGTAGCAGCACTAACACGTCTATCCTCGGGATAATTTAAGCATGCAAAATACTGGTCTAATTCTAATTCCCAAGAGAGGTATGCATCAGGGTTATACCGACCATCAAACGTAGGAACATTTAATTTCAGTTTAGCAACATGGTCATCATCACGTACCAACGGACAAGGAGGTGGACGGCGAATGTAGGGCCTTGGATGACCAGGTGGCTGATCAACTGTGAAGTCGTCCGCGTACTCGCCCTCGTACTCATCTTCCCCATAATAATCATCCAACTGTGCCTCACGGGCCAGTGTAACACCCGTAGCTCCTGCAACGCCAGCAACAGCAGTGCCCGCAGCAGCACCCGCAGCCGAAGTTTGTGCCGGTGGTTTGAGAATGCGCTGTGCACGTCCCAAAAAGGTCGGTGTAGGAGCCACGTGAGTCGGCTGTGGAGGAGGCGCGCGAGCCGGCGGCGGTGGTGGTGGTAAGCGTGCTAGCACCTCCTAGAATTTAGCGTCGAGTTTGGCGGTGAAGGTGGTCTCGAGTCCCTCGAGTTGCTCCATCATGTCACTAAAACGCTTGTCCACATCCTGCATATGGTCAGACAAAAGTTTGGTGACGTGAGCCTGCAAGGCTTCACCCTCCAGTGGCTGTGGCTCGGTGTTGTCTGGTGGCATGATTAGTACGCAAAAGCACAGTTATAGAATAGAGATACAGGAACAGGGGTGGAAAAGGCTTAATCTGTCAAGCAAAGCAATACTCTTACCCGTTCTTACCCTGCAACAGGTGGTGATCAGCAACCATCGTGATCAAACTTCAGGAAGATTGAATAGAGCGATTGTCAGGTGGTGTCAACGCACGGTCGTAGAGATATGTGGAGCTATAGGAGGCTGCGATATCTGTAGCAACAATTCAAAACAGCAATGCAACAAGTTGAATAAATGCTCAACGACGGTACCGTGCGGGCCGTAGGCTAGATCATGCTAGAGACGCGAGCCTAGGACACCAACTAGTCAATGCACGGTGGCCAGAAGCACAAAGGAATACCTCAAAAGCAAGATATAAGTGAAGATCACGGAAAAAGTGCTGGTTCTAAAACTTAAAAGGCCAAAAACTCACTCTTCCCTCACTTTTTTGACGATTACAAGTGACTTTGTGTACTTTTCAAGTATGTTGTTTGTTAGCACGGAACACAAACCCATCATTGAGGACGAATTTGTTCCAAGTTCTACCCTCTAGACAATGCTGCAAAACATCTTTAAAATCGGCATCGTTCACATATTGTTCTTTAATAGTTTCCAATCCAAAGATTTTGAAGTCAAGTTGAGATAACATGGTATAACGACGTGACAAAGCATCAGCAATAATATTATCTTTACGCTTTTTGTGTTTAATAACATAAGGAAAAGATTCATCGAATTCAACCCACTTTGCATGACGTTTATTCAACTTAGCTTGACTACGAATATGCTTCAAAGATTCATGCTCAGAATGTATAACAAATTCTTTAGGCCATAAATAATGTTGCCAAGTTTCTAATGTCCAAACAAGAGCATATAATTCCTTATCATAAGTAGAATAGTTCAAACTAGCTCCACTCAATTTCTCACTGAAATAAGCAATAGGTTTGCCCTCTTATAACAACAATCCTCCCAAACCAATTCCACTAGCATCACATTCCAACTCAAAGGTCTTATTAAAATTAGGCCGTTGGAGTAAAGGATCATGTGTAAGCTTATCTTTGAATAACATGAAGGCTTCTTGTTGCGCATCGCCCCAAACAAAGGGCACATCTTTCTTAGTAAGCTCGTTCAGCGGCGCTGCAATGGAACCAAAATCTTTGACAAAGCGCCTATAAAATCCAGCGAGGCCAAGGAAGCTCCTCACTTGTGTGACTATTTTGGGTTGTGGCCAACTTGAAATTGCTTCAATCTTGGCGGGATCAACTTCAATGCCCTGTGCTGTAACAACATAGCCAAGAAAAGCAACTCTATCCGTGCAAAAGGTGCACTTTGCAATGTTACCAAACAAACATGCAGCACGTAAAGCATCAAAAACAGCACGTAAATGTTCCAAATGTTCTTCTACAGATTTGCTATATATCAATATATCATCAAAAGATACCACCACAAAATGTCCAATAAAAGCACATAAAACCTCATTCATTAATCTCATGAAAGTGCTGGGAGCATTAGTTAAACCAAAGGGCATCACTAACCACTCATATAGGCCAAATTTAGTTTTAAAAGCAGTTTTCCATTCATCTCCTAACTTCATACGAATCTGGTGGTAACCACTACGCAAATCAACCTTAGAGAACATGGTAGAGCCACTCAATTCATCAAGCATGTCATCTAAATGAGGAATAGGATGACAATATCGAATAGTAATATTATTGATTGCTCTACAATCAGTACACATGCGCGAAGAACCATCTTTCTTTGGTACCAAAATAATAGGAATAGCACATGGACTAAGAGACTCACGAATATGACCCTTGTCAAGAAGTTCTTGAATTTGTTGCTGAATCTCTTTCGTCTCCTCCGGATTGGTACGATATGGCGCACAGTTGGGCAAACATGCTCCAGGAATCAAATCAATTTGGTGCTCAATTCCACGAATAGGTGGCAGTCCTGGAGGTATATCTTGTGGGAAAACGTCCTCATACTCCTGCAAAATGTTAGCAACAGCAGATGGCAAAGAAGGAGTCATCTCCTCAGCCGAAAACAACACTTCTTTGCAAATGATAGCATAACATGCAGTAGTACTCACATCAATTTCAGAAATATCAGATTTGCTAGCTAGCAAACAAGTACTTTTCAAACGAATTTCATTAGCATATTTTGGATTAGATTTAGAAGTACTTGAAGAAGGCATAAGTTCCTTAGCAGCAATCTGATTTTCGCTCAGCTTTTTCCCCTCATTATGTGCTCTACTAGCTCTAGCAAGATCATCTTTTAAAATACTTTCAGGAGACATGGGAAGTAACACAATTTTCTTATCATTATGAACAAGAGAATACTGATTTGTGCTACCATAGTGTATAGAATTTGTATCAAATTGCCATGGTCTACCAAGTAAAAGAGCACATGCTTGCGTAGGAACAATATCACACTCAACATAATCAGCATATGCAGCAATAGTAAAATACACATGAACTGTACATGTTACCTTAACCTTGCTGCTGTTATTAAACCATTGAATGTGATATGGACGAGGATGGGGTCGTGTCGTAAGAGAAAGCTTTTCAACCATCTCCATGCTCGCCAAGTTGTTGCAGCTCCCTCCATCAATAATAATGCGAATACAACGATCTTTAACCACGCCCTTGGTATGGAACAGATTATGGCGCTGGTCGGGCTCGGCCTTGGTAATTTGTGCACTTAAGACTTATTGGGCAACTAAACTCGTGTATTCTCCGCATGTTCTGCAGCCATAAATTCAGAATCTTGCTCCGTGGGTGCTGCAGCACACTGCTCATCAGATGCAATAAGAGCCAAAGTATCTTCATCATAATCACTGGCGGAGTCGTATCCATCATCCTCAAGAGCAATCATCACACGGGAGGAGGCACAATCATGTGCAAAGTGACCAAGTCCACCACATTTGCGGCACTGAATTTGGCTGGACTTGCCCATAGATGCCATGGAGGACGCAACACTCGGGGCTGGTCCCGTAGTAGTCTTCCGTGCAGCAAACAGAGGTGGTGTAGATGCTGCAGATCGCGTGGATGTAGTCGTTGGAGGTGTAGGTGCAGCAGCCCGTGAAGCCGAACTCGGTGATCTCCAAGTAGAACGCCCTGCAGAATAATTAGTTTGTGTCGCCAGGCGTCGATCCTGCACTTCACATTCAGCATTGCAAGCAAGATGGAACAAACGGGTAATAGTGTGATAAGATTTATATCTAAGATGGTCTGAATTTCCTTATTTAACCCGCCTACGAATCGTGCCATTAATGCTTCATTATCCTCCTCTATACCACAACGCAACATGCCAGTTTGCAACTCCTGATAGTAATCCTCTACATAATTTTTCCCTTGATCTAGACGTGCTAATTTGGTAAGCATGGAACGCTGATAATATGGTGGAACAAAACGAATACGCATAGCATGTTTTAAAGCATCCCATGTAGCGAATGGATTAGCATGATTAGCACGATAGTATTTAGACAACCATATGGAAGCAAAACTAGTGAACTCACAAGTAGCAGCACTAACACGTCTATCCTCGGGATAATTTAAGCATGCAAAACGCTGGTCTAATTCTAATTCCCAAGAGAGGTATGCATCAGGGCTATAGCGACCATCAAATGTAGGAATATTTGATTTCAGTTTAGCAACATGGTCATCATCAAGTACCAACGGACAAGGAGGTGGACGGCAAATGTAGGGCCTAGGATGACCAGGTGGCTGATCAACTGTGAAGTCGTCCGCGTACTCGCCCTCGTACTCATCTTCCCCGTAATAATCATCCAACTGTGCCTCACGGGCCAGTGTAACACCCGTAGCTCCTGCAATGCCAGCAGCAGCAGTGCCCGCAGCAGCACCCGCAGCCGAAGTTTGTGCCGGTGGTTTGAATGCGCTGTGCACGTCCCAAAAAGGTTGGTGTAGGAGCCACGCGAGTCGGCTGTGGAGGAGGCGCGCGAGCCAGCGGCGGCGGTGGTGGTAAGCGTGCTAGCACCTCCTGGAATTTAGCGTCGAGTTTGGCGGTGAAGGTGGTCTCGAGTCCCTCGAGTTGCTCCATCGTGTCACTAAAACGCTTGTCCACATCCTGCATATGGTCAGACAAAAGTTTGGTGACGTGAGCCTGCAAGGCTTCACCCTCCAGTGGCTGTGTCTCGGTGTTGTCTGGTGGCATGATTAGTACGCAAAAGCACAGTTATCGAATAGAGATACATGAACATGGGTGGAAAACGCTTAATCTGTCAAGCAAACTAATACTCTTACCCGTTCTTGCCCTGCAACAGGTGGCGATCAGCAACCGTCGTGATCAAACTACAGTAAGATTGAATAGAGCGATTGCCAGGTGGTGTCAATGCAAGGTCGTAGAGATATGTGGAGCTGTAGGAGGCTGCGATATCTATAGCAACAATTTAAAATAGCAATGCAACAAGTTGAATAAATGCTCAACGACGGTACCGTGCGGGCCGTAGGCTAGATCGTGCTAGAGACGCGAGCCTAGGACACCAACTAGTCAATGCGCGGTGGCCAGAAGCACAAAGGAATAGCTCAAAAGCAAGATATAAGTGAAGATCATGGAAAAAGTGCTGGTTCTAAAACTTAAAAGGCCAAAAACTCACTCTTCCCTCACTTTTTTGACGATTACGAGTGACTTTGTGTACTTTTCAAGTACTTTGTTTGTTAGCACGGAACACAAACCCATCATTGAGGATGAATTTGTTCCAAGTTCTACCCTCTAGACAATGCTGCAAAACATCTTTAAAATTGGCATCGTTCACATATTGTTCTTTAATAGTTTCCAATCCGAAGATTTTGAAGTCAAGTTGAGATAACATGGTATAACGATGTGACAAAGCATCAGCAATAATATTATCTTTACCCTTTTTGTGTTTAATAACATAAGGAAAAGATTCAATGAATTCAACGCACTTTGCATGACGTTTATTCAACTTAGCTTGACTACGAATATGCTTCAAAGATTCATGATTAGAATGTATAACAAATTCTTTAGGCCATAAATAATGTTGCCAAGTTTCTAATGTCCGAACAAGAGCATATAATTCCTTATCATAAGTAGAATAGTTCAAACTAACTCCACTCAATTTCTCACTAAAATATGCAACAGGTTTGCCCTCTTATAACAACACTCCTCCCAAACCAATTCCACTAGCATCACATTCCAACTCAAAGGTCTTATTAAAATTAGGCAGTTGGAGTAAAGGAGCATGTGTAAGCTTATCTTTGAGTAACATGAAGGCTTCTTGTTGCGCATCGCCCCAAACAAAGGGCACATCTTTCTTAGTAAGCTCGTTCAGCGGTGCTGCAATGGAACCAAAATCTTTCACAAAGCGCCTATAAAATCCAGCGAGGCCAAGGAAGCTCCTCACTTGTGTGACTGTTTTGGGTTGTGGCCAACTCGAAATTGCTTCAATCTTGGCGGGATCAACTTCAATACCCTGTGCTGTAACAACATAGCCAAGAAAAGCAACTCTATCCGTGCAAAAGGTGCACTTTGCAATGTTACCAAACAAACGTGCAGCACGTAAAGCATCAAAAACATCACGTAAATGTTCCAAATGTTCTTCTACAGATTTGCTATATATCAATATATCATCAAAATATACCACCACAAAATGTCCAATAAAAGCACATAAAACCTCATTCATTAATCTCATGAAAGTGCTGGGAGCATTAGTTAAACCAAAGGGCATCACTAACCACTCATATAGGCCAAATCTAGTTTTAAAAGCAGTTTTCCATTCATCTCCTAACTTCATACGAATCTGGTGGTAACCACTACGCAAATCAAGCTTAGAGAACATGGTAGAGCCACTCAATTCATCAAGCATGTCATCTAAATGAGAATAGGATGACAATATCGAATAGTAATATTATTGATTGCTCTACAATCAGTACACATGCGCGAAGAACCATCTTTCTTTGGTACCAAAATAATAGGAACAACACATGAACTAAGAGACTCACTAATATGACCCTTGTCAAGAAGTTCTTGAATTTGTTGCTGAATCTCTTTCGTCTCCTCCGGATTGGTACGATATGGCGCACGGTTGGGCAAAGATGCTCTAGGAATCAAATCAATTTGGTGCTCAATTCCACGAATAGGTGGCAGTCCTGGAGGTACATCTTGAGGGAAAACGTCCTCATACTCCTGCAAAATGTTAGCAACGGCAGGTGGAAAAGAAGGAGGCATCTCCTCAGCCGAAAACAACACTTCTTTGCAAATGATAGCATAACATGCAGTAGTACTCACATCAATTTCAGAAATATCAGATTTGCTAGCTAGCAAACAAGTACTTTTCAAATGAATTTCATTAGCATGTTTTGGATTAGATTTAGAAGTACTTGAAGAAGGCATAAGTTCCTTAGCAACAATCTGATTTTCGCTCAGCTTTTTCCCCTCATTATGTGCTCTACTAGCTCTAGCAAGATCATCTTTTAAAATACTTTCAGGAGACATGGGAAGTAACACAATTTTCTTATCTTTATGAACAAGAGAATACTGATTTGTGCTACCATAGTGTATAGAATTTGTATCAAATTGCCATGGTCTACCAAGTAAAAGAGCACATGCTTGCATAGGAACAACATCACACTCAACATAATCAACATATGCAGCAATAGTAAAATGCACACGAACTGTACGTGTTACCTTAACCTTGCCACTGTTATTAAACCATTGAATGTGATATGGACGAGGATGGGGTCGTGTCATAAGAGAAAGCTTTTCAACCATCTCCATGCTCGCCAAGTTGTTGCAGCTCCCTCCATCAATAAAAATGCGAATACAACGATCTTTAACCACGCCCTTGGTATGGAACAGATTATGGCGCTGGTCGGGCTCGGCCTTGGTAATTTGTGCACTTAAGACTCGTTGGGCAACTAAACTCTGGTATTGCTCCGCATGTTCCGCAACCATAAATTCAGAATCTTGCTCCGTGGGTGCTGCAGCACATTGCTCATCAGATGCAATAAGAGCCAAAGTATCTTCATCATAATCACTGGCGGAGTCATATCCACCATCCTCAAGAGCAATCATCACACAGGAGGAGGCACAATCATGTGCAAAGTGACCAAGTCCACCACATTTGCGGCACTGAATTTGGCTGGACTTGCCCATAGATGCCATGGAGGACGCAGCACTCGGGGCTGGTCCCGTAGTAGTCTTCCATGCAGCAAACGGAGGTGGTGTAGATGCTGCAGATCGCGTGGATGTGGTCGCTGGAGGTGTAGGTGCAGCAGCCTGTGACGTCGAATTCAGTGATCTCTAAGTAGAACGCCCTGCAGAATAATTAGTTCGTGTCGCCCCGCGTCGATCCTACACTTCACATTCAGCATTGCAAGCAAGATGGAACAAACGGGTAATAGTGTGATAAGATTTATATCTAAGAATGGTTTGAATTTCCTTATTTAACCCGCCTACGAATCGTGCCATTAATGCTTCATTATCCTCCTCTATACCACAACGCACCATGCCAGTTTGCAACTCGTGATAGTAATCCTCTACATAATTTTTCCCTTGATCTAGACGTGCTAATTTGGTAAGCATGGAACGCTGATAATATGGTGGAACAAAGCGAATACGCATAGCATGTTTTAAAGCATCCCACGTAGTGAATGGATTAGCATGATTACCACGACAGTATTCAGACCACCATATGGAAGCAAAACTAGTGAACTCACAAGTAGCAGCACTAACACGTCTATCCTCGGGATAATTTAAGCATGCAAAACGCTGGTATAATTCTAATTCCCAAGAGAGGTATACATCAGGGTTATAGCGACCATCAAACGTAGGAACATTTAATTTCAGTTTAGCAACATGGTCATCATCACGTACCAATGGACAAGGAGGTGGACGGCGACTGTAGGGCCGAAGATGACCAGGTGGCTGATCAACTGTGAAGTCGTCCACGTACTCGCCCTCGTACTCATCTTCCCCATAATAATCATCCAACTGTGCCTCATGGGCCAGTGTAACACCCGTAGCTCCTACAACGCCAGCAGCAGCAGTGCCCGCAGCAGCACCGCAGCCGAAGTTTGTGCCGGTGGTTTGAACGCGCTGTGCATGTCCCAAAAAGGTTAGTGTAGGAGCGACACGAGTCGGCTATGGAGGAGGCGCGCGAGCCAGCGACGGTGGTGGTGGTAAGCGTGCTAGCACCTCCTGGAATTTAGCATCGAGTTTGGCGGTGAAGGTGGTCTCGAGTCCCTCGAGTTGCTCCATCGTGTCACTAAAACGCTTGTCCACATCCTGCATATGGTCAGACAAAAGTTTGGTGACGTGAGCCTGCAAGGCTTCACCCTCTAGTGGCTGTGTCTCGGTGTTGTCTGGTGGCAGGATTAGTACTCAAAAGCACAGTTATAGAATAGAGATACAGGAACAGGGGTGGAAAACGCTTAATCTGTCAAGCAAACCAATACTCTTACCCGTTCTTACCCTGCAACAGGTGGCGATCAGCAACTGTCGTGATCAAACTTTAGGAAGATTGAATAGAGCGATTGCCAGGTGGTGTCAACGCACGTTTGTAGAGATATGTGGAGCTGTAGGAGGCTGCAATATCTGTAGCAACAATTCAAAAGAGCAATGCAACAAGTTGAATAAATGCTCAACGATGGTACCGTGCGGGCTGTAGGCTAGATCATGCTAGAGACGCAAGCCTAGTAAACCAACTAGTCAATGCGCGGTGGCCAGAAGCACAAAGGAATAGCTCAAAAGCAAGATATAAGTGAAGATCATGAAAAAAGTGCTGGTTCTAAAACTTAAAAGGCCAAAAACTCACTCTTCCATCACTTTTTTGACGATTACGAGTGGCTTTGTGTACTTTTCAAGTACTTTTGATTCCGGACAGTTTGACAGGTCGCACATCAAAAACGGAGTTCGTATGCAAAAGTTATGGCCAGTTAAAGTTTGCAGACAAAAACTTCCCAAAACCGCGCGACAGGGGTGGGGTGGCTGGTTCGGTCCCCATGTCCCCTCCTTTTTTTAAACTGAGAATTAGGTGCGGCGTGGGGTGGCTGGTTTGACCCCACGTCCCCTCCTTTTTTTCTTTTTTTTATGGACGGAACAGGGAAAGAAACCCTAAGTCGGGGGAAAGGTTGTGGCGGCGGTAATGAGGGTGGGGGTGGCAGCGGTCGATGAATGCGGTGGGGATGATTATGGTGGCGATGTAGAAACGAGTGGTGGCGGTGGCAAGGGTTTTGGTGGTGGCGGTGTGGCGGCGGCGGCAAGACGTATGTGAGCAGAACTCAAAACTCTAAGGATCAAGACGCTACAGCCAGCACTCGACACGAAGGTGCAGACACGAATTCAACAATGCAAATACTGAAAAGAAAAGATGCAAAGGCTTGAACTGTTTCTAGGAAAACATCTAATCCTAATATTTTTGGCTTTCTCGTGGATTCTAGGTATGAAGATGCAATCTAGACTACGAAAACAGTAAATCTCACCGATCAACCTGAAATCTGATACCACTTGATAGGGTAAAGGTGCCCGATCTTTCGATGAGACGATAACTATCGATTATGGTGGAGGTCGACGTTGACGATCCGACTACAAATGTGTGAGACGTTGCGCCTTAGCAATCGATACACCAACTTCCGAGGCTATTGATCACACCGGAGCTAGATCAACCTGATCACGAGGATCAATCCCTGGAAGCAATCGAAGAACCAGCAATAATTATAGATGCAATCAAGATATTGCGAATATAGATGAAGGCTTTATTGAAGAGGTGGGATTCTGCAAGTGCGTAGTACAAAAGGTCGGTTTGACACTTGTGCCTATGGCGAAGAGTAGCTCGTGGCTAAGTCTTTAACTAAACAAAATCCAAGTCCGAATGACGGCTAGGAGGAGGTATATATGAGGGAAAGGGCAGGGATTTTCGTACAACCCTAATGGGCCATCCGAAAATAGCCCTAGATGGGCCCTTTTCCACTCAAACAGCCTCCAGAAAATCCCTAAAATACCTAGGACGAAAATACATAGGTTTAACCCATAAAATAAGGTGACGCAGCACCATATAAAGCCTTGGACGAATTTTATGATTTGGTAACTTGTAAATTTCGTCCAAGCATCCTTGCATCATTATGGTAGCTTCAAAGATCGGAAATCTTCACTTGCAGCGTCATCCCGAATCCTCACACGATTGCTGCCATCATCTCCATACATGATCATGCTCCAATGCTTGTCCCTCCTATCCATGCTAGGCCCATCATTCCTAAGTAACATAAACACATCTGATTTAGGCAGCATCATATTCTCATGAATATTAGGAATAGTTCCTAGAAACAAAAGTACCTGATAATTTAATTGGCATGCACGAGCTCTTGTGAGAGGTCCTTGGAATTGTGGAACGTGAGGAATTGTGGCTGTAGGTGCAACTGGTTGTATCAACCGTAGGGATGTCCTCATCAGAGGAAAAGACAGCCTTCATCACACCTTGCGGGGTATACAGCTACGTCTGCATGCCCTTTGGCTTGAAGAACGCAGTAGCGAATTTCCAAAGGCTCATGCGTAAGGCCTTGGGGACTCAGATGGGAAGGAATGCAGTAGTTTACGTTGATGACATCATCATCAAAACCCATGAGGGTCATACCTTCATCGAAGACCTAGAAGAAACATTCGCCGACCTAAGAAAGGTAAACATCAAGCTCAACCCTGCCAAGTGCGCCTTTGGTGTACCATCAGGCAAGTTGTTGGGATTCCTCGTGTCGCATCGTGGGATAGAGGCGAACCCTGACAAGGTCAAGGCCATCGAAGAAATGCATCCTCCGCGCAACCTTAAGGAGATGCAGCGCCTCACGGGATGCATGGCAGCCCTAGGGCGCTTCATCGCGAGGAGAGGAGAAAAGGCCCTGCCTTTCTTCAAGCTCATGATGCACACCGGAAAATTCGAGTGGACCTTGGAAGCTGACAAGGTTTTTGCCGAGCTGAAGAGGTACCTCACGAGCCCGCCAATCATGGTTGCCCCGACGTTCTGCGAGCCCTTGCTGCTCTACATTGCTGCAACCCCAAGAACTGCAAGCGCCATCCTCGTCGCAGAGTGGGACGCTCAAGTAATTGCCAAAGAGAAGATCTGATACCAAGATGATAAGGGGTTGCCCGATCTTCTCAGTGAGCCGATGTAGATGGATGATAACTTGGTAGATAATCTGTGAGACGCACACGAACTCTCCGTCTGTTCCCCCATTGCCAATGCAACAGATCTTCAACCCTATGGATATTCGAGACACCACACACCTGCGCACGTAGCCGCCGACCACAAAGCGGTTCTGCAATCTCCTAATTCCCAATGGAACAGCAGGCCACACTTGAATTCTCAGTAGCAAAACTCCAGATCGAAACAAACTTGGAGTGGGGTAGATATTCCGAGCGAAACACAGAGGAATATATGATTTCAGAGGAAAGCTTACAAGCAATTTCGTTCTGATGTTTGGGGGTAATCTAAACGTAGTCTAAACGACACAAGGGGGCGCCCCAGGGGTACTTAAAGGGGTTGGGGCGACCTGGGCAAAGACCTGGCCCAAAACCAACCTGTTTTGGGCCCAAACGGATTCGGTTTGACTCAAACTGGTACATACCGACCCATACATGGGTTCGGCCTATTTTGGCACGCAGGCCATGAGTGTGGCGCGCCTTAGACTCATAGACATTGCGTCGAAGGCTGTCCTAGCGCGCCATCTTGTTCTCTCTCTCATGTAGACTTGATGTTCTGGTGATCTCCGGGTGCGCCTGCCTCCCTCTCCTCCCTCGCGCACTTGATCATCAAGTCTTGCTCATCTCGCTGCGACGCGTCTCCTCCTCGTGCAATGCTTGTGTTATCAACAAACCTAATCATACATAGATACATAGACTTAGGTAGTATAAAGCTCTCATTAAATAAAACATCAGGTTCAATTAAGAGTGAGTTCACCTGTTGTTCCAATAGCTTTGCACGTGCTCTTGTAATTGGTCCAATCCTAATCTCGTTGGACTTCTTCGCAGCAACATCTTCATCATCAATAGGAGCAGGAGATAATGGTGGTGTAATAGGGATGTCCTCATCAAGATCGATCCTCCATGACCGGGGGCTCCTCCTGAGGAGAAGGCTGTAATCTGCGCTTCCCCTCGCGAGGAGCCGCCTGCTGCACCTTCGCCGATCGAGCCGTTCCCTCAGAGCGTAACTCCTGAGCTTCATGAGGAGGAAACTCCCGAAGGCACAACTAAAGTGCAGAAGCATGTTTACTTCGTCAGTACCGTACTGCGCGACGTGCGGGAGCGTTACACTATGCAGCAAAGGCTGCTCTACACCCTGCTCATCGCTTAAAGGAAACTGCGTCACTACTTCCAGGGTCATCCGATCAAGGTGGTCACTGATCGGCCGCTGGAGACAATCTTACGCAACCCAAATGTCACCGAGAGAGTGGCAGAATGGGCCGTGGAACTCCAACCATTCAAGATCTCCTTCGAAACCACCAAGGTAATAAAGAGCAAAGCTTTAGCTGAGTTCACCACCGAGTGGACCGATCCATTCATTGGTGAGCCTCTCTAGGTGGAATCTACGCTTCCTGGAGAGGAGGCCCCAGGTCTCTAGGTCATGCACTTTGATGGTGCCTTCAACCTTCCCGGCGCAGGGCTGGGGCCGTTCTCACCTCTCCATCTGGGGACAAGCTCTACTACGCCATTCAGCTATGTTTCAAGCCTAAACACAAGGTCTCCAACAACATCGCGGAGTACGAAGGACTCCTTGCTGGCCTAAGGGTGGCAAGCGCTTTGGGCATCAAGCGCCTCATCATCAAGGGAGATTTGCAGCTGGTCGTGAACTTCTCCAACAAGAGGTACACTCCAAAGGATGAGCACATGGCGGCTTACCTCAAAGAGCACCGGAAGATGGAGAAGCGCTTCCAAGGCCTAGAATTAAAGCACATCCCTCGAGGGGGGAATGTGGAGGCAGACAAAATTGCCAAGCGCGCCTCTCATCGCCTGGCGTAGCCGACCAGGGTCTTTGAGGAGCGCCTCTTCAAGCCATCTGCTTCTCCATCGTCAATGGAATTCGAGATTCCTCCCGCTTTGCCACCACCACCAGAGCAGGGGGCTCCGGACTGCGGGCCATCTTCAAACAACCGTGTCTCCTGGCACTGGCGAGACAGGAGGGAGTGGATTGGATCCTCGAGCTCAAGGCCTTCCTCGTCAGCGGCAAGCTTCTCGAGGAGGAGTCGGAGGCTGAGAGAATAGTGTGTCAGGCCACTGGATACTGCATCAAAGATGGTGATTTGTACCGGCGTTGCCCTAGCGGCGTCGCTCTGAAGTGCATCTCGACTCACCAAGGCCAAGAACTCCTCAGGGACATCCACGCCAGTGAATGTGGGCATCATTCCTCCGCCATCACCCTCACCGGGAAGGCATATCGCAATGGCTTCTACTAGCCTTCGGCGCTCTCGGACGCAGCTGAGATGGTCAAGAGGTGCGAGGCATGCCAATTCCATGCCAAGCAAATTCATCAACCATCGTAGGAACTACAAACCATCCCGCTCACTTGGCCCTTTGCCGTTTGAGGGCTGGACATCCTGGGTCCATTCCCTCGAGCGCAAGGGGGCTACCGCTACCTCTACGTCGCCATCGACAAGTGTACCAAGTGGGTGGAGGTGGAACCGATGCGCACCATCCCGGCCAGGTCGGCCGTCAAGTTCATCCGTGGGCTGGTATGCCATTCTGGTGTGCCTAACCGCATCATCACCGATAATGCCAGCCAGTTCACCAGTGGGCTGTTCCAGGAATGGTGTGCATCGGTCGGCATCAAGATCTGCTTTGCCTCTGTCGCTCACCCCAGGAACAATGGGCAGGCCTAGCATGCAAACGCCGAAGTCCTTAAGGGCCTAAAGACGAGAAGCTTCAACGCCAAACTCAAAGCCTGCGGCAAGAAATGGTTAGACAACCTCCAATCCATCCTATGGTCCATTCGTACCAGTGCAACCAAGCCTATTGGGGAGACTCCATTCTTCCTAGTCTATGGGGCGGAGGCTGTTCTTCCCACCGACGTCAAGTTCAGATCGCCAAGGGTACTCACCTTCAACGAGCTGCGTCAAGAGGACCTCATCAATGATCGCCTCCTCCAGCTTGAAGAAGCCCGCTATCAGGCAGCGCTTCTTGCTGCAAGATACTAATAGGGCTTGCGCCGCTACCATAGAGGCCATGTTCGAGCAAGGACTCTGGAGATCGGTGATCTGGTGCTCAGGAGGATACTTGTCGGGGGATTTCATGTCACAAGAACATGGGATACCACACGACGGACCCAAAGATTCGAACGCAGGGGGCTATACACGTGAGATCTAGATCACGACGAAACACGGCGACGGAAGACTCGAGACGCCGGAGAGCATGACGCATGGCAGAGAGGGACACCGAGCTTTACCCAGGTTTAGGGCCCTCGTGGTGAGGTAAAGCCCCTACTTCCTGCATTCTTGTATTACGACGTGATACCTCGCGAGGAGTACAAGGCCTTGGTTACAGAGCTCTAGCTGGCTGGAGGTAGAAGAACCAACTTAGCCTAGCTAGGAGCTCAGAGATGGGGATCCTTTCTAAGGGGCAGCCTCCCCACCTTTTATAGCGTCGAGGTCCTCCTTCCCCTCATCAACTTGGGGAAGGGGTTGCCAGAATACGGCCAAGGAGAGGGACAGCTGTTGTCTTCAGTCTTTGGTGGACTTAGTCTTCGTAGAGCAGTGGCGCTGGTCCATGGGAGTGGGTGGAGGAAGGCTGACGTCCTCCCCTGGCGCACTGCACCGTCCACCCTATTTTTTAGGGGGGTGTCAACAACCACTGTGTAGCTTTATGCAGGCACGACAGGAGCTGGTGCCCCTTGTCGGGATAGCGTGGACGGTATGCCATCTTCTGATCTTATCTTCTCGCTCAACACCGAAACATGCTGAGCTGGCGCAGATCTGATCCTTCCCCTCACGAGGAACACCTCGCGAGGAGGTCTTTTGGTCCTTAGCGGTTTTGTTGTCGTTCTCCTCATGAGGCGCCTCCTCATGAGGGTATTCCTTGCTGGGCTTCGGTCTTTGTTTTGCTCCCAGGCCGAAGTTGGGCCATTGAAGTGGTCCAGAAGCAGGTGGATTGGGATACCCCGGTATCCAGAACACCAATAGTAGCCCCCGGGAGCCTGGCCTGCAAACGCACCCTCTCGAGGGAGCGAAGGGTTAGGGGCCCCGCAGAAGCTGCTGGGCCCTCCAGCGGCACGTGTCAACGCATGCAGTCAGAGGACCATGTGAAGATGCAGATGCCGCAGACACGTGGCGTGACCGCGACTGGTGAGACGAAGCAGCGTGGAGATCGTGCGCCGTGCAGAGAGTAACGGGCATTTCGAACCATCGTGTCAAGGGCAACGTTTGGGAAACCGCACCCTCTCTGCCTCCTTTAAAGCATAGCAGAGAAGGCTCCCTCTTCTCCTTCATAGCACACCACTGCCGCCGCCCCTTTCTGAAGAGCTTGCACATCCAATCCACCCTAGCAATCTGCCCTCTGCTGAAATCCGCCCCAGTCTAGCAGCGCCATGGCACCGCACAGGACCACCAGAGCGGCGAGGTCTTCCGAAGCGGCATCGTTGTCGGCGGCGCCCCTGCTTAGCTCCCGCATTAAGAGTGACCGCGAGCTCCAAACCATCCGCGAGATGGTTGGGAGCAAGAACAGCAAGTGGGGCGCCACCCGCATCTGGCACGACTGGACGCCGTGAGACACCCTACCCACAACGGCGCAGCCCTTCTTCCTCTTCTCTGTCTTCGCTGGAATGGTGCCGCCATTCTCCCCCTTCCTCTTGGCAATTCTGGAGACATACGGGATCCAGGCGATTCACCTCCATCCCAGATCCGTTGCACTGTTGGTGGTCTTCGCCTAAGCCTACGAGGTGTGGATCAACATCAAGCCGTCGGTGGCGTACTTCCGCCACCTCTTCTCTCTTTGGCCCTCTGGACTGAACCAGGATTCGGGCTGCGTCTCCTTCATCACCACCGTCGGAACGAAGGGTGACTTCACCGACTTGAAATGGATGAAGAAAGTTGAAGACTTCCAGAGCCACTGGCTCTTCGTCGACATCCTCGAGGAATCCGAGCTCTTCCTCGTCACCGGAGTGCCCCCCGTCAAGCTCACCACCTGGGCCAGCGAGGCACTCCCCGAAGAGGCCTTGAAGACACTCCGCCCACGGATCCGTGACCTCCGGAAGGCCGCATCATGAGGACCATGGTTGGGGTGGAATTCATCACCAGAGGCATTGCCCCTCTTCAGTACCACCGCCGGAGCATCTGGGCGCACCGAGCAGGAGACGACATCCGGCTCCACATCAGCAAGATCAACGCTGATGCCGGGGAAGAGGTAATAAGGGCCTTCTTCTCCTCTACATCCATTCCAACGATTCCGCATAGGGCCCTGCCAATTTACAGCCTGGGCGCTCGAGAGACTAGCCGTGTCATGGCTGGGATCTTGAAGTTCAATGCTTGGGGACCCTTCCTTGCAGATGGTGTCATGCCTAGCCCTCTTCTGAGCACCCCGGCAGCAAGCTCGGAATAGGACTCGGCAGCGAGGGGAGCAGGGCCCGAGGCCTCTGGAGATCATGACGACAACGGCGCCGAATCTGGTGAGCGGGCAACCCGTCGGGGGCGCTCCGAGAGCATCGTGGTGCTCTCGGATTCCTCCGACGACAACGAAGCCGCCCTGCCGGACCAGCCTACCGAGGGAGATGTTGCTGCATCTTCCTCGCAGGACCTGGAGAAGGAGAAGCGCCAAGCCCGCTTGGAGGCCGAGCGCCGCTCCAAGCTCAATGCTGAACGCGCTAGCCGGCGGCTAGAGGTGGGGACTCCCTACGGGAAGGGACCGGCCAGCGAGTCCTCTGTGCCACCGCCACTAGCCTCAGCCCTTCTTGGCAAGAGGGGCTGGGTTGAGCGCGACGCCTCGTGAGTACACCTGCAACAACTTTTACTCTTGACTTACCTTGCTCCTAACTTCCTTTCCTTCCTTTCTTCCCAGGGATGCCGAGGAGAAGAAGGAATTGAAGAAGAAGAAGAAGAAGAAGAAGAAAAAGAAGAAGAGGAGGAAGACTAGCTAGACCATGCCGGGTCCTGACCCGGTGTTCACCGCCACACCGGTGACGCCGTCGTGCGCCGCCGGAGAAGAAGAGAACCGTGCATCCGCGGACGCACTGCCTACAGCGGAAGCTGCACCGGCTCCCGAAATGACAGAGCCCCCCAGCGTGGGAGGCAGGCCAGAGACCATGGGGACAGCGCCTGCTGCCCCCGCCGCTGCAAGCACATCAAACGCCCCAGGGGCACCCTCTGCCACACCTGCCGCCCCAGCGGGTGAATGGGCAGCCCACTCGACGGAGAGGGCAGCACCCGAGCCCCGCCGCCAGAGCCGGGCCCTTCCAGAGCCCCGTCGCCACCTCTTCCAGAGATCTTGGGGAGGCCCCTGAGGATCACCGAGGATCCTCATGCTGACGCCGACGAGGCGTGGGTGAGGGTGCGCGAGGCCATGATCGCCACCTTCCAGGACGAGGTCACCAGGGCTCGGGCTGTTGAGCAAGCGAGCCTCGATGAAGGCTGGGCACTTCTCCACCGAGCCACAGAGAGGTGCCGCCTTTTGGACCAACGCGCGAAAGAACGCCACGAGCAGGCGAGGAAGGAGGCGGAGGAGATCCGCGCGAGCGCTGCCGACGAAGCCGAAGAGGTCCTGGCGAGGGCGAGGGCGACGGCGAGGGAGATCCTGGCCAGGGCGCACAACGAGGCAACAGAGATCATCTGCATAGCGTGCCAGAGGATCCCTTCCACCATCTGGCCTCCCAATCCAGCCTTGGCTGTGGAAGAGGCGAAGCGGGCGGCGCAGCACCTATTGGACCAGGCCAGGACCAACACCGACGGCCTCCTCGCCAATGTGAGGCAGAGGCTGGAGGAGGCCGAGGACTGTGAGGCCCTGCTCCATGCTCGCGAGGAGAGCGCTGACTCCCGTGCGGAGAGCCTGAGCCTGCAAGAGGCTGGGATCGCCGCGCGGGAGGCAAAGGTTCGCCGCCGCAAACAGGAGCTGCGCCTCTAGGAGGAGCAGTTTTCCGCCCTCGAGGACCGGCTCAACAGGGAGCGGGAGGCCCTCGAAAGCACGGAGGAGATGGTCAACTAGGCTAACACCGACCTGGCCCAGCACCGGGAGATGCTGCAGCAACGCAAGTCCTCCCTCCAGGAGCAGATGGACCGCATGCTAAACCATCGGCGGGTCAGTCTGGAGCAGGAGTTCGAGCGGAAGCGCACCGAGCACCTCGAGGCATGCCGCGCGGACTTCCACTCCAAGACTGACACCGCCTTGGAGAGGTACAAGCAGAGGCGCGAGACCCTTGAGCGCCAGGTCCGGGACCTAGAGGCGGACCTGAGGAGAGCGCACGAGGTGCGCCGGGGCGCCGAGCGCGCCTTAGAGGAGACCGACACCACGATGAGCACGCTTCAGCGCGACATATCGCGGCTCGAGGAGGAGAACAAGGTGATGGTACAGTAGATCATGGACCTTACCAAAGGACTCCAGGAGGCGAAGGACTCTGAGGAAGAAGCATGAATGCTGAGCAGGCAGCGCATGCAGATGTTTCGCGGGTTCTGCCCGCCTGATGGAGGCGACGCTTGCCTTGGCATCGAGGGCCTGGTCTTGCCTTCCGCGCCAGAGGACGATGGAGCGATCCTTCGCTTCTTTGGCCTACTGAGCGACAAGCTGGCGGAAGCTTCGACCAAGGTCACGGAGCTCATCAACGCCGAGTGCCGAGAGCTCCTAGGACTTGCCGGGACGTGAATCTTCTCCAACATCCAGCGCCTCCATCCTGACCTCGACCTGGAGTAAGTCTTGTAGAGGAGGACAGCCACACCGCCTGGCACTCTCGATCGCGCGGCGCAGGCTAGAGCGGCCCGCCTGGACATTGCTCTCCACCGTCTGCAGGCCATCTATTCCCGCCCGGAACGTCCTCGGCCGCAGGACAGGAGAGCTCCTCCAGCAAAGAGTCGACGAGCTCCGGGGAATCCGGCGATGAAGAAGCTGCTGAGCGATGGAGTCCAGCAGCGAGGGAGAGGTGTCCTCGGCATCAAGCCAAGGCACTGGCATGACGAGAGCTCCGAGGAAGACGCGCCGTAAGCTCACCCACCAGATATCTCCTGATATACCCTGCTTGAACTGCACATTCGATGCCCATTAAACATTGCCCTCCTGGGCCCTTTTTAGTTGTAACCACACTTAAGGCATTTGTTCGCCAAATTATCTTTGTTTGCACCCTTGTGAATTTTTCCACGCTTCGTCTTTGCCTTGGGAGTGCTCTACGCTGTTCGGGGGCCAGCCTTCGAGCGGAATAGCAGCCTAACACTTAGTATGCAGCTTGTGGAGCTTTGCAAGGCTAGCGGGCGCTGTGGCTCCGGAGGTGACTGTGATGGCCTATAGGACTATCTCCCTCCAGGCCCCTGGCGTTCAAGCACAGCAAAGACAACTCTAGGAGAAGACATGCAAGGCTGCAGACAAAACAATAGAAGATATGCAAGCTCGCCCATAATGTGTGACCCTTGCGCGCTCACGCGTCGTCATTCGAGTGTCGCTCGAGAGGAGAGAGCACCATGGACCGTATGAGGTGACTATAGTGGGTCGTTCCCTTAGTCAAAGCTCGATCCGTTCTAGGTTTTGCGGGCCTGCTGTAACATCCTAAGATTTTATCAAATTTTCGGGGAAATTTTTGCTTTTGTTTTGCTTGTGTTGATTGAATTTTCACAGGAATTTAAAACTTTGGAGCCTATTTTAAAAGGCTTTAATAGAAAACTATTCTAAACCTTCCATCATTGCTTGAAGAACTCCTTTGAGAGAACAAAGCATCAAAAATATTATTTTCTCTCTTTATTTCAAAACCTATGCAAGCTTACTAGCATAGGGAGTGTTTATTAAAAGTTTTATATTTATTAAAGATATCATTTTCAAAACTAAGTTTGAAAGATAATTTCAAACATTGTTTTATAAAGATTTGTCACTAAATACTAAAAGGAAATATTTCCAAAACCTCGTCTCTATTTTTGCATTTATACAAGCAAACCCCTTTGCTTTGTTCATAAAGTTTTATTGAAAATACCGGTTTATCTTGAAAACTTATTTCATTACTGGTTTAAAGCATTGGGTTGAATATTAGAATAATTTAGGAATTTGTTTGAATTGATTTGAAACAAATTGCAAAAGGATTGAAATAAATCAGAAATCAGAAAATAGAATAAGGAAAAGAAATAAAGAAAAGAAAAAGGGCAGAGGGGAAAGGATTCGGCCCCACTCCAGATTCGGCCCATGGCCCAAAATCTCGCCGTACCGAATCGGTACCGGCCTCCTCCTCAAACTGACGCTGACACGCCGAGCCCACCTGGCAGGTCTTCTCCCACCTCGAGCCAGTGTGCCGCCCCTGCACGCGATGCCCCTGCACGCAACGCCCCTGCACCGTACGATCTCGTCCAACGCCCCGAACCCTAGCCCGTTCTCCAAGCCAGGCTGCCTATAAATACCCCCCAGGACTACTCCCTCGCCTCCCTTTTTCTCTCTTGCTAATTCCTCCTCAAACCAACGGAATCCGTCGTCGGAGTCCGTAGCACCTGCGAGCGTTTCCGTGCAAATTCGTCGCCGCCGGTGAGCCCTAGCTCTCTCCCTCTCTTCTACCCTTCTCTACTCGAGCCAGCGGATCTCCCTGACCTTTTCTTTTCCTCTAAATCATAGTGAATCGAGCCCCTCGATGCACACCCGATGCCATCTCCGCCCGAAGCCGCTCCAGTCGCTCCTCCCCCGCTTCCCTGGATGCAATCGATGCGGAGATTCATGCAGTCGAGCTCACCTCGCCCAGCCGCACCTCATCGTGGTCTCGACATCGTCCAGAACCCACCGGAGCATCGCCGGAGCTAGCCACCTGCACGCCTCGCTGGCGACCCTCGTTGGAACCCTAACCCTATCCAGGTGAGCCCTCTCCCTTTTAAATCTTGTTCGTTAGATCTTCATCAAACGGCCGAATGGAATCACTTAACCGAAGAGGTATCGGTTGATCCAGGACGCCCAGATCACTTTAAATCTAACGTCTCACGTTTGTTATCCATCCAAACCGGTACCGACAAGTCATATACAGCCACGTGTCATTTTCTTATTCAAACTCGATTTAAATTAGAATTTCAACTCAGATTTGTGCTGAATCTTGTAAAATTCATATCTTTTGATTCCTGCATCCAAAAATTGCAAATAATATGTAATTGGAAAGCTTATGACACGTAGAATCCATTAGTGCCATAATCTTTCATAGATTAAGTATTCAAGTTGAAGTTATTTTCAAATTGAATCAAACCTATCTGTTAACTTGTTTAATTCATATCTTTTGTTCTAAGTATCCAAAAATTACAAATTTGTAGTCTTTGGAATCCTCTAATCACGTAACATCATAGAATCAAGAAACTTCAAATTTGATACGTGCACACACATTGTGCATTCAAATCTATCAAAATCAATAATTTGATCATAAATTGAGTTCTACAAATTATTTTAGGATGAATCCAATTGCATTAGCTTTGTTTTTCTGCAAAATATTCATTAGTATCACTTCCAAATTAACTTGAAGCATTTCACAATTATTCAAATTCAAATATGAGAATTTGAGTATTTCCTATATAGATTTATCCTATTCCTTCTTCAGCAATGTTTCATCCTACATTTGTAAATCCTATGATCCTAGCTAGCTACCAAAGATCATCTTGAGACCACCTTGACACATATCAAGTCTATCTAAGTCCATCATGTCTAATTCACACTTATTCAAATTTCAATTGAGTTATTTGAGTAAGGTGTGTCTCATTTCAATCATAGATTCTATTTTATGCTATAGTGGTGTTGATTTAGTTCTACCATCCTAGCACATATCCATACTCCATGTACCCAATGGAAACCTTAAACCGTATTCTCAAATGTCATCACCCATACCCAATCCTTTGCACACTTAATATTAATTTCATGTATTGAAATATTCAATTAGCAAATGAGTTAATTGAGTACTTCAATGCATTATGAACCCTTGTTCAATGCTTAAGTGTAATATATGCTATTTAAGAATAATTGTTGTCACACTTATTTAATAGTATGGCTATTGCACTATTTGACACTTGTGTGGTTAAATTCACATAAGTCTTTCTAAAATTCTATTTATGCTTTAGAAGCATAAATCAATTATGTCTTGCTTAGTCCAATTCTCTTCCATCATTATGAATCTTCCAACTAAGCTCTCAAACTCATATCTCACAATTCACATTTCTTTTGCAATATCTCTTCTATCACAATATCTTGAGAAATCTAACTTGTTAAGCAAACACCTTATAATTGTTTATTGTGTTTGATTGTGTTTGTATTGTATGTTTATGTTGTGTTATGTCTATGTTGTAGTTTGTGCGAAGAGCTACGTGCTTAGTTGAGAGAAGTGGAAAGATCCCATTCTTCAAAAAGGCAAGTGACACACATATCTTCTACCTATTTTTACTACTGCATTAGTGTTTTTCATTAGTATGCATGATAGGTGGAATATTCAACTGTTTTACAAAATGCTAGATCCCAGTAGTGAGTAGCTATCCATGAACCCCACTTGGTAGGATGCTAAAATATATGAATATTGATGCTATGCTTTGATCATATGAAAAGTTTTGTGAATAAATTAACAACTTCAACTAAAATGAACTACCTGGGTGGATTGGTTTGATAAGAAGAGCGCGAAGCAGGTGGGTCCTAGGGCACATGCTAGTAAAGATGTGTAACTCAGGATACTGCTCGGGATGGCCACTCAGGATTAAAGGGATTAATATGGCTTTCATGATTAAAGTACTTCCAGTGCAGCCTTATGATAATATGGGCTCTGTCTTGATTGAGTAGGATTAAGGGTTCAACCATAGGGTACTGACAGCAGGTCATAGCAAAATATAGGGTGTACGGTCAGATCCAGATGGTTGAATGCTTTTTCTGAAAGGTCTTGTCACATTTTATGTATGGGTGTAAAATGAGTCTTAAGGTGAAAGTGCACAACCCTTGCAAGGTGTTAAAATCTAAGCGTTTAGCCGAGTCCTCGGAATGGACATTTGAGTCTCTAGTCATGGAATGTTCGGAAGAATCTCATCATCATTTCTAAATGCTTTAAAATTTGACTAGCAACTAACAGGAGAAGCTCAGGGCCATACACTCCGAGGGGTGGTGGTTTCTGTTGTTTCAAAACTATGTTGAGTTTCGCCCAGAAACTACATACTGACCAGTATGTAATGTATGGGGGTTATTTTAGCCTTTCATAAATAAAACTTTGACAAAAAGGATTTTGAAAAGTGTTATAGGATAAAATTGGCCTTATGCAAACTAGCCTTTGAGTTCCACTAGCCAAATATCATGTAGTCTAGATTTTTCACAAATGCCACCAAATATGTGTCATTTGCCAGTACGTTGTTGTACTAACCCCTCTAGGGCTGCATATTCAAACGTGCAGGTTTTATTCGGATAAGGAACGACCAGTAGGATCTCGAGTCTACATTCCAACATGTCTGCCTGTGGCACGTGATGAAGATGGAGGCTCATTGCAACTATGTTGTATGTTGTGTACTCATAAGATTGAAGACCTATGTATCTGGATTTGCAATGTAATTTCGATGCTATTGCAATGATTGCTTAATTTGGTACTGTGGTGCTATCTACTGATCCAGGGAATGGCACATTACCATAGGAGTTCTACCTTTGGTAAAAGGTAGGGCACTACAGAATGGTTACTAGAATAGAATGGTACCATAAACTTTGAGGAGAATGCTATCATAAAGGAAGTAACCATAAGATGAAGGACACCCAAGAATGACGACTAAGAGGATGAAATAAAGACAGGAGACCCTTCAGCTTGGTCTTCTGATTGACCCAAAAGGAGACCCCTTAGGATGGTCTTCTTATTGACCCAAAGAGTGACTCTTCAATGTCTAAAGTAGTTTAAGAACTACCTGGTTGGATGGAAGCTCTACAAGGGAACAAGGTTATACTCAAGCAACCCTTGAAGATGGTCGATGTCCAAGTTTGTGAAAAGACACCCAACTACTGTAAATGAAGATGAAGACTAACTATGGATTCAAAAGATGACCCTATGCCAAGTCAACAGATGACCCAGTGCCAAGTCAACACAAAGGTCTTTCTGGTTTAACCCAAAGACCTAGACTACCCACAAAAGTTTCTTTTAAGGGTGGTAGCCAACTAGGTAACACAAACAATTCCTTCTCTCTAGCCTCTCCAATCTCGGGGATGAGATTTCTTTTAAGGGTGGTAGTCTGTAACATCCCAAGGTTTTATCAAATTTTGGGGGAAATTTTTGCTTTTGTTTTGCTTGTGTTGATTGAATTTTCACATGAATTTAAAAATTTGGAGCCTATTTTAAAAGGCTTTAATAGAAAACTATTCTAAACCTTCCATCATTGCTTGAAGAACTTCTTTGAGAGAACAAAGCATAAAAAATATTATTTTCTCTCATTATTTCAAAACCTATGCAGGCTTACTAGCATAGGGAGTGTTTATTAAAAGTTTTATATTTATTAAAGATTTCATTTTCAAAACTAAGTTTGGAAGATAATTTCAAACATTATTTTATAAAGATTTGTCACTAAATTCTAAAAGGAAATATTTCCAAAACCCCATCTCTATTTTTGCATTTATGCAAGCAAACCCCTTTGCTTTGTTCATAAAGTTTTATTGAAAATACCCCTTTATCTTGAAAACTTGTTTTATTACTCGTTTAAAGCATTGGGTTGAATATTAGAATAATTTAGGAATTTGTTTGAATTGATTTGAAACAAATTGCAAAAGGATTGAAATAAATCAGAAATTAGAAAATAGAATAAGGAAAAGAAATAAAGAAAAGAAAAATGGCTGAGGGGAAACGATTCGGCCCCGCTCCAGATTTGGCCCATGGCCCAAAATCCCACCGTACCAAATCGGTACCGGCCTCCTCCTCAAACCGACGCTGACACGCCGAGCCCACCTGGCAGGTCTTCTCCCACCTTGAGCCAGTGTCCCGCCCATGCACGCGACGCCCCTGCACCATTCGATCTCGTCCAGCGCCCCGAACCCTAGCCTGTTCTCCAAGCCAGGCCACATAAAAATACCCCCAGGACTCCTCCCTCGCCTCGCTTTTTCTCTCTTGCTAATTCCTCCTCAAACCGACGGAATCCATCGTCGGAGTCTGCAGCACCTGCGAGCGTTTCCGCTCGAATTCGTCGCTGCCGGTGAGCCCTAGCTCTCTCCCTCTCTTCTACCCTTCTCTACTCGAGCCAGCGGATCTCCCTGACCCTTTCTTTTCCTCTAAATCACTATGAATCGAGCCCCTCGATGCACACCCGACGCCATCTCCGCCTGAAGCCGCTCCATTCGCTCCTCCCTCGCTTCCCTGGACGCAATCGATGCGGTGATTCATGCAGTCGAGCTCACCTCGCCCAGCCACACCTCGTCGTGGCCTCGCCATCGTCTAGAACCCACCGGAGCATCGCCGGAGCTAGCCACCTGCGCACCTCGCCGGCGACCCTCATCAGAACCCTAACCCTATTTAGGTGAGCCCTCTCCCTTTTAAATCTTGTCCATTAGATCTTCATCAAATGGCCGAACGGAATCACTTAACCGAAGAGGTATCGTGTAACATCCCAAGATTTTATCAAATTTTGGGGGAAATTTTTTTTGTCTTTATTTTGCTTGTGTTGATTGAAAATTCACAAGGATTTAAAACTTTTGAGTTTGTTAAAAGGCTTTATTACAAAACCCCTTTCAAACCCCCTAATATTCATTGAAGAACTTTGAAAAGGAGCAAATGTCAAACACTATTTCCTTTCTGTCTTATTCAAACTTATGCAAGTGCATGCAAGGAATGAATTTCAAATGTGTTTATAAACATTGTATTTCAGAATTAAGATTGAGAGTAATTCTCAATTATTATTTTACCAAATATTATTCTTCTATTTTCAAAAGAGTTGTTTTCAAAACCTCATCCATATTTTATGTTATGTAAGCAAAGCTACTTTGCTTAAACTTAAAGATTTACCCAAAATCCTATTTTGTTTTTGAAAAATAGTTTCTTATTGGTTTAGAACACTATAGTGAATACTAGAAGATTTTAGGAATTTGTTTGAATTGATTTGAATGAATTTTGCAAAAGATATGAAAGAAATAGGAAAAAACAGAAAAAGAAAAATAGAAAAGACTTATAAATAAGAAAAAGGCTCCAGGGAACCAAATCGGCCTAGCTCCGAAACCGGCCCACGGCCCACCCAGGCTATTTCCTGAAGGGGTACGCTGCCCTCGCCCCTAGCCACTGACGGCCCGACCCCACCTGTCATCCCCCTCCTCCCGCGCAGCTCTCCCTCTCCCGCATGGATTTCTCCCTGGCAGTCCATCGCCTCACCCGCGAGCTAAACCCTAGCCCCATTCGGAAGCTAGAGCTGCCTATAAGTAGCCCAGGACCTCCTCCCTCGCCCCTTTTTCTTTCCCTCGCAGAAACCATCTCAAGCCGATGGAATTTCTCATCGGATCCCCGCACGTCTGCGAGCATCACCGGCTGATTCCAGCGCCACCTGGGGAAGCCGCGCCTCCTCCTCCCTCCTATCTTCTTTTTCTTCCTCTGGCGCTCCTCCTCATGCCCCCAGTTCACCTTTACCTGCAACAAATCGAGCGTGGCATCACGAACCTGAAGCACACCGATGCATGCGTAGCTCCAGCCGCCCTCCTCCTTCTTCTCTGGACGCAATCGACAAGATTGATTACGCTCACGAGATCACCTCGCCGTGCTGGTCACCATCATACTCTCGCTGTCGCTCAAAAGCTGCCGGAACGTCACCGGAGTTGAACCAGAGCCGCCTCGCCGGTGAACCTCACCAGAAACCTAACTCAGTCAGGTGAGCCCCCCTTCGTTTTAACCCCGACCGTCGGATCTCGATCTCACGGATCAGAACAGATCACTTAAACGAAGGGGTATCCTTCGATCTGATCCATTGGATCATCTTTTAATCCAACGCTCCATAGGCGTGATCCAAATGAATCGGTACCGGCCTATTAGATTGCGCCATGTGTCAGCTTCCGATTCAAAACAGATTCAAAATAGAATTTCAAAACAGATTTCAATTGAATCTTGTAAAATCCATATCTTTTGATTCATAGATTCAAAAATAACAAATAATATACCATTGGAATCCTTAGAACATGTAGAATCCATTAGTGCAATAATAAATCATAGTTTCAGTATTCAAATTGAATCTATTTTCAAATTGAATCAAACCTATCTACTAGCATATTTAATTCATATATTTTATTCTCTCCATCCAAAAATTACAAATTTGTAGTCCTTGGAATCCTCTAATCATGTAGAACATCATAGGATCAAGAAAATCCAAATTTGATATGTGCACACACTTTGTGCATTCAAAATTGTCCAAATCACTAATTTGAATATAGTTTGAATTCTAGAACTTATTTTAGAATGATTCCAATTGTAGTAGCTTTGTATTACTGCAGGCTATTCATTAGTACCACCTCACAATTTTCTTGAATCACTTCACAATTATTCAAATTCTAATATGAGGATTTGAGTAGTTTCCATTATAGAAGTAAACCTAATTCTTTTCAGTAATATTTCTTTCACAATAGTAAATCCTATAATCATAATTAGTTATCAAATATCATCTTGACATCACCATGATCAATATCCTATTCATCTAAACCATTTTGCCTAATTCATATTTATTCAAATTGCAATTGTGCTACTTGAGTAAAATGTGAATTCATCTCAAACCTAGATTGTATTTTTGCTAATGTGGTGTTGTTATAACCCATACCGTAGTATGTGTTCATACACCATGTTGTTCAATGAATCCTTTGAACCACATTCTCAAATGTCATCCACTTATGTCCAATCCTTGTCCACTTAATCATAATTTCATGTATTGAACTATTCAATTTGCAAATGAGTTAATTGAGTATTTAATGCTTCATAAAATCTTTACCCAATGCCTAAGTGCAATAGATGCTATTTAAGGGTAATTGTTGTCACATTTACTCAATAGTATTGTTGTGTACTATTTGACTCTTGTGTGGTTTATTTCACATGAGCTATTCTAAAACTCATTCATGCTTAAATAAAGCATAAAGACTTTGTCAACAATATTTTGCCTAGTCCAATTCTTTCCAATCATAATGAACTTTCCCAACTAAGCTCTCAAATTCATATCTCACAATCCACTATTTCTTTTGCCATATCTTTCTTAACGTGTCAACAAGTCTAAATGTTAAACAAACACTTTTCTATTGTTTGTCTTGTATGATTATGCTTGTATTGTATGGTGTGTTTATGTTATGTTATTTTGTGCTATAGTTTGTCCGAAGAGCTACGTGCTTAGTTGAGAGAAGTGAAAAGATCGTATTCTTCAAAAAGGCAAGTGACACACATGTTCCCTACCTATTTTTATTATGCACTAGTCTCTTTTAGTAGTATGCATGGTAGGTGGATCACTCAACTGTTTTATAAATTGCTAGATCCCAGTAGTGAGTAGCCGACCTCAAACCCCACTTGGTAGGATGCTAAAAGTACATGAATACTGATGCTATGCTATGATCATATGTTAAAGTTGTTTTGTGAATAAAATTAACAACTTCAACTAAAATGAACTACCTGGGTGGAGTGGTTTGATAAGAGGAGGTCAGAGAAGGTGGGTTCTGGGGCACATGCCTCGTAAAGGATGTGTACTCAGGATACTGCTCGGGATGGCCACTCAGGATTAAAGAGATTAATATGGCTTCCATGCTTAGATGTACTTCTAGTGCAGCATTATGACAATATGGGCTCTGTCTTGGTTGAGTAGGATTAAGGGTTCAACCATGGGTACTGATAGAGGGTGGTAGCATAATATAGGGGGCACGGTCAGATCCGTTTGGTTGAATGCTTTTTCTGAAAGGTCTTGTCTCATTTTATGTATGGGCGTAAAATGAGTCTTAAGGTGAAAGTGCACAACCCTTGCAAGGTATTTAAAAATCTAATCGATTAGCCGAGTCCTCGAAATGGACAATTAAGTCTCTAGCCATGGAATGATCGGAAGAATCTCATCATCGTTTCTGAATGCTTTAAAATTTGACTACAAACCCTTAGAGGAGCTCAGGCTCATGCCCTAAAAAGGTATGGTTGTCTGGTTGTTCCAACTTTGTTGAGTTTCGACCAGAAACTACATACCGGCCAATATGTAATGTATGGGGGTTATCTTGACCCTTATAAACTAAAATTTTGAAAGAAAGTTTTGCAAAGATTGTAGGATAAAATTGTCTTTATGCAAATTAGCCTATGAGATACACAAGCCAAATGTCATGTAGTCTAGATTTTTCACAAATGCCACAAATATGTGTCATTTGCCAGTACGTTGCTATACTGACCCCTCTGGGGCTGCATATTCAAATGTGTAGGTTTTTATTCGAATAAGGAACCAGGAGTAGGATCTCGAGTCTACATTCCAACATGTCTGCCTGTGGCACGTGATGAAGATGAAGGCTCATTGCTACTATGCTTCATGTTGTGTACTTCATAAGGTTGAAGACCTATGTAACTGGATTTACGTTGTAATATTGAGGCTATTGCAATGATTACTATATTTTGTACTGTGGTGCTATCTACTAATCCAGGGAATGGCACAGTCACACAGGAGTTCTGCCTTTGGTAAAATGTAGGGCGCTACAGAATTGTATCGGAGCATAGTGTTGCATGTAGGATTGAGACCCTAGGTTTGGAATAGACTAGGAAGCCCCTAGGAATTCTTTCCTCTACAAAGAAAATCTTCTTTTCAATTTTCTAAATAAAATGTATCTACTCATGTGTCTGAATCTCTCTTGTAAGACTTATCCCATTCATTTGTTTTACATAACTCTTCTTTCTATTTTAGATGACCAACCTCATTGAATCCCTCAAGAAAGGACCCGTGATGATCACGACCCTTAGGTGTGAGACGGAATTTCCCAAAGCACTGAAGAACCTCATGTTAAGGATGGGAATGCAAGGAGAAGCTGTTTACAAAGGATTCCCCGTGATTGACGAAGGTCAAGAATATAGGTGGAGTTGTACCCACAAAAGATGAGACTTTGGAATGTTCACCTATATAAGAACAAAGAAGACGACCACAAGAAGATGGGACTATGGATGTTTACCAACTCTGATATGCATACATCATTCCTTGACTCAGCAAGATGTGCTGCTTGGTCAGCTATAAAGGAACTTGGAGAAAGACTCAAGTGGAGACTTCATAATACCCAGAAGGACCTCAAAGAAGAAAAGGAGGATACTACTGCATTGAAGGAAACCATAAGTCAACTTCAAAGCGACATGGAAAAGTTGGTATCTGAACTTAGTGTTCAAGGAGACCTCATCAAAACCAAGCATGAACAGATTACCAATTTACAGAAGCAGCTGGACCAGAACAATGGATCTGCCTAGAAGAGAACCAAGAAGTTTTAGTTGGACTTCCATTTAGGAATCATAATAATAGACGACGTGTAATAAACATTATGATCATACCAACTGAGGATGATCGTACCTTTTTCATTTGTTTTAGAACTAGTTTGATTGATGTGATGAATGCTTGTTAGATTCACAGCAGATCAATAGAATTCATCTTGCAAACAATCTGCTATGTTTGGGTAGGAATTTTCTTTAGACCTCTTCTACCTACTCTCACCTATGTTAAATTCTAAACCTATCCTAAACCCAAACAGATGTATTCTCAAGGCCAGAACAGCCCCAACAAACCACAGTTGATTTCAGCAATGCAACAAATGGTAGAAGTACATGCTGAATTGATGCGAGTTTTAACTCAGAACTTGATCCACTCAGATAGCAAAAAGTTACCTCCAGGAATGCAGCAAGTACTGGACAATCATTCTTGAATAGTACAAATGATGTCCTAGATTTTTGCTAGTATCGATCACAACTTGCCCAAAGCAACTCTGGTAGCAAGGAACCGAGAAATGAAGCAAAGGTCAACTTAATGGACTGGATTTTATTTCTCCTTATGAAGTGGCAAACCAAAGTATCTACAATTCAAGGTTAATACCATGAATCTTAGTCGCAAACCCCTAGCTAAGGAATGATAGATTTTGTTTCGAAATTCAAAAATGGGATTTGGAATTTTGGTTCCATTTTCAATAAAACTTTTGTTTAAAGCTAGTGAGGTTGACCAAGAGTTAGAATGTGAGATGCACCAAACCAAATACAAGGTAATGATTGGGTGTGACATGGATTGGACCCCATGACGACTACTCATATTGTTCGCTCTTGTTCTGAGGAATGGTTAATCTAGAGAGACACACCTATGAGAAACGATGTTGTTAAGCCCTAACCTTAGGAGGATAGCATATTACACCCCTTATAGTAGGCAAGTGCTGCCAAAACGTAGGAATACGACAAAGATGAACCTCCAACTTTCTAAGGAAGAAGACTCACAATGGAAGACGTACATCAACCAGAAAGGAAGGAACACTGAGATAGAATGATATTGACATGGAAGAATTACAATAATAGAATGGTATCCACGGGAACAGAATGATATCATGTTAAAGGTTACCAGAGCAGAATGGTATCTCAAAGGAAGAAATCCTACTAACATGGAAGCTTACTAGAATATGATGGAATAGAATGGTATCATAAGGAAGTAACCCTACAATGAAGGACATCCAAGGATGATGACGAGGAAGTTGAGATGATGAGAGGATAACCTCACAGCTTGGTCTTCTGATTGACCCAAAGAGTGACGCCTCAGTGTCCAAAGTAGTTCAACAAAACCAAAGAATGACTCTTCAGTGTCCCAAAGTAGTTCAACAACTACCTTGTTGGATAGAAGCTCTACAAGGGAGCAAGGTTTTACTCAAGCATCCCTTGAAGAAGGTGTGTGCCCAAGGTTGTGAATAGACACCCACCTATTGGAAATGAAGATAGAATCTAACTATAGATTCAAAAGATGACCCACTGCCAAGTCAAAACCAAGGTGTATCCGGTTGAACCCAAGGACCTAGACTACCCACAAAAGTTTCTTTTAAGGGTGGTAGCCACCTAGGTGACCCAATCCTATCTTGCTTTCTAGCCTCTCCAATCTCGGGGACGAGATTTCTTTTAAGGGTGGTAGTCTGTAACATCCCAAGATTTTATCAAATTATGGGGGAAATTTTTTTTTGTCTTTATTTTGCTTGTGTTGATTGAAAATTCACAAGGATTTAAAACTTTTGAGTTTGTTAAAAGGCTTTATTACAAAACCCCTTTCAAACCCCCTAATATTCATTGAAGAACTTCTTTGAAAAGGACCAAATGTCAAACACTATTTCCTTTCTGTCTTATTCAAACTTATGCAAGTGCAAGCAAGGAATAAATTTCAAATGTGTTTATAAACATTGTATTTCAGAATTAAGATTGAGAGTAATTCTCAATTATTATTTTACCAAATATTATTCTTCTATTTTCCAAAGAGTTGTTTTCAAAACCTCATCCATATTTTATGTTATGTAAGCAAAGCTACTTTGCTTAAACATAAAGATTTACCCAAAATCCTATTTTGTTTTTGAAAAATAGTTTCTTATTGGTTTAGAACACTGTAGTGAATACTAGAAGATTTTAGGAATTGGTTTGAATTGATTTGAATGAATTTTGCAAAAGATATGAAAGAAATAGGACAAAACAGAAAAAGAAAAATGGAAAAGAATTAGAAAATAAGAAAAAGGCCCCAGGGAACCAAATCAGCCCAGCTCCAAAACCGGCCCATGGCCCACCAGGGCTATTTCCCGAAGGGGTACGCTGCCCTCTCCCCCAGCCACTGACGGCCCAACCCCACATATCATCCCCCTCCTCCCGCGCAGCTCTCCCTCTCCCGCACGGATTTCTCCCTGGCCGTCCATCGCCTCGCCCCAGAGCCAAACCCTAGCCCCCTTCGCAAGCTAGAGCCGCCTATAAGTAGCCCAGGACCTCCTCCCTCACCCCTTTTTCTTTCCCTCGCAGAAACCATCTCAAGCCGCCGGAATTTCTCGTCGGATCCCCGCACATCTGCGAGCATCACCGGCCGATTCCGGCACCACCTGGTGAAGCCGCGCCTCCTTCTCCCTCCTATCTTCTTTTTCTTCCTCTGGCGCTCCTCCTCATGCCCCTAGTTCACCTTTACTTGCAGCAAATCGAGCGCAGCATCGCGAACCCAAAGCACACCGATGCCTGCGTAGCTCAAGCCGCCCTCCTCCTTCTTTTCTGGATGCAATCGACAAGATTGATCACGCTCACAAGATCACCTCGCCGTGCTGGTCACCGTCGTACTCTCGCCGTCGCTCAGAAGCCGCCGAAACGTCGCCGGAGTTGAACCAGAGCCGCCTCACCGGTGAACCTCGTCGGAAACCTAACTCAGTCAGGTGAGCCCCCCTTCGTTTTAACCCCGACCATCGGATCTCGATCTCACGGATCAGAACAGATCACTTAAACGAAGGGGCATCCTTCGATCTGATCCATCGGATCATCTTTTAATCCAACGCTCCACAGGCGTGATCCAAACGAATCGGTACCGGCCTATTAGATTGCGCCACGTGTCAGCTTCTGATTCAAAACAGATTCAAAATAGAATTTCAAATCAGATTTCAATTGAATCTTGTAGAATCCATATCTTTTGATTCACAGATTTAAAAATAACAAATAATATACCATTGGAATCCTTAGAACATGTAGAATCCATTAGTGCAATAATAAATCATAGTTTCAGTATTCAAATTGAATCTAATTTCAAATTGAATCAAACCTATCTGTTAGCATATTTAATTCATATCTTTTATTCTGTCCATCCAAAAATTACAAATTTGTAGTCCTTGGAATCCTCTAATCATGTAGAACATCATAGGATCATGTTGTTCAATGAATCCTTTGAACCACATTCCCAAATGCCATCCACTTATATCCAATCCTTGTCCACTTAATCATAATTTCATGTATTGAACTATTCAATTTGCAAATGAGTTAATTGAGTATTCCTTCATAAAATCTTTACCCAATGCCTAAGTGCAATAGATGCTATTTAAGGGTAATTGTTGTCACATTTACTCAATAGTATTGTTGTGTACTATTTGACTCTTGTGTGGTTTATTTCACATGAGCTATTCTAAAACTCATTCATGCTTAAATAAAGCATAAAGACTTTGCCAACAATATTTTGCCTAGTCCAATTCTTTCCAATCATATTGAACTTTCCCAACTAAGCTCTCAAATTCATATCTCACAATCCACTATTTCTTTTGCCATATCTTTCTTAACATCTCAACAAGTCTAAATGTTAAACAAACACTTTTCTATTGTTTGTCTTGTATGATTATGCTTGTATTGTATGGTGTGTTTATGTTATGTTATTTTGTGCTATAGTTTATGCGAAGAGCTACGTGCTTAGTTGAGAGAAGTGAAAAGATCGTATTCTTCAAAAAGGCAAGTGACACACATGTTCCCTACCTATTTTTATTATGCACTAGTCTCTTTTAGTAGTATGCATGGTAGGTGGATCACTCAACTATTTTATATATTGCTAGATCCCAATAGTGAGTAGCCGACCTCAAACCCCACTTGGTAGGATGCTTAAAGTACATGAATACTGATGCTATGCTATGATCATATGTTAAAGTTGTTTTCTGAATAAAATTAACAACTTCAACTAAAATGAACTACCTGGGTGGAGTGGTTTGATTAGAGGAGGTCGAAGAAGGTGGGTTCTGGGGCACATGCCTCGTAAAGGATGTGTACTCAGGATACTGCTCGGGATGGCCACTCAGGATTAAAAAGATTAATATGGCTTCCATGCTTAGATGCACTTCCAGTGCAGCCTTATGACAATATGGGCTCTGTCTTGATGTATTAGGATTAAGGGTTTAACAATGGGTACTGACAGAGGGTGGTAGCATAATATAGGGGGCACGGTCAGATCCGTTTGGTTGAATGCTTTTTTTGAAAGGTCTTGTCTCATTTTATGTATGGGCATAAAATGAGTCTTAAGGTGAAAGTGCACAACCCTTGCAAGGTGTTTAAAAATCTAATCGATTAGCCGAGTCCTCGGAATGGACAATTGAGTCTCTAGCCATGGAATGATTGGAAGAATCTTATCATCGTTTCTGAATGCTTTAAAATTTGACTAGAAACCCTTAGAGGAGCTCAGGCTCATGCCCCTAGAAAGGTATGGTTGTCTGGTTGTTCCAACTTTGTTGAGTTTCGCCTATAAACTACATACCGGCCAGTATGTAATGTATGGGGGTTATCTTGACCCTTATAAACTAAAATTTTGAAAGAAAGTTTTACAAACATTGTAGGATAAAATTGGCTTTATACAAATTAGCCTATGAGATACACAAGCCAAATGTCATGTAGTCTAGATTTTTCACAAATGCCACAAATATGTGTCATTTGCCAGTACATTGTTGTACTTACCCCTCTGGGGCTGCATATTCAAACATGCAAGTTTTTATTCGAATAAGGAACCAGGAGTAGGATCTCGAGTCTACATTCCAACATGTCTGCCTGTGGCACGTGATGAAGATGAAGGCTCATTGCTAGTATGCTTCATGCTATGTACTTCATAAGGTTGAAGAACTATGTAACTGGATTTACGTTGTAATATTGATGCTATTGCAATGATTACTATATTTTGTACCATGGTGCTATCTACTGATCTAGGGAATGGCACAGTCACACAGGAGTTCTGCCTTTGGTAAAAGGTAGGGCACTACATATCGGTTGATCCAGGACGTCCAAATCACTTTAAATCTAAAGTCTCACGTTCGTTATCCATCCGAACCAGTACCGACGAGTAATATGCAGCCACGTGTCAGCTTCTTTTTCAAACTCGATTTAAATTAGAATTTCAACTCAGATTTTTGCTGAATCTTGTAAAATTCATATCTTTTGATTCCCGCGTCCAAAAATTGCAAATAATATGTCATTTGAAAGCTTATGACATGTAGAATCCATTAGTGTCATAATCTTTCATAGATTCAGTATTGAAATTGAATTCATTTTCAAATTGAATCAAACCTATCTGTTAACTTGTTTAATTCATATCTTTTGTTCTAAGTATCCAAAAATTACAAATTTGTAGTCTTTGGAATCCTCTAATCATGTAGAACATCATAGAATCAAGAAACTTCAAAGTTGATACGTGCACACACTTTGTGCATTCAAATCTATGAAAATCACTAATTTGATCATAAATTGAGTTCTACAATTTTTTAAGGATGAATCCACTTGCATTAGCTTTGTTTTACTGCAAACTATTCATTAGTATCACTTCCAAATTAACTTGAAACATTTCACAATTATTCAAATTCAAATATGAGAATTTGAGTATTTCCTATATAGATTTATCCTATTCCTTTTTCAGCAATGTTTCATCCTACATTTCTAAATCCTATGATCCTAGCTAGCTACCAAAGATCATCTTGAGACCACCTTGACACATATCAAGTCTATCTAAGTCCATCATGTCTAATTCACACTTATTCAAATTTCAATTGAGTTATGTGAGTAAGGTGTGTCTCATTTCAATCATAGATTCTATTTTATGCTATAGTGGTGTTGATTTCGTTCTACCATCCTAGCACATATCCATACTCCATGTACCCAATAGAAACCTTAAACCATATTCTCAAATGTCATCACCCATACCTAATCCTTTGCACACTTAATATTAATTTCATGTATTGAAATATTCAATTAGCAAATGAGTTAATTGAGTTCTTCAATGCATTATGAACCCTTGTTCAATGCTTAAGTGTAATATATGCTATTTAAGAATAATTGTTGTCACACTTATTCAATAGTATTGCTATTGCACTATTTGACACTTGTGTGGTTAAATTCACATAAGTCTTTCTAAAATTCTATTTATGCTTTAGTAAAGCATAAATCAATTATGTCTTGCTTAGTCCAATTCTCTTCCATCATTATGAATCTTCCAACTAAGCTCTCAAACTCATATCTCACAATTCACATTTCTTTTGCCATATCTCTTCTATCACAATATCTTGAGAAATCTAACTTGTTAAGCAAACACCTTATAATTGTTTGTTGTGTTTGATTGTGTTTGTATTGTTTGTTTATGTTGTGCTATGTTTGTGTTATAGTTTGTGCAAAGAGCTACGTGCTTAGTTGAGAGAAGTGGAAAGATCGCATTCTTCAAAAAGGCAAGTGACACACATATCTTCTACCTATTTTTACTACTACATTAGTGTTTTTTAGTAGTATGCATGATAGGTGGAATATTCAACTGTTTTACAAAATGATAGATCCCAGTAGTGAGTAGCTATCCATGAACCCCACTTGGTAGGATGCTAAAATATATGAATATTGATGCTATGCTTTGATCATATAAAAAGTTGTTTTGTGAATAAATTAACAACTTCAACTAAAATGAACTACCTGAGTGGATTGGTTTGATAAGAAGAGCACGAAGCAGGTGGGTCCTGGGGCACATGCTAGTAAAGATGTGTAACTAAAGATACCGCTCGGGATGGGCACTCAGGATTAAAGGGATTAATATGGCTTCCATGATTAAAGTACTTCCAGTGCAGCCTTATGACAATATGGGCTCTGTCTTGATTGAGTAGGATTAAGGGTTCATCCATACACTACTACAGAAAAGCTTACCAGTGACATGCTCAAAATGCTCATCAGTGACGGGCATGGCGCCCGTCACTGGTAACTAGTCACTGGTAAGTGGTTACCAGAGACGGGCAAGCGCCCGTCACTAGTATCTGTTACTAGTGATAGCCATGTATGGATGTCTGTCACTGGTTTCATTTAGCAGTGACGGCCTTTTATTCGTGCCTGTCACTACGTAGATGTTACGGTAGTGTATTTTGATGTTAGCAGTGATAGATCCTTTGGTTATTTAGTAGTTTAGCCCATCACTGATAAATATTTTAGGAATAAAAATGCATTTTAAGAAATAAAAATATTACATTTGCACATCCAGAACACTATGAGCACAAGCACATATACTCATAGATAACACAATATGATAATAAGTACTACAAAGTGAAATATAGCACAATATTCCAAAACAAGGTTGTCGTTATTTAAGAACAACCAACATCTCAAATTAGAATCGTCCAACTCTTCTATAACTTGTAAAAACGTCAATGCTTCCGCAATCATCTTCCCAAGAGTCATCAGCACCATCTGCTACCCAAAATCATCACATCCCAACCAAACACTGACATGGAGCAGCCACCGACTCAGGTAGAAGACCAACATGCATTTAGCAGCAAGCAGACATCATTTACGTTTACACCTGCATTGGGCGGAAAATACAGTAGTTTCACTTATTCAGTAATAGAACATTTTGTGCTGCAAGTATGATAAGTCTCAATACTATAAGAGAAAACTCAAATGGTAATTAACCGAATGATTGAACTTGTTCAGAGCTCCTAATGAACTTTTGTACTCTTGTCCTATTTCAGGTTTTTAGAGAAGAATTAGTCCAGGTTTTACTGGTTCACTTGCTACAGGTGCAATATATTTTGGTGTTACTGAATCATGTTACTAAGATTCATAAAAGGGAATATTTTTTCATGATGATTGCATAGAGTTTTCAGCGAGTAATTCTGTTGCAATCATTTGCCACACAGATTCAATGCTCGTATATGTTTTTATTTCTGCGCATGCAAATTTTCTGTTTTTGGTCTGTCTTCTCCATTGGCACTCATCTCATACTGTACAAATAAATCCGTCCTTCAATTAGAATACTTGGTATCTCTCTTCGCAAAAAACAAAAACCTGGCATCTGACGAAAATGTATTGGGCTGCTTCCTTTACAAATTACAACCTAATATTTTGTTGTTGTTTATTTCAGGAGATACACTTGGATCTTTTCTCTATGTGCCGTGTGAAGTCATGGAACAAGAAATGGAAGTCCAAGGCTCTAGCAAAACTTCGACATTGAATGCTACGCTCAAAGGAAATATTTTGCAATCTTCAGGGACTGGGGATGTATGGCTACTATAATGAAATAATCCATGCTGGCCGTTCCATCTTACAACGATCATGGTTGTAAGATTTTTTGTGTCCGCAAAAAAGATTTTCAACAATCATGGTTTGAAGGGACTCTATGCAGGGTACTGGCGCTGACTTCTTGTTGTATAAATAATGTGTTTCTTATGTTGCCTGATAGAAAAGAAAAATAAAAGTCTTTGGCCCGGCAAAAGAAAAATATATTGTATTTTCAAGAAAGAAGCCTGTTGAGTTAGCAATTAATTTTCCTCCATGCTAAAATCAAATCCAGGAAAGTTATTCTAGCACACTTGAATACAGTTATACAACTAGCAGTATATATATATATATATTTACTATCACAGTAAATTTGCATAAAAATTGGAAATACTAAGCGGGTTATACTTAGCTTAGACAGAGGCTATTGGTCTTGTTTAGCCAAGAACTAATTGCTCGAGCTGAACCAGCTGGCAGCCTTTGTTTTTATGCACGCCATTTCTGGATGTATCAATATACCATTCATATGACAGAACAAACTGGAGAAGCTTGCAGATTGGCCATTAGGTAACCCTGGGCGAGTTACCGAACTCCTTGACAATTTTAGCCACTCAACAAAATAGTAGAACTTATCAACACAAGTAGCTTTCTAATAAGTAATGTCTTTTGGTCTATACCTGGTTGTAACTAAACCCACCCATATTTTATAACTTAACAGAAATCATGGGAGCAGGGCACTTCTTTATTCTGAAGAAAAAAACACAATATCAACATGTGATTCATGCAGATGTACATGTCAAAAGAGGGAGCATAGTGATTCTTCTGTTTCTCTTAGAGGTGTCCTCTGAAAGTCAAATAAAATAACTGGGATGGCTTGTAGTGAAAATAATCATCAAATTAACAAATTCATAGTCATGGCTATTACTGCGTAGCACTAGGAGTAGGTTGAAATTTCTCTACCGAAGTGGATTACAGTACTCACACAGATGTCATAAAAATCTGAATTTGCTTTTGCTAAAGTTGATATTTTTCTGCTGATTATTGTTGCAGTTAGAGTATCAATGCTAGTGTTGTGTTAACACTGAACTCTGTTGCTTTGAAATGCCAAGTCTTGGTTTTGGGTTTCAGCTTTCCATCTCACATTTTTTTATAGAGAGCTTAAGGTCATTGTTTGTTCCATGGTTTTGTTGTTTAAGGTACAACTGAATGTGAATGAAACCTCTCAGCCCATGTTGTCATTTTACATTTACAAAAGTTGATGCCTTCATGGTTTTACTTGAATTTAATCAATTAGTAGGCCTTGTTCCTTATTCTCTGCATGGTTCATTTGTGTTAGGCATTCTACACCATTCCTAAGGCAAATATGGACATGGTTAGGACTGATTGCTGCAACTAGGAAGCATTTCTACTCCTACCTTGCAGCCAGTCATAGCTGTGTCATAGTGTCCAGAGGTATACCTGAGATTCTTCATATGGACCATGATTCTGAGGTTTGTGTTTATCAATGACTTCCTTTTTTATATCATTCTTACACTGAATATCTGTATACTGATTTAGGTAGTGTGACTCGACTAAAAATGACAGTAGTTCCACTGAAAATGACAGTAGTTTGAAACAAGAAACGGTAAAAAATTATGCTACTGGAGGTCTGACTCAAGTCCAGCTTCAGTACGTATGGAACTAATTGATCTGTCTATATGTTCTGGATGAACACGGGAGCTCATAAGCAAAGAGTTGGAAGTGACTACATGGAGCATTGTGTGAATTAGGCTCACAAATGATAAGGATCAATGTGATCCAAAGGGGTTTTAGGCCCAATCTTTCACCGCGATCAAGACAGAAGATGATAAGGGGAGCATAGCTAGTACTCCTACTATTTTACCACCTCCTTATGTTCTGAAGCTTGGACAATTCTGCTTTGAAGTGCCTCCACAAGATGATGTGAAGCCCAACTTTCGTACACCTCCAATGGAGTTTCATGTTCGCCGAGGCGCTGCAGCCAAAGATATTTAGGTGTTCTATTTTATTTAAGTTCGCATCATGTGTTTCTTTCAATTTGGTTTTATTTGTGTGTGATGGTTTTGGGCCTGTCCAAAATCAAGTGTGTTTTGGCCATTCGGGCTTTTAGTTTGGTATGGGGCCTAGCCCAGCCAAGGTAGCGTTCAGAGTCACCCATATAGGTTTATGGCAGCCGCCATTATATCCTCAGACTTGTTATTTTCGAACTAAGAAAGAGACCAGAAAAGTCCCAATGTTTGGGGGCGCATATCGGTGTGTTTGATTGCTGATCTTCGAGATCTGATATTATGCCATGCGTGGGAGTTGATTCCGGTCAGTTTCAACGCGAGGAATTGAAGAGAGATCAGTTTGATCTATTTTAGATTGAGTTCTCTTTCGCTATCTTGCTATTCGTTTGATCGCCGTGAAAGATTGGGCCAAACCCCCTTCGGATCACATTGATCTGTATCATCTTGGTATCAGATTCGTCGGGTTTATCACGGCGGAGTTTGTTGTTGAGATTGATTTTTCTGCTCAGATTTACCTGTTTTCAGATCAGAAGTATAATTTCAGATTGGATCGTGTTCTGTTCTGGTGGTTCTTCATTGAAGCTTTCGTCGATTTGGTTTCTGTTCTGGAGTTGACGTGCGCCACTAGTGATCTGCGCTCGTCAAGGCGATCCTATGCCCAGATCCGATCGGTCAAGACGCTTGGAAGAGAAAAACAAAAACAAAACAAAAATCAGACCAGGCGTCCGTGCGCTGGACACCGGATCGCTCCAGGGCGCCTAGGCCCGGAGGTCGTCTGGCCTCCCGCGATCGCGCGCACCAGGGGCTCCTCACTTACTGGCGTGGTGCTCGTGCCAGCCAACGTGGGCCGGCCCATCGCTCGCCAGGGTTGCTCGCCCGCTCGTTTGTTCTACCCAGTTAAGGCCCTCGCTCGCCGCCAAGCGTTGGCCACGCTCGCCCTCGACTCGCTCGCCCCAGGACGGAGAACGTCTGGGGTCGGGCATCGGTCGTCTCTCCCCAGGTGCTTTGCTGATTTCCCCTTCGCTCGTACCTGCTGGGATTGCTTCGTTGCCAGATCTGATCACACCAAGGTTTCACACAAAAAGGAACATGGAGAAAAACTGCTCGCTACCATGGTGAACTCTGTTGACGGAGAGAGTTCCGTTGCTGCTGGAGAGAAGAAAGAGGAGCTTGTTCCACCGGTTTTTGCTGTAGATTTGGCTCCTAATGTTCGGGCTGGTTTTGATAGTACGTGCGATTTTATTATGCGGAGTCATGCCGCATTGACAGCACAAATTGCACAGCTAGCTACCCAGATTGATGAAATGGGCGATGCTACTGCCCGTGCACCCGTGTAGCCCCCTCCTGCTGCACAACCTCGCGACGTGGTACCACACCGCCCTGCTGAAATTCATGATCATCGACCCGTGGCACCCGCTTATGAAGGAGAACTTGCCGATGACGCTGATTATGTACCACAACAATGACAGTTTGCTGCTCGTCCTGCAGGTGCTCATCGTGTACAGCAACATGATCGTGACTGTGTTGGCCATGCTGGTCGTGTTCCACTTGATGATGGTGGTCTTGGACGCATCAAGTTGTCCATACCTCCTTTTTCCAATGACCGCAGACCTGACGATTATTTGGAGTGGGAGATGCGCATGGATCAGATTTTTGCTACTCATTATTACACTGAGGAGAAGAGACTTCAACTGGATGATTTTGAATTCACCGGTTATGTGCTGATTTGGTGGAATCAAATTCTGCGTATGCGTACTCGCCCAACATCATGGACCGGTATGAAAGATCTTATGCGCCATCGCTTTGTTCCTGAACACTACAAGAGAGACATGTATAATAAGTTGCAGCAGCTCACTCAAGGTACTAAATCTGTGGATGAGTATTATAAAGAGATGGAGTTGTTGATGATACGTACAGGGACAAGGGAGGATATAGAGGCCACGATGTCTCGGTTTTTGAATGGACTGAATTTTGAGGTGCGTGATCATGTGGAGATGGTTTACTATAATGATCTTCAGGATCTTGTGCACCAAGCTGAGCGTGCGGAGCAACAAATCAAACAACACCAAGCTGCAACACCTACAAAATCATGGCATCGTTCTCATACCGAGGCTGCTGGTCCTAGTGTTCAGATGACACCTTCTACATGCTCTAATAGTGTTTCTCATAGCGAGGGACCCAAATCTGGGGTGTCCAAAACTGCCTCTACGCAGTCCACAGCAAACATCGAGTGTTTTACTTGTGGAGGACGAGGACACATGAAGCGTGATTGCCCTAATAGAAAAAGGGTGATGCTCACACATGATGGCTATGTTTCTGCTAGTGATGATGAGAATGCTGATGCGTCATCACGTGAGGAATCTGAGGAAAATTCTGAAGTGATCGTGGATGGGTATGAACTTGCTGCAAATTTAAAAAATCTAATGGTGCAACGCGTACCAGAAGATCGCATACACGACCAAGGGCAGCGCTGGAATATATTTCAGACCCAATGCATCGTCAAGGACACCACTTGCAAACTGATTATTGATGGTGGCAGCTACACAAATGTTGTTAGCAAGAGTTTGGTGGATTCTCTATCATTGCCTACATGGAAGCACCCGCAGCCACATTGTGTTGAGTGGTTGTATAATTCAGGGAAGCTGAAAGTCACACATAAGGTGCGCCTGAAATTTTCAGTAGGTAATTATGAGGACACAGTGGTCTGTGATGTTTTGCCTATGGATGCATGTCATGTGCTGCTAGGACGACCGTGGCAATTTGATAGGCGTTCCACTCATGAAGGCAGGTCTAATGTTTATTCCTTGTGGCATAAGGGGAAGCGTCATGTGTTGCAGCCTATGCTCGCTAAGGATATCAAAGTGGACGTGCTTGCTGCTCAGAAAAAGTTCCAACACATTCAGGCGAAACCGAGGACGGTTTCCTTTCAAGTTGGGGGGGATGATAAGGGGAGCATAGCTACTACTCCTACTATTTTACCACCTCCTTATGTTCTGAAGCTTGGACAATTCTGCTTTGAAGTGCCTCCACAAGATGATGTGAAGCCCAACTTTCGTACACCTCTAATGGAGTTTCATGTTCGCCGAGGTGCTGCAGCCAAAGATATTTAGGTGTTCTATTTTATTTAAGTTCGCGTCATGTTTTTATTTCAGTTTGGTTTTATTTGTGTGTGATGGTTTTGGGCCTGTCCAAAATCAAGTGTGTTTTGGACATTTGGGCTTTTAGTTTGGTATGGGGCCTTGCCCAGCCAAGGTAGCGTTCAGAGTCACCCATATAGGGTTATGGCAGCCGCCATTGTATCCTCAGACTTGTTATTTTCGAACTAAGAAAGAGACCAGAAAAGTCCCAATGTTTGGGGGCGCATATCGGTGTGTTTGATTGCTGATCTTCGAGATCTGATATTATGCCATGCGTGGGAGTTGATTTCGGTCAGTTTCAACATGAGGAATTGAAGAGAGATCAGTTTGATCTATTTCAGATTGAGTTCTCTTTCGCTATCTTGCTGTTCGTTTGATCGCCGTGAAAGATTGGGCCAAACCCCCTTTGGATCACGTTGATCCGTATCAGAAGATAGATGAACTCAGTCGTTGAGCAGATTAGATCTACTCCATGAACTGCAAAATAGATCCTTGCGAATCAGCAAGCAAAACCAACGCTATTGGTGTCCCCCGATATGGGACCTTTTTCCTGTGTATTCTCAACTCAAAAATTCAACTCCCCTTACATTGGTGCGCACCCCTTTGGCTTTATAGTCGCAGCCGACCTCCCTATTACTTGACTTACAAGCAAAATGAAAATATAGAAATAAAATAAACTCAACAACTCGGATAGCTGTTTCCTAAACCAAAAACTAAAATAAACAGAACTAAAATAAAAAGGACTCTTTTGTTGGTGCGCCACCATCTTCAACACGCTGCTAGGTGGTCCCCAACCGGACTCCTTCAAGGACAACACGCTCCACCAATATTGCACTCCAATTGCGTCCCTAACATTTTCCTTGCATGGTAGAAATAGGAACAAAAAATTTATCTTAATAGTATCAGCAACAACATAACCAGGGATAGCATAGTAAGCACTATCATGCATGGGAGACGCCACATCATCCTCCCCTTCTTCAGGCAAAACCGTCCTCGGTTTTGAGTTAGTCTCCAAAGCAGCAACATCATCTCTAGATTGAGTAGGCCTGGTAAGAATTGCTTCAGCTTCAACTTTTTTCTTCTTCGCGTCCTCTTCATCTTTCTTTTTCTGCAGCCTATCATCTCTCCAAGTCCGATACATCTTAATATCCATAGACAACAAATTATATGTCTTGTTGCCATAGGGGAAAGAATACTTGACATAATTGTAGGCATCATCCATGTGGTAAACTGCACCTTGGGCGTTGCACCATGGTCTTCCAAGCAGGAGATGACACGATATAATGTGCACAGGAACCACATCGCACAAAACCTCAACTGATAAGTTTCCCAGCAAAAATTGATCCTTAGTCTGGTGTGTAATGCTGAGGTCATCCCCGCCCTAGTGCAGCAGGTAAGGGTGCGGATGAAGCATTATTGGCAGCTCTAACTTCTCCACCATCTCAAGACTTGCGGCATTGATCGGATTCTTGTAGTCGATTGTCAATGCGCAAGCTCTATCTCATACATTCACCTTGGTCTGTCACCATAGCCTTCCTCCTCGAGCCAAAATCCAGTGGACACATTGTCCTTGTGTGGTAGAAATAGGAACAAAAACTTTATCTTAATAGTATCAACAACAACATAACCATGGATAGCATAGTAAGCACTATCATGCATGGGAAACGCCACATCAACTAATTTTTCCATTTGTTTGAGTGATAAAGACTCTGGACAACCTTCTAGTACTGATTAACTATAAAAGTTTTACATGGCAATCACGTTCCAACTAATGACTACACATATATCATAGTGTGGACAAGATCAATTCTTAGATAACCTGATTAAAAGTTGAGAAATTAACACAAAAATAAATCAAGAGGTATTGTTGTTACCTTTTCTTGAATTGATTGGTACAGATCTGAACTGGAATGGACCTGCAAAATCACCAAGCCGGAATGAAAAAGCAATTAAAGCTGCTTCCATGATTTTTCACAAGCATATGTGCACCACGCATCAATAACAAGGAAAAATCTTCTGAAGAAATCAACCTAGCAGGAACAATAGGAGCACACATGGGTCAATCTCAAACGCATAACACTCCGCGCATACCCACAACCTGGGGCATCATCACTATCAACGTACATGCGTGCAGACCATGGATGCTGCTCAATGTGCGGTGCAATTAATAGGATTTGAATCCTCAGCTACAAAATCATGAGGATTTTTGTCATCGTGCCAGACCAAGAACCCTAGAAAATAATGAATCAAAGAGAATAAAAATTACGAGGATGAGTGGGGGATGAACAAGAGGAGGAGGAGCGGGGCATTACTAGTCCAATGTTGGGAGAGAAGCAAGCCAGAGACTGGATCGTTGCGGTCGCCACTCCTATTAGCGTTGGAAGAAGGGCGACAAAGATAGAACAGTAGGGGTTGGAGATGAGATTTGATAGGATGTAAAGATTACAACCTCGAGCTGGAGGCAAATCAGAGAGCACGCTACACCGCTCGCACCCATCTAGCCATTGATTTCAGCAATCTCCACTCGAACAATTGATTGAACAGAGGATTGGGGAAAAATGGAGGTTGGAGCTGGCATACCTTTCACAAAATCCCCGAGGTAGGCCACGCAGAGGGCCGTGACTGCGACGGGGGCCTGCCACTGAAGCGATTGCTCTTCTTTGTGGTTTCCGTCTGCGTCCTGCCTGACATCGCGTGGGCTGGATGGGAACGGGAAAAGCAGAGCATCACGCCGCGGATAATGACGAGAGAAAGTGAGATTCATTCTAGGAAGATGAAGAGAAGAGACAGGAAGGTGGCGGGCAGAAGCATGGTGAGTAGAGGTACACTGACGGGGTGCAGAAGATTGAGTGCGGTGGCAGAGCTGTATGGAACCGACAGAACGATTGGGGATTTTTTTTAGGGTCCTCTTCAGATCTAAGACGCGCAAAGTGATTTCGCACGGTTTAGGCAGCTGGGAATATTTCTCTCCACGCGGGCTAACTCGGAAGTCGGGGACAGCGGCGTCCAAATATTTTGTGAGCCCGCCAACTACAAGTGCCAAAATATTAGTGACGGCTATATAAATAAGTTTGTCATCGGCAATAGAAATATCAGCGACAGGCAACATAATGGATCCGTCACTAGTATTAGGTGGAATTATCATTGACGGGCGGATATATATAATCTGTCACCAGTAAGTTCTACAGCCGCCTGACAACCTTTACCAGTGATAGGCTTAATGTTGCTCATCGCAGATACTATTACTAGTGACATGCTTATTTTTGCCCGTCACTAATGCACTGGAGGTTATAAGCTATTCTGCAGTAGTGATAGGGTACTGACAGCAGGTGGTACCAAAATATAGGGGGTACGGTCAGATCCAGATTGTTGAATGATTTTTCTGAAAGGTCTTGTCTCATTTTATGTATGGGCATCAAATGAGTCTTAAGGTGAAAGTGCACAACCCTTGCAAGGTGTTAAAATCTAAGCGTTTAGCCGAGTCCTCGGAATGGACATTTGAGTCTCTAGTCATGGAATGTTTGGAAGAATCTCATCATCATTTCTGAATGCTTTAAAATTTGACTAGCAACTAACAGGAGAAGCTTAGGGCCATACACTCCGAGGGGTGGTGGTTTCTGTTGTTTCAAAAGTATGTTGAGTTTTGCCCAGAAACTACATACCGGCCAGTATGTAATATATGGGGGTTATTTCAGCCCTTCATAAAAAAAACTTTGATAAAAAGGATTTTGAAAAGTGTTATAGGATAAAATTGGCCTTATGCAAACTAGCCTTTGAGATCCATTAGCCAAATATCATGTAGTCTAGATTTTTCACAAATGCCACCAAATATGTGTCATTTGCCAGTACGTTGTTGTACTGACCCCTCTGGGGCTGCATATTCAAACGTGCAGGTTTTATTCGGATAAGGAACGACCAGTAGGATCTCGAGTCTACATTCCAACATGTCTGCCTGTGGCACGTGATGAAGATGGAGGCTCACTGCAACTATATTGTATGCTGTGTACTCGTAAGATTGAAGACCTATGTATCTGGATTTTCGATGTAATATTGATGCTATTGTAATGATTACTTAATTTTGTACTGTGGTGATATCTACTGATCTAGGGAATGACACATTATCATAGGAGTTCTTCCTTTGGTAAAAGGTAGGGCGCTACACCTGCCATTTTCCGGGCGAAGGCCCCAGCGTGGACACCATGCTCCGGCTCTTTCTCGAAAGGCAAACGAGCGAAAGCTCATGTTTGTGTTGGGCCGTGCTCCATCCAAATCCATGGATTCAAATAAGATAGAAACTTCAGGAACTTCAGCAGTTGTATGAACTAAGGAAAGTTAAGAACAAGCAAAGTTTGCTGTTACACTTTATTCCTCATGGGGACGAAAGTCCTTTCTTCTCAGCGGAGGGCGGGGAGACAGAGCCCCCAAGCCCCTAGCTTCACCTCCGCGCACCCCGGAGACGAATCCACCAAGAGCAGCGAGCGCCTATGCGCCCTCGGGCTCCAGCCCCAGGGGAGCTTACTTGTCGAGGAAGCACTCATAGAGATCTCTCCAGGACAAGATGGATCCTAGCGGCAAACCCAAGATCCACCGCCGAGGCTCATCCTTTGTAGCCATCGGGAACCAGTTTGCCATGACGCACCCATCGCCTCCAGTTGCTCAAATGGTGACAGCGTATTACCGCAGGAACTCAACGGGATCTGACTGATCCGTTGAAGCGAGCGGGCGTGACTGGCCTGAAGCGCGATGGCCAGTCCACACACCGAAGGGGTTCGGAGAGCGCTTCAAAGCCCCCAAAGCAGTAGTCACCGCCTGCTGGCTCGCCACCTTGTCCCATAGCCTCCAAGGTTCCAAGGAATTGAAAACTGACCTTGACGATGGGCCTCGAAGTCGGCGTGAAGGCGAAGACGCACGAGATGATCGTCACCCATGTCGAAGCAGATCTAGAAGAAAACACACCACAGCCCCCTACCCGGCGCGCCAAATGTTGGGGGATTTCGTGTCGCAAGAACACGGGGTACTACAAGACGGACCCAAAGATTCAAACATAGGGGGTTGTACGCGTGAGATCTAGATCGCGACGAAACACGGCGACAGAAGACTCGAGACGCCGGAGAGCATGACGCACGACAGCGAGGGACACCGAGATTTACCCAGGTTCAGGGCCCTTGTGGTGAGGTAAAGCCCATACTTCCCGCCTTCTTGTATTACGACGTGATACCTCGCGAGGAGTACAAGGCCCTGGTTACAGAGCTCTAGCTGGCCGGAGGTAGAAGAACCAACTTAGCCTAGCTAGGAGCTCAGAGATGGGGATCCTTTCTAAGGGGCAGCCTCCCCTCCTTTTATAGCGCCGAGGTCCTCCTTCCCCTCATCAACTTGGGGAAGGGGTTGCCACAATACGGCCAAGGAGAGGGACAGCTGTTGTCTTCAGTCTTCGGTGGACTTAGTCTTCGTAGAGCAGTGGTGCCGATCCACGGGAGTGGCTGGAGGAAGGCTGACGTCCTCCCATGGCGCCCTGCACTGTCCACCCTATTTTTAGGGGGGTGGCAACAACCACCGTGCAGCTTTGTGCAGGCACGGCAGGAGCTGGTCGCCCCCTTGTCGGGATAGCATGGACGGTACGCCATCATCTGATCTTATCTTCTCGCTCAACACCGAAACATGCCGAGCTGGCGCAGATCTGATCCTTCCCTTCACGAGAAGGTCTTCTGGTCCTTAGCAGTTTCGTCATTGTTCTCCTCATGAGGCGCCTCCTCATGAGGGTCTTCCTTGCTGGGCTTGGGTCTTCGTTTTGCTCCCAGGCCGAAGCTGGGCCATTGAAGTGGCCCAGGAGCAGGTGGACCGGGATACCCTGGTATCTAGAACACCGGCAATACTCTCTCGTGAGGGCCTCCACAAGCTATCGCCAATGTGGGAAGGACCCTTCAAGGTGATGCACATCGCCAGGCCAGGCTCAGCGTGGCTGGAAACCGCGAAAGGCGCACCAGTGGGGAACCCGTGGAACATAGCTCATCTGAGAAAGTTCTACCCGTAGGTTCCTCGTGAGGAGATAAGACTGTCACAATGACACTTTGTATTAACTTAAACTGCTCTTCAACACTAAGATTAAGTTAAAGCGCATATAGCGCCTCTACTTCGGCATGATATTGTAATGGCATGAAGTCCATTTATTTTCTGCTGTACTTCACGCGGAAGGGGGTTCGGAACGATGTCTATGCTGGGGCCTTCACCTAGAAAACAGCAAGCCCAAAAAACCCAAAGGGACTGAGCTCTAGTCAGGGGCGATGGCCCCAATACTGATCACCTCCACGTGCCTATTGTGCCTACTTCCTCGTGTAGTACACCAAAAAATAAGAAATCTTCGGAAATTCCAAGGTGTGCCTAAGGCACCCACCAAGGACAGACGACTCGTGAGCATCCCTCACGTGGGCGTTCTGATGCGTTGATGCATTTAGCATCTGCAGGAGTCAAGATTTCCCTCGCTCGAGTAAGGCCAAACATGGCAGGATCATCGAAGACTAAGGCCACTCCCATCATCTTGTGAAGTAGACACAGATCCAGAGGTCCGTGCCAGGCCCTTCACCTCATGAGCAATCCTCAATGAGGTGTCGATGGCCTCTGGGCTCTCTTAAGCCTCGACGCTTTCGCGTTCGTGAGAGTCCAGCTTCCTCCTTAGCCGCCATGTGTGGCAATTTTCTCTTAGCTGCTGGCACAGATAGTGTCGCGCTCCCTCACAACGAGGAAGGTCCCAGTGCCGGTCACAAGGGCATCTTATTCGCCTTTCTTTTTTCGTTTATTTTATCAATTCATTCTTTCGTTTTCGGGGATTTGGGGTTTTTTGTTTTCCAAGTCTTTCTTCAACTACTTGTCTCAGGATGGGCAATCTTCGTCGCTGACGCTGACCCCACCATGAGCTCTGAAGCGCTGGGAGGCCTCCCACGAGCTCAAGCAACTCGCCAGGGCTCTCGAGCGAGCGGATGACCAAGACAGCACAAAGGAATGAAAAGCGAAAGGAGAAGAAAAGGCAATAATTAAATGATATTATCATCGACAAGCCCAGCAGGGGAAGGAGCAAAGGCACGACAGGGCATACCCCGCCCGCGATGACAACTATTCAAAAGAAGTGAGGAGAGTAGTTCTCCTCCCCAGAAGACCTCCGGGACGGCGCCACTTCTTCACTCCATCACCATAGGGAGGGGGTAGGTGCGGTGGACACCATTGGCGGTGAAGACCCGCACCGAGGCCTCTAGCGCTCCTAGCCTAAAGCGGAAGACGAGGCGGTCGCCAACGTGGAGGTGGTGGCCGAGGGCGAAAGCCCTCTAGCACCCAAGAGGACGGCGTTGCTGCCCACGCCAAGGATGATGCCAATAGGCCAGATCAGCTCTGGCCTACTCTGCTCCACCAGCACGACCTCGCCAACGGAGAGGCCGGGAGTGGAGATCGCCCTTCGGATCGCATCGGGCAACCAGAGGGTGGTGAAGCTCCAGTCTTGGAAGACGATGAGGAGCTCCAAGAAATGAGACCCCAGAGCGATGAGGGGTCCCAGGGTCGCCGCTGCCAGGCGGCGGGGAGTCGCGACCATGCCGGTCACGAAGGGTGCCGCCTCTGGTGGCACCGGAGCTTCAGCGGCCGGGGGAAAGGGGCCCAAGATGGTCTCTGCCTCCCGGAGCACCTGATCAATGCTCCCTGCAGGGCGGGGAGCCGACATTGCCACCACCAGTTGTGACGGCGCAGCTAGGGCACCTCCCGGTGAGGGACCCCGAAGGGTCGGAGCCAAGGAGGCCCTTGAGGTGGCGCAGTTCTCTGTGCCCCATGCCGGCGCACCAATGCACAGAAGGCCTCCAACTCCAGGCACCCCGATGGCTGGCACCTTCGGCTTGTTCCGGCTGCCCAGGGGGCGCCGCCCGTGGCGCTTCTTCCCTGCGTCGGAAGATCCAGTGGCGGTGAAGGAGGAAGAGGGATCCATGGCGTAGGGGAAGCTTTCCTCGGTGCTGGAGTAGTACTGGGAGGAGGCAAGTGGAGTGCAGAGGGCATCGAGGAAGCAACATTTAAAGGGGGCAGCCGGCGTTGAAGTGTCAAGTCCCAGCGCAGGAATCGGAACGTCGGTGCAGCCATCATAACGGTTTGACGCATCAGGGACTGCTGCATCGCTCGTTGCTTCGTCTTGCCAGCCGCGGTCATGCCACGTGTCCGCGGCCTCTGCATCTTCACATGGTCCTCTGACCGTATGCCTTGACGCGTGCCATTGGAGGGCCCAGCAGCTACTGGTGGCCCTGACCCTTCGCTCCCTCGAGAGGGCGTGTTTGCGGGCCAGGCTCCCAGGGGCTACTGTCAGTGTTCTGGATACCGGGGTATCCCGGTCCACCTGCTCCTGGGCCACTTCAATGGCCCAGCTTTGGCCTAGGAGCATAATGAAGACCGAAGCCCAGCAAGGAAGACCCTCGTGAGGAGGCGCCTCATGAGGAGAACGACGATAAAACCACTAAGGACCAGAAGACCTCCTCGCGAGGTGCTTCTCATGAGGGGAGGGACCAGATCTGCGCCAACTCAGCACAATCCTGTGTTGGCGTAAGAATAAGACCAGAAGATGGCATACGATCCATGCTACCCCGACAAGGGGGCGACCAACCTCTGCCGTGCCTGCATAAAGCTGCGCGGTGGTTGTTGCCACCCCCTAAAAATAGGGTGGACGGTGCAGGCCACCAGAGGAGGACGTCAGCCTTCCTCCACCCACTCCCGTGGACCAGCGCCGCTGCTCTACGTAGACCAAGACCACCGAAGACTAAAGGCAACAGTTGCCCCCCTCCTTGGCCATATTGTGGCAACCCCTTCCCCAAGTTGATGAGGGAAAGGAGGACCTCGGCGCTATAAAAGGAGGAGAGGCTCCTAGTTAGAAACGATCCCCAATTTTAAGCTCCTAGCTAGGCTAAGTTGGTTCTTCTACTTCCAGCCAGTTAGTGCTCTGTAACCAAGACCTTGTACTCCTCGTGAGGCATCGCGTCGTAATACAAGAAGGCAGGAAGTTGGGGCTTTACCTCACCATGAGGGCCCTGGACTTGGGTAAAGATCGGCGTCCCTCTCTGTCATGCGTTGAGCTCTCTGACGCCTCGAGTCTTCCATCGCCGTGTTTCATTGCAATCTAGATCTCGTGCGTATAGCCCCCTGCATTTGAATCCTTGGGTCCTTCGTGTGGTACTCCGTGTTCTTGCGACACGAAATCCACCGACAGAATCCACGATTTGATCAATGCATAGGAGCGAAAAAGGGTCCTTAGGGCAGGCTTTGTTGAGATCCGTGAAGTCGATGCACATCCGCATGGCCCCATTGGGCTTTGGGACCACCATGGGGTTCGCCTTCCACCTTAGCCTTTTCCAGCTTCCGCACTTCCTTGACGATGAAATCTTGCGAATCCTAGGCTTGTCGTCGAACCTTTTGCTTGATGGGGTGCGCCTCTAGGCATACTACTAAGTGGTGCTCGATCACTTCCCTTGGAACCCCGGAGAGATCTGAAGGCTCCCATGCGGACACATCAGAGTTCTCCAAAAGGAAAGCGCCGGTCGGAGTGAGCTCACTCTTACAGATCTGGAGCACCTCCATGAGCTTGGCCGAAATGAGGTTGAGGCCTACCCTGCAGTCAACCAGCATCTTTGTCACCCGCATGTTGCGGATCACCGGGGACACCACCAGTGGTAGTGTGCCTACACCCGCGCGGCGATCAGGATGACCTGCCGCATCAAAGGTGACGGGAACGTGTGACCACCAGAGGGGCTCCCTCTGATCCACTCCGGGCTCTACTTCCAAGATTTCCCTGGAGAAGCGCTTGATCGCACCTAGGATTGGGAGTGAGGTTGCCCCGCCATGGATGCAAATGATAGCGGCTTCCTCTTATTAATCTTCGACAACGCCGGCAGCAGCAGGGTGGCGATCGGGTTCCCTGGGTGGATTGCCACGACTGCCGCCATGTCCTCCCCGAGCGACCGCATGCCCTCCTCCCCGGCAGCTCGCACCGCCTCCCCTGGGAAACCTCCTGGGGCAGTCCTGCGACAAGTGGCCAGGTTGGCCACAACTGTAGGAGTTGCCAGTGTTGTCCGTAGTTCCACGCTCAGCGAAGTGCTTCTTGCAGGTTTCCGCCAAGCCATACACAGTACGACAAGTTTTCAAGTCGTGAGAATTGGTCTTGTGAATGGGGCACCATGCCCCCTGGGTTTATGCTGCTGCGGCAACCACTGGGGTGTTGGGCTGGATCTTCTTGTCAGTAGTCGGTGGCGGACCTAGCTCGGCCGCCAAGATCTGCTTGGAGGCTCGTTTCCGAGTCTCCTTCTTGTCGGTGGGCACCAGGTCGTTGGCAGCTTGCAACGCATGTTCTGGAGCCAACCGTCCTTCCTCTGCTCGCACACACTCGTCAAAGAGCGCGTAGAGCTCGCTGACGATGGACGGCTCATGGATCCTGAGCTCCTCGCAGCGCCGGTTGTCGTGCACCCCGGCAATACATGCTGCGATGATCTTGTCGTTGCTGGTGTTTACCATACCATGGGCAAGCTGATAGAAGCGCTGCATAAAGCTGCACAACTTCTCCTTTAGGCACTGAGACAGCGCCAGAAGGTCGTTAAGGGTTCCCGGGCGCTTGTATCTGCCCTGGAACACATTACGAACTGTTCGCATAGGTGTGCCCACAACCGCACTGAACCCCGAGGGAGATGCAGCAACCAATCTCTGGCCAGCGCCTTCAGCGCCAAAGGGAACCAGTTTGCCAACACATGGGGGTGCCCTCCCTCGGCGATCTCCATCGCCATGGTATATACCTGTAAGAACTCCCGGGGGTCGGTAGTTCCGTCATACTTAAAGGTGATGCCCGGACAGAACTTGCGAGGCCAGGTCACATGGCAAAGATCGTTGATGAAGGCCAAGCAATCCCCCACCGAAGGCATACGTCGGACGTGCCGGGTCAGCCCCACGCGCATTTGACGTAATGTCACCGGAGTGCCCTCCTGGCACTGGATCCCGGTCACACAGTGCTCCTCACAGTGGTGCCGAGAGGACATCAATCCGACCGAGAGAGGCTCGGAGTAGACTGATGGCATGTAGATGACCGCCTAGTTGGGAACCCCAAGAGGAAGGTATGATGAGCACAACAGCAAGTCTTCCCTTAGTATGAAACAAAGGTTTATCGAACCAGTAGGAGAAAGAACCAACTTCCGAAGGTTGATGCTTGCTAGCTTTGCAACAGCTCCGGACAATTTATATATGGCGCCTCGTCCAGGGAGTAGCTTTACACCAGTAGCAACGTGGAACCTTCACACAACACAACCAAGTACTTTGCCCCAACTTACAGTGAGGTTGTCAATCTCACTGGTTTGCTGTAAACAAAGGATTAAGCGTATCGAGTAGTAAAAGATAGTAGTTTGCGAGAATGTAAATAAAGCGAGTAAATGGTAAACAGTAATAACAATGTAAAAGAATGGACCGGGGTCTACAGTTCACTAGTGGTGTCTCTCCATAAGAAAAATAACATGCTGGGTAAACAAATCACAGTTGGGCAATTGATAGAATAAAGCAAGAATACAAATGTCATGAGGATCACTATGAGATTCACTTGGGCATTACAACATAATACATAAACCGTAATCCAACTGCATCTATGACTAATAGTCCACCCACCGGATGTCATCCAAGCAACCGTTGGATATTAAGTTGCAAACAACAGATTATCGCTGTAAGCAAAGTGTGTAATGTAAACAATACAAATGTCCTTGAACACAAGATTGTTGTTTTCTCCCTAGTAGCAACAACACATCTACAACCTTAGAGGTTTTTGTCACTCCCCTAGATTACTAGAGGTATGAACCCACTATCGAGCATAAATACTCCCTCTTGGAGTCACTAGCATCTACTCGGCCAAGATATCTACTAGCAATGGAGAGCATGCAAGATCATAAACAACATAGAGATAACATAGATATGGTAAATCAACAAATCAACTTGACATAGTATCAATATTCATTAGATCCTAACAAACACAACATGTAGAATTGCACAACGATGATCTTGATCATGATAGGCAGCTCACAAGATCTAAACATGAATCACATGGTGGAGATGACAACCATCTAGCTACTGCTATGGACCCGTAGTCTAAGGTAGACTACTCACGCATCACTCCGGAGGCATGCATGGTGATGAAGAAGGCCTCCGGTGGTGATTCCCCTCTCTGACAGGGTGCCGGGAAGAGCTTCTGGACCCTTCCGATCTCACGTCGATGATGGTGGTGGCTTGTAGTATGTTTCATGGAAATTGATCGGTCTCTTTAGGGTTTCCCATCGAGGGGAATATATAGGCGGAAGGGCGGCGTCAGGAGGTGGGCCAAGGGGCCACACCACCTGGTGGCGCGGCCAGGGGCTGGGCCACGCCACCCTATGGTGCGCCTGGCCCCTGGCTCCCCTCCGTCTCTGCTTTGAACTCCGTCTCGTGTCGGGAAAAATAGGAACTTCGGCTTTTGTTTCGTCTAATTCCGAGAATATTTCCTATGTAGCTTTTCTAAAACACAAAACAGGAGAAAACAGGGAACTGGCACTATGGCATCTCGTTAGTAGGTTAGTTCTGGAAAATGCATAAAAATGCCACGAAGTGTAACAAAACAAAAAGCAAATGGTGTATAAACAAGCATGGAGCATCAAAAATTATAGATACGTTTGAGACGTATCAAGCATCCCCAAGCTTAATTCCTGCTCGTCCTCGAGTAGGTAAGTGATAACAAAACAATAATTTTTGAGGTGACATGCACCATCACAATCTTGATCAACGATGTAAAGCATTGAGTGTTGAGATCAAAGTACTTAAAACATGGGCATAAGAGACATAATCTTGACAATAAAACTTAGCAACCATGTTATAACATGAAAAGTAACACAAACAAAAGATCATGACTAATGAAGCATTGAAAGTCAAGTGTGTATTTCAACCATATAGAAAAACATAACAAAGTGGTTTTCAACTTGTCCTTCATGGAGTAGCAAAACATAAATGCATAGGATACCTTCAAGTTTAAGAGGGCGACTAGATACAAATAATTTAAGAATAAGCAAAACCATAATCATGAATCAATCAATAATAAATTTTGCGACTATGCACATTAAACTTAGAATGACAACTATGCTCTCTTAGACGGTGCATAAAGGTAGAAGGTGGAGACTCAACATAAAAGTAAAAGAAAGGCCCTTCGCAGAGCGAAGCAGTGATTGCAAGTTTTGTAAACCTCCAAAAATTATGATACTTACTAGCTTTGAGCTTTCATTGCCCCCATCATAGGCATCTTGAATGGTTAGGGTTAATGCGAGTACAATTATGAAGCATATGCTTAACAAATCATAAGTTGAAAATCTCATGTCCCGTGAAATACGAATACCCAAACCTCATGCTACTCGACTTAGGTCCCAAGCAAGTTCTTGTCATTGTAAGCATACATGTATCATCGAGAACGCCAATGGGGTACCTCTTGCCCAATGACATGGAACAAGCCCCCATCAAAATGACAAGGCAAACAGATAATGAACACCTCGGCATCTCTTTTATTTACCATTGGTATAGCTTTTTATTGTGAGATGCATCGCCGAACGTCCACTATGGGCATGCTGTAAATTTCCACCATGAATGATGCATGGCTTAGATTAGCGGCCCAAGCGTTTCTCTAACACATATACAAACTCCATGAGCTCACAAGTTTCCAACTTATTTCACATCGCAGGTATCCATAAACAAAATATCACGATGTCAACTAAATGAGAGAAAGTGCAATGTTGAAAGCTTGCCCCATGACGGCATGGTTGGGCTAACTTACAACTTGCAAGCATAATGTCAACATAAGAGAGCCACAATGGTCAAAATTATTAAAAGCAGAAAAGTAAAGTGTGTCATCAGGTTCGTGAGAGCTTTACTGACTAATTTCCACATAACACAAAAAGTTGAATTTGAAGGATAGATAAAAGCAAGTCGAATGTACTTGGAATAGCAAATTGCTAATAGGTATGTATGGTGGACACGTTGAAAAAGTTTGGTTTTTGGGAGTTGGATGCACGAGAAGTATTCCCTCTCAGTACAAAATGAAGGCTAGCAAAAGACTGGGAGCGACCAACTAAGAGAGCAATAACGGCCATAATCATGCATAGTGACAAAACATCATTAACCAAAGCATAAAGTGTTATCACAAGTCAAAAACCAAATGATCATAGAGGCTTATGGAGACTTGTTAAAGTCAAACATGTGGTAAGCATGCGCCAAGTCAACCCAAATAAAGCATCAAAGGAGAAAACCATGATAACATGCTCCTATATAATAAAAACAATGCATGATTCTTTCAAAGGTACATTAAGCAATCTCAGTAATTTGAGACAAGTCATGCTACAACAAAAACTACTAAGCATAACATCAAGCATGACATGCAAAAGTCTAAGCCACAGTCTAAACAAGCTCCCATTTGTACCACTATAGTCATGAAACTTTTTCTCTTTTCCAACACCATTCAAACCTTTTTGAAACAACTCTTTTGATGAAAACCAACATAGACAAGTGGTCTAAATGCACCTTGATACAAAGATATAACAACATCTCAACAAAAATCAAGGCAAAAAACGAAAGCTAAACGCAGTACTAGAAAAAGAGAACACTCGTTGAACGATAAGAGTGAAAACTAGAGTGTTCTTCGTAATGAAAAACAGAGTGCATATTCTCCAAAAGAAATTTGTTGGGATCCAACCATTTATTGCAGGAAACAAAACAAAACTGAGAGCGAAAGTAAAGATGCTCCAAGAAAAACGCATAATATACGAAGCAATAAAAATATAGTGTCTTGAAAGGTGACCTGATTTTTGCCGATGAAGAAGGGGTGCCTCGGGGCATCCCCAAGCTTTGACGCTTGTACCTCTTGGATATTTCTTGGGGTGACATGGGCATCCCCAAGCTTGAGCTTTTGTCCATATTTCCTCTCATCTCATCACTGTCCTTTCCCTACACTTGAAAACTTCCTTCATACAAAACTTCACACAATACTATTAGCAACATTAGTATAAGCATGATAGTAAATCTACTCTTTTGGTTTAGTTTCAAACTCAAATATACCATCCATTAAAGCATAAGCTACTATAGCAACTTCCTCAAAACTTCCGTGATACGGGGTGGCCTTTCGACACAACCGCATCATGTGCGTCAACACTCAAGTCCGACATCATTGAGGCATGGAAGAGAAGGAAGAAGAAGAACCACCGGAAAGAAGCTTGGAAGCGCCACAAGAAGAGGCGGCAGGTGAAGCTGGACCGGCTAAAGCCGGCCCGATCGGCTATAGCCGGTCTACCCGAGTCAGCTATGTCTTGGCCTTGAAGCCACCTATGTTATCTTTCTCCCTAGTGACCAAACTACCCCTAGCTCGTGGCTGCTTATATATATGGGTCACTCTCCCCCTCCCTAGGATAGACATGAATTAAGATAAGAATTGGCATGATGCCTCCTCCCTTGTGGGAACCCAACTAGATCTACATATAGAAATCACCCTCTTTGTTTGGGATCTCTTTTATTTGGGGAATTCTACCTTGATTTGGATCTCTTGCATACAAGAGTGTGTAATTCTATCCAATTGATTGGTCTCTTCCCCTCTTGGAATTCTATCCCTTGTGATAAGGATCACGCCGGTGATCCTTGAGTTTTGTCCCGATCTTTCACAGCTAGTCAACCCGGATAGAAATCTTCCAATAACGCGACGAACGTCACCTAAAGAAGAGGAACGAATCCAGCAAGCAACGTGATGAAGATCACCACGCCTCAAACCTAAGCCTGATAATTCTTGATGAACACAAGAACCCTCGCAGCAATCTTTATTTGATAAACACGGCAGCGCCATTTCCCCGGAGGGATGATACACGGTGGAGCACACGATAGTTTTAGACTAAACAACTAAACTCCCCTAAACCCTAGACTGCTGACCTCCTTATATAGATGGCCAGAAAACTGTTGGGCTTGGCCAGGCCCAAACCCAAAACACAAATAAACCTAAGTGGCCCACAACTTGACCTAGCTACGAAATAACATAAGCATGAATATAAATTGCTGACACAACCTTAGACTAATTATTACATATCGTAGGTCGTCCTGGCGTGCCAATCTGCAATGAGCTTCCCTCATCTCGGTGGAGTCCTAAAATTAGGCTTCACCTCCTCCTGTGTGCCCATATCATCCTCCCCCCCCTTCAAAAAGCGTTGTCCCCAACGAGTGAGGGTCTGCTCGAAAGTGTGGCGGAATATCAACAATAGCACCACGCATATTCGCCGTCTTCAAGTCTTGCTTGCCTACCTCACCACATCCTCCCTCTTGGCTTGCTCGACTTGATACAGCCCTAGGTGGTTGCACCTCTTTTCTTTGCCAAATAAACTTGTACTTAGGCGCCTCCACCTTCTTCTTCTCAATCCTTGCTGGAACCTTGCGTTGCTGAACATGAACTTGCTTAGCACGACCCTGCAAAGTAGTAATGCCTGGGCCACACAACTGACGAACACGTCCATCCTTGCCTTTGTGCACACGTACTGCCGCTCCAACAAAACGTTTCCGAGGTGTTCTCACAAAACTGTGGCTGACTACCCGCGGCACAGTATGCACCGGAACACGATCAGCACCACCGTCATCGGTCTGAACACCCATGTCAACACGAACTGGAAGTGGAACACATGGAACACATGCTGACATATCCTTCTCTTCATCAATATGAGGCTTGACTTCAACCGGCTTGTCACTAACAAGAACAACTGGCTTGTCATCTACAGGCTTGGGTGAAACAATATCACCACTGACGCTTTTTGCATCATGCTCCTCATGTTGCACCGTAGCTAGCCCTGGTTGTGGCTTAGCTTTATGCAACTTCTCCTTGTGGACCACCAACACAACATCAGACTTGATTTGATCATCTCTCATAGGCTTCAAAGTCCGATGTTTGCCATCATGCACAAAAGAATATGTATTTGCTCTCCCAGCATGCATAGCATTGCGATCATACTGCCATGGACATCCAAGTAACAGCCCACACACCTCCAATGGCAACACATCGCATTCCACCTCATCAACATAGTCATCAACTATAAATAGCACTCGCACCTTGTGAGTAATCTTCAACATACCACAGCTATTCAACCACTCAACATGCTTAGGTTCAGGAATACGCCATGTGGACAACTCCAATGATGCCACCATTTCCTTACTAATGCCATTACAGTAGCTACCGTTGTCAATGATCAGTTTGCACGCAGTCTCCTTGATGGTGCACTGTGTCTGAAACAGGCTCCATCGCTGATTCCGTAACACCGCTTTATCACCAGTAGCCAATTGGTGAAGCTGAATACTCATACCTCTCAATGGTGTGTCATCTTCAGCAACCTTGGCTTGTACCTCTGGAACAACCACTATGTCCGACTCCACAGACTTTTGCACAAATCTAGTATGCAGAAATTGCTTGAAATCCTCCCAACTAGAAGTCTTACTTGTGATGCCTTTCACCGACTTGTCGTCGTGCCACCAACTAGCCACAGTTGTATCCACTTGCCGGTAGGCAATAACATATTCCATATGACCACCAAACTTGCTATCAAGTTGCCGACATCTTGCGAAGCCACAGTCCATATAAGATTCCCAAGAGTCATATTCTGTGAACATTGCGGCACTATCTAATCTCCACTGAATTTTAGTTGCATCAAATTGGTAGCCGACCACAATATTAAGATAGTCCTGGTATACATCATCCGACTTATCAGTTAAGCGAGCTGGCCGTAATAAACCCATATATCGGAGTATATCTGAATACCTCTAAATACGAGAAGGCAAAACGCTGGCTGAAGCCTGTAACAAAACGCAAAACACTACACTTCAAACCAGACTAGAGACCATCAATGTCTGATCCTAATCATAAGCCTTCAATTCCACCGCTCCTCGCAGCAATAGGGCTAGGAGTAATATTCGTCCCAGACTCTCCCAAACCAGCGATCCAAAATAGAACCGAGCGTTCCAGCCGCGCCCAACCACAGAGTCTCGCGAGAGCGGAGCGAGCGAGGCGCTGGTGCAGGCGCGTCGATGCCCGCCAGTTGGGCCGGCCCGCTGGGTCCCCGATTGATGAGGACATCCCATCTATTGATACACCCGCTGTACCTACAGCGGAACACATACAAGGACCCATCACTCGAGCTCGTGCCAAGCAACTTAACTATCAGGTACTTTCGTTTCTTGGAACTCTTTCTCACATACATGAGAATATGATGCTGCCTAAATCAGATATGTTTGTTACTCTTAGGAATGATGGACCTAGCATGGATGAGAGGGACAAGCATTGGAGCATGATCGTGCATGGAGATGGCAGCATGCGTTTGAGGATTGAAGAAGACGCCACGAGTGGAGATTTCAGAACTTTGAAGCCACCATAATGAAGGATGAAGACTTGGACGAAATATACAAAGAGCTACTTCATAATTTCGTCCATAAATACATATGGTGCTGCGTCACTTCTATTTTTGGGCCAGGCCCATGTAAATTTCGCAGCAAATAAGACAGCCACTTTTAGGAGTCCGAATTTGAGGAGAAAAGGCCTGTTAGGGGTCCGTTCGACCACCCAACCCATGGCTGGTCGCACCCCTACCTTTTCCTCCTCAAATACCCCCGTAGCCGTCATTAGAACTCGGATTTTGATTAGACTAAAAGTTAGCCCTTGCTGCAACTACGAGCTCGACTTTTGAGGCCAATCGCCCAGAAGAAGACCGCCTATTCGGAATCCCACCTTTTGAATAAAGCATACATCTTTCATCCGCAATATCTTGATTGCTGTATTAGTTCTTACTTGTTCTCGATTTCAGGTAGGAATTAAGACCCTCGCTGGTCAGGCTGATCGTGCACCCGCAAGATCAGTAACTCCCGGAGATTGTCCTAGCGATTGCATTGGCGCACGAGCTTCGCACGTGTAGTCGGATCGTCAAGCACAAACTCCACCCACCAAATCGACGTATCAAGATCTCATCGAAAGATCGGACACCTTTGCCCTATCAAGTGGTATCAGATTTCAGGTTGCTCGGTGAGATTTACTGTTTTCGTAGTTTAGATTGCATCAGTGTTCATACCTATAAACCACGAAAAAGCCAAAAAATACAGTTAGGGTTAGATCATCTCGTCCCATAAACCATCCGAGCCTTTGCATTGTCTTTTCAGTTTGCATCGTTGAATTTGTGTCTGCATCCGCGTGTCGAGTTGCTGGTCTTAGTGTCTGTTCCTTTAGAGTTTCGAGTTCGATTCACCTTAGTCCCGCCGCCGCCGCACGCTTGCACCACTGCTCCGCCATATCCTTCCACCACCACGCCATATACTTCCGCCACCGCCTTCACATAAGTTCTTGTTCGTTCTTCCCAATTTCATCCGTACCTTTTTCAGAGTCCGTGAGTTAGGTTTCGGTCGCCAGTCAAGAGGAGGAAGAAGAGCAAAAAAAAAAAAAAAAAAAAAAGTCAACTCCGCATCCAAGTCGGGTTGACCCGTTCCTACTAGTGCATTCCGAATTCAGTCTGAATTTTGACAGTTCCGTCAGTTTTTTGACGGTTTTCGACAGCAAATTTCAACTGGTCATAACTTTTGCATACGAACTCCGTTTTCGACGTGCGAGTACTCAAAATGTTCGTAGCGAAAAGATCTACGTGACCACAACTACGACGTCGTTGTGCGACACCCAGAACTCCCAAAAAAGGCCGGGAAGGCTGAGTTTTTGCCCTCCGAAGTTTCAGACCTGACAATTCCTGCAGATCTTCACTTATATTTTGCTTGGGAGCTGTTCCTTTCTGCTTGTGGGGCCGCGCCGTGACTTCCTTAGTGTTCTCGGCTCGCGTCTCTAGCTTGGTATAGCCTAGGACCAGCACAGTACCGTGGTTGAGCATTCTTTCAACATTGCATTGCTGTTTTGACATTTGCTGTATTTTTGCTACCATATAAGCCTTCCTACAGCTCCACATATTTCTGCACGTGCTTTGTATCGACACCTGGTAATCGCTTGTGCAATTTTGGGAGTCGCTGTTCTTTG